>CM040445.1:15912768-17160156 GCA_022749755.1 Azadirachta indica | reverse complement strand
ATAAGACTATAAGTAACAGCTAACAATTAAAGTGTGATTGATAATTAATTTTGAAATGAAATTCTTTTTGTTATTTAGGACAATATAATATCAATATAAACACCCATAATTCTAGATCATGTATTCATTAATTTTAATAATTAATTATGTGATCTTATTTGTTTTAATTATTCGATATTAACTCTTGAAAGAGATAGTATTGTTCCCATAATTTTAGATGATTGAAAATATTTAATTATTACTATTATTATTAAACATTAATACAAATTTTATTTCTAAGTGATTCAAAAGATAATAATGATTTACACTCAAAAAAGAAAAAAAAGATAACAATGATTTAATAATAAGATGTTTCCGACTGTAGTGCATGTTGAGTTGTGGGAGTGGGCCCAATCAATCGCATCCCAATCGCGGCATTACATATTATTATTAATAGCCATGTGCCGCGTGCCAGCTCAGCTCTTACTAAGAGATCTGAATTCGTTTCTCATTAATTAGACAAAAATTACATGCAAATGTAATAGTCCAATAATAACATTTTCGTCCCTGATCTCTATCGAAATAACAACATAGGACATATTTTCTCAATTGCGACAAGTACATTCCCAAACAACAGAATCAAATGTGAAAATAAAAACAATTAAAAACATGATTTTAATTTGTTAAATGAAACTATACCTTAATTTATTGTTTAGGAACTAAAGTATTATTATCCAATTAAGGGAAAATTAATAATAACACTGAAAGTTACATGTAATTGTAATTTGCCCAAACTCCTTATCCTAGACTTAAATGTAGACTGCTGCTAAGGTAACTGCGCTTAGTCTGTCACATAGCGCCTTCAACATTTTGGCCCGGTTTGGTCCCCTCTGTTTGTTGAATTTGTGGAGGAAAGCACGTTCTGTTTCTTCTTCTAGCATATCTGGGTTTACTTTGATCTTGTGGAATCAAAGCACGATCTATTTCTTACAATATTTGACATGTAGAACTTACTTTTTACGGTAGAACTACATACAATTGTTGTGTGACAATTGTTAAATTGTTCAAACTGCAATCTAACAGTCAACTTAAAGTGATGATGGTTCATAAATTGTTTTAGGTAGCCTCTACTTTCCATAGATGAAGGTACCATAATGCTTTTTGTCATAGTGGAAGAATCTTCAATCCTCAAAACAACTTAATCCAAAAATAGAGATCTTCCTGTCTCCTTACTTTGAAGGAAGACTCTTTTTGTTCATATTGTTTCCTACGTATGTAACTTCTTGTATCTTTTCAAGGCAGGCTTCATCACCAGGTTTCCTTGTTGGCTTGAACACATCAGTAATAGAGGGATCAAGCAAATCCCTTGAGCATCTTAGTGTGATTCCCATACCCATTGCCTCATCCCATAGCTCTCTACCCTTTTCAAAGTCTCCTCCTCTACAAAGCTTTGGAATGAGCACATCATAAACTAGACCATAGCCACCCAATGAACATCTCTTCATTTTGTCAAAAAGCTCGAGCGCAAAATTCACCCTCTCAACTCCACACAGAACACCGATCAAATCATAGTAAAACCTGTGAGCCGGTATCAGCCCTTCATCTATCATTTCATCAACTATCTTATTACCTTTGCCAAACCTCCCAGTTAGATACAATACTCTTGCAACAAGATAATAGCTAAACCAATCCCGAGCACAACCTGACTTTTTCATCAATTCAAGAATTCGACAAGATTCCTTCACTCTTCTTGTTCTTCCTAAACAAGAAAGCAATATGTTATAACTAGTAGAGGTTGGGGAAATTTTATAGGACCTCATTTCCATCATCACATTCAAAGCTTCAGGAACAAGACCAGAAGGATTCCGGTTGACATTTCTCTTACACAGGCCCCAGAGAAATGTGTTATAGCAAAACAAATCTGGCAAAAACCCAGCTGTCTTCATCTCTTTAATAACTTTTCGTGCTTCCTTCACGTTCTCTTGCATACACCACCCGTAAATAAGACTCCTATAAATATAAAGCTCCATCCCAGATATCTTATCCTTATGGTGGTAAACAACTCCTTCTGCTCTCCTAGCATGGCCCTTTGCACAAAGAGCACTAACAATGGCAGCGACCGTAACACTATCTTGGGCACACCTGAACTTCTCCAAGTTCTTGAAAATACCCAATGCTTCGTCTTCTCTTCCTAGTTTAACCAATGTCTCAGCTAAAACACCAAAACTCTGACTGTCCATTACTCGACCTTCTTTACTTAGATCTGAAACTAATATATTCATAGCTGTATGATCCTTCTTTTTCTGCAAAGACACGAATTGCATGATTATAATCCTCATCTCGCAAACTCGTACTCAAATTCTTACAAGACCACATGAAAAAACGCAATAATCTTCTAGTGGGTGCTTCATGTTTGCAAGAATCTATCACCTGGGTAACAAGCGATGACGTTAAATAACCTCTAAATCGATTTAGATTTGATTCTAAGTCATCTAGACAACCAATTGTACTTGAAACAACTTTACAGAGCTCCCACAGCTCGTGCGGTGCTTGATCAGGCGGCGGCATTGTGGAGTAGAGAGAGTGTAAAATATGTTTGTATTTTTGGGTATCGACGTCTTGTAACAAAATGCATCGCCATTTGGGTTTCAATAAGAAGTGCTTCTTCTTTGAGAACATTCGTCGAACTACTGGTGAGCAACAGATTTTGACTTGAAAGCTACAACCTTGTGATTATCAATGGCCCTTCAGATTGAGCAAAATTACACGGTAATCGATGTTCTTTATTTATTTTTTTTCATTTTTCACTACCCCGAAAAAATATTAAAATTTGCAGAGAGAAAGGTGACAAAAGCAAAGAACAGAGGCGGCCGGGCCCTGTTTGCGGGAAAATTGCGCAGGATGTATATGCCTAAAAAGGAGGCAAATTTCAAAAATACTTGGCCAATGAGCATCGAAAAGACAAAAATATCCTTGTAAAAAAATGAACCTTTTTATTCTCTTATACCACTCTCCCAACAATCCACTAACTAATTACCTATTGATGAAAGTGTTTTTTTTATCGATTAGTAAAAGTGCTTTATCTCCTTCCTTCTCTCTAAAGACACGAGATTGGAGGGCTCAGTCCCCATAGTTAATTTAGGATATATTCTATTAAATAGAGATAGATTTTCACGTCCATCAACTAATTTCTAAATATCATATTAGATTAATACTTGATAATACTTAACTACTATTTAATTGTGGTCAAATATAGACGAATTTAATCATAAAAACAATCATAACAAATACAAACTAATATTGGGATAATAAAAATTTATTATGATTTTATGATATAAAAAGTGGAAATAAAATGATTAAAAATTTTTTTAACCTATTTGACGTGTTATAGTATTTTTTTAAAAATAAAGTAGACAATTAAATTAGATGTTTCGCAATATTCCTAATAAAAGCCTCTTGTTAGGTAACCTCGGTTATTCAAATTCATCAGCAAGGGCATTCTGGACATTACATTTTTCGTGGCAATTTTACGTAAATATTAACGACTTCCGAAATTCAGCAAACAGAAACTGAAGGGAAATAAATAAATAAACGAGACAGAAAATTCAAACTATCACCCTCGATCATATTCATTCATTCGATTCTCGTTCTCCTTTTCATCTATCTGTCAATCCGACGATCACTCGCCGGTATCTCCAATTTCTCTTCCTCGTTAATTAATGAACAGAATGTATACTATCATAATTCAAATTTGATCTATCTTTTTCTAATTGCGTCGTGATCTTCGCTTGAAGCTTTTATAACTGGAATCAAAATGATGGAATAAATTGAATTTTGCATTTGATTTTTTTCGTTTTCTGCTTACATGGATGCATAGAAAACATTGGTGAGAGATTGGAGCAACGATGAGTCAGGTATTTGAAGGATACGAGCGCCAATATTGCGAGCTCTCCGCAGGTTTATCACGAAAATGCACGGCGGCGAGTGCTCTTGACGGAGGTATACGAGAATATTTATTTTTCATTGATCAAATGAACGGCCTGTTTGGCAGTGTAAGAAATATAAGCACTTTTTTAAAAAAGTGCTTTAGATTTAATTAGTGCTGGAGGTGATTTTTAAATTAGCACATACTTACATGCTAATTGAATAACATTTGGAATGCTTTACAGCTACCGCTAAACATTTTAATGATTTTCTTTTTCTTAAAAAAAAAAGTTAAAACGCTTTTTCTTTAGCATCCCGAAGGAACCTATAGTTTTTAATGACTGGTGGTTGTTTATATAATTGAACTGTGTAACATGGTTATTATGGTATAATTATCTGAACTTGGTTCTCGATTTCCCGTCTTCATCGCCGAACAATGAGTTTACTATTTTATATTAGGTCACATGATTTATAAATTAGTATACATTGGAGAATAGGTGTTAGACTGAGGATTGCCAAAATTGAAGCATATAATTTTGGCTGATCCTTATTTGCCCTTGTACTGCCTTTTTCACTTTTAATTCATAAAAAAGATAGAGGAAAAAAGGGTATGGTTTATTTGTGCTACAGTAGCACTTTTAATATAAAGTAAAGCATAAATTTTAAGCTATTAGCAGAACAAACATTCTCAAAAAATTAATCATTAGTATATTTTTTGTTGACTTGCTAGGCTTTTCTTTACTTTACGAGTCTTTACTTATGTGTCATAGACTGATTTATCCTGATTTTTCTTCTAAGTTGTCCTGGTACATTCTCATTTGTTATGTTAGCAAATTTTATCTTATTTCGTTGACATTTGTCTATTAGATAATTAATTTCCTTGTAAGAAGTAACTTAGTGCTTTTACATATTGTATTATGCTTAATTCCTGAATCAGTTACTTGTAAGAAGTAACCAGTGATACTTTTGTGCCTTCTTGAAATGCAGAGCTGAAAAAGCAGAAACTTTCTGAAATAAAAGCTGGATTGGGTGATGCTGAGACTTTGGTATTTTACAAGCTAAGTTTTTGGCTTAAAGTTTCATCCCTTATTCTTGAACTTACTATGTAACTTTTATCTCTAGATTCGGAAAATGGACCTTGAGGCAAGGAGTTTGCAGCCAAATGTGAAGGCAATGCTTCTTGCTAAGTTAAGAGAATACAAAATTGATTTGAACAATTTGCAGAATGAAGTCAAAAGAATCACATTAGGTGGTGCCAATCCAGCTGCCCGAGATGACTTGTTGGAGTCAGGAATGGCAGATGCGATGATGGTTTGTATTTCTTAATTGACTTAGCTCTCTTTTGAATGATAGCTTATGGTTAATACTGCCAAGTGGGCAGTAGGTAGATCTAATTAGTAATTTCTTTTTAAAATTTCCTTGAAGTGTGACTATACTTTTTAAAATCTCTACATACTGTATGAAATTCTTTTTGCCATCTTATGTGAGCCAAATTGCTTTGGACTTACCTACTGTATCTCTTTGGAATTAGCTTGGCTTTATATAGAATGCCATTTCACATTTTTCATTAGTTTTTGGTTTGAATGTGTTGGTGATAATTAATTCATCATGTATGCACGATAAGTGTCAGAAGAAAAAGAGTGTGTAAAATTAAGAAGTTTGCAATGGAAGGTGCTATTCAAAAATAGGCAAATTTATTAGGAGGATATTAAGGGTATATCTATATCCATGTGGCTTTTTTTTTGAGATGTTATGAACCCGAAACTAATATTGCATTCATTTTAAGTCAGCTATGTGAATCCACTCTTTTGATCTATTGAGGAGTGTGTACTTTCTAGTCATAATTTTGTATACCATTTTCAATGCTCAAATTAACATTTCTTTCAGCTTTCGCTCCTTAGAAATTGGAATACCGGGATTGATTCTTGGTCTTAGTTTTTTGATGTGTTAAAATGTAAATTGGTCATTGACAATACAAATCACTGTAATTGAGATAGAAAATCCCCAGTTTCTCTTTTCTCGCAGAATTCAAATTCAAATAGAATTTTACTCTATGATCTAGTATTTTGTTTGCTAAAGCGGTATTTAATGAAACTAAACCTTCAACTTTGTTCACTTGAAGGCATGATAAAATGTAAAACGTTGTCTTTACAATAGTAGTCTGAATCCAACACTTCCCCGCAAGTGTAGACATATCATTTTTCTAATCATAATATTTGGATCTCAACATGCAATATTTTTTAAACCTTTTTTTTAGTTTTAGAAGTTCTCCGAATGGATCTTGTGAGTGATTACTTATCTTTTTGAAACTTGTCAATGATGGACAGGGGTCTATGGATCAAAGAGGAAGATTGTTGATGTCAACGGAGAGGCTAAACCAGTCTACAGACAGAATTAAGGAGAGTAGAAGAACAATGCTGGAAACAGAAGAGCTCGGAGTCTCGATCCTGCAAGATTTGCATCAACAACGCGAATCTCTACTACATGCTCATAACACAGTATAGCCTTTGATTTCTCTGGTGTTTCAATTTGCATTTCTTTGTTGACTTTTGACTATTAATGTGTTGCTCATATTCATATATTAATTTGATGCTGCCCTAAGCAACATTTCCTGTTTGTATATTAATTGTGCAGCTCCAAGGGGTTGATGACAACATTAGCAAAAGCAAGAAGATCCTCACGACCATGTCGAGGAGAATGAGTAGGAACAAGTGGATCGTGGGCTCCATAGTCACAGGCCTTGCCTTTTGCATTTTACTTATTCTTTATTTTAAGCTCAGTAGTTAGCCTTCTGGATGTGCCTGTCTTGCAACTCCAATGGTTTTGACGGTAAGCATCCTTCTGGTATCATTGGTCTGTACGTTGTTGAAGACATTTCGAATGCAAAGTGATGCTCCACGTGGCCAAATTTTATCTCAAATTATGTGGCGTTTATCAACATATGATAAATAATTTTGAAAATTCTAAAGATATATCAACTACTTGATGAAATGTCACATCATTTAGTAGAAATTTAGGATGTCTAGCATCCCTTTTGAAATTATATTTATCTAATGTGACATTATTAGTGTACTTACTATGATTTTATAGCTTTCTCATCTTGTGCAACCACCCACCCATGATCGATTATATTCCTATAGTTTTCTTACTAAAGATTTACTTAAAAAGTAGTGAAATGAGTTTTTTTTTTTTTAATCCATTAATATCACGATGATGAGACAAATTTGATCCAAATAAATGAGTTTAGGTTGAGAAAAAAAGTGATACAATTAATGAATGGGTAACAAGACATGAATAATAAACTATATTATGTTATTGAATATAAAGATTTTGACACGTAAATTTATATGTAACACGATTTAATTGTTTATATAAAAAATAGTTAAATAGTTATATTTTAACTATTTAACTATTTATTTATATTTTTTATATTTTAAAAATATTTAGTTATATATTTATTATATGTAAAAAAATATGTTAAGTTAGTGATGCGATTACGACTTAATTTGTTTAATAATTGTATTAGGTTAGAGTTTTCAATACTTAACACTGTTATTGAATAATTTAATTTTGAATTATTTCAAAAGATATTTTATCTTTATTTAATTCAACACTAATACTATACACAAATCGAAATTTTCATCCTTAGTTTTAGATGGACTTATATCTTTTACAAATTATTAAAAAAAAAAAAAGGGCTTTCTAACAACGTAAATCAGAACTTGATCAAGTGGATTATAATGTATTTGGCAAGTCGTCTATATCATTTTTTTGCTTTTATTTTCTTGCAATTGAAAATAGTCACAGCCAAAATTTCAAGCTCATTTTACTGAAAGAAAAACAATCTCAGTAAAAATAGATAGACTAATAAGAGGAAGAAGAATTATTGATTCCATAACAACAAAAACTTAAGAATCAAAAGTAAACTAAACATATTTCTAAGTACATCTTTTCAAAAAAAAATCTTAAACTAGCTTTTAAGTCTTTTTTATCAAATCATAAAAAAAAAATTGAAATATAACTATAAATCTATTTGATAACATTAATTTTCCTAATTTAATTTTAATAGGAGTAACTGTCAGATGACTGTAATAATCCTTTATTATTATAAATTGTTTAACAGAGCTGAGAAAATTGTGGCCAAATATTATGACAATAATTAGGTACGAAAAATAATCCAATAAACTGAAATTTTGTTTCCTCTTATTTCAATATTAATAAATTTATTTCAAAAGAAAATTCTTGTAACTAAAAGCCATAAGATTAGAGGCTGTTTTGATGCATATACTACTTCTAAGCTTTTTAAAAAAATATATAGTAAAGGAAAAGTATATTTGGTTATGTGTTTTGTAAAGCTTATTTTCAATTTTTTTCAGTTTTTAGTTACAGTGATGCTAGTGTTATCCCTTTAAATTTCTCTTAAAATTTTATTTTTTATTTGTAATTTTAACCTTAATTAAAATAGATTAACAGACATAATCAATACATATTTTAGTTTATATTAATCGCAATTTACACCCAATTATTAATAGTTCTAGTAACTTTTTAACTTTTACCTATCATAAACTTTTTTTTTTTTTGGAACTCTAAATTAAATCAATAAAATTTTTATCTTTTAACAAATTTATAAGAGTTTATTAATAAAAAAAATAATTAGGGAATTGATTGTAAAGATGAAATTTTGGATCCTAATTCGGAATTAGGTGAGAATTTATTTAATTGAGCATATTTTTTAGAAAAAAAAATTCAATTAGTCCTTTTTAGTAGAAAACGAAGTTGTGATCACTGAGATTTATTAAAAAAAGTGAGATAATAAGGGTTTTTTTTTTTTCAAATTAAGGAGGTGTTATAAGAATTTTATTATTATTTTAATGTCATAACTTTTAGCTTAAATTATAAATAAAAGAAATATAAAAATGCAAATAATATTTGACTATAACTTCCACTTTAATTGTTTTTGATTTCTTTCTCTGCTTATTGTGGAATTCAATTGCTCTATTTAATTAAAGGATGATTTTTTTTTTTTATGCAATACTATAGATATATGGTACGCATTAGAGAATAATAATATTAATAGATAATTAAATACAATAACTGCATAAAAGTTTAATTATCTTCTTTAATGGAAATGGTGTTAAAAATCCATTTCATTTATAATAGTCCTCGTTAGATTATACCATTTTTATTAGGATAGATTTTATATTGAGAAAAGTTGATTACTGGATATTAAACATATATGATGTTGACACATTATAAATTTTATTAGTAAAATCCAACGGAATAAAACCTGATCGAAGAGAGAAAAAGAGTACATCGGACATTTAGCAGTATATTTCTTATATTCCAAATATTGTACTCCCCTAAAAAATACCTCCTCTCAAAATGACCATTTGTAAAGCTAATGCATACTAATATTATATACCATCTTTTCAAAAGTTCACATGGGTAATGATTTAGTGATGAGATTAGTAAAAATTTTCAGGCAAACATATTTCTTTAATATCAATCTTGTTGCTTTGTTGAAACTCATGAGCGTAAAAAATTTTTGGTGAGATATACTTTGTTCTTTCACCTTTAATGCATCCTCCTCCAGATTGAGCAACACAGGTAACATTGCCTTCATATATTATAATTAAAACATTTAGTATAGAAGATGGCTTGCACATACTTTGAAAATGGGGGATAACAAATTGCAACCATATACATTCGCAGCTTGCTTCGTCCACAGCTAGAATTTTATAGTGATTGGAAGAGCTGGCAATAAGAGTTTGTTTTGTAAACAAGCTTTATGACATCAGAACATTTAGATTTCGATCAGAATGTCTAAGATCTAAATCACACCTAATCGAAGTCATAAAACAAATCAAAATAACCTCAAAATCTGAAGTCAAAATAAAGGGAGAGCATTGCACGAACTGAAGGCTCTGTTGCTCTTACTGCAATGCACGATCCTCACCAATCATTTAAGAATTTGACACAACACAAATAGGCAAAACCCAACACTGCACAGCATGATTTTGACCTCTAGTGAATATATCGGATCTCTGTTCCCTATTGCTATTGTAGCTGGGGCATCCCTTATCATCTATGATAATGGTTTTACATGGATAATGCATTGTCAAATTATCTATCGCCTAAACTATAAAAATTTTGTATCGTAACTTTATGAGTAGGATTATTCATTAACTGATTCAGATAGATAAAAATGAAAATGACTTCAATTCAATGCTTTCCATTTTAATCTAAAACTCCATACAAAATTACATTTACCTCTACAACAATTCTGCCGAAGGACCTTTCTTCACGAAAATTGCTAATGCAATTTTTACCAGCTGTTTAGGATTCAGACATTGAAGATAATATAAAGTATCAGGATTGCCTCTTCCCTCAGCACAAATGACAAGTGACAAGCTCCATCTGACATGCATTTCCATTTCCTCATAACACCCAGAACAAGGTAAAGAAAGAGACCACCCACATGACAAAATTGGCAACATTACCATTTTCCAGACCAGATCACACTTAGGAGAATCGAGTGTTTTACACTGGATCTGATCTGTATTCTTCAATCCACAATGGAGCTACGGGGAGCATTAGATAGGAAACAGAAAGTTGACATGTTGAAGGATAAAAATTCCTTTGTCAAATATTACCAATGACTTGAAATTAATACCCTGAAGTATCATCTTCAGGAGAAGAGTCTCTTGATGCCTGCTCTTCTTCATCATCTTCATCTTCATCATAATCAGCAGAAGCAGGTTGCCCATTAAGATCCACATTTACACCATTTACCTTCCTAACAAACTGTCCCCGCACACGGGGCCTCCTCTCGGCAAGTCGTTTTCGATTAACATATCGAATTTTCTTATCAAAACAACGCTCCTTCCTTTTCTGTCTAAACTTGATTAATGCAGCCTCTCTCCTGTCAACTTTACTCAACTTCACTTCAGTGGAAGATGAATTCCCAAACGATGGCCATGAATTAGTGGAAACCTGACCAGGTTGTATACACATACTAACAGGATAATAGGGAAATGATGTCATCCCAGTCACGTGAGGGAGACATTGCGGAAGGTGATTGTACTGAGGTAGCATAGCTGAAGCAGCATGATTTTGAAGCTCATGCATGTTCTTTTGATACAATTGTGCTGATGACGGCAGCATAACTTGATTCATTGCTCCTGACATGTAATATTGGTATGAGGTTTGTGGAGGTAAATTTGATTGATCAAGTTGAGGTTCATTTCTAGAAGGCAAATGTGCCTGAAAGAATTTTTCATCCTTGAAACTCCGATTTTGTGGAAAGTCCACAGACACAGGTGGGGTAGAGGACCTCTCCATGGAAAGAGAATCCGGAACACTATTGCTGCTTGGAAAGTCTTCTCCCTGTGAATAGTTTTCCCATGTCTCACCATTTTCATGTATTTGGCCGTCATTAACCACTTGTGGACAACACGGTTGATGTTTTTCTTCCTCACTCACATTTTGAGGAGCAGGATCATCAACATTGATAACCCTTGGGGAACTGGTTTTGGGCATGCTTGATTTGACATAAGTGAAGAAGGCAGATGACTCACCAATCTTCAATTCGCTTTTCTTCGGACCAGAGGAAAACTGACCTGGAAAATATGACCCGTGTTAGAAACTCACAATCTAATGTAAACCATGATAGATAGTTTCACTTCAATGTGAGTCCAAAAATGTATACTCATAAGCTGCATTTAAAAGGTGACAAATTGCTCACCCGTTCGGCGGTCACTTATTCCTGGCACATCAGGCCTATATTCCCATACATCAGTTTGAGGAGACTCTAAAGCAGCAGTAGTAGCTGCAGAAGCTGCTGCTGCAGTAGTAGCAGCAGCAGCAGCAGACTGAAATAGAACAAGAAATAAATGAGCAAACAAAAGGAGTTCCGATAATGTTAATGTTTATAAAGTTTCCTCTATCCTAACTTTCAAAAATCTTTAAATAATTTTTCTACTCATTCAAACGTTTGGTTTCTGCACACAGCAATTACAGAGACATTTTCTTAAACATTACAAAGCTCACCAACAATTGCTGGCCCAAATTACAAGCACTGGGACATTTCAAACCTTCATAACCCTAGCGTTCTTTACTCCACATATTCCTCAATATTTACAAACAGCATCAACCAACAGGAAACCAGTTCCTTTGAAGATTGTGGAAAAGTCCACATTGTCTTTCATTAATGTTGGCTGAAATAGATATTTAAAATTGCAGCGCAGTGACTTTTGGTAATTTATACCAGTGAACTTCAGTTTCTACTTTAACCTATTAATTTGTTGGTCATTGTATAAAGGATGTGGCTTTTTGATTCATAACTTATTGTATAGTTCTATTTTTTGCCTAACTTGAATAGACTCAACACATTTAACAAAAAAACGCCACTTGAATTTTATAAAAAACACAAAAGAACTAACAGGATACACAAGTAGAGTCACAAAACAGAGCAAAAATGTGATGTAACTGATATTGTTCCATCAATCAAGCGTTTTGTATAGGTGAGCTGGACTGATTCTGAGAACATCCTAAATTACATTTTTACTTCGTTTAGATTCCCAAACATCATTTTTGCAGTGCATTAACATCCGATATATTCAAGTTAACAGATTTCAGCACTCACTTCGTATTCCTGAAGAGTTGACATTCCCATCTCTGGATTTGTGCTCCTCCGAGATTTGTCATCTGTGTCATCGGAGAACAGAGTAGTACTGTTCGTATTAGCATCACTAGGATCTGATGCCACCAGATCAAAATCATAGTTCAAGATGTTCTTTTCAGCTAAACCAAGCTGCCAGACAAACAAAAATTTAAAAAAAAAAAATGAATGGTCTTACCAAAATGCTTTGGTTAAACATAAGCATGCTATCAGCTGAAGTTCAACAAATGCTTGTGTATAAGTCGATGCATAATTGAAATGCAGAGGCTGGGCCACTTAGAATCAGCAGAGATCAGATTATGCTTCATATTAGATGAAAAAATAGCATAGTTTTTCTACATTCTTCTGCTTTCTCAGTTAATATGACTCAAGACTGAGAACTTCAAACAAATAGTGTTTACAGGCTACAAGCCTGTTTTGTTATCAATCCCTTAGGAAATGCAAATCAATGAATCCTGAACTACTTGCATCTATAAATATATAATGTACCTAGCCTTGTGTTTGCTGTTTGCAGATTAGCACTAGCTAGAATGAATATATTTTTAGGGAGAGCAAAACAATGAAAGAACGCAAAATATAAAAATAAAGGAAAAGAAAAGTTTGAAGTAACAGAATAGTTAATTTCATGCAAAACACACCATCCGCCTTCTTCTCCACATATGCGTCCACAAGTTTAATAACTCATTAGTTCGTAGAGGCTTTACAAGATAGTCCGCAGCACCTAATCTCAAGCACTTGACAACAACAGAGACCTCATCCTGTGCCGACATCACTAAACAAGCAAAAAGAATTAGTAAGCATCAAAATATAGTTCACCATTGGCAAAATTGAAGGTGAAAAGAGACTAACACAAACTTACTAATAACAGGTATGCGCCGTAGCTCTTTATCCCGCGCGATGTACTTTAACATCTTCAGACCTTTAGTCATTGGGAGGTCAACTTCAGCAAGTATGATATCGATTTCAGTTCCCTCAGCATTCAATGCATCAATAACCTGTCTAGCTGACCTGACTAAAGTCACTGTTAAACAAACATAATAGCAGGTTAGAACAGGGAGGCAGATAATTTTTGAAAACATGTATACCAAATAGTAATGGTAACATGGAGCATTCTTAATGAAGATGGAACATAACAAATAAAGACAGAAGATGAAGATCAGTATGAAGTAAATAATTCTAAAATGAAAAGAAAACACAAACTGGCAATGAGGACAGTAAATTCAAAATCACAATATAAATTTGTATGAGAACTCTCATTGAATGCTTCAAGAAGAGGAAGGCAAGACTTATTAAACTGGAGTAACTGCAAACCAAACCACCTCAAAAGAAATTTGTCAAACAAAAAGGTGAAGGGTCATTCTTCAACTGTATTTTCTTCAATCTAAACTTTTCTTCTTTTCTCAAAACACATTTGGAGTTATAGTGGATTTTTAGGTTTTTAGAGGGCAAAAGGAATTTAGACTTCAGAAGTACCAAATGACCAGGAAGAAAAAGATTTTAAGGCAAAATGAAACTGACAGCGAACCAAGATTAAATTCATGTTCCTGCTGTTTTAACTGTAAACCAATGTTCAAAAGAGAAATCAGATTTATTTGATAACCATAAGCCAAGCTAATCCAAATCTACCTTGTGGGACCGAAGGAGATCCTCAATCCCCATCCCCCCAACCAAAAACAACAAACATCATATTCAGAATCAATCCTCAATACAATTGTACATCATGTATACAAGTTCAACCCAATACCACTATCAATAGAATGTAGGCAACTAAGCCTAAAAATTTATTCTCAGGCCAAGATATGTAGACAATAAAACAGAATTGGTGGAGACTAACACAATAGTTTGCTGAGTGAAGCTTTATTTGTCTTTCATTTTAAACAAGCAAAAATAGTTACGCATTATGTCTTTCAATTTAACCAAAACCATAGCATTAAAATAAATTCTCTTTGCTTCTGTCTGAGTTTAGTATATTCTCAAATTCCTAACTTTAGAAGCACAGAAGTTGATCACTAAGTTATCATATAAATCGATAATATCAAATCACATAATCCACGTTCCACCAAATAAATCAGCACACAGATATAATACATAACAAACTCAAAATGGAACATCATGAACATGCAAACATAACAAGACTCAACAAAATAAGAACAAACTCAAAATATACCCTGATAGGAGCACTTCAAAAGAAGCGAAAAAACCTCCTCAGAGCTACTGGCATCATTATCACATAGCAAAATCCTCACTTTACTTCGATCAATAAATCCATCTCCACTACTCTTACTATTACCACCACCACCACCACACTCTCTACTCAAATTCAGCTCCTTACTCTCCATATCTTCAACAAAAAAAAAAAAAAAAAACAAAAAACATCCACATAAGCAGGGAAAGGGAAGAAAAAAAGGAATAAATTTTTAGTTAAAACAACGAGAACAGACCCAATAGTGAAAAGCATAAATAATTAAAATTACCAGACAATAAATGATAAAATCAGCTAAGATTTACATCAAAAGGCTCTACTAGAGAAACTCCATGGAAGATATTCTCTCTACAAGCTCAATTGAGACCGAAATTAGGGTTAGGGTTTCATACTCCACTGTTCCGATCAAACACTCCATTGAAAGTCAGATCATACACTGTCCGTACAAACACCTATCATCTTCTTCTTTCAGAGAAAAACCGAAGAAACAAACACATACAAAGATACATAATATTAATTAAAAATTAAAATTAAAGAAAACAAGAAACAGAAAAATCAAAGCTTGCTGAGGAGTTTTATCCGTTTTTGTATTTCACGAAGAGTCAAATCCTTCACTTGCCATAATAGGCAAGCGAGTTGTTAAAGCTTCCACAGAAAGCTAAACGGCTATGATCAAAAACTAAGTGGGACCGGAACAGTCAATCAACGATCAGATTTACATCACCGGAAAGAAAAAGCGAACTGTAACCGGCCGAGCCGAATGTACAGAGTGCCAAAGAGAGAATTCTCAGCTTTTTAGAAAATAATTTTAAAAATAAGTATAAATATAAATATATTAAACAAAATTAGATAGATTAGGGGCAGCGGTTGGTTTGTGAAAGTTGGGGAAACGGATGGCTGAGATCGTTTATGCTGTGGGGAGGAAGAGGTGCGTAGTGTTAGCCCGGTACATGTTAGTAGAAAGGATGACGTGGACGGTAGGGAAAGGGAGATGGGGGACAGAAAGAAGAAAAAGGTCGAGGTCGTGTCTGGATAGTTTGGTAGAGATAGAAAAGAGGCCACGTCATTGGGTGAGATCTCTCAATAGTACTCCGCCATTTCTCCTCATTTTTTGAATAAAATAAAAAGACACAGAAAAAGCGAAAATTATATATTGCATGTAAATTTATTTAATTGACACGTGGCGTCGTGTAACCGGCAAAGTGCTGACTTGTCGACAATTTTACGATGGCTGCTAATAGCAATTCGACACGTGTTAAAAGTGCTGGTTACGTGTGTAAATGGGCTGAGCTTATATCATTTAAAATATCTGCATGAGGACAAAAACTCCAGTACAAACTTCAGTTGTATAAACTAATCTAATTTTATTATATTGTTATTATAGTTATGTTATAATTTTTTTAATTTCTATAAAAATATAAGATACAGAACAATAATATAATAAGAGTTGATTTAATATAATTTTTTAAATAAAATTTTTTAAAATAAATCTTTTATAAGTAAAATTTTTATAAATAAAATTTTCAATAAAAATTTATTAATTATTTAGATATCACAAATAATTTTTAAAAAAAAATTAGTAATTATTTTAATAAATAAAGTTTTAATACTCTATTTTAAATAAATAAAATAAATTTTGTTCAAATAAAAAATAAAGATATTTAAATAATTTCACAATTTTAAAAAAAAGTTCAAAAAAGTCTATTATTAAAAAACTCAAATTTTGATTTTTTTCTCGTAAAAGAAAATAATTTTTTTTTTAATTGTTAAAACTTTTATCTAACACTAATAAAACACGGTCAAAATATTTGAAAAAAAACTTTTAACATTAAAAGAGAAATTCTTTTGACTATTGAAAAAAAAAAAGGAGCACTAATATCATATGAGTTGATATAAAATGAAAATATCTTTTAGTCGGGTCTCATTTATTAATAAAACAATCATATTTTCTTCATCCAACAACAAACTTAAATTAGATTATAAGACTTAGAATTTTGAGTACTCTCTTCATTTATTACTTGTATTCACTATTTAGGAAAGTACCATTAATTAATTTTCTCTAAGAAAATTAAAAGAAACATCATAAATGGAGGAAGAAACAATGTAAAAAAAAAAAAAAAAAAAAAAAAAACTTTAAAAGAAGGACTAAATAGGAACTAGAGACATTTACCAAAAAACAACCTTCTTCTTTCACTTTTTTGGAAGAAAAAGGGGATTTAGATAAAATTGAGGAAACGTAAGAGATGTATTAGTAAACAAATAATAAGAGTCATTCTATTAAACACTCTTTGCATAATACATCCATGAAAAATGAGTGCTTTTTGACAAAATTCAATGTCTATCTCCACTTTAAATTGACCATTGAATTATATTTTGACCAATTTAACGGTCACATTGTAATTTGTTACATTGTTGGCATATTAATTTTTGAGGCATAGATCAATAAACTCTTGTGTACACTTGCTGTCACTATAAAAATATAAAAATGTATAAAGTAACATTTATATACTGTTTTTTCACAACTAATTATTTATTTATTAAACACAAAGATAACAAGTTATTTATATGTCACAAAAAATCTTAAACTAGTTATAAGTAATTTACTGAAATGATAAGAGGTGGCTTGCTTATATTTTAAAAATTATTTGTCATTTTAAGAAAATAATAATAATAATAAAATATGTGTTTGGTTGCATATGTTTGTAAAATACAATTTTACAAAATATTAATGGTTGTTTCTTAAATTTTAAATTAAAAATAAAAGTAATATTTTATTATTTCTTACCATTTTTGATAATATGTACTTAATTTTTAAAAAATAATGTTTTATTTTTTTATCATTTTCAATAATATGTTGTTATAGTTAAATACAATTTTATTATCAAAATAATTATCTTATTTAATTTTAAAAACAATAATAAATACGTGCTCATCTCATTTGTTATCATTTTAAAAACAATACCATACAAACTTTTGATATTCTACAAATACTTTTGGTGCAAACAAACTTACAAGAATTAGAAAAAAGTTTTTAAATGAAGTATTTAGACAGGACTTGCCGTAAACGCTAGACCAAATTATGTTAAATTTAACGAATAAATTTGTTCATTTATTTTGGAACTTGATACAATTGAAAGAATAGGTAAAATTTCTCCCTCAAGTTGATCTATTTTGTGCAACGGTAGATGGCATATTTTATTAACTTTAAAAGAGTCTAAGAAGGGAATCTTGATAAACAGTCATATTTGAAATTTTTTTAAAATTTAGCCGAACATCAAATATTTGAATGAAACACTTCAATAGACATATTTATCAAAAACTTAACATTTTTTTTTTTTGCGATACTTTCGAGTACGACTTAAACCGAAAACCATAATTTATATTAGGTTTAAAATTTTACTTTTTAGTGTGCTAAAATCCGTAGTTTTTAACTAACTTGAAACTATAATTTTGAGTTTATCTTAACTCAAAATTATGATTTAAGCCATACGCGAAACTCTAGTTTCGGGTGCGCTAAAAGTTATTTAGTTTTAAACACGACTTAACTCACAACCATAAATTAAAGTATATTCAAAAGTTAGATTTTTAGCGTGATAGAAAGTCCACTTTTGATTGCTAGTAAATTAAGATTTTGGGCCAAATTATAATTAAGATTTTGAGTTCAGTCGTATTTAAAATTGTCAAAAATTGTTTGTAAAATGTGGTTATGAGGACATTTTTATCTAAGTTTTAAAAAAAATTATAAAATTGGCTAAAATTGAAAATTGGGATAAAAAAAGGTCAAAATGAGAATTTTTTGTTAAAAAATGTTGAAATTAAAAGTATAGTATTTATTTTATTTTATTTATTATTATTTTTTTTAAAATCTTTGACAAAGTGGTTAGTATGCAGCCACTAGCCCAAGCATGGCCCATTGACCAACATCAACCACTTTCCCACTAACCCCATTAACATTTTTTTTTTTCTTTTTTTTTCCTAATAAAAAATTCAAATTTCATTAAGTTAATAGATATTTTATCATAGTTTTAAATTTATACATTTATTTGACTCTTACATATGCTTAATAAGTAGACTATTAAATTAGTTATCAATATTGTGATATAATACCCAGTTTTGGGGAAACAACAAATAGTCCTTGAATTTTTAGGGAAATTTTTCGAAAATGATATATTTTACCGTCTAAATTTAGTTTTGACCACACAATAATAATGTGTTTATTTTATCACTCTCACAGTATTTGAATCAAAATATTCTCATGACCAATTTTTGACTTTGAAGAGAGTGTGAAAAAATTGTATTTTATTAAGTTGGTTATCAAGGGTATTTTTGTCTCAATCTTATGAGAGTAATAAAAAATAAGCACATTATTGTTATGTGATCAAAAATGAATTTTGGGGATAAAATGTGGCTACTTTCAAAAAATTTCAAATTTTTATATTGTGTTAAATATCTCGAGTTTAAAAAAAAAAAAAAAAAACCTCTCTTAACTAAACTTTGTGGTTTGATCTTTTAGGATATTTTATTTTAGTCTTGAAATTTAAGCAAAATAATAAAATAGGATATGTTTTTTTTCTCATAGTTAACAATTTAATTCTTATTATTTCTAACATATTAAATATTAAAATGTGAAACTTAAAACGGTTTGATTATTTTAAAAAATTTTAGAAATAAAAATAATTTATTTAAATTAAAATACTAACACTATAAATTATCTCACCTTTTTTTTTTTAATTTTCTTGGTATTAATTTAATGTATAATGATCATAAGAATTTTTAAACAAAACATATATAACATTTTATTTAATATACATATTTAAAAATATTATTTTCTTAAAAAAAATGAAATTCGTAATTAACATAAATAGAAGAATCAAAATTAAATTGAACTATTAAATAAAAATATAAAAGTATATCTAATTATTCATTCTATTAACATAACAATAAATTCAATTATATATTTTATATTTCTAATTATTCATTCCAATAAGAAACACTAAATTCAATTATATATCATAATTTATTATTTTTTTTATTTAAAATTTTTTCTTTCTAATATAAATACACCTAACCTTTTTTTCTCACAAAATAATTATTTAACCTTTTTTCAACTTTATTTTAATATTTTAATTTGGACGAAGGATATAATGTTAGCCTTAAAACTCATAACCCATTGTTTTGATGATAGCAAATATTAATATTTTTAATTAACTATATTCTTCTTATAATATTTATTATTATATTTCTAGCATGAAAATTTGGAAAGCAAATGTGAAGATTAAAAAAACATCCAAAATCAAGGTATTCAAGAAAAGTAATAATAAAACCCCAAGAGAGAAGATCTGAAGAATTAAAGACACAAATATTAGGTGATTTTTTATTTATAACGCGTCTTTAAAATTAAATATTGATTTACACTTAAAAGTTAAAAATCATTTTTATCAAATATATGCTTTTAAAGATTTTCAAATTTTCATGTGAATAATATGATTTTGTATTGAATATTTTGAATTTGTGAAAGTGCACTAAAAAGAAAAGTTTCAAAAATTTGGAAATTGGACCAAATTACATGATTTTGAAATCCTAAAAGTGCATCAAAATGCAAACTATTCAAAGTTTTAGAAAAATCAAGTCATTGTTTATGAACTGGGTTAATGTGCTTGAACCATAGCACTGTACATGGTCTAGTCGAACTCGAGCTAAACCTAACCAGTTGTTCAATGAACTACTGAACAGTGTTGGACAAGCGAAAATACATTTAGGTCGACCAAATTTGGGGCAGAATGGCTAGAAATTTCGATCATCCTATCTGGTCAACCGAATTTCATTTTTGGTCAATCGAGTTATTGGAAAATTTAAATTTCTATGTCTATAACAGCTAGTTGTCTAACTTTCAATATAAATGCTAGCCTAAACTCATTTGGAACAACTTTTACACGCTTGGGAAACTTAGGAAACTCATTTTATAAGTGTATTACAAATATTTGAGTTTTCATTCGCAAATCAAACATCAAATTCATTATACACTCTACCTTTTACTTGTATCATTCTTTGAAAAAAGTGTTTTCTACTTTCTACATTATAATTCTTGAGAGATTAAATGTGAGGGAAACATATTTGGGGTGAGGTTTGAGTAACACCTTTAAGTTACTTGGTTGTAGAGGTTGAAAAGACACTCGATCAAGTTCTTTTGGTGTAAGGTTTAAGTGGCACCCAAAAGTTTACTTGGTTTTGTATTTGCTTGCCTTGGGTTGAAGACATATTAGTGGAATCCTCAAGTGGATTGGCTTGAAGGCGTAGACATAGACTGAAGTTTGTCGAACCACGTAAAAACCATTGTGTTTGATTTCTCTTCCTATACTCTTTATTATTGTTTATGTTTATATTTGTTATGCACATTACTCTTACACACTTGAAGCTTAAATTGTTAGCATTTACATATTGGTGATTAGGATTGTGTATTAAATTTATTGTATTACACTTTAGAAGGATTTGAATTACTTAGTGTTGCTATTGAGTTCAAGTGTTAAAATCCTTGAAAACCCAATTCACCCCCCTCTTGAGTTGCCTTAGTGGTAGTTTATCTAATTTTTTTCAAAACTTAGAGGGTATATAAGAATATCCTTTTATTTAAATTAAAATGTTAATAATAAATTGGGTTGAATTTAAATAATCATTTTATGATAAAAAACGAGAACAATAAATTATAAAATTTGAATTAAATTTATTGTGTGTCAATGAAAATATTATAATTTTTAAATATACATTAAATAAAATTTTATACGTATTTTATTTAGAGATTCTTATAATCATTATATATTAAATTATTACCAAGAAAGTAAATAAAAATGAGGGTTCAAAGTATTTTAAGATTTGTTTGATATAATTTTTCAAGTAAAATTTTTAGAGTAGAGTTTTTATGAATAAAGTTTTTATAAATAAAGTTTTTAACAAAAATTTATTAATTATTTGGTTATTACAAATAATTTTTGAGAAAAACTGAGTAATTACTTTAATAGATAAGAATTTAATAGTCTATTTTAATGAAATAATATAAAATCTTTAAACCGAAGTAAGGTATTATAGATAATTTCTCTTTTTATAAAAGCTCAAAAAGTTATATTATCAAAAACTCAAATTTTCGTTTGCTTCTAATGTAAAGAAAATGACTTTTATAATTCTCAAAAATCTTTCTCCAATGTTAAATAAATGACATCCAAGGATTTGAAAATGATTTTTGATATTAAAAAAACTTTGTTGCCTAATTACAAAAGTCAAATCAAAAGGATACTTAATATATAAGTTTGTCTAAATTAATTGTTAACATTTAAATTTAACTAAATTATATTTTTTATTTTTAAATTTTTTAAAATAATAAAGTAAAACAAACCTTTTTAAATTTAACATTTTAGTCTCTAATATATAGGAATGACAGTGAGGCAGGGATTCCTTGAACCCACCCTAAAACCTTGAACCTCCCCTCTTTTGTTTTTTTTTTTTTCTTAAAAAAAACAGAGGCAATTCGTCCCTTTTTTTAACCTGACTAAACTGCACCCATTTGACCCTACTTGGCCAATTTTTCTTTTACACCATTGATTTAACTTTGTCCATTTTAAACTAAATCCTATAATTTTAAGCACCATTAATTTTTTCTTTCTCAACAAATTTATCATTTTAAATCCTATTAATTCTTAAAATTTTACGTACCATTAATTTTTTATTTATCAAAAAATTCATCATTTAAGTCTTATTAATTTTTCTTTTCTAGAGTAAAAAAATTCAAAAAAATAAAAATATAAAATTAATTCAATCACATTTTGATTTCCCCTTTTTCAATTCAGTTGCATTTTGATTTGCCCCTTTATCAATTTAATTAACCATATACAAGCATATCAAAACAATACAAAAATAGCTAACTTTCACAATAATCATATTAAAATGCATAACATAAAATTAATGAAAAGAAAAAGAAATCATCATTCCAAGGACAACAACGTCAAGAAGCACAAAAAAAAAAAAAAGAACCGATTAGCATTAAAAAACAATTAAATCACCAACATCAATACAAATTTCCAACATATAGCATTAGCCTGCCAATGCCAAGACTTGGTAAAATCACCACAAAGTCAACACTACGCTGTAAAAACCAACAATTCAAACTTGCTAATATTTTTTCAATTTTTCATACCAAAGAAACACCTACAAATTTTAAACTTGCTATAACTTTTCAACGTTTCAAAACAAAAAACACAAATAACTCAAACTTTTCACAACTTCTTCAACTTCCTTCATTATCCTATGAAAGCCAAAAGGAAAAAAAGTTAAAAAACCATATTTATGTCATATCCAAATATAATTCTTAGACGTTAATTATTATAAAAAATCTTTACCTCTTGAAAATCTTCAACGTCTCTTGTATGAATGTGCTAGTAGCATCTTTAGTAGAAGTTAAATTGGGTCTCCCATCTACATTAACAAAAAATAAAATAAAGTAAAATAATTCAATGCAAACATTAAAAAAATGTGAATATAAAAATATTCTATACCTAACTTTGGATGCAAATCAAAGCTTCCATCGTATTAGGATGTACCCTATTATAACATGAGCTTATAACTCTACTAACTACACTAAAAGTCCAACATTTATAGATATTGGGATTACCAATATGTTTTGAACGTTCATAGACAACAAACAATATTTGTATTGATTTGTCTTCTACCAACCCATAATGTCAAAAGATTTATAATCAGCTAATATCCTATTTTCCAAATATGATTCAAACTTGGTCTTCTTATATTCATTCACATTAGCGTCACCTTAACTTATATGCAGCTTATTTTTCAGTAAAAAGTAATGAAAAATGAGAGAACTGCTTATGCAAAAACTAGAAGTACTTTCACATGTTGAAAATTTCATTTAATAATCTTTGATCAAATCTGGACAAAGATTACAAACTTTCTTAATGTGACATAAAAATTTTTAAACCTTAACTTACAGTCGCGCTATACGCTTTGCCTTTTTGTGCAAACAAGAAAACAAAGCATCAGGGGTGAGGCAGTAAGGGTGATGCACTTGCGCCATCAAGGCATGCTGCCGCGCCACAGCCTCTGCTACCTTTGCGTGTTCGTGCCCCCTCATCAACCCAATGATGTCCCAACTCTATTTTTGGGCCTTGATCTGAAAAAGATGGCCTAATTTGGTTAGTTTCTAGGTTTTCATGCTTTTCAATCATTAACCACCATTTTATATTTGAAAATTTCAAATTTTAGAGAGAGAATAGAGAGAAATTAGATAGAAACTTGTGAGAGAAAGTGGTGATCTTGCAACTTTTGATGAACTTTGGGAGAAAACACAGAGATTAGCAGATTAATCATGGCATTAAACTAGTTTTATCTCTTAAAACTCATTCAATTTCATATTGAGTTTAATTATCTTTGGATTATTTTAATCACAATGATGATTATGATTTATTTTATAAAATTGTTGACAGATTGCGTTAGATTAGGCTAATTTTATTATCCTAGGGTCTTGATGTAATCTTTGAATTATGTTTTGAAATATTTTAATGTTGTTAATGCTAATGGTTCATTGACTTGTGTTTATCCTTGTTCATAATGCTTTCAATTTATTGTTTCAATGAGTTGATTGATTTGTGTTGAATGGATTAATACTTGGGAGAGTTTAATTCATTTGGCAGAATAGAAATAATACAATTTAGATTTTTTTTCAATTTAGAAGGACCTCAGAACCTAGATAATCATATTAGTTTTTAAAATTATAGGATACTAATACGTAGTTGGATTTTAAATAGTTAATAACAATCATTTTTATTGCATGTTTAATTGAACAAGTTAAATAAGGATATCGACTTAGATAAATTAAACATAGGATCGTGATTGATTCTTGGGAAAGGTAGCAAGATCAAATATCAGCCTATGATTAGTGAATTGAACTTGAAAACATTAATAACACTTGATTCAAATAAACTTAAGAATGAATAGATGAAGTCAAAACTCCAAGACCATTTACTACATAATTCACATTTCATCTCTTTATTCTATCTTTCAGTTTGGCTTAATTGTAGTTATTTCTTTATTTTAGTTTATTTTCATTATTTTCATCATCTAAAAATTCAATTAGTTTAGATAAAGTTGAATTTTCACAACTACAATACTTAGTTAAAAATTATAAAAAGTCAATTCCTATAGATTCGACAACTTGGTTTTATTTACTTTACTACTTGTACATCCCTATACACTTATGGGTTGCGAGATTTCATAACAACTTAACTTTGTATCTCAAATCAAATATAGTTGCCAATGTTAAGGTTCCATAAATATCCTTCCAATATTTATCAAATTTGTCTAACAAGCCTTTTGCCATCATCTTAATTTTATGAAAAAGAGATGCATACCACTACTCTAATGACAATTTTTTCTCACTAATATGCACCAAAAATAAATTAATAGTCAGGTATGTAGTCCTAAAAAGATTATTTTGTGACTTCATTAAATGGTTTCAAATTAGTTGTCAAAACTTTTGCTAACTCCCACTCTTCCTCACCAGGCAAACTTGATCCTATATTATGACTTAAGAACCTTAATCTGGAAACAGCTTAATACTCCAATGCAAACAAAAATCATGAGATATGTAGAGTTCCATCTAGTCATACAATTAAGTTCTAATTGCTAGTACATGAAGTATCTAATTTACGAGCAACCTCTTCAAACTTTTCCCTTCTTTTAGTTGTTGTTGAATAATATACACTATCACAAATTTTGCTAATTGTGCTAGCAATAACTGACATTTCTTCTCTAACAATTAGATTAAAAATATGAACAACACGTTAAACATGAAACAATAACCCATTCAAAATTAAATAAAATTTATCAAACTTCTCTAATAAGAATTGAATCATTCGATCATTGCTAGAACAATTGTCAACGGTTAAAGTGAATACCTTACGATTGAAATTGAGATCCTCCAAAGCATTAAACAATGCAATGCATATTACATCCTTGGTGTGTGGAGCTTTGAGATATACATAAACCTATATTTAAAAATATACAATTTAATTAAAATTATTATAAAAATTAATTAAATGCATTATATAATAATCATCATCATCATCATCATCATCATCATCATCATAACATCATTTATACTCTTCTTACGCTAAAAGAAAAGTCAAAACTTTAGCCCTTTCTAATTCATATATTGCCATAACATCATTTATGATTGTGTTATGTGACATATTATTCCATCTCGAATTAAGAGAACTCATTGCTTTGATGAAAGATTAACTCATGCTCTATACAACTAAAAGGATACTGGTGCACAATAATCATTTTAAAAATGATCTTCTTAATTATAGTAGGATCGTACTTAAAAATCTCGACTTTTACATTTCGCTCTTCATCTTTCTCCACCTTTAAATTCTTTAAATATTTTGTTATTTTTCTTTGCCTTCACATGATTCAAGACTTTTTCATGTGATTATGCAAATGTTTCGTACCATCTTTAGGTCGTGCCACAAATTTTGTCATACAAAGCTTACATACTACTTTTTTTCTCCCCATTAATATCAACTTTGTTAATGTGTTCCCATACTACAGATTTGAACTTTTCTATAGTACTTGTTATAACTTAAAAATTATAACTCTCAAGTATAAGTTGTCTTAAGTAATAAAGTTTGGAAGTTCAAGTGTTGGTTCATAAGGAATACATTATACGAAGTTCACAAGTTCAATGTCTAAATATTATGAAAATAAAATAAATTTGTTACTTGTTAAATGCAAATTTAGTATTATTAACTATTTGGGCATTAGGCATTCATTTTGTTAATAATTATAGAAATCATTCTTTACTCATTTTTTTTTAACTCAATTAAGAATCACTTAATAGATAATCTTAATCGGAAGATAAATATATTGAAATACATCACAATACCTCTTTAAAGAAAATGTAACAAAATAAAAGATTAATCATTCAATTTATTTGTAAAAGCTATAATATACTTTGTTCTTGGTTTGTTGAAAATGTGCAAGTTTAGTGTACCTTTTGTTAACAATGAATCAAGCCTTTTAACAAATCAAAACACTTTTAAGAAATAGAATTTACTCAATTGAAAATTTTTTCATTGAAGCATAATTTAGAATGATAAAAGAACAATGCTATAAAATCAATAAAACTTCACCCTTAACCCTAATAACTAATATTAGAAAGACATTATTTAATTGAAACTCAAATTACAAAAAGAAAAAAAAATGATAAAAAAGATTAGCGCTCCTCACTTCCACATCTTCTTTTATATAAGTAAAACAAAAGATACTTTACATGTGTGAACATAATTTGTCAATTTTCAATTAATCACGCTCTACCAACTTACAATACATTTTGACTATCAAAATCATCGAAATTTATGAAATGGTCTTCTTCAAAGTTGTAGGTAGATGGCTCAGCTTTCTAATGGTCTATATCTCACCCTTATTGATTTTATAGAATGTAAGTTGTGTTGAAAATAGTCAGAGATATTCAAGTTGCATTTCTCCACTACTCTTTTAAAATGATATCTCTTTTTGATAGCCAACCAGTTGAAATTTGAGAATGTGTAAAACATAAAAAATTTAAAGCTCTTTGTCAGCTTTCTAGAACACCTAACTATATAATTTTTAGGTATGTATTTTGGGACATACGGCCAAAGTACAAAAGCATGTTGGACTAATCTGAAGATGTACTAGAGAGTTTTGTTGAAGCTCAATTTTGTCCCACTAATTGCTCGAATTGGTCCAACCTTTGGCTTATAAAGTTGTGAAGTAATGAGTCTATGTTTGTCTAGGTTAAGAATAATATCAATTGATGTTTTAGATTGAAAGATATGCTTATTATACGAAACCTATGCAAAACCGACTATTTAGTTTAATTCATGTTTTAGAATTCAGTATAAAGAAATATACTTCATTTTTGGGGAACAAAAAGATATTATTAAGTGTAAATCATAATATTTCTCTTGATAAACTTATATTTTTAAACATTCATCGGTACTTGTAGCTGGCATATCTCTCTAACATCAACATTTTCAATAATTGTTAATTCAATTGGATCATTTGATGTCATTTCTTCGAAATAAAATAAAAATAACAATTAATGTCAAATATTAAAAACTAGTTATTAAATATTGAAAATTTATCATCTGTCCTAAAAAAAACTTAGACATATGAGAAAAGTTGTATCAAAGAAATAATATGAATAAAAATTGAATTAGCAAAAAGGTTAACGTAGATAATATTTGTAGAGAAATTGAGTTTGTTAAATGCAAAAACTTTTTGAAGATTAACGCTCAAATTAAAATGTTTAGTCAATTAATAATCCTAATGAAAATCCTCACACAACTTACAGCAAAACGAGTGGACATGTAGCAAGTAAATAAAGCTACAGTGAAATAGAAACATATAAAACATTTTTCCAGCAGCAAACAGCAGTAAAAAAATAGCAGAAAAAGCAGCCGCAACAACAACTTTTGGCAGTAAACAATAGAAAAAAAAAAAAATCTAAAATCAGTAGTGAAACTACAAAAAAAATAGCAACCATAATAGCAGCACCCAATAGCAAACAAAACAGCGAAAAACAACATTTTAAATGGTTTATATGAATTGAATAAAGTAGCAAATTCCGTGATTGCAACTACTTCAAGCCCCGCAAGAATAATTTTATTAATATTTATTTCAACTCTAAAACATTGCCAATACAAAAAGGCAAATCAAATTCATTCCTGAGGTTCAAATGAATTTTGCATGCTAATGGTGAACCAAAGTCTAACTTGTTAACTTATGAAATGTCAGTATAGTGCAAAGCACAATTTAAAATTATAATAATAAAGTGAGCAATTTAAACTCAATGATGAGGCAAGAAATTATATTAATATATAAAGAAGCTTAGAGTTTTAATCTAAATTGGGAAGAATTAAAGCCCTAGCTGGCTATCACCACCGGCCAAGAAATTTTTATGTTTTGTCACTATCTAGTGACGTTAATTATTAGATAATTCAATCAATAGACCCCTTTACAACTAATTCTAATTTTGAACTATCAGGAAAAAAATTAATTGTACCTATTTTTCTCAAAATGCTCATGATCTGATGTGAAATGAACATGTATAGGATACTGAAATTTGCCAAATGAAAATTATTGAGAATATATATGACTTTACAACAAATCTTCTAATTCACTACAAAAATAATTCGTACCTAAGACTGACATTTTGTCACAATTAATTTTGTCATACATTTGGGAGGTAGGGTCACAAAATGTCAATTTTTGGAGGGCAATGTTGGCACAAAAATTAAACCATATTGTGACTAATGTTATAATGATGGCAAATAATAAAAATATAAAGACCAAATATTTCATCTCTAAACAAACATAGTTGTTCACAATAAAACATATAAATGAAGACCAAATTATTTTCCACGATTATAAATATTCAGTCACACCAAGTAACATATTGTGACAAAGTTAATAATCGTAGTAAAAGAATAACGTCTTCAAAGATTAGATTTCTTGTAGTAAGGATTTTGCTAAAGGCGACTAGGAGAAAAGAGGAGGATTCTCAACAAGTGGTTACAAATTATAAGGAAACAAACCCATTAGTAAATAACAACTAATCATAGAACTCAACAGCCTTTGAAGAATTATATAAAAATCTAATGGACCAAAAAAAAAAAAAATTCCACAACTCAATGTGATTGTTATAGAAGAAAAAAAAAGGCATACAGCTCAGCATGAAAACTCATATAGACATAATGCAAGTAAAAACAATTATGTAAAAATCAAAATTTCAAAATTCAACAAAGTAGAGCCCAAATTTAATGTACTAGAAGCTTTGAAGAATTAGGCAAAATTGAAACTTACGAAAAGTATGAATAGGCTTAAAACTTTGGGGCCAAAATTCTTGATACCACCAATTATTGAGGTACCACTTCTCATTCTCCTTTCTTATTGACAAGGATAAACAAAAAGTTGAAAAGCAAAATCAAAATCATGTTACAGTTCGTATTTAGAATAGCACAGAGGATAGTAAATTAATCTAGAAACTATTTAGAATTCTACACTTGAAACCAAAGAAATATGTTCAAATCTCAAACCATAAGCTAAAGCAAACGGTAACAAGACTAGCAAAAAAATAGCAAGCAAATCAACAGAAAAAAAATATGCACATAGCAACAACAATTAGTAGCATCATCTCCTATGGCCAGCAAAAATAAAAAGATCATGGATTATTTGGATTGAATGTCACAATCTCCACTGAATGTTACGGATTTGGGATGACTAGTACTACTTTCTCCTTCCCCCCGGCTAAAGGTTCTAAACTTTAACAAGTTATCAAATCGAACGGAGTCGTATAGATATTGATGTGTAACTAGAAGACTTTAAATAAGGTATCAATATAGGCAAGGTGCTTCTTTTTTTTTTTTAACTTGGTTGACAAAATCTCTCATTGAAGATGGTTCAACTACAACCTTGGTTTGTAAAATTTTTAAAGAAATCAGGATTTTTTTTTATTTTTAAATTTAATATATACATATGCGAGTAACAGGGCGAGGCAAGGTGGATCGAATACTCTCGAATGGGTTGAGTTTGGAGGCCCTGATCGCGTTTGTGTGTAAAAATTAAGCCCTATACCTATACCAAACGAGACGGGTTGGGGTGAGGACCCACAAATTTGGGGTTTTTGACGTCCTTATCAATCTGTTAGAAATAATGAGATTAAATTGTTAATTATGAGAAATTTATATTATATTTTACTATTTTACTTAAATTTAGGGAGTAAAAGAAAAATATTCTAATAGGTCAAGTTGACGGAAGTTAAGAGCTCATTTGGTTTGTGATTTGAAAACTATTTTAAAAAATTTAGATGCGACTCAAAAATTTGAGTTGTATTTCTAATATTTTTAATATTTACAAATATGTTTGATATAAAATTTAAATGCAATTTTTAAACCTTAAAAAGTTTGAACACATTTTTGATATAATACATTAAAATAATAAAAATAAGAATATTTGTTTGGTCAAAAATATTTTTTAAAAATAGATTTATATTACAATTTTAGTAATATTGGATAATATTGATTACTTCAAACTATTTTTCAGTAAATTTATATAAGGTGATATATTAACAATTACTTAAAAACTTGGTAATTTCATTATGATGAAATTATAAGAAATACAATATGTAATGGATACACTCCTACTTCTTTTTCTTGATACAATATATAACAAAATATTGATTAAAATATATCAAATAAAAAATATATATATATATATATACATAATTCTCAAAATTGAGAAATATGGTTATAGTTATTTTTCTAGATATGATAAAAAGAATTTATAAATAAAACAGTTAATTTTTAAAATTTAGATCCTATAAAAATATAAGTAAACGAGTTTTAAATGTAAGAAATATAATTAAGAACAAAAAGTGAAATTGTATCTAAATTTGATTCGGATATAGTAAAGGAAAAATAGAACAAAATAACATTTTATCGTTTTTTAATTTTACACCAAGTTTTGGAATTCTATCCAAAAACTGTTTTTAGATTAAATTTAACTAATTTTAGTAGCGTATTTTGAGAATTTATCATATTTTTTGTATTTCTAAAAACACAAATATACATTTAAATGCTATATCAAACAGGCCCTAAGTTAAGGGTATGTCTTCTTATTTACTCAAAACTAAAGTGATATCTAGCACACCCTAAGAATACTTGTCCTTAATCATAGCTCTAATGGTTTTGGGTATGTTTGGTACTTTCGAGTCATCTTGAATTTGAATAATAATTAGAGACAAGAAATTTAGTGTTTTATGAATAAGATTTTACATTTCTATCTATGTTTTGAAAAAAGATAGTAATAAAATTATTTTATTAAAATTAACCTCATGTTTGGTGTACGTTGTCATGTATTGCTAAAACGGAAGCGAAATCGCTGAAAGTGCAAGAGCATAAGAGCGCACAACTCGCAAAATAAGCACGCTTAAGTTCTGGACTCACTCGCTCATTTGTACAAGAGCATTTGTTTGCGGATGAATAGTACCTATGTGAATGGTAGGCCGTAAACAGAATGAGCAAAATAGAGGGCGTATGAGGCTAAGTAAGGCACTTAAAGATTGTGCCCGGTTCCCTACCACGACAATTGAGGATGTGTCTTCAGCCAGCCTTAGAAGCAGTCACCTTGTGCATTCGTTTGGGTCAACTAGCAATAAGTAAAGAGAAGAAACAAGCTGGGCAATTTGTGTTAGGCACCACAATAACGCATCACTTGGCCTTTTGTTGTTTTGTTGATCTAATAGGCTCAAGATAGAGATAGTGGTAAAGTTAGGTAGGATTTTATTTGCTTGAAGAAATCCTAGCCATCCAATACGTATAAGGGCCAATTTTATCTATTCATTTGTAAATATATATATTGTATAATGTTGTGAATGAAAAAAGAAGAATCCACATTTTCTCTTCCATTTTGTGGTATCTTTCATCCATCTCTCTTCTCACTTTTTGCTTCCATTTTTAGCACTAACTTCACACATCTCATGACCATATTGAACACAGACCAAACACAAAATGATCTTGGGTGTTTAAGGCTTACTTAGATAATGTTCAAAAATTGTTCTAGGTGCTGCACAGAGTTGGAATCATTCGAATTTCTAACATGTAACGATGTGGTATTAGAGCAAATTTGTGTGGTTTGTATGGTAAGCATCTCTGCAACTTATTCCTATTAATTTCGGAAGATTATGTTAGCTGGAAGCCTTATATTATAGAAATTTTAGCTGTGGTGCTGTGGTGGAATTTCTAGGTTTGTAAACTTGGTTGTTACTGTGATTGTGGGCTGTGGCTTACTGGTTGTTGTTTGAATTATTGTCAAATTTCCATTGTGTTGGGAAGTTTAGTTATGAATATAAATCATAGCAGTCAAGGATGTTGAGGCTAGTGGTGTTAGAAGGTTGTAGGTGTGTTTAAGGCTCAAAGAGAGCAGGAAAGGAGAGAACTTTGTCCAAGAAGATGGTGTGCTCATTTAGTGCTAGATTGACAAGGGTTAAGCTTTCCTTGGGTGACATTTATGAGCACTTAGACACGCTAGATGACCGAGTGGGTCAGCGTGAGGCGGAAATTAATGCTGTTGGTATTGAAAGCTAACTCCAATATGCTTACAACATGTTTGCAAATTTCATGAGACTTGCCATGGAAGAATTTTAGGACAGAGTTAATGTTGAGTTGGTTCTATCAAGGCAAAATTAGTGAAGGTTCAGCAAGACCTCATATTGTGCAAAACCACCATTGCTTCAAGTACCACTGCCAATAATGTGCTAAGAGTTAAAATTTAGGATTCGCCCAAGTTTTCAGGCAAGCGGAATACCAAGGAAATCAATACTTTCTTATGGATGATGGAGCGCTACTTTAATGCAATTCGGATGCATAAAGATGGCCTCAAAATCAGTTTCACAACCCGCTATTTTAAAAGTGATGTGACATTATGGTGGAGATGCCTACATACTAAAATAGAGAGGGGTTTTTGTCGAATTGATACTTAGAAGGCATTTGAGGGGGAATTTAAGTGACAATTCTACCCCAAAAATGTTAAGGAGGTTGTGATTGAAAAACTTTGAGGACTTAGGTTGTAGGGGTTAATAGCCAAGTATGTGTAGGAGTATAATTCACTTATGCTCGAGATCATCGAAATGTCAGAGAAAAGCCAATTGTTGTTCTTCTTAAACAGCTTGTAACCATGGGTAGAACAAGAATTGCGACACCGAAATATTCAAGATTTTGCCTTGGTAATTGCAGAGTGGAGTCCTTAATCGAGTGTAGTCAAGAATCTCTGAAATAGGACCAAAATCGAAGCCTAAACAAGCATAGCCATTAGAATAGTGGGGGAGTTAAACCTCACAAATCGAGACCTCAACATATTCGGGAGGCCACCGAAACATCATGAGCAGCAAGATGGTAGTAAAGAGCGTGATAAGCAGTGTGAGCAGAAATGCACGTGCTATTTGTGTGGCAGGGATCATAATAGCAAAAAATTCCCACAGTGAAATCGCCTCAATGCCACACTAAGCTCATTCAAATTAGATGAGGATACCCAAATTGAAGTGTTGTGCATCCTCAACTTAATGAAGGTTAAATAGGCGCAAAAGGGATAGACGTCTGAGGCCAAGTCAATAGAGAAGCCGAAGCCTGGGAAGATGTTAAAGTAGATCGATGTCAATATAAAAGGAATAAGTTTCAAAGCATTTATAGACAGTGGCGCTAATAAGTGCTTAAGTACGAAAAAGTTGACAATGCAGCAAGGGTTAATGCCAAGTGAAGAGCAAGGATAGTTTAAGTTTGTGGATGAACCTTCTTGGCCAATTTACGGAGTTGCTTGAAGCGTACTGATTAGAGTTAAGACATGAAAAGGCAGAACTGACCTTATGGTCATGCCAATGAGCGACTTTTAGCTTATGTTGGATGACGAGTTTATCGACAGTTGTTGCTCTTCACATTTATGAGGATGGCTGTATGGAGTTTATAGATGCTGGGAAGCAACATAAGGTGACAATTGAGAGTGTTCGTGTTGGCGGCGGTGTATTTTCAACATTCTAAGCCATGCGTAGAGCGTAGACTTGCTTGACAGAAATGAAGTAAGATGGTACTCCCTCATCCAAAATCCGCATGAAAAATTCAGATTTAACGTGCTTAATTTATGTTGGTTCGCATAAGAGGAAGCAAAACACAACAGGAAAAGCTTAAGTCCTTGATAGGAAGGTTAACGATGGCTTTAAGCACTTTGGTAGGGGAGAATGTCACGTGTCGCCAGAATGAAAGTGGAACCACCGAAAGCATAAGAGCACGAGAGCGTGCAACTCGCAGAATAAGCGCACTCAAGTCCCAAACTTACTTGCACATTCATATGAGAATATTCATTCAAAATAAACAATACTTGCATGAATAGTAGGTTGCCAATAGAATTGGCAAAACCAAAGGCGCGTGAGGCTGAGCAAGGTGTGTTGAGAGTGTGCCCGGTTCCTTACCACAACAACTGAGGTTTTTTCTTCAACCACCCTTAGAAGCAGCCACCTTGTGCATCTATTTGGGCCAACCAGCAATAAGCAAAGAGAAGAAACAAGTTGGACAGTTTGGGTTAGGTAGTATAGTAGCCATCACTTGACCTTTTCTTGTTTTGTTGATTCAATAAGCTCAAGGTAGAGATACTGGTGGTAGGTAGAATACTCATACATTTGTATAATTATTTGTATATGAAATAATCTTGACCATTGATGGTGCTATTGTGTAATTAAATCATGGCCTATCATTTGTAAATATATATTGTATAGTGTTGCGTATAAAAGAACAAGAATCCACATTTTTCTCTTCCCTTTGCAATATCTTTCGACCATCTTCCTTCTCCACTTTTGCTTCCGCTTTGAGCACTATCTTCACATATCTCACGGCTATATTGAACACACACCAAACTCCAAGTGGTCTTGGGCGTTTAAGGTTATTTGGACAATGTTTAGTAGCTGTTCTAAGTGTCGTATGGAGTTGGAATTCTTTAAATTTCCAGCACATGACAATGTGCTAAAAGTATAATAACAAGCTTATCTCAAATTGATCGAGTTATTATTATAAACACATCTTGTAATTATTGCAATAGAAAACATAGTTTTTGTACTTAGTTAGACTTATTATTTCTTTATGCGAAACAGAAATAAATGTTTCAAAAACTTCAAATAGACAAAAGATGTAATAAAGATTACTTGTTATTTTTAACATTCAATTTAATCTTTAGATATAAGGTTTATTGACTGATATCTCTATTTAAGTTTAGAAACTTAAAAGAGAAACTTTAGTTGAAATATATTAGCACTCGTTATATTTCTCTTTAAAATTTGAGAAAACGATATATACAACTAGATTTAAATGTTATTAAAAGTTAGTTACGAAAAAATTTAGACAACCTTTCTAATTTTTAATAATATACATTTATTTCACAAAGTTTTGATGACATAAAAATAAATTCTAATTATCTCGATTTATTACTTTTATTTAAAATTTTAAAAATAATTGATATGATTAGTTAATAGGATAATATTTTTTTTTCTAAACATTGAATAAAAATCAAATATTATTATTTTTATTTAAAAATAAATAAATAAATAAAATAAATGCAATTCAATTATTTTTTTACCTGAAAAATAGACAAATAGATAGAATAAGATTAATTCATAACTTGTCATTATTAATTAAAAGAAATTACTTTATTTTAATTGTAAAAGGTAAAAAACTAAATAAATTATTTTATAAGATTAATTCTACAACATATACCAATTAATCTAAATAAAATCTTATTAAAAGAAGTAACAAACTAAACAAATTCATAAGAGGGCTTTACAATTAATTTATTAATATAAAATATTATTTCTTGAGTGATATTTTTACGACCTTTTCAAATTTCTTATAAAAATCTTTTACTAAAATTACACTACTAAAAGATTTAAAAATTATAGTACTTCTAATAACATCCATAATAATACCAAAATAGCCTCCTATAGATATTCTTTTACTTACCTATATCTTCTAAATAAACTCCATAACTCTTCAAATTATTTATCTCTCTCTCTTTATGCATAACTTTTACATTTTCATATTTTTTACTATCCAATTTGTTAAATCAAAATATCTTATTTTAAATTATTTTTAGTTAAAGAAGAATATCATTGAAAGTTGAAAGAAAATAATAAAAGTTAAAAAAAGAATGAGAGGTATTTCGATTACTCATGTTTGGCTTTTCCATTTACTACTGCAATTTTAGACAAATAATTTTGTGTTAAGCAAAAGGAAAATGGAGCACATTTGTAAATACCTTGAAGTCTTCTTAACCCCATTAGAGAAAGACAACAAATATCGAATAATCCACTATTGCTTTCAGGAAGTAGCTGGGTGTTAAGGGACTCATGCCCTCCACTTGAGTTTCACGGTCTACAAGACTGTCACATATTGTTAGTAGAATTTCTGGGGTGCGATGTGAGTTTAATTATACATGCAATTATTTTTAATGTAATATCTATTAAAGTTAAGACTGCAAACTTTAAAAAAAACAATCTTATAAGAACTGTAATTAGAATGGTAACAGTAATACCACTCCATTACTTTATATTTAAAAGGTTAATAAAATATCAAAGAGTGTTGGTGAAGAATGGATATTATTTAATTAACATCTATAATGAAATATTATTAATTTTAAATCAAATAATTTTATTTAGCAATTGACTTATAGAACTAAATAGACTTCTTTAACACTAAAAATACAGATTCTTTATCCAAATTATTATATACAAATTAATGTGGAATCAAACATAATATTTTCATCATATATTAATTTGTTGAATAAAATACATAAGCCGCTGCAATTAATCAAAGTAAAAATATAGATAACTTGGCAATCATACAATAATAACACATTAATTTATTTGAGAATTTGTATCCTTAGTACTACATAGTATTATAGAATGGCTTGAGTTAATATGGATCGAATTATTTTAAATATTTTAACAATTAAACAAAATTAAATATTTTTAGAAAATAAATTTAGAAATTATTAAATGAAATAAATAATATTATAATTTAATTTTATAAGTTATAAAATATTTTATTTTTAATAATTTAAATAAAAATTTTTATTTTAATTAATTAAAATACATTAGAAAATAATCTAATAGCATAAGTTGATTTAGATTTTCTTTTTTTTGCAAAAGTAATAATTATGTTATTTAAATTGAAATTTGTCATTAACTTAAATAAAAATTTTATTTTAATTAATTAAAATACATTGTAACATAATCTAATAGCATAAGTTGATTTAAATTTTTTTTGTAAAAATAATAGTTATGCTCTTTAAATTGAAAATTTTCAATTTTTTTAGTAAATTAAAAAAATGAAATAATTTATCTTAATTAATTAAAACACTTTGTAAGACAATCCAATTGCATACGTTTATTTGATTATTTAATTTTTTTAACAATATCGATTATGTTATTTAAATTGAACTATCTGAAATTACATATTCTATTAAGAATATTAATTATTTCTAATTTTTTAATATAAATTTAATATTTTTCATTAAGTTTTATTTGTTTTATTTTGTTTATTTAATTAATAAAATAAGTGATGAATGTTGTAAACTTTTAATTTATTAAATTTATTATTATTTTAAGTTTTATTTAATAAATTAATCAGTTATCATTAATAAATATTCTAAGATGTTTTACTTACAAGATTTTAATGTTTCAGTTTAATATAATTTATGAAAAAAACTTATAAGTTCTATATTTTAAGGTTTGACTTATTAAACTAATAAATTTCAATGATTTAAAAAATACTTATTAATATAGCAATTTATTAAAAAATGATGATTATATCTTATATAATAATAATTATTAAGTAAAAGTAACTATAAAACTTTTGAAAATTTGAGAAAATATAAAATATTATTTAAAATACATTAATAAATATACATAAGAATAACATTAATATATTTAAAAATTTATCTACTTATATATATTTTATTTTTATTATTCTATATATTTTATTCTAGTTATATATAAATATATTGTATTTAAATTATAATATATATAATCATAAATATAGTGTTATAAATATGCTGTAAAATAAATAAATTTAGATTTTATTATTAAATTAATATTTATTTATGTTTAATTTAATTTAATTTATTGTTATTAATATTGCATTGTAAATTATTATAAAATAAATAAATTTGTATTTTAGTTATAATATATTAATAAATATTCTATTGTCAATATATTATAAATAGTATTATTGTTATATTTATTTTTGGTTAAGAGTTTAAAAGTAATTTTTCTTAGTTAACTACTATAAAAAAAATATAAAATCCTCATTTTTAATAAATAGAAACTTAATAAATATTTTTTAATTAGGACTAATCAGTTCAATACTTTAACTTTTCAAGTACTGTTTTTTGGAGTAGACTTTTGATTAGTATATCTTTTTATAAGTTAAACTTTTGATAAAAATTTATTAATAGTTTTATTGTAATAAATAACTTCCAAAAATACTGATTAATTATTTTAATATAAAAGTTTTTAAAATTACATTATATGGAAGAAAAAACTTATAATCTTTAAAATAGAATAAAAGTATTTTAGATAATTTAATTCTTTAAAAAGAAACTCCAAAACTCTGTTGTCAAAAAATTAAATTTTGAATTTTTTATAGTAAAAAAAAATTCTTTTTAATTTCCAAAATTTTTTTTCAATATTAACCAAACAACAAAAAAAAAAATTGAAAAGCTTTTTTAATATAAAATTTTTTTTTGACTAATGAAAAAAAATCAAATCAAACTGACACCAAACTTAGGAATATGCTAGCTCTTTTCATATAATTTAATTAGATATATAGTTTTCATAGCTTGTAAATGTGCAATTTTTTATATTAATTTTATAGATAGGAATTGGCCTAAACATGTTAGTTAGTGGGTCAATGGGGCTTGCCGTATTCGGCTTACATGTTAGGGCCAGCCGAGCACAAAAGCCTATAGTGTCTTTTAATGGCACCAGTAGGCTTGGAAAGCTTTCTTTCTAACTATACTATTGAGTTAGGCCTCCTGCTTATCAATATTGGTTTCATATGAAAAATGCAACTACTACTTGCATTTCATCTTATTTTGACAAAATTAATATGTTTTTATGTGACAGTCTAGTCTCAAAATTAAGTAGGTATTATCCATTTTGGACACACACAAGTTTGTTTTTAAATTATATAATTTAAAAAAAGTCTATTTAAAAAAAGTTTTATTTAGTAAAATATGTTTTAAAATAAATAAATAAATAAATTTACATGTTATTAAAAATTAATATCTATTTATGTTTTATTTTATCTAATTTTTTTTATATATAATAAATATTTATATTATAAATATATTGTAAAATGATAAATTCATATTTTAATTTTAATATTTTATTGTTAATATGTTATAAGATAAATTCTTATCATTATTATTATATTTAAGTTTTAGTTAGAAATTTAAAAATAATTTTTCTTAGTTAACTACCATTGAATAGGGGTATAATCATAATTTTTAATAAATAAGAATTGCAATAGGTATTCTTAAAACAATTAGAACTAATAAGTTTAATACGACAAATTTTAAGAATTTGTAACTACTCTTCGCATGCAAATATGATATAAAATTTGTCAAAATAGTTTTCCCTAAATTTCTAAGAGTAAGGTGGTATCCTCTATGCCTAAATCTGCTCCCTCTAAGAAAGTCCAACCAAAATAAGAGGAATCTCCATTATCTAAATAATATGCTCCATGAAAACAGAGAGTGGCTACTACCAAACTTGTTCCTTCCGGTCCTTTAAGAAGAAGCTCCAAACTCAAGACTCTTAAGGATCAAACTGGTGCTAGCTAACCCATAGACCTTTCATCCAGTTTTGAAAAATCAAGTTCTCTTTATGGTTATAACTCTATTAAAAGGTCCTCAATTCATAAACGTGGGGACTAGAGTATCTTAAAACAAGAGGATGTTAGTTTCTGCTTGTTTTCATTTTCCTTTTCTTCTCTTCTCTTGGTTTCTCTATTCCTTTTTTTTTTATATTTAATATGTATTTATCTTCGACAAATATTTACTTGGAATATAGGATATGCCTTTAGCTGATACCTCAACTGAAGGTGTTTTAGCTGGTTAGAAAAGAAAGGATATATCTCATTTTCCTTTTTGAAAAAAGTTGATTCCAGATGTACCAGAGGAAGATTCATTTTTTGAAGCTATTGAAAGTTCCCCTCGAGTCTTTAAGTTGTGGGAAGCCATTATGGAGTTAATGCTTGTTTATTAGTTAAAATGGCCTTTTAATGCTAAAAATCCTTTTTAAATCTTTAAATATTGTTTGATTGGCATTAAAAAGGATTTTAAAATTTAAAAAGTCATTTTTCTTCCATTGGAAAAAGTTTAAAATTTAGGTTTTCAGCATTAGATTTTTTTAAGTCTTTTAAAAGATGAAATTATTTAAAATACTTTTATTTTTTTAAAAAATTTTACACATTTCTTTAAAATAAAGTATTAAAAACTTGTTATCAAAGTAATTACTTAATTTTTCTTAAAAATTATTTGTGACAACCAAATAATTAATAAATTTTTGTCAAAAACTTTATTTATAGAAGCTCTACTAATAAAAAAATTTATTCTAAAAAGCTCTACTTAAAGCTATACCAAATGAACAATTATTTTACGAGTAATATTGCAACCAACTTTTAACAATTTACTCAACTTGATCTCATTCATATAGCTATTGGGCTTGAACTTGGCCCAGCTAGAGGGGATTTTATACCTATTCAACAATCTACCCAGCTTTTTTGCCAATATTAAGTAGATTAGACCTACTCTCTCTCAAGTAGTATATCATATTTCTACAAACTTTTATGCTTTACTTTATAATAGCTCTGACCTCTTTGTTTTTTTTTTTTTTAATCCTCTTTTCTTTTGTAACAGCTTCTAGTTCTAGTCCAGCAATGCCAATGCGTGAAGACATTACTTCTTTCTAGGATCAATTTAGTATGAGTAATGCTTGAACCTACTCCTTTAAAGATATTGCATCCTTTTAGTGACACAAAATTGATTATCTTGGGAGTTTCCATTCTTTCTGAGACAACCCAACTTCTATAAGTTATAGTCCTTAAGTTTCCGATTTTGCTACGGGTTAGTTCTCCTCCTATCTAAAAGGCCCATTATGTCTATTGTTGGCTTGGTTCTATATGGGATGCAAAATACACATTACGAGGAGATAAATATATATATGATATTTTCATGGAAAGAGGCCTGTCTGGATGTATACTAAGCTACTTTCAAGGTGCAATCTTTGCTTGACTATGTTGCTCACCTTCCACATATCATTTTCGTTGGACTTTGCTGATCTATTGCTAATCCCTTTCTTGAGTTCGATTTTAAAAAGGCTCGCTAAGATCTGACTGAAGCTCAAGGTTGTTTGGTAGGTTGGGTAAGGCTAGGAGAGTAAAGATTTCATTCGTGCAAATTAGCCTATGTATGCACACGAGAATGATGAAGCTAAAGGATCCTTTGTACAATTGGTTTTCTTACGTTATGAATTTTCCCTTGAACTTTGTAATTTTCTTAACTTTTTTGTCGTATTATGGATTGTTAGTTGTAGTACTGTAATTGAGTTTTAGATGACTTGTAATTTTGGGAACTTGTTAATGAAAAGGTAATTCCTTTTTGATAACATTTAGCTTGTTTCGACGTCTTTTGCTCTATATACCTATACTTTTAAAAGGGTTATGTGCATAATAGTGATGAAAAATCATACTTGATCATGTCCTAATGATATTTTAGGAGGTTATTTCCCTTTAATATGCAATCATATTACCTTAGTATATTGCTGTTTTTGTTAATCCCCGATTCTATGCGTAGAACGTAAAATAGATAGGTTCATTTTATTTTCACCTTTTCGTGGAGAGCTTCGGGTAATATCTTTAGTAGTAATTGGCAGTATGATCAACAATATTGCTTGTGTCTTGGCTGTACCACTGATTTGTATACCCGTTAGTGTAAAGATAAATAAAATTGAATGATGCTTGTAATTTCATATAGGTATTCTTTCTTCCTTGTATGTTTGGAACGACTAAGGCTCGCGGATTGCCCTGGTTGTATAAACCATAATCTAAAACAAAAATTTTATCCCTAAGGTGTATGTACTGTTGGAGGTATTAAAGCTGGTGATATTTAGGCTTCTTAAGAGGTGGTGTGCCTCAAGAAATCCCACAGGCATTGTGAACGCTAACCATAAGGCTTCCAATCGCGTATTATTTTTATCGTGGGGCATTGTGCATCCCTAAATGTCATACTGACATCCAATGAGAGTATGCCATGGGTCATCTACTTGACATGGATGATCCATGGGAGATAGATATTCTCAAAAGGCCATCCTTATGGTTCTAGGCGCCACCTAGAATTAATATTTGGTGATAACAAACATTGATATGTATTATTAACTAAATTTTTCTTGTAATATTAGGTGTGATATTTTTAGTATAAATAATTGGAATGCAATTGTTAAGATTAAAATAATATCAAAAATCAAGATGTCAATAAAGAGTAAAGTTGAAACTACAAGAACAAATAGAAGTCAAAATTGAAGAGATTAAGACACATTTTTAGGTAAATGATTATGATTGTAACGTGTCTTTGAATTGATTATTGATTTATGAATAAAAGTTCAAAATACTTTTTTTTTTTTATAAAAACAATGCTTTAAATACTTTTAAAAAATTCATATGAATATAATATTTTAACATAAATATTTTGAATATATGAAAAATAACTATAAGTTTTCTACGAACTAAATTACAAATTTCTTAAACTTGCTTGTGGACCTAAATGCATAAATTTTAGAAGGAAATTTTTACATATCTCCCCTGAGGTTTGCCAAAATCACTGGTAGAGAGAAAGAATCCATTAATTTATAGCTACCACCTTTCTGACATAACAAAAATGACCTTTACCATCCATTCTCTTTACTTTTTGGGTGAAAAACCTATTTTGCCCTCAATGTAACTCAACCAAAAAGCTGTAAGTGCTATCACACTGTCAACTACATGTGTATGAGGCTTATAAATGAGGAACATGTTTAAATAATATGTATAACCGAATTCTCATCATCTCATGGTATTGTTTCTTTTATTAATTAATTAATTAATTATAGGTTCAAGCTTTGGGCTAGAAAAGACCCATAGAAGTGCTGCTGATCTTGCATGTTCGGTGACAAGTTTTTCTAGCGTAGAGGAGTCTTGAACAACTATAAATGGTAATTTATTCTCCAATTAACTATATTGATAATTACATGCTTCATAAAGATATATAGTTCAATATTAATTAACTTCTTTGATTAATTTAATGACATTAATTAATTGTCAATATCATGGAGGAACTAACTTCAGCTGCACGGTAGGAGGTCCTTATATTGTAACTTCATATGATTACTATGCACCCCTTGATGAATATGATAATTAATATTCAATAATTAAACAACCTTAATCATCTGAATTTCTATTAGTCTAATTCATGATTATTAATTAATTAAAAATTCTAAACTTTCAGTTAACCTAAATCAGCCTAAGTGGGGACATCTGAAGCAACTTTATGCAGCTATTAAACAAGCAAAACAATTTTTCGCCATTGCCAATGTAGAAACCAAGAATTTAATGAAAAATGTTGATGTAAGTGGCAATCAAATAACATAAGTAAAAATAATGTTGATGATGATAATTTAATTTGTTGATGATCAGATGACAAATTCACCATCAACCCTACGAGTGAGAAATTCTGTATGTTGAGCAACATTGACAATTTAAGTTATGCGAAAGCTAAGCTTAGAATGTTTTTCACACTATAAATACTAGCATAAACTCATTTGAAATAAGTTTTTCACACTTGAAAACTTTGTTATATTTATTTTAAAAGTGCAATATAAAGAATTTATGCTTATCTTTGCAAATCATACATCTAATTCATATACTCTAGTTTTTATTTGTATTATTCTATGAAATTAAAGAATGTTTGTACGTTCCTTGATAAGATTCTTTGATCAAGGCTATTTCTTTACACTTCTTGTGTGTGAGTATGAGAGAAACATTATTAGATTTTGAGATATAAGTGACACCCTTATTTCTTTATACATTTAATTAACCCCCCTCTTGAGCTATCTAGTTATAACATCAGTCAATATGGTGACATCTGCTATTAGGCAGAAATTTATAGTAATTTTTGTCACTATATGCACGAGAGTTGTAGATCGTGTGGTGTTTTGCCTGAGTGAGCTTCCATGCATTAGCATTTGTGGGCATTCCTCAGGGATCTAGTCCTTTGAAAGCACTTGGTCATGTATTATGTCTGTCGGTGGCCTTCTTCTACCTAGTAATTATAGTTTGGGCTTCTTCATGGCATTGCTCTAACATGGGTACACATATGGTGGATGGTACATCACTTTATGATATCACAAAGGTCATTCCTTTGTAACAGAGCTTCCATATGCTTAGGGTCACATTGGCTTCCTGTAAAGGTACTGACATAGGGCTTTCGGACTGTTGTTAAGCATATATGGGGCTAAATGGCTTGCCTAGGTATAGAATATTATCGATTATGCATTATCTATTGTTGATCAAAATGTCCAGATAATTTATTATAGTTGTTGTCCTTCGTAATATGGTAACATCCCGATCATGTATTATGATTGTTGTCGATTATCCCTTATGCGTATGCTTCTATGAGGATGTTTGGTATTAGGAGATTCTTTAAAAATAGAGGATTTTGTAATATTTTCCTTTTCCATTTTAGTACATAATGCAATAATTTTTTCTTAAGAAGAGAATGGCCTTGTAATATTTTGAGGGAAAAGATGTTATAAATCAGTTGAGGCATGAATTTTATTCTAATGAATTCTTTTGCGAAAAACAAGTTCTTAAAATGATCTTTGCTTAAAGAAAGAAATAAAGAGACAATTAAAAAGGGAAAGGATTTTACGAAAGAGTTCCCTTTGGAGGTAGGGAAAGAGATAAAAGACAAACAATCCATATAAATGCTTCGCACCTAGTTTTAAGTGTTTTACCACCACTCGAGCAACTTGGTCCCTACGTTTGTAGGGAGATGTGAGAGGGATCCAAGTTGATATTACCTCTATCTTGCACTAATGCATCCCTTAAGTAGTGTTGTCTAGACTAATAATAGTATCTTTTTACTTATTTTCCTTTGATGGGATCTCCTAAGATTTGTCCATCGATGATTGATGAGTGAGTATTTTACCCATGAATTAATTACTTTTCAGCTTAAATATTTGTGAAAAAGAATATTAAGCTCAAGAGTTAGTTGATGAATTTGTGTGTTTGTGTGTAGAGAAACAAGAAAAGTGGAATTAAGGAGAATTTAGTGTAAATTGGGCTAAAAAAGTAGAAAATATATCATAAGCAGCCAAAATTAATATGCTGAGTATGAGTTATTAAAACGATCCTAGCTTCGTCTACACAACTTGAAATTGCGTTTCATATGTTGTATTGGAAACTAGACATTTGGAGCTTTCTAATGATATATCATGGGTAGTAAGTGTGGTGGGCCCGTGCCACCCTAAGGCGACTATATCATTATGGGATAGTAAGGGTGGCATGACCGTGCCATGCACAGAGCAATAGTGGTGCTTCAGTGCCTTTAAATCATGTGTCTATGCCTCTTCGTGAGTTGAATGACATCCTAAAGCCATTTTCAGCCCTTGGATCAAGTTTGGATGGCTAGATTTGACTAAATTTAAGGGTTTCAAAATTTTTTTACTTGGGCAACCATTTCAAAATATGAAAAAGGGAGGAAAACATACAGAATTCCAAGGAGGAGAGAAAAAAGCTAAATTTTCTAAAGAGAGAAACACTTGAAGATCTATAATTTTTTAAAGATCCTTAGAGGATTCTAAAAGCATTAGGGTCTTGGAGCATTGAATTCTAGTTTTCTCTTTTGAAATTTATAATTTGTAATGTTGTTTGACTATATTTGCACTTATGAATTTCTTGATTATAATTGCTATGGATCTTTCTATGTTAGGCTAGTTTTCTTACTCTAGAGATTGATGTAACTTATTTGAACCATGTTTTGATTATTTAGTATTTTGTTAATGTTAGTACAATTCCATTCATTTGTGTTCTTAATTGCTTAATGCCTCTAATTTGTTACATGATAAATTAGTTGATTTTTGATTAATGATTTGATGGTTGGTAAAGACTGAGTCCTTTATTAGTTCAGGGAAACACAATCTAAGTTGTTGTGAGTTTATGAGACACTTAGATAATCATATTAAAACTTAGGATATTGCTAGATGGGAGGTAATCAATTCCTTGGTAGTAAATAGGGGTGAAATTTAATAAATGTTTAATTAGTCAAGTTAGATATGGATATTGGCTTGGTTAATTATGGATAAGATCTTATTTAATGTTCGAGATAGGTAATGAAGTTAATCTTAAACCTGTGATTTATGAAATGAATAGGAACACATTGACAATAGCTAAATAGGAGAAATATAGGGAGAATTGAGTGAAGTCAAGACCTTAGAACTATTGTCATAGAGATTTTTATTTTTTAATTCAGTTTGTTATTTAATTATCTTTTATTCTAGAATTTGTTTCTTGAAATTAGCTTGCCCAGATAAAATTAAGTTGCCATAACCATAATAATTAGCTTTAAAGATTCAATTCTCATGAGACGATACTCTTACTTATCACTTTATTATTTGTCACAACCTGTGCACTTGCGGTTACATGCACACATAGTAGCATTACTGTGAACAATGGTAGCAACGCTATAGTATCCATTATTAATGGCCTCCTCAATGATGTAGAGGACTTTCCACTATGGAGTGAAATTAGTTGGTGGTGTCATCTTGACATGGTTTTCTATTCTAAAGACCATGTCATTGGGATTAAGGTTGAGGCTTTGCACAACTTTGGCATAGTTATTACTATTCTCTAGTGGTATAAGTCCATGTGCTTCTATGTAACTTCTTTTTTCTCATCTACGTTCTTTAGTTGTGGTATGAGAGTAAAGTTTAAAGGATTTTCATTTGCAAGAATTGTATAGGTAGTGGGAATGTTGAGCTCGACCAAGGTTATGATCCTTATGCCATATACTAAAGCAAATAAGGAGAAATTGGTGGTAATTTTTTATGAGGTCATGTAGCCTTATAATGTTTTATTAAGATGTGCACTTCAGTTATCAGAGTATATATTTATAAGCCATCTTGCTAAGGATCTTTAAAACCCTTTTGTTAGTGGGCTTACCTTGCTTGTTTTCTTGCGGATAGTGTGGCGTTGATGTCTATGTTTGATGCCATAGTGTCTTACACTTGTCTGTTCACCAAATGTATTCCATTGTTTACAATGAGCTTGTGGAGAACCCCAAACTAGCATATGATACATTCTTTCATAAAGTTAGCCTTGATGGAACTAGAGGCCTTCTTGAGAGGAATTGCTTCTACACATTTTGTGAAGTATTCTATTGTGACTAGTATTCAATTATAGCTACGAGCCGCAGGATGGATTAGTTGTAACAACCCAAAATTTTCCTCCATATGACAAAAATTAAAATGAAATTTAAATTTCAATTTTATATCAACCTTAACATTACAAATTAAAAGTCCTTCTAAAATAAAATGTAACAAATATTTATTGAAAACTTAACCCAATAGGTAACATAAAAATAAATGTTCCTTATTGCAAATTAAACATTTTAATCTCTAAAAAGGTCTAGCTCAAAATCTCTATCAACTCAATCCTTTTATACACATTTTAATTTGTAAAATATTAATGATAAGGGGTGAGCTGCGTACTTGGTAAGTAAATTTATACCTAACATTCTATATATATAGAAAAAATAATTATTTATTCATAAGACATTTATTTTGGGAATAATAAATATTATTGATGAATGTTTAAAAGTGTAAGTTTATCAAGAGAAATATTATGATTTACACTTAATAATGTCCTTATATTCCTCAATAATGAAGCATGTTCCTTTATATTAAATTGTAAAACATGAATTGGACTACATAGTTGTTTTGCGCAGGTTTCGTATAATGAACGTATCTTTCAATCCAAATCATCAATTAAACAATTCTTAAGCTGGACAAATATAAACTCATCATTTCACAACTTTGTAAGCTAAAGGTTGGACCAGTTAGAGTAATTAATGGGACGAAATTGGGCTTCAACAGAACTCAAGCGCATCTTTGAACCGGCCCAACATGCTTCTGTATTTAGGGCTTATCCCCCTAAATACGTAAAAAAAAATTATATGGTTAGGTGATCTAGAAAGGTGAGAAAGGGATCTAAATTTTTTATGTTTTGCACTTTCTTAAATTTCAACTGGTCGGCTATCAAAATGAGCTATTATTCTAGAAGGGCGGTAGAGAAATGTGACTTGAATATCTCTGTCTATTTTCAACACAACTCACGGTCTAAAATGGCAATAAGGGTGAGATATAGACCATTAGAAAGATGAGTCATCCACCTACAACTTTGAAGAAGGCTATTTTACAAAATTCGGTGGTTTTCATGATAAAAAATATGTTGGAAATTGGTAAAGAGTGATTAATTGGAAATTAACAAAATTATGTTCACATATGTGAAATATCTTTTGTTTTACCTATATAAAGGAAGTTGTAGAAGTGAGGAGAGGAAAATTTTTACCATTTCTGTTTTCTTTTTGTAATTTGAACTTCAATTAAATGATGTATTTCTAATTTCGTAATTAGGGGTAAGGGTAAACTTTTGATGATTTTATAGTTTTGTTCTTTGATCCTTTGTTTCGTTCTTCATTGTCAATCTTTTTATTGATTGAGTACTATCTTTTGCAAGTGATTTTGAATTATTAGAAACCTTGATTCATTGTTAACAAATGGTACATTGAATACTTGAATGTTTTCTACATATCAAGAGTAAGGCAACTTATAGTTTTTCACCATCAACTAAAAGGTAAGTCTTTTGATTTTTTTGTGCTTAAATGTTTTTTTCATCATCCAATTAAGATCACTTCTTTTGATTCTTAATTATGTTTTTCTTTAAAAAAAAAGGATCAAAAATAAATTCTATACAAATCATTAAAATGGATCCCTAATGCCCTAATATATAATAATATTGAATTTAAATTTGACAATAAATAAATTCATTCCATTTCTTATAATATTTGAATATTTGGATTTGTAATATTTAGACCTTTGGACTTGTGGACTTAATATAACGTATTCCCTGTAAACCGACACTCGGACTTCCGAAATTATTACTAGAGATAACCTATACTTGAGAGTTACAACCTTTAAGTTGTAGTAATTATAGTTAAGAAACTTTCATTTTTATAGGAACATTTAATAGTATGTAAGCATGAGTACCACATTTAATAAAATGAAGAATGTGATAGAGTTTAGAACATTTAAGAAAACTTATATAGCTATGTGTCATAGCATAATTAGTACTTCAGTGTCTCATTTATATCGATTCAGTACAATTGTATCCTGAAAACTTGGTCATTAATAGTAAAAAAGTGCACAGACAATAACTTAGGTAGCCGGTAACGATAAGAAATAACTACTACAGACAATGAGTTAAATATTAATTACTAAATATGACTTTTCATTATAATAGGTTCAATAACATTTATTCCTCCATGTTCATTTCATGTAATACATTCAATGATTCATGTAAAATATATAAATAATATTACTAACATTTTTAAAATGATTTTTTAAAGAAACTAAATATCGTAGTTTAGAAAGAAAATTTAGATAAGGCAACAATGTAGTTTATGGCTTAATAAATATATATAACTTAAGTATGAACAAGCTAATTTCCTTGAATGTAAGCTAAAACATGCATTTAGGGAAAAAATATTCAAATTATTTAAGAAACACTATTTAGATGAGAAAACAAACAATTATCAATTTAGTAAACCAGTAACATAAATCAAGTTTTAATTTTTTCTTTAAACCAACAAAGTCTTATTAGTTTAGAAGTAAGAAAACTAGAGTTTGCTTTAGTTTCTATTTCAAAGAAAACTAACTTGAAACAAATGCATGAAATAACCTTTAATTCTTATAAAACATTCTCATCCTTACAATTGTCATTAGTAGTTGAAAGTATTAAATTAAAATATATTATGTATAAATCTACTTAACTCTAAACAAATATTAAGCCAATAGATTTCCTACTATGTGTAATAAGTCACTTACTTCCTATAAAATCATCAATAAAAATAAAGCTTATATTAATAATTTTCCTAATAGAAAAAGAGCCATGATTCTTTAGTATAAACTATTTATAACAACACAACAAATAAGACAAACACATAGAAAAAGATAATTAAACATATCTAGATTAGCTAAGGCTCTAAAGAATTCCTTTTACCAAAACTTGGAAAGTGCAGAAATTAGAGAAGATCTTTCAAGAAGAAGAATTGTCTAATGAATTGTAAAGCGAAAGTATATGGTGTCAAGTGAGATACTAACACCTATTTACAACTAAAAAATGGCTTTCGAATTCAAAAGTTGATAACTAAAATCTCACTTCAAAAATCAAATCAAAACTAATACATCAAGATCATAAAACCAAATTTCAAAATCAAAATTTCAAATCCAAAATCAAAATTGAAATTACCATCTATCTTAATTAATTGCAACCAAAATTTAAATTTCAAAGTTTGAAAATAATTCAATCCATTTTTGTTCAATATATAAAGACATGGCGTTACATATTCTCCCCCACTTAAAGAAATTTTGTCCTTCAAATTTTAATTCGTACCTTAATCATCAAAACATTGGGGGTACTTCTTCTTCATCCTGATCTCTTTATGCTATTTGGCTTCCTCTATCGAGTAATTTCTCTAATGAAATTTTGTCCTAGAAATTTTAATTCATACCTTGATCATTAAAAACTTGGGGGTATTTCTCCTTTATCATGATCTTTGTGTATCATTTGGCTACCTCTATTGAGTAATTTTCCCAACAAACTTTGACAAATGGAATAACTCTTATTCTTAATACTTCTTATTTTCTATCAATGATTTCCTCGGTAGCTCCTAGTATGATATGTCTTCTGAAATTTGAATTGGATGGCAATCCAAGATATGAGAAGGATTAGTTGTGTATATCATCAACACCTACATATGAAATGCATTGTGGAGTTTGGATAAGTGAGGTGGTAAAGCTACATGATAAGCTATGGTACCGATTTTCTCCGAGATCTCAAAAGACCTAAGAAATCTCGGGCTAGGCTTCAATTCTTTTTTTTTTTTTAAACCAAAACAAAAGGCTTCTTTCCATGATGATACCTTTAAGAAAACATAATATCCAACTTGAAATTGCAAATCTTGCCTACGTTTATCATCCCAACTTTTTTTGCTTGATTTTCTCAACAATGACTTGAACAATATTCGGTCCCAACAATCTTCTTTAACTGACCTCATCACAACAAATAGGCTGTAAGAATACTAGAACGAAAACTATTATTATATGTAAACTCAATCAACGACAAGTGTTCTTCCTAAATGCCTCATAGATCTAACACACAAGCTTATAACATACCTTTAAGAGTTTGGATAGTTCTTTTTCATTGAGCATCAGTCTGTGAATGAAAGGCAGTGCTAAAATTTAATCTTGTTCCAAACTTCTTATGCAAACTAGCCCATAAATTAAAGGTGAATTATGGATCTCTATAAAAAATAATACTCACTAGAACACCATGTAATATCACTATCTCCTTTATGCTATCAGTAGTTCTAATTGCCAAAAAGTGCGCTGACTTATTTCGTAGATCAATTCATGGTGATATGTTCCCATTTCTATTTTAGAGTAAGAAGGGATTGTAAAAGCCCTCAATGTTGTTAGTGTTCAACCTTTAATTGTTGGCATACTAAACATCTAGATACAAACTTAGCTTTATCGTTCTTTATACTCCTCTATCAAAAAATATTCCTCAAGTCTCTACACATCTGTTGGTAGGGAAAATCCACCTAATCCACATATCCAATCATGATTGGTTGATTGCTCACGTAGGCTTGATATCACTCTCGATAAACTTTGATCCAAATTGGGATTTCACACTTCTTTTTTGAGTTGTGGGGAGTAAAGCCAACCATTTCCCCTGGATCGCATTAGATGATTCGGGAGTGGTGATGTTGCAACTTTATGAGACTTGGCTTGAATTTAAATGGAGAGATATGCTACCACTGCTTGTTACCACTTTTGTATTTGAGAAAGACTTAGAAAAAACATGAAACACAAATTATGAGTCCACAATGTGTATAGGAATAAGATAGTCCCAGTGTCAATGTAAAAAAACACAATAGTTTAATAGTGGATTACAATTAGATCGTACTGAATAGACCATCTCGCAGTGGTATTTAATATGACCATTTATGAAATAACAAACTTAAGGTTGTAGACAAGGTGTTTTTGAAGGCTAAAAACTATCAAGTTAAGGTAAATGGATGCGAGAAAGATAGTAAGACATTAAGGTAGTGTGTATGGTTGACCTAGGCGATAAATGATACCTAGAAAGTGAAAAAATTGCCAACATTGTCACAAAGAAGATGATACTCCTTATGGATATGCTTTAGGAAGGCTATAAGCTCATGGGTACTGATCCCCTAAACTTGAGATTAAGCAGTCTTTTATAATATGTGACGTAAAGTTGTGGTAGAATAACACTAGTTCATGCAATCTTATTTTAGTGCAAGTCAATGTTCTTAAGACATGACTTTATTTAAGAATTAAATTAGTGTAATTTAATCTTGGTTAAAATAGGCGTTTAAATCTCAATTTTGTAATAAAATACTTTTTATAATTAATCCTAATTAGAATAAGATATTTATTTTAAGTAATTTTATTTGTAATAAAATAATTATTTTAATTAATGCAAGATTAATTAAAGTGAGGTTTTTGGGGCTAAAAAAGATTCTAAATTTAGGCTTTCAAAATAGAAAATCCTTTGAGCTTTTGTGTTCCCCATGCATTAGCTGAATTATACTATGGATTCTTTAGGTCTAAGTACTCTCCAAATAGGTTAAACCTAGGACATTATATTAATTTGAGCCAGACTTAAGCTTAATTTTATCTTCCACACTATAGCACACAAGTTGTGTCTTAAAGAGTGGTTTCAATTTACTTGTGCTTTTGTATACATTATCTAATAAAATGACATATTATTTTCATGTTTAAATTTATCTTCCACACTATGAGCTTAATTTACTTGTGCCCATGAAATTTTCATGTTTCAATGTTAGCTTCTTCATTGTATAGGCTGTGCAGTCTTTTCAGGGTGAGCAATCTCATATGATCAATATCTCGAACTTAACTTGTAATATTCCATATTTTTGTTCTGCAAATTGTTATCATTCTGTTCGTATCAATATAATGTACCACAATGTAGAAATTTCAAAATGCCTGTCAAAGTTACTACCCTCGCCGATTTGTTCTCTACTGGCTAGAATTATGAAGCCTTGCTGCCATCCCCTTTAGTTGTATTTAATTGCTAAATGGATTGATCCTTTAATGTTTGTGACTTTATAAATTGCCTCTATTTTTCTATTAAAGCAAATATCAAAATATTAAGACTTTTCACTTCTGAAAAAGAGAGAAAATTAAAACACTTTACTATTTTCGTGTTCTCTTCTTTAGAATATTTGTTGTGGACCCTTCTTGTTTCCTTACCCATTGGCAAACACTGCTTTCTTTGATTTGGTACAAGGTTTTCACTACTTCCGTTACTTTTTAGAAAGATTCTTCATGTTTCTTAAATCTTTGGTTGTAGGTTTTTGATTGTATGTTTACTCTGTTTTGGGAAAATTCTAACAAAAGGTTTTAATCCCTTCTTTTTTTTTTTAGAATCATGTCTTCAATCCATCAAACAACCTTGGTTCTTGACATCTTTTCTACCTTGAGGACGGCTTTGTGGAGATATTGGCTTCAATGGCGGAGTTGATCTTTGAAGAACTTTTGCCAAAATCCACTTTTGATGATGTACATTTTAGCATTCCCTGTAGTATTTCAAGACTTCTTTTGGTTGTAAATAATTTCAGACTAGTCTCTATTCAATTTAGATTTACATCAGCTTGTAGTCAAAGTTGGAATGATTAGGTTGCATTGGAACTAGAAAATGCCGTTACTTATGATGTGTTGTCTTGTACAAAAGTTTTTGCCTCAATTTTCTCTTCATGAACATTATCAATAGGTAAAGATTGACCTTTTTTGCATCATTGTGTGAAGATAGAGTTCGGACACCAATACTTTTGTTACCCCATGAGAAGAATTCACTCTAACTATCGAAAATGTGGCTGCCAATCTTTGCCTATCGGTGCTTAGGGATGAGAATCCTTTTAATATCCAACTTTTGGAGGCGGAAAAACGTAGTGAAAAGGCCTTAGCGATCACTCACAAACTCCATTTATTGTACATACCGGGACTGGCCGAAGTATTTTTGGGAAATTATTGTAGAAAAAACTTTTGTTCATAGTGAAGGTTATCAGTCGGGCCATCATTTGGAAGTAATGGTTGCTCTGTGTTTGATTATGTTTTCCTTTAGAAACAGCTTGATGGATGCAATTCAAAAGTGTCTTTCTCCTGGCTATTCGCATAGCCCATAGTTGTTGCTTTCCTCTGGCTGCCCTTTACCTGGGCATTCCATATCATCAGCTTGATTTAATACACCTTGATGAAATGGATGAAGCGGGATGTCATATTGTTGATTCTCCCATGGACTCTCATTTCCTTTAAATATTCTTGATGGAACATTTCCTATACTATACTTTTCTACCTCTCAATGCTACCAAATTACTATTGTGTATGTGTTGATTTTATCAACGCCCATATTATGGAGATTTGTTAAGCCATCTTGATAAGGAGGTATGCATTGTCTTTTTCCTGTATTTAGGATTGGATAACATGTTCTATTTTCTTAAATGTAGAGTTTTTATAGGTGACAAGTTTACAAGTTTACAACAAGTGAGGATGTCTATGAAGTATGACATTTGATATATGGCGTATATTTCGTGAGTTATTAGCCTGGTTGGCATTCTTATGTTGAAGTGGTTCTTTCCTATCAGCCTCATCGTGTGTGGAAATAATTTGGTTTGGACATGATACCTCTTCATTTTATTATGCTGAAGTTCTCCAATCATCAAAAACTTCAAATTAAGGATGTAGCAGTCACTGGCGCAGATATGCATAGGTGTCCACTACTCTGTATAAGTAATGTTGGAGGAAGTTGCTTTTGTCTTTTGTTGATTATGCCTTTGGTCAACTAGAAGACTTGGTAAGTTTAAATAATCAAATATTCCATGATTGCTTAAAACTTAGTTCAACTTCTACCATCTAGAACACGAGGAAGTAAAAACTTCCCTATATTGAAATTTATGTTGACCGTTGTCTTGTGCTGGGAGTTACAGCACAAAAGACATCTGATGAACTAGAAACTCCCTTGCCAACTCCTCATTCTCCTATAACTGATATAGTAGTTGTTTCTTCTAGTTCTATGAACTTTTCGCAAACTCCTAGGAGCAAGTGCATATTGTTGTCTCCTTATAGTTATTGTTGAAAAATCCAAAATCCTGCAAAAGATTCTACTCTAAAATCAAGCGCTTCCAAATAAAAGATTGCTTTTGCTAAGGTTCTATTTTCTATCCCATTAAGGAGTTCTTGTCACAAGCCTGTTAAATGGTAAAATGTTGGCAATAGGCCTAGTGGCAAGCCATTGACCATATCTTTGAGGTCAAGCAGTTCTTTTTCTTCTGATAACTCAGATTCTTCAGATGAATCTTTTGTTAATGTAGGTGTTGAACAAACTTAGAAGATGAGTGAGTTATGTTTGTATGTTCACATTTATTGATCTGTATGTTGCTTTCTTCTTCTTGTTTTTTTTTTTTTTTTATTCCTAATAGTGATTTTCCTATTGGGAGGATGCTCCACTAGTTGATACTTTTATGGAGGGGACCTTGTTATGTCAGAAAAGGAAAGCTAGTCCTTTTTCCTCATCAATTGCCAATAAATTATTGTAAGGGATTCTAGAAGAAGAAACTTCATCTAAAGAGGTTAGAGTGCTAATCCCAGTTTCCTTGAGTAAAGCTAAGGAATGCATCATAGGTCTTCTTCTCTTACTTATAATTTAGTTTGAAATGAGCCTAATTTGTTTTATTTTTTTTGATAAAAGAGTTGGCCTGACCCTTAGCCCTATTAGAGCGAGTCCTAATTTTACTTTGCATTTCTCTTCATCGCCTTTGCTTACTCCAAGTATATAAAATTTCTTCGTGTACAATGGAGTTATTTGGATCTTTATATAGTACTTATTATCTTTTTATACGTGTTTTCCTTTATACTCAACTTTTAGCTTAGGCCTTCCAAGACCAACTCGAGAGTACATTCTTTCATTTTGAAACAGATTTGGTATTAGTGATGTGAAATTTGTTCCATCGGAGGTACTGTATCCAATCAATGGTAGTCGGCTTCCTTTTTTAGGTGCTTCTATCCTATTTGAATCGATCTAACATATGTAAGCTTTTCTAAAGAGGGTTCCTGAATTAGCTTCATGCTGGCAGTGTTCTTGCTTCGTGGGGGGCTTATTATTTACGTGATTGGCTTAGTCTTGCATGGTATCGGACAAATGGATTATGAAGACATGATCTTGGATATGCTACTTGCTTGGAAGAAAGCCTGCTAGGATGCTTAACAAGCTGGGTTCGTAGTGAAGCCTGTGATGGATTTCATAGTTCACATTGCGCCTATTATTTATGGAAGACTCTGTCAATCAGTGGTGGATCCTACTCTGATGATGAACAAGCAGACGGTCAAGCCTGTTTAGAAAGGCTATAGAAAGGGAACGTAGGCACAAAATATCGATCGAATGATTGACAAATGTACGTGCAATAATTTGTGAAAGTTAAAAGGCACCTTTTGCTTGTTTGGTTTCCTTACGGCCCCTTAATTGTGATCGTATTTTATTTATTCGGTAAGCGAACTATAGTGATTTTAAACTTGCACTATTTTTTCTCTTTTCGTGTGTAATCCTTTCTTTTTCCTGCAATTGACTTTTTCCAAACAAAGTTGATATATCTTATTAGTAGTTAGGTATATATATATATATATATATATATGAAGTATTTGATATTTTGGCCGTACTTCTACTACCATCGCACACATGTTGTATCTTTATTTACTTGCGAGAAGGGTTAGCCACATATGTGTATGTGTGTGTGTGTGTGTGTGTGTGTGTGTGTAGGTACGCTAGTAGAAAAGTGACAATAATTGAAATAATAATGAAGCTCTGGTCACTTAGAGAATGATGATCTAATTATTCAAATAGGTGCATGATATTTGTAAGGAGAATGTAGCTTAAATGTTTCTTACTTGTTGCGGATTCTTTTTTTTTTGGTAATGAAATTGGTAGTACGTAAGCAAACCTATTTCATTTTTTGCCTTTTTGCCAAAACCATGCTCATAAAGTTGTACAAATCTCCATGATGCATGCAGTCTAAATGATCAATAGGCATAGGCTGCTGTTTTTCCTCGTATGACTTTGCTGTGAAGAAATCTTCTACTAGTATTGAATATGACCTGCGTAATAAGAGTAAAAGAAGACTTTTTCTTCCATGGCAAGTCTATAATTTGCAGCATTTTACGACCTAGATATGTGGACATTATGATGATCTTGGGTGGTTACCCAAGACTCACTCGATCATCCTTTCATAGGGGCATTCTAAGGCCTAACTCCATAGGCATCGTGACAGCCCTAGTGTGATCTAAAGCTCACCCAGTCATCGCTTTAAGAAGGCATCCTTTAGCCTAACTTTGAAGGCATCGAGTTGATCTTAGAACTCACCCAAAATTAATTAAGATGATCATCCTTCGTGGTTAGGTGTGCGTGGGCACTGTGGTGGCTCTAGGTACTAACTTAGAACTCACCCGGTCATCCTTTTAAGCATTATGATGGCCCTAGAACTTACGCAATCTTCCTTTTAAGGGGCATCATTTGCATTTAGCTTTTGTAAGTGTGGTATTTATACCCACATACATACATCAATATATATATATTTTGTATAAATGATTTCTACAAGGTTTTGGTTGATTTTTGATTTTTGTGAAAAAGAATCTTTGTAATTCAAATGAATGAAGCTAACTTTTTATTAAATAAAATGGAAAGAGAAATTTTACAAAGATTCCAATCGAGTTTTCAAAAAATAAATATGATAGAAAAGTAAATACTACAGATAAGCAATCAATGCTCGTAGAATCTTAGTGTAGTTAAGTTTTATAATTTGTGAAGTTCAGCACATACCTTGTTGGAGGTAGGTGAGAAAAAGTTACTCTGTCTTGGCCTGTCATAGCCCCTAGGTGATATGAGCTTTTAATAGTAATATCTCTTAAGCCATTTTCCATTGATGGGATCCTGTAGGTCCGATGATTCGATGACAGTACCCAATGCTATATGTTTCTTTGATGATGTATAGTCCTTCTCATCGTGAAGTGAATTTGGTAAAAGGTGCTAGATTCTTTTTGATATGGCAATTACTTTGAGAACTATGTTTTGAAGGTTAAGGTCTCAATTTTGCACAACTTTTGCGTAGGCTACGGCCATTCATCTTTAATAGGAATCCATACGTTTCTGTGCAATTTTTTGTTTTTCATAGGCGTGTGTTTGAGCTATGTCAAGAGGGCTATGATAGGACAAATGACACTCGCGAAAATTGTCATAATTGTTAGGATACTAAGTTATACTAGCTTTATTGTTTCCGTTCCATATACTAATGCGAATGGGGAGAAACCAAAAGCTATCCTATAGACTTAGAGTGCATCATTCAAGTGTGCACTCTAGTCAGCATTATACTCGTGTACCATCTTATCAAGAATTTTTAGAATAGCTTTGTTGGTAGCCTTAGCATGCCCGTTCCCCTAAGAGTAGTATGGTATAGATCTCCTATGCCTGATACCATAGTGAATAAGCATAGCTTTTACTTGTCTATTGATGAAAGAAGTGCCGTTGTTTGTGATGAGTTTTCAGGGAATCTTAAAATGACATATGATGTGCTCCTTTATAAACTTAGCTATAGCTGAGCCTATAGCATTTTTCAGAGGGATGGCTTCCACCTTTTTAGAGAAGTATTCTGACATGACCAGTATCCAAGCGTAACTTTGTGCTGCAGGATAAATAGGTCCTATGAGATCCAAACCCTAAGTGTGGAAGGGTTATGGTGAAGCCATGTTTGAAAGAGTGACTGGATGTTGATGTTGAATATTGCTATAGATTTGGTAAATGTAGCACTTCTTGACAAAATTTTTAGTATCCTTTTTCATGAAGGGCCAATAGTAGCCTATATCAATAAGTTTAAAGTATAATCTTCTTCTACCTTAGTGCTTTTCACATTCTTTATCATCTATCTCTTGCATAGCTTTTTATGCTTCTAACTAATTTAGGCATTTTATTGCTTTCCTTTTAAATCTCTTACGAAACAGAGGGCCTTGCTTCATAAAATACCTTATGGCTGTCCATAAAAGTTTGTGAGCTTCTTTTTAGTTGCCAGGTAAAGAGCCGTTATTAAAATATTGAATATAAGGATCTTGCCAATCTCTTGGTGTTGGGATGGCAAATATTTTTGCTTGGTTTAGCAAGTAGTATACAGGTGCCATCTAAACTGATCCCATTTATCGCTTTATTTCTGACTGGTAATAGCTGACTCTCTATAAATGTCTATAAAGATTGATTTTCTCTATTGTATTACATGTTATTGTATGTTGCTCATAAATAAATGTCTGGCTCTTTGTTGGAGAGACGTATCTGACTAGCACATCTCCAGGCATTCTTTTGTAAAGAATTCCTTTTATCAAAGTGAAGTCCTTGACTTGTTTGAGGCTAGATATTTCTGTGGGCTAAGAAAGAGCATGCATTATAACATATCACCAATTGTTAGGAGATATATTGGCCTCATCGTCCTCTTTTACTTCGATGAAGGTCGCAAGTTTTTTGTTCTTAATACGAAGATGCAGCATGCTTTCCTTAAATGTTGCTTTAGTTCTCAATGTGGCAAGCTCATTCACATACTTGCTGAGATTTTGGCTAACATATTACAATGTTAGCTTTGTCAAAGTGCCTTAATAGTTGTTGAACAAATGTCTTGTGAGGTGCCAAAGTCGATTCTTTAACCACATATTCCTCTTTTATTTATTATAGGACTAATGCAGAATCCCTCAATAGTTTTACTTTTTTAAAGCTTGTATCTAGGATAATCTAGAGACCAATGATTGCTGCCTCATACTCTACCTCATTATTCATATAAAGGAAATCAAGTTTGAATGAGAAGGGGAATCTTTGCTTATCAAGGTCAATTATTACAGGTCCAGCGCATTCTGCTTTGGATGTCATTAAGAAGTAAAGAATCCATGGGTTTTCTTTAGAAATATTTGCATAATCTTTTTTGGGTAAGCCTCTAGGTATTTCCTCTAAAGGTTCACAATCCTTATGAATGGAGAATGCAATGATTATATCGATTACTGCTTGACCCTTGATAGCATTGGGGTTATGCATGTAATGTTAAGTTTCATAAGCATGAGTAACCATGTCATCAGCTTTGCCGTCAGTAAGAGTCTGAGTAGTAGATATTGTATAGAATTCGCTTTGACCATCAAGTATAACTAGTGCGCTAAAAAGTAGTCATGTAATCTCTGGGAAGCATATACTAGTACTGAGCATATGTGTTCTCTTTATGGTTCTCGAGCTTTTGTCTTTAAGAGTTATCTACTTACATAGTACATCAGGTACTTTTGCTCATCTTCTTCAATTTAAGCCAGTAATGCCTTTATAGCTATGGGTGTTGCAACTAGATAGATACGCAATAGTTTGTCTCAAATGGCTACTTTCAAGGTAGGTAGATTCAAGACCATGTGTTATATTCTCTTAAAAGTTTTCTTTTGCTGCAATCCATATTCGTACTTCACATTTTTTATCAGTAACAAAGTTATAAACAGAGACAGGGGTAGCCAAGCCATGAATGAATCTTCGACTATAAAAAAAACTTACTTATCAAGCTATTTAATTCCTTGGGATATCTCCGAGGAGCTAGTGAAGAGATATTCTGTATTTTAACAAGACATATGTTAATACCTTTATGATATACTAGGAGTCCTAGGAATTTCCCTACTGATACTTTGAAGGCACATTTCTTAGGGTCATCTTAAGATTGTAAGCTTGACATCTAATAAAGACTTTTTCGAGGTTTAGGAGGTAAGTGTCTCTAATAGTGGATTTTACATTAGATCATTTACGTAATCCTCAACTTCTTTCCCCATTAAGTCATGAAATATCACCTTCATGACTTGTTAGTATGTTGCACTTGCATTTTTTAGTCCAAAGAGCATTATTATGTAGTAGAGTGGCCTATGGGTCTTTTGAACGTGGTTTCTTTAGCATCTCTCAGTGCCATTTTGATCAAGTTATATTGGCTGAAACCATCCATGAATAATAGCATGCGTTGGCCTAAAATAGAATCTATAAGGATATCCATGTTTGGTAGCGAGAATTCATCTTTTGGACAAGCTTCATTTAAATCTTAGAAGTCTACACAAATTCAAATCTATCCGTTCTTTTTCTTAACTAGTACTATGTTGGCTAACCAAGTTGGATACTTGATAAGCTTAATGAAATCTATGTTTATTAGCTTTTGTACGTCCTCTTTGTTTTTTTCCTTTATTTATAGGTGGAAGTTTCCTTTGTTATTGCTTGACAAGTTTTGATCTTGGCTGAATGTTTAGAGCGTGACAAATCATCTTAACATCTAGTATGGGATGTCACTGTATCCCCAGGCAGAGGTATCTTGGTACTTTCTAAACAATAACGCTAGTTGTTCCCTTCATTTGTTGTCAGGTTTACACTTATAAAAACTTTCTTTTCTGAATATTCGTGTATATGCTTAAGTAAACTTCCTATAGTTCTTTATTTACTACGGAATCCATCTTGCATGTATTTTGGTGTTGAGAATATCTTATCCTAATTTTGTGCCTTTATCTCTACATTATTTCTAGTTTCAGTGTTAATGAAAATCAAATTATTTTCTTCAGCTGACTTAGGATCCCTACTGCAGAAATCTAGCTTCTTTTTTGTCAAGCCTTCTTTTGAGAAGATGATGGTGTTGGTTGTCTCCAAGTATGCTGAATTGACATGAGCCTCAATAATGTGATGCTTAGGGGTCATATTGAGTGAAGATTTTGATGAGCATTTTTATGGTAGCTCTTTGTGTGTCAGGACCGTAATCTATCTAATTGAAAAGAGACCTGAATTCAGGATTTTGTTGAAGCACTTTCTTCATTATCATTTGATATTCTTCGTGTTCTTCCTTCAAAGGGTCAATGGATGGTTTGGTGACAATTCTGGCTATTTCGTTTTTCTTGGAATTTGTCGGTGTAATCTTAATAGGGATGCAGTTGCTGCCATGTTGTAACAAGGTAAAGGGTTGGTGTCTACATTCTACTTTTCAGGAGGCAAAACTAGCACACCTTCTATGATCTTCTCGTGAATAAGATTTTGAATAAACCTGCAATTTCTCATATTGTGGTTGGTTGTTTAATGACACAACAAAACTTGGGGTTACGCCTATCCTTCTATAAGACTTATTTATAAAGACGATGGTTTGAACAAACTGTCATCAGTCCATCTCTCAAGAATCTCTTTGAGCTCAATATCATTGCAAGGAATAGGTTATTCAAGTAAAAGCTCTCCCTACGGTCCTTTCCCATATAGCTTACCGTTGTTTGAATTCGTGGAACATTCCTCTTTTCCATATACATCGTGTGGGGTATTTCTTTCAATGTTTTCCCAACTGTGGGTTGTTTAACCAAAAGAAAGGTTCTTTTTGCAGCTTCCAGGAGTTAATTGAAGACACCCTGGTTGACATTCTTTAAGTGAACTCAAAAATCAAGTAGTATATTGTTCACACATATTTCTACGATTTCCTTTTCTTTCTTCTATTCATGGCATTCCAACATAAGATCACAAAAGCATTTCGTAAAATCTAAAAGAGGTCCTATGTAGTGTTCTTTGTAATATTAAGTTGGAGTAATGTCACTCGCTCTTCGCTCTAAAAATATTTCTGACAAAACTTCATGGCTAAATCTCACTATTAATGTATAGATCCTAATGTTAGATTAGTGTATCAAGAATATGCTTAGCCAGTCAGTGATTTAGAAAACTCCCTTAGTTGTAATTCCTCTTTGTGAATGTGCTGCTTGTGTGTCTATGAAAAGGGTAATGTGCTGCTTGAGATTTCCTTCCTTCTTATTAAAAAGCATGAATTTCGAAGTCTTATAGCTTTCTAGGTATAGCTTCTGCATTATTTCTTCTAAGAAAGGAAGGAGTGGCGCGTACTCTATTTCCAATGTAGTGTGACTTTATATGTATTGCTTAACAAAAGATATTAAGTCCATGCTTGTTATGGGTAACTGAGATTCTGGCATGGGCTTGTTTGCAGAAGCCTTTAGTGTCTTTTCAGCAACAGCCATTGGCTGAAGAGGAGGATTAGGAGGATGTATTGCTATTATCATACGAAGATCCCCTATTTTCTTACGCATATCTTGTATCATCTGCATAATAAGAATCATGTTGGTGTGAGTTATATCTTGACCATTACCATGTTGTTCTGGTCAAATATCATCAGTACGTGATAGAGGTATTGTCTTACGTGTAGAAGTTTGCTTGATTGTCACCATTATTTTGGTTGTTGCTCCTTGTAATCGCTATATCTTATAAGATCCTGGCCAAACTCTCCAATTGAGTCACCTATAATGTTTGCAGAGGAGATCTACCTAATCTAGGTGTCAAATTGTGATTGGTCGATCACTCGCGTAGACTTGATATCACTTTCAATGAGCTTCGATACCGTTGTGCCTCTGGATCCAAATTGAGCTTTCACACCTCTTTTGTAAGTTGCGGTCAGTAAGGTCCATCACATCCCTTGGATCATATTAGATGGTTTAAGAGTCGTGATGTTGTAACTTTCGGAGACTTGGCTTGGATTAAATGAAGAGATATGCTATGCCACTTGTTACCTCTTTTGTACCTAAGAAAGACTTAGAAAAAGCACGGAACACAAATTACAAGTCCACGATGTGTGTGGGAGCAAGATAGTTCCAGTATCAAAACAAAAGAATAAAATGGTTTAATGGTAGATTGTAATTAAATTAATATTGAATAGACCATCTTGCAGAGCAATTTAATACGACCGTCTACGAGCTGATGAACTTAAGCCTACGAACAAGGTGTTTTTTAAGGATAAAAACAATTAAGTTAAGGTTAATGGATGCGGGAAAGATAATAAACGCTAAGGTAGTGTTTAAGGTTGATCTAGATGATGAAAGATAGTTGGAAAGTAAAAAAATTACTAAAATACTACTAAGGCAAACTAAGATAGGGGTGAATTGGGTTATAAAAATTGAGTGATTTGATGACAATGCTTACACCCTTATCTTGGCTTGCCTTAGTGGTATTTTAGTAACAATATTTACACCTTCAAAAGAATATACAAATGAAAGAATAAGATGTGTAAAAGATGAATATGGCAATTTGTAAGCTCAAGATATGATTTTGAAGCTTAAATGATGTTTATGAATTCTTAGGATTTTTGGCAAATATTCAAAATCTTTTCCAGTGAGTAAAATGACTTATATTCATATTTTAACCCAAAAATTAGCCGTTATTAGTCATTAAAAACTTAGAAATTCAAATTTTCCAAAGGTTAGTTGACCAAGTTAACCTTGTTAGTCGACCAAGTGGCTCAAGTTAGTCAACCAATGATGAAATCGACCTTAGAAAGAATTTTACCTCTAGTTCGGTCGACTAAGCTGGTACACTTGGTTGACCACAAGCACTATTCATAGATTTAAAATTTTGCATTCCACTCTATTTTTAAGGTTTCAAACCCTTGCGTTTTAGTTTATATTCCAGACTTTAAAAACTTATATTTTGGTCCGATTTTCAAAACTCAAAATATTTATTTTTGAAAATCTCTTGAGCTTAATACAGTTATTATGCACACTTACAAACATAAGCATACACTAATAATATAAAATAAAAAATGTCAAGCTTGTAACTTCATTCTTCAATTTGGTCAAAGGGTTCCATCATACTTTTCGTGAATGCCATGATTTTGGATATTTTTGAATCTTCACAATTGCTTTCCAAATTTTTCATGCTAAAAATTTTATCAATAAATGATATAAATGATATAAGAAAAATGTGATTGGTTAAAAATATTAATGTTTGTTATTATCAAAACAATCTTTTATGAGCATTAAGACTAACAATTACCAACGTTGCCACAAAGAAGATTGTACTCCTTATGGACACCCTTCAGGAAGGCTATAAGCTCATGAATTCCAATCTTCTGAACATGGAATTATGTAGTCTTTTATAATGTGTGATGTGGAGTTGTGGTAGAATAAAACTAGTTCATGTAAGCTTATTTTGGTGCAAGTCAATTTCTTTACGACAATACTTTATTTAGAAATTAAATTAGTGTAATTTAATCCTAGTTAAAAGAAGTGTTTACAACTCAATTTTGTAATAAAATATTCATTCTAATTAATCTTAATTAGAATAAAATACTTGTTCTAAGTAATTTTATTTGTAATAAAATACTTATTTTAATTAATGCAAGATTAATTAAAATAAGATTTTTAGGACTAAAACAGATTCTAAAGTTTTGGGCGTTTAAAATTGAAAACCTTTTAGGTTTTTGTGTTCCTTATGTATTAGCCTGATCATACAATGGATAATTTGGACTTAAGCATCTCCAAGTGGGTTAGGCCTAAGATATCATACTGATTTAGGCCAAACTTGAGCTTATTTTTACTTTTTACACCATGACTCATAAGTTGTGTCTCAAAGAATAGCATGACCCTACTTGTGCTTTTGTGTACATTATTTAATAAAACGATGTAATTTTGGCTTAGGCTTGGGCTCGGGCTTATAATCAATTTTCATGTATCAATATCTTAGTGCTACCTGAATGCATAAAAAATATCAAATTAGGATCTTCATTTATAACTTTTCCTCTAGCTCTTTATTAGCCGGTACCAATAGCTTTTCCCTAATCTCAAGATACCATTATCATCTAACCTAAATTCTGATACCGCGTTGTGTTACTATAGCATTGGTTTTAACAAGTCATAGATCATCCTTCTATGCTGCTTTAATATATTCAATTAAGGTTGGCTGAACTCTCAAGTGAGCTAAGAGGTCTGCTTCTCCATACTTCACAACTTCAATATTTAATTTCGTCATTTCTTGAGTATAAGTGATTGGGTGGTAATTAAACATGCTATATAAACTACCTGAATAATTCCTACTAAGTGTTTCTACTACCACATTTATCTTGCTAGGATGATAATTAATTATGCAATCATAATTTGACAATTTCCTAGCTTGCTTTCTTAAATTTTTAGATGTTGTCGTTATGGTTGTATGAAGTAACCAAACTGACGGCCTGTTGCATTGAGCAGCTTGTTGGCAATACTCCCAGTAATTGAAGAAAAAGAATCCCATGGTTAAATTTACGATTTCGTTAATTTAATTTGAGTGATTTAGATAGGCTCCCAAATTAAATTAATGAATGATAAGTACTTATGTATATAGAGATTAGTAACGAACTAATAATATTGGTTAAGTAATGCTTGCAGTGTAGAACCAAAATTAAGCATGAAAAAAGAAACAAGCTATTGTACGTATGTATGCAATATTAATTTGGACAAAGAAATAGAAATTAAAAGGTGGCAGCATGAATAAAAATTAGAAATATGCAAATTAAAATTATCAAATATTAAATTATTTATCAAAAAGAAATTTTTACTTACTACCAAATATTTGGAATTAAACACTATTTGGGCAGGTAAAGGGATTTAAAAACTATTTAGACTTTGCCTATCCCTTACCTTCTAAGAAACTAAGACAAAAAAATACAGAGTAATTATAATATTAAAATATATAAATGGATACAATTAAGACTTTAAAAGATATATATATATATATATATTGTTGGACATATCAATATTTGACCTAAAAGTTTGTTTATTTAGAGATGATATGATACGTCGGTCTCACCACGAAAAACTATATATGTACTTGTGTTGTGTGTCTTAAACAATGGCGGGGTGGGAATTTGATTCCAAGCTGCTGTGAAGAAGAAAGCTCGAGATGGCGGACAGCAAGATATGCTCATACATATGGGTACTGCTTGATATGGTTTCATCATGTTAAAAGTTCTGGAATGTTATTGAATGGTTTATGATGATTAATTTGGAATAACCCTATCTAAAACAGTTTCTATAGCTAGCTAGCACTGAAAGAACAAATGGTTCTAGAGAATATAATGCTAGTTTGAAACCTCTCATATGTATGTATAAAAAAACTGGCAATAATATTATTGCAGGGAAGAGAGAGAAAGTAATTATAGATTTTGTAAGAGATGGGAGCAAAGCTATCGAAAAAACCGAGTGAAAAACAAATTGGAAGGAAATTATCAGAAAAAGATGTAGATTCAGGGCAGTCATCAGAACTTCCAACGAAGACATCATTATCAGAAAATAATGATAATAATGTTAAACTCCCACATAACTATGAGGAGATTATACAAGAGGCAGACTCACCAATCGACAGGTCTTCCATTAAGAGGCTCTACGATCAGCTCTGTGCTGGAGTCCTCTTAAACCAAAAAAGACAGGCAAGTTCATTAAATTCGCCAGGTGTTTTATTTATATAATAATTAATTAAGTTAATATTTGCAGAGGTATTGGATTGAAAGCGATTCTGGAGGCAATAGCTTCATGATGTTTGCAAGGGATATGTCAATTATTTGGATGGGTGACAGGCGTTACTGGAAATGGACTCAAATTCCAGTGGATGAAACAAGGTAATTAAAAATTTACAATACTGACTGGAGCAATAAATATTTTAAAATTACGCAAAAGCTGCTGAGATATCGTAGCTGTCTGATGTTAATTGCAGTAATGAGATGGTGGATGCGGCTGAGCTACTTGCGGTGTGTTGGCTGGAGGTGCAAGCGAAATTTGACACAAAGAAACTGTCTCCAGGAATTACGTATGAAGTTGGATTTGTGATCATGTTGAGGGGGACAAGTTACGGTTGGGAAGTTCCTGTATGCCTGGAAATGCAACTGGAAAATGGAATCAAGCAAGAACGCAAAGAAAATTTCCTGACAAAGCCAAGAAATCGATGGATAGAAATCGCTGTAGTGAGTTTTCTACTGCTCCAGAAAACGAAGGGGAGATCTCTCACTGAACATAAAAGTGGAAAATGGAAGGGTGGACTTGTCATTAAAGGAATTCTCATCCAACCAAAGATTTAATTCATTTCAATTCCAAAGCAAGCTTCCCAGGAAGGGGAATGCATGCTCGTATTTATATAACCAATTTATGTAACTTGTATAATATATAGATATTTGTACAATATTCCAAAAAAAAAAAAAAAAGAAAATAAATAATATAGGAGATTATATATGAGATGCGGATAAACAATGTTCGAATCCAATATTGCAAAAATTTTGTCTGATTGCTTAATTAGCAGATGCAAACTTCAGCTTTAATATCACAGGGAACTGCACCATTTCAAAAATCATACGGAAAATGGAGTTCAATTCCTCATCTCCAAGAAAAATTCCAACAATTGCTCAAGGGTTTGAAAATTGCCATTCATAAGTTAAGATTGATTGCTTTGAACTAATCCAGTCTAACTTAGCAGGGAAAGTATGATTTGGAAACAAAATAAGCAGAGGAAATAATTAACTGGAACAGAAACATTTTTCCATAGAGTTTGACATGTTTTATTGACAAGTGAATAAAGAGAGAGATGGCACAAATAATGCTGATTTACGCTCGTTATCATTTATTTTTCGGAAACAAGCTAGTTTCCTCACCAAACAACTTATGAAATTGAAAATATATTTATGTTTTACAGAAACTATAGGATTATAAATACCAAATTATTGCATTGCAAACTCCATGAACTTGAGTACTTCAAGTATTTTGACAAGCCAACCAGTCTGCCTCTGGAAAAAAAAAAAATCATGATCACGATATATGACAAACAAACCAAGAAAATACATGAAATACTTTTGGCAATAAGAGATGGAAAAGAAACGAGAATAAAATTCAACGAGATCTGATTTATAGTAACCTGTCGCTGTAAAGCAACCCCATAAAATATAACAATTCCGTAGACAGATCAACAAGTTTAATTAGGGTTCCTCAATTAGTTGACGGAATATTATAGATGGAGCTTGGTAAAACATTATTCGTACCCACATTTATTTTGTACACAGTCAATTCCCAGAGCTAGTATTTTCAGTTAATCTTTCTGCCTGCTTTGCCTCCTTCTGAATCCTTTCCTGAAAAAAGGGAAAAAGATATTCAGCCTTTTAGAAATCCTGATAATAACATGTCTCTGTTTTGATAACATTCTGAAGGACTGCAGGCAATACATACCTGTTCATGGAAGAATTTCTGCAGGGTGTCGTTGAGGTTACCCATCCATCGGTTTTTACCTTCTAGATTCACTTTCCTCAGCTTGGGTGTCACTTGGTCTCCAAAACCAAAGGTCTTCATTTTTGGACATTCAACTATCTTTACCCTCTCCAGAGCTGGGAATTCAATCGGACACGCCCCCGGGAGAAAACAAGTGAGACTGTCTAGACCTTTAAGTTCCATGGAGTGCAAACTGAGAAACACGATCCTCTGAGCTGATTCCCCTTCCTCAACTGAGACAATTTCTTGCATGGCTGAGCACCATGATACATCCATTTTCTTGAGCTGCACCAAGCTTTTAGCGATGGACGTTGTGAAGAGGTTTACTAATTTATCGCAGCTCTCAACATTTATATAAGTCAGGTTTCCCAAAGCTTCGGTGTGACATTTTTTCCAGGAAACTATCTCCTCTTCCTGCCCCTCTTCTTTCTTTCCAAAGATCTCCTCTAAATTATGGCAACCGCTTACCTCGATTGTTTCCAAAGAAATGAGACTCGGTAGCATAGCTTGTGGAAATATGTTCCGTATCTCATGACAATTCCATAATCCTAGGATCTTTAGGCTGTGGAGGTATAGGAATCGTATGTTACCCTTCCATACATGTGTCATCTTAGGCAGATTGGCCAACGTTATTCCTTCCAATGATGAGAGAAACTGCGATTCTTCATCCACAATCTCAAGCCCTTCAAGATCAAATACATTTAACAATGATCGACAGTTCCGTATGAAGATTTCTTTTATACTTTTTAATCTCTGTAGCAAATGAGATGAGACGATATGTATAACGCTGTCACATATACTCACATCTATTTCTTTCAGTTCTCCGAATGCCTCACCTGGAAGTAAACCACGGCATATTTCAACAAAGTAAGGACTGTAATAAATAGCCAATCTTTCCAAGTTGGGGAAAGCCTGTTTGGATGTGTCAATGACATATTTTACCCCAAAACAGCATCTAACAGTTAAATCCCTCAAATCTGTAAACCTTTCGCTTACAAGATCACCAACAACATTCTCTGTACCTCGTATATTATGCAGGATTACCCGCTCACTCCTCTTTAACAAATCTTTAACCCAATCAGGAAGTGGTGAATTCCTGAGATTATGCGAGAGAATCATCAATTTGCTGTTGGTTTCAATATTGACTGTTATTTCATAATACTCGTCGTATGTAATTCCAATTGATAAGATAAATGTTGTTAGATTTTGGAAAGATATGAATTCCGGATAGGTACTGTATCCAGGAATATTAATCATCAGCTTTGTTATTCGAGACAAGTCTTGTAACTCCGCAAGCCTGGAATTGTTTCCAAAATCCCAACGCATAAAGCATTCAAACATGAACAACTCCTCTAATTTACCGAGGCTTGATATGACACCGCGTGATATTAGCTTAGTTGTAACATAAATTCATCTCCAACAACCTCAGTTGACTTAACTGGCTAAAACTCGCTGGGATCTCCTTGATATCAGAACGAGAAATATTAAGAATCTCTAGTCTAGTCAACTCTCCAATTACAGACAAGTCATCACCCAGTTTGCAGCGACTAAGGCACAATGTTCTGAGGTTAGCAAGGAATGAAAGTGACTGAGGCAGTGACAAGAGTTTAGTGTCACTCAAGTCAAGAACTTTCAGATCTTTCATTCCTTGAAAGAAATTGCTAGGAATTACCAATGCAGAATTTTGCTGCAGCAGCAAAGCTTGCAGCTTTGGGCATTCCAAACCATGATCAGGTACCTCATGAATATCATTACACATCAATGAGATACCTGTGAGATCCTCATATGTGTTTGTGCTTGGAAAATCTAGCAGTTTACTTCCAGCATTCACCATGAAAATGTTATTATGTTTAGAAGCTATTGCTATTGCAAAATCACGAACGACATCATGCATGCATCTTAACAAACCCTTGCTCGTCAGTACCCATTAACAAAAAGGAAGAGGTAAGGCTACTTACAACGGCATGTGCTCTATTTCTTGCTTCCCCCACCGTATCCACATTCTCGAACCAATTCAAACCGATTCCGTATCTCGCCAACACTTCAACTGGAATTTTGAAATCCTCCGGAAATAAGCAGCAGAACAAGAAAAGTGATTTTTCCTGTTGGCTTTCTAGACAATTGTAGCTTAACTCTAGACTTGAAATTACGTTTCTCTGCATTCCTTCAATGTATGTTGTGCTGGACTTTTTAAGCTGTTGAGCTGCGTCTTTCCACACATACTTGTTCTTGTTCTTCAACGCTCTTCCCACAGTTAAAATGGCAATTGGCAAACCACCACATTTATCAGCAATCTTTCTTGCAATGGGTTTTATATCAGAATCATCAACAACTTGACCGGCAACCTCTCTGAAAAGCTTCCAAGATTCTTGTTTCGATAAAGTGCTAATTTCAACAAGTTTAGCATCCATTTGATTGCAGACTTTTTGGCTACGAGAGGTTAGCACAATCTTACACCCTCTATGATCTTCCCCACAAGGAATACCAATTGTATCCAATTCAACTGGTTCCCATACATCGTCTAAGATGATCAGGATCCGCTTCTTCGTCTTGATTCTTGCCCACAAAGAGCGAGCTCTTGCTGACAAGGAACTGCCGGAAAGTGGCAGACCTAAAATGTCAGCAATTTCTTTCTGAATCGTTTCAATACTTGGGTTCCGGGATACGACCGCCATAGCTACTTCATCAAACAGATTGTCTTCTTTTGCCTTTTTGCCTATTTCCTTCACTATCGTGGTCTTACCCACGCCGCCCATCCCGCATATTCCAATTATGCTGACATTTTCATCATTCAAGTCCCCCATTATTTGCTTTATGACAGACTTCCTGGATTCAAAGTTTCTGGAAATTCCCGGAGATGAAGAAATAATTATTCCTGGTGGAGGAGTAGGACTAGATACATTCTCGAATTTTCCCTCTACTTGGAGCTCGGAAATCGCCGTAGCCTTCTTTTCTGCCTCCTTACCAAATCTGTAACGTGAGATCAGATTTATGCACCACCCTCCGAGGCATTTCTTGTTTGCTCGGACTTCCACTTGCAGAAACCTCTCAGCTTCAGCAGCAATGTTATCAACTTCTTCTACCCAGCTTCGAACTTCAGCTTCAACAGCTTTTCCTTCTCTTTGTGCTGCATCAATTTTCCTTTGCACCTTGTCTCTTGCATCTGCCAGTTTCTTGGCTTGCTTTCGTAGATTTTCAATGTTGTCATTATAGTTGTACAAGTAACCAAACTGACGGCCTGCTGCATTGAACAGCTTGTCAACAATCTTATCCGCAATATTCCCGATAATTGAAGAAACAAAATCCATTTTTAAATTTACTATTTATTTCTTTAATTTTGAGTGATTTGAGCGTATATTCAATGAATTAACAATAAAAACTTGGTAAGGGTCAATCGAGAACTATTAATATTGCCTGGTTAATGCTTAGGGTTTGTCAAAAGAGAAAGAAAAGCATAAAAAATAAAAACAAAAGGAAGCTGTCTTATGCAATTCGACAAAGAAAAAGAAAAGGCTTCAGCACATATAAGGAATAAAGTAATTAAAAAGAGCAATAAACATACGAATAATGCTAAAGAATAAAGAGAGGAATAATTTTTATGTAAATTAAATAGGTTATTTTTAGCCTAACCTTCGAATTTTTTGACATAAACGAGACATACAATTTTTTTTTGGAAAGACATCACTTCACTCTCAAATAACAGCAATTTACCATTAAACATAACAAAATATCATGAAATGACTAATTTGCCCTTACTTTAATTAAACATACAACCCTAGATCTACGTCCTGATGGCTGCAACGACAATGGAGGCAGTAGCGTTTGTGTCACTAAGTTGTGGCCGAGGCAGAATTCGCGCTGTCTCGTGAGAGGCCGAGGTAGTGTTCATGATGTGTTGCACATGGCCTCTACCTTACTTTCACGCGGCCGCTTTGGCATGACCAGAGCGTGACCGCCAAGGCCAATGATAATATTTTGTAAAAAAATAAATAAAATCGGTACAATACCAATTTTATCCCATATTTCATTAAAGTTCACAATTAATGGTCAATATGTGAGGGTGGAATGATACATTTCACAAAGTTATATGTAAGGGGGAATTTTTAAAAATAACCCTAATTAAATAAAGAAAGAAAAAGAAATCATCCTTTGCTTCTCTTATTTGATAATTTTAGAAGCATGATGTAAAATTAGATAAATTAGAAGCATGATGCAAGGAGCAAGAGCTAGAATGAAAGATCATGAGGTAGGAAGAAACAGTGAAAGCATACATTAAATTACTTCAATATTGCTAATATAAAAATCTCATATAAATTCTATTTATACATACTGAATGTAATTATTTTATAAGACATTATTATTATATGTCTTACATTAAAGAAAAAAAATCTAAAACCTAGCTAATTCAATTTAATATTAGAAAAAGGATAAAATATTAAAGACTGCTCTTCAATTTTGATGACAACCAGCCAGAAAAATCAAAATCCCACTTAAATTTTATTATAAAAATATTAACCGATTTACCAAAACATTCTTAAAAAAAAAAAGAAATTTTTATTATGAACCAAAGCATTTGGTATATAATAGACAAATTAAGATGATAAAAGATTCTTCTCCATATCCAAGACGGATTTTCAAGATTCTTTAACTGATTTACAAGACAGGAATCAAGATACCAACTAAATTTTTTAACTAATCCTGAAAATAATTAAATTGAATATATATTGAGCATCAACAGGATAACATTGTGAGAAAAAAATTATAATCTTCACGATAACTATATGATGTGTGTGCGTATACAAAAATAGTTAAATAATTTAACATTTTCTCCCGCACAAGCTTAATTTTATTTAGTGAGTTTTGTCATGTAAAATTATAATTGATTTTATTTAATGAATTTATCACTTAAAATTATTTTGTATTTACTTGAACATTTTTGGATATAAGTTGTGAAATTAAGCTTGCTCTAATACCATATTAATCAAATTAGTACGTACATAATTAATCTAGAAATTTAAATTTAAAGGTAAATATTAAATAATAGTAGTTAGTTGGTAAAAGGTTTGAGTGTGTACCACAAGAGAAAGAAAAGCATAAAAAGGAATAGGCATACAGCTGGAAAAAGAAAGAGAATAAGTGACGGCATAAAAGGAAGGAAAACCTTTCAAAAAGGTAACTAAAAAAAAAAAAAAAAAAATAATATAATTTTAATTGTCACCCTTTCAAAATTTTTATATGAAATTTTATTTTCTTTATTTAACTTATTAAAATTATTAGAATTAAAAAACTTCTTGTAATCCCGCTTCATTAATTCTAAAATTCTCATTTGATAGGAAATTCCATGTTTTCAAATTCTTTTGATTGAAAACTATTAACTGAATTAAAAAAGACTTAGTTGATTCATTAATTAAAAAAAAAAAATATTCCACTCAATTGATTGTGATTAAAAATTTTTCTTCATGGTCAATTCTCTTTCCATGATTCTTTTTTTATTTATCAATTTAAAACTCTTCTGAATTTGCTAAAAAATGAAAGATCTATTTATTGAAATTAGCATTTAAAAAATTAAAAAAATTTATGATAAGTAAAAGTTAAAAGTTGATAAAAATACTAATGGATTCATATAAATGTAGTGTGTAAAAAGTGCTTGACATATATTAAAAATGTAGTATAAATATACAAATTGATATCGTTATGTTATATCATTGTTACTTGTCTCACATTTCAAAATAATAATAATAATAAAAAAATGTAGTGTAAAGTATTTGACAATAATAGAATCGTATCATATTAATTTCTATGAATATAGATGATAATTTGAGTATTATAATAATTTAGAACTGTAATTTTATATGAATTCAGAAATAATAAAAAAAATAAAAAAAAAAAACATTAAAGGATTTGAGAAGATGAAATATTAAATTATTATTTTGTCAACAAGAATATCTAATTACAGAACATCACCAAAAAGAAAAAAGAATTACTAATACAAAAGTGAAAAGTCATAATAATAAAAAGAATTTTTAATATGGAAATGAAAAAGGGAACTTAAAATATGGCCATGTGTACAATCCTTATGTTTTTATATCGAAAAATAATAAATGCTAGATCTCTAGTCTTCGAACATCATATTTTTAGGTTTTTCACCCTATTAGATCCTTATTTTCTTCTTTAAGAGTATGCAAGTCAGGTCCAAGAAGAGGGCGGTTTTAAGTATCAACTCTGACATAGTTAGTAGAAATAGAGTAAATCCTAATATACCAACTTCTCTATCAAAATTTTATTAAAATTAAAATACTAAATTTTATTAAAATTAAAATACTAAGAGATTTAATCAAAAGAAGAAAAAGAAAAATACATTAACAAAGGCAAACCAAATACAAAGAGGACTTCTTTCTTTTCTTTTCATGTATAAATATAATTTAATAATTGATATTAGATAACAAAATTTGATATCAATAACTAACATCATCTGTAAAAAAAAAAGATAAAAAAGTCAATTTATTATGGTGAGAAAATTTAATGAGAAATCACAAGGAATGTATTTATTTTTATTTGTACTATATAATAATTTAAAATATTTAATCTTTAATTTGATAACTATCACGAACCTACATTGATTTATCGAATCATAAGGCTATTAAGATATTACGGTATTTAATTTTGTGTTTGGATCATTTTTCAAGGTGGTTTAGTTTATATATTAATTGGATCTGGTACAAAAATATCATTTTAGTCTCGTTATTGTACTATTAGGGTTTGAAGATATCAATTAGGTCCATTATAAACTATCATTCAAGTCTAGTATTAATATCACTATCATGCAAAGATATGCAGCTAATGTGAACTATCATTCAAGTCTAGTATTAATATCACTATCATGCAAAGATATGCAGCTAATGTGAACTATCATACAAGTTTATTGACAAATACTTTTAGTCCAAAACTTAGTATTATTAGGGTCCAAATCGAAGTTCTAGCCTTCGTATTCAAATATCATTAAGGTGTAATATTAAATTATCATTAAAGACCTTACCTATTGATTATTTATGTTCTCGATATAGCTTTAGATATTTATGAAATATTAATATTTGAACATGACTTATTAAACTAATTCTTGCATTACTCTTAATAATTTTTAACTATCTACAATGATAAGTGTGTAGAATACGCACTTATCAGCCTCGACGTCCTCAAGTTTTATTAATATTTGATGAATTTAAGTGCCTTGTATAAAAAAAAAAAGCAAACAGTCATTTAAAATGAAATTGGCTTGAAAAAGAAATGCTGAAAGAGTCAAAAAGGAAATGAAGACCAAAATTCAAAATGAAAAGGAAGGTCAAATTAGCCGAGAGTCTAGTGTGCTAGCACCACCAAGGTACACAGTCATGCCACCCATCGAGCTTCCACTGTGCCCATGTGCCTCTTGGATGTCTTTAAATGATTTTAGGCTGTGAGATTATCATCTATGACCAAATTTGGTATATTTTAGGTCTATATGCTTATGGAAGCTAGCCACCATTAGCCATGAATGGAAAATTGAGTTTTAGGTGAAAGAAGGTGAAGAACAAGGGAAGGATTTTAGAGAGAGAAGTGGATTGATTTAAAAGAACACTTTGTGGAGAATCATTGAAGCTTTCATTGTGAGTCTATATCTAAAACTCTATCATTTTCATTTCTATTTCATTTGTGTTTAATTTCTTGAGTTTAAAGATTATGGAATATATAATGAATTTGATGTTGTTATTTGAGATGATTGGCTAGATCTCTTAATCTAGGATCTTGATGTAACTTATCCAAACTATGTTTTTAATCAATTTGCATGTTATTAATGTTGTTATGGTTTGGTTAATTTGTGTTTACCTTACCTAAAATTTCTAATTTGTCATTTAATAAATTAGTTAATTGAAGATAAACAAATTGACTCTTGAGAAAGATTGATTTGCTTATTGGATAAAGGAACACTATTTAAATAGTTGTGAAACTAGGATGCGATTAATGCTTAAGTATTCTAATCAACATTTAGGATTTTCAGAGATCGAGAGGTAATTGAGTTCTAAGTATTGAATAATAAGTAGTGCTTAATAAGTGTATAATTAATTGAGCTAGATAGGGTTGTTGACTTAATTATACATAAGATCTTGATTGACGCTCATGAGAGATGTTAAAGTTGGAGTTCATCTTGTGATTAGTGAACTAGACCAAAACACATTAATAATGACCAATTAGGAGAAACATAGTAGTAGATAAGTGAAATCAAAGCCCTAGGTAGCTTATCCTCGCATATTTCATTCATTTGTCGACTCTTCAATTCAATTTCTATTTCTTTTTCATTAAATCATCGAATTTTAGTTTTATATGCCTTTATAATTGATCAACTCAACTTGATTACATAAAATTGGGCTTTGAGGCTATATATTTGGTATTTAATTTAATTTTCAATCTTTGTGGGATAATACTTGTACTTATTATTTTATTACTTGATATGACTCTTGCCCTTGCAGTTAACGTTGTCACAATCATACAATGCCACCCAAAATTTTTAATTTTGTCATTTTTTAAGCACACTATACTTATGCATTAAATTGAATAAACCGCTATTTTTAATTCATTATAATGTTAATTTTGAATTATCTCTATAATTTTTTATTGTACTATGTTTATAATTGTATAATCATTTTGCATAAGTAGTGCTAAAACACTAAAATTAGTTTCCAAAAAACTACTAGAATAATTGTCATTAAAGACGTCAGATTGGTATCGATAATATACTTCATTAACACACATTCCCGGTAGCAAAGTAGCCTTAGCCAACAATCCTTGACAGCAAATAGAATATCATGATAAAAGTATCAATATCTAGTATGCCTAATGCATCAGTAGCGTATTAAGACTATGATATCATAATTTTTATGTTATCAAAGAGATATCTATGATTTCTGATTCCGTTGTATCTGAAAATATTGATGTGTTTATAATATTAGAGTAGGTTCAATTTGTATAAATGTTACTGGTTATTTGTTGATATTAAATTAGTATCAATGAATATTTTATATATTAAAAAAAAATAAATCTTTGTGCCTCTATTTATTTTTCAAATGTCAAATTTATTAAAAATATGATGATGGAAATTGACCTGTAACATAAATATTATAAATTGAATATAAAAAGTTTTTTACAATTCAAGTCATATATCAATGACTTTTATACACCCATCTTCCGTTCAATTCTAAATCTAAAAATAAGTCTAAGTACAAAAATAAAATTAACTACCATGTACGAAGGTAGTTAAAAGTTAAACATTATGTAAAACAAAAGTTTAAGCAAAAATAGAAGTGTTGACAAATTATGGGCAAATAGAAGCAAAGCATAAGAATATGGATTTTCCATCAAGCAATATCACAATTTTTCTTGAATCCTACACAAAACACGAGCACCTAAAATTAACACATGCACTAAAATAACTTAACAATTTTCTTTGAATGTAAGATAACAAACTTAACATTTAACCTAAATATGCATATTTTAATCTTGCCAACCATTTATTGTAAGTTAAACTCTTAATTGTTAGCCATCTCTCCTTAAATCTACATATAGTACATTTGAGAAAATCAAATTTGAACATAATAAAAATTGAAACAATTACAGTAGTACCATCTCAACATCATAAAATTCAAATATAAATGCATATGCAAACAAAATAATGTAAATAATTGTGAACACTTACTAGAATCATCATTTATTTTAGACCCAAATGTTCCCAAATACTATCACAATTTGACCTTACATAAATTCTATCATCGTCATCCATACTTAACTCACATTCAGACAATTTATTAGATAAATGTGTATGCAAAACCAAGTCATTGCACTCATCATCATACCTAAATTTATGAACTCTTTCAAGCATTGAACACACCACTGACTTACTACTATCTAGTTGATCTTTAACATAAAAAACTTGTTTCGCATACGATGCTAAAACAAACAATCAAATTTATGACCAACTCAATTCAAGACAACAACTATAAAACCTAAATCATCAATTAACATGCTTATTGTCAACCAAATCACACTTGAAAATAACTTTATTAAACAAAAGATAGTCTAATTGCCATATCTCATTCATGACCCTATAAAATGTTATGTCTCTGAAGTATAGATTTTTATCCTTTGAACTTAAAACTTGTATGCAACAATTGTAACTCCACTATTTTGAGTTGCACGATTGCTGTCTCGCTCTCTTATTGCAAAAGTGAAGTCATTTGTAAAGTATGATGCATATTTAGTCACAAAAGATCAAAAGTTTATTTGCCAACCACCTTAGCATTTCATCAAAATGTATTTCATTTTCAACATCATGATTAACCTACAATTCATGTATGAAAATAAAAATTAGCATCTACCAATAGAAATCAAATTTTAAAACATAAAACAATTAGGTATTATTTTTCATATAGTGGAAATTAACTTATCTTCTTTTTTAACCAATTACTAAAACTACGATTATGCTCATTTTGCAATCATATATGACTTCTTGATTGCTTTGGATATGTGACTTTCAAAAACTTCATGTGTTCCTTACAAAAATGGTCATTTAGGTAATTATTTTGTGTGTACTTACTGCTGGCACATTAGAATAAAGTAGAAAAAAATATGATTAAATGAGAACTTACAATTGATAAGGTTCAATTTCAGATTTATTCTCCAAAATGCAAAGATATGCTTGCTTTAGCATTTGAGGATCAACCATATTTATTTTCCTTGGGGCGATTGCTATTACGAACATATTTTTTAAACACCTTCATGCATCATTCAAATGGATACATTCGTCTAAGATATACTGGCCCAAAAATCTTACTTCTTCAACAAAATGGACTGTCAAATGTACTATTATATCAAAAAAGTCTAGAAGAAAAAATTGTTTGAGCAAGCGCAGGGTGATCTTGAGTTTCTTTTGCAATTTGCTTAAAATCTCAACATCTTATTACACAATGAATTAAAGAAAAAGCATAACCTAAATATGGCATTTCTAACAAGTTTTGGTAAGCAATTTTGAATTGCTAACGATAACAATTATCACATCACAGTGTGAAAATAATGGGATTTAAGGTTTTGAAGATAACAATCTTCAATTGACACAACGTTTTTAAAGTTAGAACAATAACTATCAAAAACTTTAGTATCCAGCAAGGTTTGACAAAACATTTTCTTTTCAATTTTGCTCAATACGTATAGAGCTGATCGTAGGTAATTTTTTTGCTTCTCACCGAGAACTAATTTTGCCTTAATTCTCATTTTTTCAAGGTCTTTCCTAAGATTAATATCATCCTTTGTTTTTCTCGGTTGATGGAGAATTGTGTCATAAATACTATCACACACCTTCTTTTCTATATGTATAAGATCCAATTGGTGAAGCACTAATAAATGTTGCTAATATTCTAAGTCAAAGAAATTTGATTTTTTTTTTAAATAACTTTACCTTGTCCCTATAAAAACACTTTCGTTTTTTGTCCTTTTTTTTCCCAAAGTTGTTTTCATTTTTTTTACTATTTTTAAAATTTCTTCCCCATTCAAAGTTTAAGGAGAAATTCCCACTCTTATTCACCATTAAAAACAATTTTTAACTTTCTAAATGGATGATTATCCAGTAGAAAGTATTATGTTTAAGCCAAATGACTAGTATTTTCCGTACATTTAGGACAAGCAAAATACCCAATAATAGTACTCCTAGATAGGTTATTTTGTGCCGAAAAGTCACTAATTGTCGATAACAAAAAGCTCGTAAATTAAAAGTTTCCTTTTTCCATATATCATAGACTTTTACACCAACATTCCATAAAATTCGAAGGTCCTCAATTAACGGTGCTAGGTAAACATCTAAATTATTACTAAGATATTTAGGTCTAGAAATTAATAGTGACAGCATTATGAATTTTCTTTTTATACATAACCATGGAGGAAGATTATATGTCACCATTGTAACTGGCCAATAACTATAAATAATACTAAGTGTGTTATATGGATTTACCTTATTAGTTGAGAGAGGAAGTCTAAGATTCCTAGGATCTTGTGCAAATTCAAGCTATTTTTTATCAACTAACTGTCATACCAGAGAATCTGTCAAATGGTGAAGTTTTCCATCTTTTATTCTCTAATTTGAATGCCAAATCATTTGCTCAATTGTTTTGTGTGATTGGAACATGCATTTCAACCTAGGAATAAGAGGTACCATAAAACCTTGGCTAAAACCTCTTTTAAAACTTTTTTCGATTTATTGTTTTCTTTTCTTCCACCTATATTCTCCTTACAATCAAGAATGCAATTATTTGGACATGCATCCATCATTTCATATTCTAAGCCTAACATTTTCATTGTTTTCTTAGCCTTATAAATTGATTTAAGCATTGTTATTTTGTGGCAAAATATCTACAAGGGCTTCCAGCAAAGTCAAAAAGCCTACATTTGTCCACCCAAAGTTCTCTTTCACATTAATAATTTTTATTAAATCAGATAACTTAGAATGCTTAGAACCCAAGAACAATAGCTTTTCAGCATTTTCAAGAATTTTCCTAAAATACTAAGGATTTTCATAACATTCCTCGTAAGCATCTTGAACCATATCAACAAAATTACTATAATCATTAGATCTAAAGTGATGATTACTAGAATAAGTTTAGGAGTTTGTACTATCTAAAATAGGGTTAACCTCTCTGTGCCTAGTCCTATATTGCAAAAACTATTGAACACATACAAAGTGAATATGAATAGATTAAATAATATACCTTAAAGCAACACTAAAAGCAATTCTTTTACTTCGAAGTCAATAAATAAACAACTAAAAAGATAAAAATATTATCAACAAAAGTCCAAATCATATCCTAAATCAGTATATACACTCCAATAATAAAAAATTCACAACACAAAAAATAAAAAAAATCAGTACGTGCACTCCAACAAGGGCAAATCGCAACATAAAGAGCAAAAAAATCTAACAATAGAAAATCACAACATCAAGAACAAAGAAATTAGTACATGCACTTCAACAATGAAAATCGCAACATAAGGAACAAAAAAAAATATGTGCACTCCAATAACTCTCCGATTTCATGCATATTTACAAATTAGCTTCCAAATTAGTACATTCAACCCACCAACCACATATAAATCCACTTGTAAAATAACATGTATCTTAAAAATTGACTCCGAAATTAGTCTCAAAAATAAAAATATAGCAAAGATTGAGAATAAAGTCAAGCAAACTTTCTAGTATTGCAAAACCCAAACCCTAGAAATTGAAAAACAAAACAAAACAATTAAAATTAATGTACTTGCAATAAAAACTTAGAAATAAGAAACATAACTTGAGAATTTCAACATTTGATGACTGGCTTAGGTAGATGTTTTGATTTTACAAGCTGATATTTAGATTTGATGCTGGCTCTATTCTTTAAACATAATACAAGTAGATTTTACTTGATGCTAAGTGTAAATGGAGTCGATTTGAGTTTGAGACAAGTTTAAGTTATTCAAAATTTTTTTTTTTATTGTGGATTTGGTGTTTAGTGTGAAGAGTGTTTGGGGGGAAATTTTTAGAGTCATAGAAACCAAATTGAAGGGGGGAAAATGTATTTTGGTTTTTTTAATTTTTTTGGCACATGTTGGGTGGGGGGGGGGGGGAAGAACAAAATAGAGTCGTCTTCTATGTCATCTAATTAAAAAATTTAATTTATGTAAAAACGTAATTTGGCTGTCATAATTATGCCCAAAATGATGTTATTTTAGTTGATGATACTATATTCTCACAGAACTCTGATACTCATTGTTCAGTGTCAATGATTGTTGTTAAAATTTCGTCATTTGTGAAAAAGTCTACTTCTATCCATCAACTTTGATATTTTCTCAAAATAATAAGGAGCTCAGTATCAACAATGCCCATTTTTTTTAATAGTTGTGAAATTTCACTTGTTACTAATATCAAAAAATAAATTATTTCTAGTTAAACCATGAGAAGGATAAATATTATGTATAATAATTGTGTATGTTAAGTTGAAATTGGTCTTATTTGATTGAAGAAAATCTATATTTTGAACAAATTAATAAAATACACTCTAATTAAATTAGTTTAAATTATAGTTTGGTATATATTCTCTTTTAATCTTTTTCTATATATCTGGTATGCTGTCACGGGCAACCAAAAGTAAAACCTAAACTCCTAAACAAGATACATGTAGTGGTGTGAGTAAGGATCATTTCTATGGAAAGTATCTATCCTAATTTTATGGCTACGTGAACTAGGATTTTTGGGCCGGGGGGGGGGGGGGGGGGGGGGGGGGGGGGGGGGGGGTGTGGTGGGGATTTTGGGTTGAGTTTTGAATATAAGGAAAACAGTTTTAAGAAAACAATTAAGGAACAATTCAAATTTGAATATCAAAATCAATCAAAAGAAGAAAACATGGTCTAAGTCAATATTCACCATCAGAATTTTACAACTGATCATCAATATTAGAATATATCAATTTATACTTTGAATATTCACTGTTGGAACTATTTTTCCTATCTCTTCTTAGTTGTAGTTAATTAGAAAATAAGCGATCTAATCAACTCTAACTACTAAATAACCCAAGAAAAGTCCTAAAGGTTTAATTTAATAGCAACTTTAAGAATTAAAGAGACGAATTAATCTACACAATGCAACCACAAGCAGTTGCATTTAGTTTAGTTGAACATTCTTCCTAAAATCTAATAATTTCTAACGTAGCAAATCATTAAATCCTAGTTGCTTCACAAATCAGAGGAATCAAACAATTACGGATTTGATATCTGGCTTGGCAATAGATTGCAACGAATAATAAACTAGTAAGCCTCTTAGTAATTAAACGAGAAAATCATGAAAATAGGCACAGAAGAACATTCGTTACCCAAGCATAAATTAACAATAAAAATGAAACTAAATCTCACAATTTTATTAATTTCGAGGCTTCCGTTTTCTTCGACCAATTATACAAGTTTAACCACGTAGGGTCATGATGACAATTCGAAAGAAAAATTAGAGAAGAGAAGAGAGAGAGAGGTCCTCCATCTCATGATTTCTCTTCCCTTTTATGCACATTCATCTCCTAGAATTTTACCAAATCTCCTAAAATAAAAATATTTAAATCTAACTAATTAAGGAAAAATATTAAAAACAAAATAAAATCTTAATATAAATAGGAGAGTCGTGATTTCAGCTGTAATTTCCATGTACAAGATTTGAAACTTCCAAAAATAAACTGTATTAAATCTGTGTATTAGAATTATGGGCCAAGGAACATTCCAGAGCGTCAACCACACAGGTATAGCAACTTCAAGCCCAAATTCGTCTTTGATAAAGCCAAAATCTCTCAAAACTCAAAACATGAAAGTTGTAAATCCTTTTCTTGGTATTCTACAGTATCTTGAATCATCTCAATTCGAGCTTGGATGAGAAAGTTATGCCTAGATTACAAAGCGATGTCAAAACCGTCCAAAATCCTGCAATTAGCTTTGTTTTGCACTTAATGTCTTCATTAGCATCATAAACCAAAATATGAGAATAGTGAGTACATTTAAGAACTAAATAAGCATAAAGAAATAAAGAATTAAAAGAGAAAAATATAGCATTCTGCATTCTTATCAAATTGCCCCGCACTGAACTCTTGCTCGTCCTCGGGCAAAACTCAAATTCACTTTTCCAAAGATTGTAAGGTTGCAATGCCATCAACAAAGAACAACCAAGCTCTTCAAAACTTATAGCACATCAAGAACAAACATTCTTAAACAACTTACAATTACTTAGCAAGCATTTTCACTTAAAGATGGAATAAACTAAATAAGTAGACCCTCACGAAAATAAACACTCGACTCTCATATGTTGGTAAGATAAGTTTTGCACTCAAATTCATTCCATTAGAAATGATCTACCATAAGCTTGTGTCTCTTCTCATTCTCCACCACCGGGATCACAAGCATAACATGAATCATGAGGACTTTTCAAGGGTTATAACAGGGTTTAGGATTAAGGTGGCAAATATTTGGGAATATGGCTCAAAAGCTGTTAAAACTAGTGGAGCGAAAATGAATCAACTCAAGCTCAAATGTACAAGACATGTAAACGTAATCACTCCATTCAGCAACTTCTTCAATTTGGCTACAAAGCATTTAAACCATGAGAAAATCTTGCATTGAAAAAGAGACCAATCAAAGGAACACTTTTCGTCCTTTGCAGGAAAAAATGCCTCACAAAACTAGCTTCCACCTTGGTATATGTCATGTATAAACAGAACCCCTTTCTTTTTTTTTTTTTAACAATAAAACTTACAAATTGAGAATGAAACCATGTTTCATTTCACCGGTAATAGCCATACCACAAATCTAGACAACCCTACATTTATTTCTTGCACACCCTATATGTCACAATGATGAACAATGCTCCACTAGCTTTACGGCTTGGATAAAGGCATTATTTTTCAGGTTTAAAGTTTGTAATGTAGGCTCTCAAAGGCAAAAGCCAATAAAGATCTAAGGGGTTCAACAAAGGGAAAAAAAAAAAAACAATAATTACAAGGTAGGCTATTTGGCTTAAGTAGCTTAAAACAAAAAAGGGCCTCAATCATAATCGTGCATGTATGTACCGATATGACTCAAAGAGAATCAAGGCAAGTTCTAGAGAAACAAATCCATGGAAGAATATCTCACGTGAAAGAAAATAATGAAACTAATATGGATGTGTCAGTTTAAAGGCTCAAAACCTCACGAGCTTTTTGTCTACTAAATTCAATCACTACCATTCTCAAGGAAAATAACTAGTCTAACTAATTCTAAGGTAGAAGATTACTTATTCAATCATCCTATTAATTTTTTCAAGCTTAATTCATCTTGCTGATGACATACACAACCAAAATTCTTCAAAAACAAAGAGCAATAACTTTACCTTTTTAAAAAAAAAAAAACAAAACACAACCTAAATCCCTTCCCCCACACTTAAAACTTATATTGTCCCCAATGCAGGTAAAATGCAAAGAAAAGGCAAAAATAACCAAAATATAGATGTCAAAATGAGAAGAAAAAAAAACAAAAAGGAACTCCCTTTAGGTTACCTCCTATGCAGCGCTTTTGTTTATTGTCGTTAGCTCGACTTAATGCTCCATTTATCAATCAGTATAAATCGGATCTTCAAGGTCTAATTGTGCCACATTCTTTACTTGTACACCTTCATAGAAAGGCTTAAGTCTATAGCTATTCACCTTGAACACTTTGGAAGTTACTAAACTTTGAATTTCAACTGCACCATAAGGAAGAATATTAGTAACAACAAAAGGTCTAATCCAACGAGAATGCAACTTACCTGGAAACAAATGAAGGCGTGAATGGTAAAGAAGGACTGTTTGACCAACTTTAAATTCCTCCCTAAAGATCATCTTATCATGAAAAGCCTTCGTCTTTTCTTTGTAAATCCTTGCACTCTCATTGGCATTATTTCGAATTTCCTCTAACTCTTGTAGTTGCAACTTTCTGCGTTCTCCATTATCATCTATTTTTATGTTGAAACGCTCAATTGCCTAGTAAGCCTTGTGTTCTAACTCAATTGCAAGGTGGCATGGTTTTCTAAACACTAACCAATAAAGTGACATACCAATGGGTGTCTTATATGCAGTTTTATACGCCTACAAGGCATCATCCAAGTGCAAACTCTAATCTTTCCTACTTGGATTGACCGTTTTTTCAAGGATAGACTTGATCTCTCGATTGGACATTTTCGCTTGTCCACTAGTTTGCAAATGATAGGCAGTTGACACCTTGTGAGTGACATGGTATTTTCTTAGCAAAGCCTCCATAGTTTGATTGCAAAGGTGAGTGCCTTAATCACTTATTAGAGCTCTTGGAATTCTAAACCTAGAGAATATGTTAGACTTGATAAAATCTATAACAACTTTAGAATCACTAGTCCTAGTAGTTTTAGCTTCTACCCATTTTGAGACATAATCAACAGCAAGCAAAATATAAACATAGCTGAAAGATATAGGGAATGGTCCTATGAAATCAACGCCCCAAACAACAAATATTTCGCAAAATAGTATGGGGGTTTGTGGTATCTCATTCTTTTGAGATATATTACCCGTCTTTTGGCAGTAATCGCATGACTTACAAAAGGAGTATGAATTTCAAAATAAAAACGACTAATAGAAACCACATTCTAGCACTTTTCTTGCTGTCCTCTAAGCTCCAAAGTGGCCTCCACAAGCATAAGAATGGCAAAAGATAAGAAAGCAATAATTTCATTTTTAGGAACGCACCTTCTTATCACTTGATATGCACAATGCCTCCATAAGTATGGGTCATCCCACACATAGTATTTGGCATCACTCTTGATCTTATCTCTTTAAGCCTTAGACAAACTAGGAGGTAACATATTAGTAACCAAATAATTTACAATAGTTGCATACCAAGGTAATGTCACGTTCGTGGAGAACAATTGTTCGTTAGGGCATGTTTCCTGCAAAGGAAATTCATTCTCTACATAAACTAAATGACTCAAATGATTTGCGATGTGATTTTCTGTCCCTCTTTTGTCTTTGATCTCCAAGTCAAATTCGCTCAAGAGAAGTATCCATTTTATTAATCTTGGTTTTAGCTCTTTCTTTGTTATCAAATAACGAAGAGCTGTATGATCAGAGTAAACAATGACTTTAGTACCAAGCACATAAGATCGAAAAACTTTTCTAAAGCAAAAACAATAGCTAAAAGTTCTTTCTCAGTAGTAGAATAATTTCTCTGGGCATCATTCAAAGTCCTTAAAGCATGATAAATGGCATAAGATGCTTTCCAATTCTTTGACCCAAAATAGCGCTTATTGAATAATCACTTGCATCACACAATATCTCGAAAGAAACGTTCCAATTATAGGGCTGGATAATTAGGGTAGAAGTTAACAGTTCCTTTAATTTATCAAATGCCTTTTACATGCCTCATTGAATTCAAAAGCCACATCCTTTTCTAACAACTTGCATAGGGGTAATGTTATTTTGGAGAAGTCCTTGATGAATCTTCAGTAGAAACCTGCATGTCTAAGAAAAGAACGAACTTCCCACACATTAGTGGGGTAAGGTAAAGATTGAATAATATCAACTTTAGCTTTATCTACCTCAATTCCCTTAGATGAATAATATCAACTTTAGCTTTATCTACCTTAATTCCCTTAGATTAAACAACATGGCCTAGAACTATACATTGTTTAACCATAAATACCTTGTTCAATCATAAAATGACATTTTTCAGAATTTAGCACAAGGTTAGTTTCTATGCATCTTTGAAGAATAACTGTAAGGTTATGTAAATAATTATCAAAGGAGTCTCTATAAACTGTGAAATCATCCATAAACACTTCTATAATATGCTCAATATAATCTGAAAATATGTTAACCATACATCTTTAGAAAGTCACTAGGGCATTGTAAAGGTCAAAGGGCATACAACGATATGCAAAAGTCCCGAATAGGCATGTAAAAGTCATCTTTTCTTAATCCTCTGAAACAATTGTAATATGAAAATAACGTGAATAACCATCAAGGAAACAATAGTAAGAATGATCGACCAACCTTTCAAGCATTTGATCAATAAAAGGTAAAGGGAAGTGTAGGTTACAGCATTTAATTTTCTATAATCTATGTAAACCCGCTACCCATTCTGAACACGGGTAGGAACTAATTCATTATTTTGATTTTTCACAACAGTTATTCCAGTCTTTTTCGGGAACACTTGAAATAGGCTAACCCAATTGCTATCCGAAATAGGATAAATCACTCCAACTTCAAGAAGTTTGATGACCTCTTTCTTTACTATGTTCATTATGGGCGGGTTCAATCTTCTCTATGGTTGATAGGAAGGTTTTGCTCCCTCTTCAAGTAAGATATGATGCATGCATGTAGATGGGCTAATTCCTTTAATATCCACAATTATCCAACCAATAGTTGTCTTATGCTTCTTAAGAATCTGCACAAGCTTTTCTTCTTACAGTGCACTAAGTTTACTATAGATGATCACAGGTAACATTCCTCCATCTCCAAGGAATAAGTACTTGACGTGACCAGGGATAGGCTTCAAATATGAAATAGGGGCCTACAAAACAGAGGGTAAAGGTCTCTTGCTAGGAATTGGTAACATAATATTAAGACCGTTACTTGACCGTTACAACTTTGGAAAATCATTCAACGCTGCGATAGTTTCATGCAAGTCAGTACTCAAGGCCAACTCCTTGTTCTCTTTCTCTCTCACTAATAGCAACTTCTAATCTGTCTTTTCCTTCAAGTTCAAAGACTTCTTATGCTAAAGAATTAATCACATCAATAGACTAAACATGATTATCATCACCAAGATATTTCATGGCATCATTAATATTAAACTCAATAATTTCACCATCAAATTCATGGTGAGTGTGCCACTATGAACATCTATCTTAGTCTTGGATGTCTTTAAGAATGGTCTTCCTAACAAAATATGAGTGGTTTGATCATCATTCTCCATATCAAGCACATAGAAATCAAGAGGAAAAATCAAATCATTAACTTGCACAAGAACATCCTCAACTACACCTTTAGGATAGGCATCAGATCGATCAGCCAATTGAATCACAACATCAATTTTATTCAAAGGTCTAAGTTTCAAAGAAACATATATAGAATATGGCATAACATTGATAAAAGCTCCTAAATCTAACATGGCTTTCTCAAATCTAGTGTTACCTATCGTACAAGGGATAGTAAACATACCTGAATCTTTGTATTTCGCAGGGAGTTTTCTTTGAATAGCTGCAGAAACATTCTCTCCTACTTTCACCTTCTCACATCCTTTAAGTTTTTGTTTCCTCTTAATTATACATAATTCTTTCAAGAATTTAGTATAACAAGGCACTTGTTTAATAGCATATAAAAGTGGAATATTTACCTCACATCTACAAAAAGTCTCATATATATCTTTATTTTGCTTATCTTTTCTAGATTCTGCTAAAGTTTGAGGAAAAAGAGGTACTAGTTTATAATTAGAAGGAGATGGAAACTTACGCTTAGGTTCATCATTGTCATTGGGTATGTTTTTATCTACAATGACTTTTTTTCCTTTTCTTGCTTTAATGATGTAGGGGATGCCTTTACTAGAATCTCAACCTCTTTACCACTTCTCAAAACGATTGCATTTGCATTTTCTCTTGGATTTACTACTGTTTAAGAAGGTAACTTCCCAGAACTTTGCGCTTCTAGCGGACTAATTACAGTTGCCATCTGACCCATCTAATATCCAAACTTTGAATATTGGCCCTAGCCTCTTGTTGAAATAGTTTTGTCTCCTATTGAAATTGCAAAGTATTAGTGGCGAGAGACTTGACAATATCTTCTAAAGACATACCAGAATTAGAAGTTTGGCCTGATTATTGTCTAAGGGAGTATGGTTGCTTATATTGCTAGAAATTTGGGCGATTTTAAGTTACAAGCTAATTTACTTGTAGATTCCCATAGCTAAGATTGGGGTGATCCCTCCATTCGGATTATACATGCTCGAATAGGGATCATACTTCTTCCCATAGCCAACTATCCCGCAGCATTCATTTGCTCAATGGACTCGTTTTAAAGAGTTAGGCACATATCATTTGGATGCCCTTCTATCAAACAAATCCCACAAACCTTCACCATTTGCATATGTCCTATAGCCATTTGATGAATGAGAGAATTCAGACTCGTAATTTGTTATTCAAGGGAGGTAATACTTACTTCATTAGCATGCTTCGATGGAGGGTCAAGCTTAGTGCCAACTTGTTGATAGTTGGCTGCCATATTTGCAATCAAGTTTCTTGTGGCCTCGGTAGTTTTATCCACCAATGCTTCTCCACTAGTAGCATCAATCATGTTCCTATCAGTGGGTAAAAGGCCCTTATAAAAAAATATTGAATCAGTAGCTGCTTGCTAATTTGATGATAGGGGCAACTTGCACCTAATTTCTTAAAACGTTCCTAATATTCATGTAGGGACTTTTCGTTGTTCTACCTTACACCATAAATTTCTTTTCGAATGTTGGCCACCTTTGAAGCTGGGACATTTTTCTCCAAAATAAACTTTTCATCTCATTCCATGTGGTAATACTCCTAAAGGGTATATAATAAAGCCAATCCTTAGCTGAGTCCTTCAAAGAAAATGGAAAAGCTCTTAATTTGATTTGCTCTTCGGTCACCCCCATGGGTTTCATATTCGTGCATACCACATGAAGTTCCTTTAGATGCTTGTGAGGATCTTCACCTATAAGGCCATAAAAAGTGGGTAAGAGATGTATTATTCTAGATTTTAACTCAAAAGTAATCGTAGCATCTAAAGTAGGGAAAGTTATGCATAAAGGTTGTTGATTTAAATCAAGGGCAGCAACCTCTTTCAAAGTTCGATTTCCAGCCATAAATTCCTCCTCTTCTAAATTAGAATTGCTAGCAAATATGGAATTAGGAGCTAGATCGTTCTCTTTAGAATTTCTCCGAGCTTCTCTTCTTAACCTGCGCAAAGTTTTCTTTATTTTTTGGCTGTATTGCATATCACTTTGATGAGAAGATCGAGTTATAGTCATAAACAATCAAGGAGACTCTAATGAACTATTAAAAAAAAAAGACAAAACAAATCAGGAAAAATCTATAGTAATGGAAATAAATAAAAAATTCTACCCTAAAACACAATCAAAGTGATATTTTCTTCTCTTTTTTTTTTTAAAATGAAATAAGGATCACAAATAGCATAAAAGTCAACTAAAAAACTCCCTAACAATGGCACCAAAATTTGGAATGTTGTTGCAGTCAACCAACAGTAAAACCTAAACTCTTAAAGAAGATACATGTAGTGGTGCGAGTAAAGATCATTCTCACAGAGAGTATCTAGCCTAATTTTATGGTTACATGAATAAGGATTTGGGGGGGGGGGGTGTTTAATATAAGGAAAATAGTTTTAAGAAAATAACTAAGGAACAATTCAAATTTGAATATGAAAATCAATCAAAAGAACAAAATATAGTTTAAGTCAACAGCCACCATTGAAATTTTACAACTGATCATCGATATTATAATATATCAATTTACACATTGAATATTCACTGTTGGAGCTATTTTTCCTATCTCTTCTTAGTTGTAGTTAATTAAAAAGTAAGGGATCTAATCAACCCTAACTACTAAATAACTCAAGAAAAGTCTTAAAGGTTTAATTTAGTAGCAGTTTTAAGAATTAGATAGACCAATTAACCTAAACAACGCAAGCACAAGCAGTTGCATTTAGTTTAGTTGAACATTCTTCCTAAGATCTAATAATTTCTAATGCAGCAAATCATTAAATCCTAATTGCCTTACTAATTAGAGGAATCAAACAACTACAGATTTGATATTTGGCTTAACAGTAGATTACAACGAATAATAAACTAGTAGGCCTCCTAGTAATTAAACGAGACAATCATGAAAATAGGCGCAAAAGAACATTCGTTATTCAAGCGTAAATTAAACAATAAGAATCAAATTAAATCTCACAGTTTTATTAATTCTAAGGCTTCCATTTCCTTCGACTAATTATAAAAGTTTAACCACGCAGAGCCATAATGACAGTTCGAAAGAAAAATTAGAGAAGAGAAGAGAAGAGATATAGAGGTTTTCCATCTCATGATTTCTCCTCCCTTTTATACACATTAATTTACCTCCTAGAATTCTACCAAATCTCCTAAAATAAAAATATTCAAATCTAACTAATTAAGGAAAAATATTAAAAACAAAATAAAATCTTAATGTAAATAGGGGGTGGTGATTTCAGATGTAATTTTCATGCAAAAGATCTGAAAACTTCCAAAAATAAATCGCATTAAATTTGTACATTATAATTGTGGGCCATGGAACATTCCAGAGCAACTACACAGGTGTAGCAACTTCAAGTCCAAATGCGTCCTTTGATGCAGCCAGAATCTCTCAAAACTCAAAATATGGAAGTTGTAGATCCGTTTCTTGATGTTCTACAGCATAACGAATCATCTCAATTCTAGCTTGGATGAGAAAGTTATACCCAGATTACGAAGCGATGTCGAAACTGTCAAAAATCCTGCAATTAGCTTTGTTTTGCACTTAATATCTGCCTTAACATCCTAAATCTAAATATGAGAATCATGAGTATATTTAAGAACTAAATAAGCATAAAGAACTAAAAAAAAAATTAAGGGAGAAAAATATGGCATTCTGCATTCTTATCAATGTCATAACTTAGTTATATATTTAATTTATGTATGTAGTATAAGTGTTCTAAATATACATACATTCATTCACACACACACACACACACATATATAGCTTCATTTATTTGTTTATGTTTAATCAATTTATGATGTTGTTGTATAAGCTTTCATTAACTAGTCGTTTTTCAAGAGAACACTAAAAAAGTTGACATATTATATGTGGTTCTAAGCTAGTCTACGCGGTATAATAATAGTAATAATAATAGTAACGTACCAAAAAGATACCAGTATCTTGTCCAAAAAGACATACATATAAATATATATATATATGTTTCAACATCTTGTCAAGGGCAAAAAAATGTAACGAAAAAGTATCAACATCTTACTCAAAAGGACACAAAAAAAATGTACCAAAAAGGTACAAGCATCTTGTTTAGAAGGACACCAAAAAGGTACTAATATTTTATCTAGAAGACATAAAAATAAAAAAGTACTAAAAAGGTACCAAAATCTTGTTAAGAAGGACACCAAAAATAATTTTCTCTATTTGAATTCAAGTCCCAATCTTGGTTTCTTGAGCTTTACTTGTAGCCTTTTTGTAATCTAATCTAACAAATCTTAGAGTGGATATTTTAGCATCATGCTCGGAGGCTACGACTATTTTAGGATTGGAAAGCGATAAAAGATTTGCTCTTTTCAATATAATTTCTGACACATCCATATCTTGCCTGTATGCGACTGGTGCAACAAGCCTAAATTAAATCTTTCCACCTTTCATGGTCTCTTGTTACTATTAAATCTGCTATAAAAAAATTTACATGACTGAATTAATAATCTTCAAGGGCTACATTTATATTTATTACAGCTTCTCCCATGAGTATTGAAGACAACATTGATGCATAGTTTGCATGCAAATCAGGTCATATAAATCCAGTAAAGCTTGTTAACCCAAGTTTGACATATAATGCTAGAGATTGATTATTTGAAATTTCTACATGGACAAAGATATACCATTACATCTTTAAGATTTGTTACTCAGGATAACAAAAGATTTTCCTAAGTAGTAAATGGAATCGTGTGGGATTAAACTATCATTTTTTTCTCTTTATCAACTGTAATACCCCGGGTCCTTACTTTAATTAGAATACACATATTGGAAATACCTACTTTATATTATATAAGGACATAATATAAAACTTATAAGACGGATATGTTTATTGAACAAAAAATGTTGATTAGGATGAATATGTTTAAAATAATAGAATTATTGGATAATAATGCCCATCAAGATAATTTTTTATGAGATTACGATTCTTAGAAATAATGCCTCTAAAGTACATATGGCCAATTTTTAGAGCAGCGGTCCTTTGGAATAATGCCCGTAAAGTACGCAAATACAAAATTTATGAATATTTTTATGGAATTATGTATTTTACATTGTTCACATAAATATTGAAATTGAAATTTTGATTTAATATTCTGTTATGTTCTTTGTTGGAAATTAAGAAGTACTTTTATATTCAAACTTATTTATTACAAATTTTAAAATTACCTTTGTATATAAATATCTATTGGGCATTAGGTAATACTAGAAATTTGTAAGTAGAAGACAAAGGATATTTTAGGACCAAAATTTTGCTACTTTTAAAATTATGTGTAATTATGGGAGCAAGATTTTGCAATATACGGTTTTGATGTAATTTCTATGTTTGTATTTGAATGGTAGAAATCATGAAACTGATTATATTTTATTAATTAATAAAATGAAGCAGTTAATGTTTAATTTTATTGGGAATATTTAGAGTGAAATTTTAAAACTTACAGGATTACATATATAACGTACATTACATTATAGCAGAAATTCTGTCAAAATTTCTTAAAATTAGGGATGTTACATTAACAAAGTCTGAAAAATCTATACTACTCAAGTTTTCTATAGAACTGTCACAAATGTTAGGTATAGAATATTTACTTATAGGCCAATTGTGAAGAATCAACTTAGATTTAAGATCCAAGTCCAACCAAGGGTTATTTGGTTCAAGTCAGTTGGTCAGAAGAAATATGTTATTGTAAGAATTGCGGCATCGTTTTCCAAAAACAAGAACATCATGATCTCTGGTTCTTTGTCTAGGATGATGGAGTGCATTAACTGAGGAGCCTTGTAGTTGCTTACATTGCTACATCCCCTGATAATTGACTTGCATCTATGATAATGTTAACAATGTTATAAATTGATAATAAGTACTGACATTGAATTTGTTCAATTTATTGAATAAGAAAAATAAAATTTGAGATAACAAGAATGGGGCCTGTTTTTCTTTTTCAATACACACACATATATTTTTACCTATCAAATATTTTCTTGAGAAGCAGAGAATCCCATATGCAAAGCAAAAGTGAGAAAGGCAAAATAAGTCATAAGAGAGAAAAGCTTTTGCTTTTCATGGTAGCCAAAAGTTTTGCTTTGCATAATTAAAATAAACAAGTACTTCATGCAAGCATTAGAAAAAGGTCAGATACCATTAGATATACATGAAATGAAAAAGAATATCAGATACAATTAGAGTTTACCAAATTCTATAAATTTTTATTTAATTAATTATTTATACTTAAGGTCTTGATGTGTATGCATATGAAAAATAATTAATAAACTTACATTCTTATTGCTTATTCATTATATCTTACTATAATAATTGAAATGAATGATGCGGATCCTTAATTTACAAATTCGAAATACAACAAAGCTAAGCTATACTGGCAGTAGAGACTACGCTAGGCAGAAAAACTCAAGCCCAACCCAACCAAGGTAAAGCCCATGCTATAAACCAAGCCTACATAGATTTCGGATAGGATCTGGAATTTTATTTTAAAAGGTATATGCCAGCAGGTCCAAACCAAATCCAAGTACTCGGAATTTGGCCCAAAACATATATATTGAGGTGGATCCTGGTTAAATTTTTGGAATCAAAACCATCTCTGAATTTTTTTTTTAATTAAATGTGGGCTTTTGAGCTTAGATTCGAAACTTGGCCAGGCCTAGCCCAAGTCAAAAAAAATTTTTTTTCCCACCCTCATTCAGTATGCGCTTTTAAAAACCCAATCAAAACCCCAAAATTGCCCACCCTAATAGAGACGGCTTCAAATATAGTTTAATAAAAGTCATATATAGTTCTCAATTATTTATTTACTTTTGACAAATCACTAATTGATAGTAATGGTATTTGATTTAACTGACGGGTAAAACTTTTGTCTTTTGATTTAGAAAACTTTTAATTTTTTGCTCAAAATAGTTATTAATGATAATGATTTATTAATAATAACGATATTGGAAATTGTAAAATCAATGTTTCTCGATTTTGTAAGATCATATTTTTATTTTTTTATATCTTTATTTTTTTATATATACGATGTTACTTAGTGTCAAGTTAAATTACATATTTAACAACTTTTTCAATTAAATACTATATTTAGTTGCTGGGAAAATGAATAGAAAAGGACAGAAAATGAGATTAGAGAGAATGAATAAACATTGTTATTGCAATCTAGAATATAGAGGTGTTAAACAGGCTAGCCCATGAGTTGTTTGAACATGATTTGACTCTATCAAATAAATAAAAGACCTACCTTCACACATGGTTTGAACTCAAGACTTAGAAGACAAATTTGCAATTACATTACCGTTGCAATACAGTGTGACAATAATGTATAATTAAATAATATTTAACTAAAAGTATATAGTTTATATTATTACAAATGTTACTTGAAATTATTTTATTAAAAAACTAATTTTATAATCAAAGTCAATTTAAATTTAATAATTTAAATATTATAATCTAACATTAATTTTATATTTAATAATTATTTAAAAATAATTTTAAATTATTTATATTGATATAAATTAATTTTATAGTCTATATTATTTAAATTATAAAAAATGCTCTTTATAATATAAAATTCTCTAAAATAAAGAAAATTCTCTAAAATAAAGAATATAGTGATCAAAATCTCAAATATCACAAATTTAATTTAAAAGTTAATAAAATCATAAAAAAAAAATTCTTGTACATAATATTAACAATCATTTAAGTAATTTATATTTGTGAAAAATACTATCACTTAAAATAGATAATAAGTGATCGTGAGTGAAAGATAGAGTAATGCAGGTGACTTATGTCATTTTTTTATTAGGATTTAGAAATTCATATAATAATTTAATTTTTGTAATGATCTCGAATAAACATAATATAAATATTTTAAAAGATATTAAATTTATTGATTTGAATACATATTTAAATTATTTAAGAAAAACTAGAAAACTAGTTTATAGTTACAATTTGAATTTATTATTAAGAAAAAGTGTCATCAATTTCTTAATTTTTCGTCAAATCTCATAATATAAATCAAATCTTTTATATTTTTCAATAATAATAAATTAAATTTTCTTACGCGAAATCGTCAATTCAGATATAATCAAAATAACATAATAAAAATAAATATTTAACTTTTTTCATAAAATAATTAATGAAAATTCAATAATCAATTTAATAACAATCACTTATTATTTATTAATCATAAACAAAATATAGTAATTTTATATTATATCTACAAAATTAAATAAAAACAATAACTAATTATATTTAGATCCTTATTTAACTAAAAATTTTAAATATTCATACTAACTTATATAATGAGAAATATATAATATTATGTCAATCATATTTAGTAATTTGCATAAATGTTTTATTAATAAGTACAATTAAAATATAGTAATTTAATATTATGGTAATCAATGAATCATAATCATATCAAAAAATAAATATTTTTAGGTAAAATTGGTCTAGTGGTAAAGTTATTATTTGTGTTCTCCTAAGTTGTGTTCAAGTTGCAATAATTACAAATTTTATTTTAATTCAAAGTGCCCTCACTAGTCAAACTCTTTAGGCTCAACTGGGCTAGCATGACAAGGGCCCACCGGCTAGTTTGGCCCGTTGTAAGGTCATGGAAAACAAGGCTCACATGCTTGACATCTCGTTCCAACCTAGCCTGGCCATCTTAGGTTGGGCCGACAGTATTCATGAGTTTGTGCTTGTGTCGATTCTAGCCCATACAGCTCATTTGTCGCCTCTACTAGAATGTACTCTTTGTTACAAATGTTGCGTATGTGTGAACGTATCTTCATGTTATGTTTGTATACATGTCTCCAAAAGTAATTAAAATATAACTATGTATGTAATGAGACGTGGAATATGATTCTTTTCACATGATTCTGTTGACATCATACTTATGTTGCATAACCATTAGCCAATGGCTGAAGTAACATTATTTGATTAAAAGCTTGCTTAGGTGGCTAATATTTGGTCATTCAATATAGATTAGGTACCTGCTTGATATGAATAAAAAATTATTTCCTCACTTAACAAACCATAAAAAATTAATGAGTCTCTAAACTTTACCAAAATAGTAAATTATGACAATATTGATAATTTGAGCAGATCAACCGCTAACTTAACTTTAGCCTAAGCATGAGGTTGTTATCCCATAGTTTTTTCGGTTGCCTAACTTCCTATAATATTAATATACATAGAGACAAGAGCGATATTTTTAATTTATCATATATCCTTGTTATGACTATATAATGGCTTCCTATTTTAAATATTGGGTAAATCAATATGATGAGCTTAGTTAAAATAGATGAGATGATCTCATTTTGGATGAGATGAACCTAAGACTAAGTGAGGTTGGTGTGAGCTCTTACTCTCTGGTAAAGTCAAGTAAAAGTCGCCCAACATGAAGCTTCTTTTATTTTTCACTTAACAACTCTTTTCAAATAAAATAAACAATATCAACATATATTTTCCATTATTCCTCAATAATTCAAGTCAACTTGCATTTTACAACAACTCGTAATATTAGTGAGAACATTGACCAATTTTTCATATATAGAATCATTGATAACTTAATAATATGATATTATTTTACTATAATCACATATTAAAATTTAACATTTAAATCTCAAACCAACTTGTAGACAGAAAATAGCAATAAATACAAGTGAAAATGCGGTAGCCTAAAGATAAACAGCACCTGGTTGATAAGGAAAACTGTCAAAGGAATGCGATAACATGCTTTGAAGATGAACCCATTCAATCAAGTATGCAATTGGAGTAAGGGTTGGGATTATTTTTTCTATTTCTTGTGCACCAACGAGGTATTGATGAGGTATTGACTTTTGAGATAGACAATAACAAAGCACGAGCAATTACTTAAGCTCCTCTGCTAAAAATAAAAAAGGAATTACAGAGATTGATCGACCAAATTAATTTCTTTCGCTAATTTTCTCAAATCTCGTAGGAAAAATTCGACCATTGCATCCCTGCTAAGTTGTTGTGGGAGGAAGAGAATGTGAGAGTGACTATTTAGAAAGTTAATGTAATAATGATTATAAAAATTAATTAAAAAGGCTAATATGATAGTGACTAACTTTCTTATTTGAAATTAATAATTTAGGCAAAAAAAATATATATATATATTTGCCATCTTATTAATTATTGACAACTCAATAACTCTTCAAAATTAATATGTTTGGTTAACATTAAGGGGAGTGTAAGAAAGAGGCATGGATGACAATGTAGAAAAAGAGGAAAAATAAAGGTTTTTGCTAATTTTTGGAAACTATCATTCGACCCTCCATCTCCATCTCTTAAATCTTTAACACCATTTGCTGGAAGTTCAAACGCCAACATAAAACGATGGGAAATTTGCAACCGATAACTATACCCTTATATTTTGTAAATTTGGACAAGAGTGACAATAATTGGCGCATGGCCACATAAATCCATGACATTGAGATATCTAAACTATTAATTAAATTATCAGTATAAACCTAAATTTTCTATCTTTTTATGCAAGTTCGTTTGATCAAATTTCATCAAAAGTTCGTTAATAAAATAAATATTTTAATTGTTTACTATACTTGATCTTCGTTCAACAGACTTACATATATACGTAAACTTGTGCGTTATGTGAACATAACTGTCGTAATTGTTATGATATAATACTTTCAATAATGAGTAATTTTCATAATAATTGATGATTAACATCATATCACGTGTCATGTATACAATTTATCAGGCAATTTGGTTAATTTTGTAATTTTGACGAGCAAAAATGTGTATAGGCGACATTAATATAGCTAAGGACAACCTCAAACTTCAATAAGATAAAGCCTAATATGTTTATTTTCGATGTAATAGTTGTGAAAGTGAGACTGATCGAGATCATCAATGAATAGACTAAGTTACTTTGACTAAGTTTAAGGTGATTTGGACCCTTTCCTTCTTCTCTATTCTAAATGAATGATTTAAGATAAAAACCCTTTGAAGTAATCATTTAAGATAAAAACTCTTTGAAGTACAATATCATATGACTTTTTTTAGAGGTAAAAATCTTGAAACTATTATGCTCTTGAAATCAAACTTATTTAAAAAATTGTTTGTTTTCTAACTTGTGAGAATAAAATTATTAATTTTTATTAACAAATTCTTAATTTAATGAAACTTAACATTATAAATTGGTTGATGATGAAGAAATTAGTAGTAGTGCTGCGCTTTTATTATCTATTGTTTAGAGTCAATTTTAGGAGATTGCCGAATTTTTAATAGGTATAATTAGATTAATAGCTATATAAATGTGAGTAGTGATATTGTAGGTAGGAGGGAGTGGATCAATTAAGAAAGATTTTAATAGCATTAATAGTGACATTTTAGACAGGTTCAACAACGATAATATATTTATTTTTAATAAATAGTAAAAGTGATGGTAATATCTTCGTAAGGTATAACAACAACAACAACAACAAAAACAACAACGATAATAATAAGGTGATGATGATGATATTCCAAAGTAAAACAACAAATAAAATTGAACAAGTTCTTAAATCAATTAACATAATCAATATGGTGATAACTAATGAAAGTATAAAACAAGTAGAAAGATAACAAGAGGAGTATTACAGAAATCTCTAAATAAAGAAAAGCAAAAAACCCTTTTGGTAGGGGTAGACAAAAAATCATACCCAAAATCCAATAAATAGATTTAAAAATTTTAAAAAATAATAATAAAAACCCAAAAAATTGGATCAAAACTAATTAGTTCGGTTCGATTTGAAATATGATTAGTCCAATCTCTATTTCCATCCCGTCCAAATTTCGGCTCCAAAAGATGTTCGAAATTTTTTGGTCCGGTCTAATTATTGAGAAACTCACACCGAACAAATCATACCCACCCTCTTACTCTTGAAAGAATGATAAGCCAATAAAGTTTATAAACGCACGAGATGAAAGTCTTTCACGAGAAGAACTTTTAAACCTGCTCTGCCTCAGCCGTGGCCTACTAAACCAGATGGACGGTGAAATGAATTTGATGACTTTGATCAAACAAGTTTCATCCAGTTCCTGTAGCATAACGTCACCTACACCGATCATGATGTAAAAATCTGGTAAATCCTACTTACGCGGATACAAAGAGAAAGTATGCTCAACAACCTCCTGAAGATATGGCTGCACAACAACAAACAAGACAGACAGCAATAGAAACTTCCTCCTCAAATACGGAAGCAAGGCCACAATTAAGTTCTTATCAGTAAAATTGCTAGTTCGGTGTTTCAGGTAGAGAAGAATGTGGTGCCCGGGTTTTTGTATATCAGCTCAACTTACAAACTGTATATTTTACAATTTATATATGCAATACAGTGGCCTCGAAATCAGGTTATTTACAGACTGTAAAAGCACAAAATAATTTTACAATTGTAGTGTACAATCCTTTGAAAAAGTGTCTGCAGTACTGTTCTTTTCTTGATCACAAATTGATTCCGGCTTTAGCTATTCAAGGTACCTGTTGCTACGTCTTTCTTTGTCTTTTACTACAAGCTGTACGTTTCCAAAGAAAGAGCTATGAGCTGGACTTGCCTGGGCTTGAGTCTAGATTGGATTCGATCTGAGCTGGAAGTCCACCACTTCCAACAAAACAGACCCACTAACTTCTCAAGCTCTGCAAAGAATTTCGAGAAGAGAGCTAGGCAGACACAGAGCAAAGAATATATGCACGTATACGTAGTTGAAAAATTTTATCGAATAAATAATAAAAAATTAAATTAGGAGAATTATAAAATTTATATAAATATATAATTTTAATAATAAAATAAAAAAATAAAAAAATCTCTTGATACTTTTAAAATATTTTTGTGACAAATTTTTTTTTTATCAATAGTTTCCAAATTAACCCTCCAACAGATGCTGTAAAAAGAAGAGTGGTTTTCTTTTTTAAGTATAATAGTGATTTAGAGAAAACCAATTTTTCTCTGTAATACACATGTAAAAAAACTCTTTTTTTTTTTAATGCTACAGGTTTGCACCCTTTTTATTTCTTTTATATCACTTCTATTTTAATTAAAACAATTTTAATTATAATAAAATTAATTTAATTTAATTAATTAATAACAATTGATAATTAATTACATATATAAGAGAACTCCTAATAGAAGTAATATTTTAATTAAAATAATTTCAATTAAAATCAAATAATTAATTAATAACATTTATTAATCAATAAAATTTCGTAACATAACTTCTATTTGCAGTAAAATTCTAATTAATTCAAAATTAATAGTTAAAAGAAACGATAAAAAGGATAAATATCTATACCATAATTTATCAATTTAATTTCTCAAAGTAAAGTATTTAAATATTAATGAAAGATATTTATATTAAAATATCTTACTAATAAATTAATTCTTAATTAAGTAATTAAATCCAAATTAAAACAAAACTATTTTTTGGACATACAAAAATTTAGTGTAATAATTTTGTTTATTGTATTATTTACCGCACTGATCTAAGGGGTGGTATTTGGGACTTATGGATCTACAATTTTAAACTCTAATAAATTTAGATAATTAATTAAACTTTTTAATTAATCAATCCAATTTATTAATTCCAATATTATTCCACTAAAAATCTAGAATTGAACTCTTAAAATTATAAATATAGTTTACTTAATAAACTTTGAATAGTTTATTGATATAATCACTACATACAGTTGAACCTTCCATAAACGATCTATAATTAGAGTAAGGTCAATTTTTCGTTTTACCCTCTAATTACATCTTTATCTTTAAGTTTCATTAATTATCCATTGAACGGTTAATTTATAAACCAATTATAAATTGAGCACTCAAACTATTCAATTTCAGAATTAACACTTAAGAGAACAATTTTTCTGACTTCCAATAGAAAGGAATGAATTCCATATTTGTATGTCACATTTCTAACTATTTATTCCATTAAATTTCTAAAATATGAGTGTTGAGCTTGTGTTAGAACAAACTTTAATAAGTAACTAAAAAGATTCAATAACATAAACATGAGTTTATGACTACTTAGGATTAAGATTGATTTGCATATAATCATTTATTGATATTGTTTGAATTCTTAGTTAGTAACAGAATTTATAAGAGAATTCAAAATACGTCTAGTTCATCTTATATAATCATAATATATAAAGTGCCTCCATCATAATATCACTACATTGACAGTTCAGATAAAATTATTACATTCTTAATGTTAATGGATCGTACTAGTAATATTTAATTAAATAACTCAGCTTTAATTAATTTATTGCAGACTATTTCAGTTTATTATCCTTTGTATATATAATACTTATATATACTAAGATTATAATTACATAAATAAATTAGGATTTTTTCGATATTAAATATAAACATAATTAAGTATAAAGAAATGTTAATTTTATTTATTCCAAAAATGTGTAAATTACATGCTTTTAGGGCACTATCCCTAACAATCTCCCACTTACCCTAAAGCAAGTGAGACATGTCTCTCAATCCCATGTTTTTTAAATGGCTCTCAAACGTTTTGGCTGATAACTCTTGGTAAATAGGTCGTAAGGTTATGTTTGAATGCTATCTTCAAAATTGTTATGTCACCTCGATGCACGATCTCTCTAATTAGGTGATATTTCCTCTCTATATGTTTTTTCTCTTTTACGGCTTCTCGGTTCTTTCGAATTCTCCATTGCCTCATTGTTGTTAGTAAGGAACTTCTTAAGCCATACTGCTTCCTTAAATGCTATATATTTAGTCTTTATAGTTGAATTAGTAGTGCTGGATTGTTTTATACTTCTCCAGACTATAGCTCTACCATCAATAGTGAACACTAACCCAGACGTTGACTTTCGAGTGTTTTTATCTTATTAAAAATCAGAATCAATGTAACCAATAGGGTTAAGATCTCTAGTTGAATATATAAGCATATAGTTTCTTGTTCTCCTAAGATACTTGAGAATATGCTTTACTACAATCTAATGACTGAATCCCAGATTAGATTGGAAACGACTGACTATTCCTACTGCATAGCAAATGTCGGGCCTTGTACATAACATGGCATACATGAGGCTACCTACTGCTATTGCATAAGGTGCCTTTCTAATATTGTCTTCCTCCTGAGGTGTCTTAGGACATTGCTCCTTAGAATGAACAACTTCATGTCAAGTTTGTAAATAACCCTTTTTAGAGTTTTGCATTGAAAATCGCATAAGCACCTTATCCATGTATGATGCTTAAGAAAGTGCCAAGTGTTTGTTCTTACAATCCTGAATAATCTAGATCCCAAGGACATAACTCGCTTCTCCCAAATCTTTTATTTGGAATTGCTTAGCTAGTCATTTCTTAATGTTAGATAATGTATCCACATCATTTCCAATGAGTAGAATATCGTTTACATAAAGTACTAAGAATACCACTTTCTTTTCTTTAATGTACTTATATACACAAGGCTCATCAATATTTTACTCGAAACCATAAGATTTGATTGTCTCATCAAATCTCATGTTCCAAGATCTTGAAGCTTGCTTGAGTCCATAAATAGACTTAAGTAGCTTTTAGACTTCTTGCTCCTGGCCTTTTACCATAAACTCTTTTGGTCGCATCAAATAGATGCTTTCATCAAGATAGCTATTCAGAAAACCTATCTTGACATCCATTTGTCATATCTCATAATCAAGACATGTAGTAATGGATAAGAGAATACGAATAGATTTAAGCATTGCCACTGGTGAGAAAGTCTCCTCACAGTCGACTCCTTCCTTTTAGGTAGAACCCTTTACCACTAGCCTTACTTTGAAAGTCTTTACTTTCCCATCCACATCTCTTTTTCTCTTGAGAATATATTTACACCCAATAGGCCTAACATCTTTAGGTGGATCTACAAGTTCCTAGATTGAACTGAAGTACATTGACTCCATTTCTTGGTTTATGGCTTCTTGCCATTTTTCCTTATCAAAATCCTCAATTGCCTACTTGTATGTCAATAGATCATCTTAATTTGTATCGAATACAACAACTTATGTTTCTCCGTCCTTTCTATAGTAAGCAAGTAGTCTCATAACCCGCCTACTATGTCAAGGTACCATGATGTTTTGATTAAGAATAGCTATTTCTTGATTTTGTCATTCATTAACCATTAATGGTGAGGGTCTGATCTCATTAGATAGTTACTCCTCCAATACAACTTTACTACGAGGTTTGAAGTTTTTCATATAGTTATTATTGATATAAACACCTTTTTTTTCTTGAGGACTGTAGAACAAGTCTCCTCTAGTGCCTTTAGGGTAACTTATAAACAGACACACTTTTATTCGTAGTTCTAGCTTCCCAATCTTTCTTTTTAGCATATGTGCTAGGCACCTCAATATGCAAAAATGTTTTAAACTAGGTTTACGACCATTCCACAACTTTAGAAATGTATGATGAGCAGAATTTGAAGGTACTACATTTAGAATGTAGACCGCAGTTTGTAGTGCATATCCCCAAAACAAAAGTGGCAATGAAAAATAGCTCATCATAGATATAACCATATCAAGCAGGGTTCTGTATCTCTTTTTTGCAACACCATTTTACTATGGTGTTCCAGGTGTTGCAAGTTGGGATAGAATGCCATGCATCAACAAATAATCCTTGAACTTTGAATCAAGGTATTCACCTCCTCGATTAGATCGAAGAGTTTTAAGTGATTTACCTAACTACTTTTCAACTTCTGTTAATAATTCTTTAAACTTTCCAAAAATTTCGGATTTTCTTTGCATTAGTTATACATATCCATATCTAGAATAATCATCAATAAAGCTATCAAAATATTTATAACCACCTCTACATTACTATGTATAAGTTCAAGTAGTTTTTTGGCTCTTTTGCCCTTTGTTGAGAAAGATCTTTTAGTCCTTTTGCCCTTTAAACAGGATTCATAAACAAGTAGAGTATTAACATTTAGCTCTTTTAAAGGACCATCATTTACAAGTCTATTAATTCTATCTAAACTAATATGACCTAACCTGAGGTGCCAAAGATATGTCTCGTCACTTTGAGAAACTTTTTTCCTTTTAGGTTTAAGATATTTTACCCTGAATAATTATGTATTAAAAAATGGTTATTCATTTGACCTTAAAACATAAAACTCATTTTCTTCTTTTGTTGAACAAATATTTAAACCATTTTTTAAAATAACGGTCTGATTATCATTAAATGAAATGCCAAATAATTGTTCAACCAATTTAGAGCCTGAAATCAAATTTCTTCTAAAACCAAGAACAAAATAAACATTATTCAAAACAATGAGTTTATTTTGAAAATGTAAATGAACGACTCCTACAACTAATGTAGAAACAACTACTTTATTGCCCATTTTTATAGTGAAGTCTCCATCAGCAAGCTCCCTAAAAGAACTAAGCATCTGTAATAAAGAACAAATATGATTAATAGCTCCTGAATCAACTATCCAAAGAGATAAATCATCTTCCACTAGACAAGTTCTAGAACTAGTAAATCAAATTTACCTTTCTTCTTGTCTTGTAACTCGAAGAGATACTTTTTGCAGTTTTTCTTCCAATGCGCATCAACTCCGCAATGGAACACTTTTTCTTAGGTGTTTTGTTCTTACTACCTTTGGAGCCTTTCTTGGCTTTTTTAGATTGTTCTTTAGAACCATTTTTTATATTCTTCCTCTTTTTGCTCTTACTAAAGGAAGCAGGCTTATCTTCAGCAACATTTGCCTTAACTTCTTTGGGCTTCTCTTTACAGATAGCCTCAATGGCTTGCAGTTCATTGAGTAGTAGAGTCATGTTGTAATTCAGCTTATTCATAATATAGTTCATCTTGAATTGCGTAAAAGCGAGTGATAATGACTCAAGTATAATACTAACTTGAGTACGCTCATCAATGGTCGCACCATGGATCTCTACCTAATTCATGTAATTTACCATGTTCAAAACATGTTCTCTAACTGAAACACCTTTTTTTATCTTTGCATCATATAGTTACAAATAGCTTCATGATGTGATTGATCCGAGGGTTGCTCAAACATGGCCTTAAGGGACTCCTATATCACATGTGCAGTCTCCATCCGTTCATGCTTCTATCTTAGCACGTAATTCATACTAGCTAGCATGTAGCAACTGGCCTTGTTATTGGCTTGAATCCAATTATGATATCTCTCTCGTATATTACAAGGTGCATTGGTAACAGGTTTTAGAGGACACTTTTCAAGGAGAACAAACTTTTGGTTCTCACATATTAGCACTATATTCATGTTACTCTTCCATTTTATAAAATTTTCACCATTTAACTTTTCATTTGCAAGTAAAGCAGTAGTAGGATTGGTTACAAATATAATTGCTAAAATAAATAAATATAATATTTAATATACTTAACATTACAACATTTTTTTAAATAGTAAACGTGATGCATGTTGCATGATGCATATGATAAATATATAATTAAATTACTAAACTACAATAATTTAATCTTACAATTAATGTGTCACCATACGATAGATCACATTAATATAATTGAATTGAGACTATCTCAATTAATAAATGAAATTCAAAATATCTTATATTTTCATTCCTTTATTAATTACCGTTATTTTTAGTCAAGATACAATTAACAATTTAATTTATACATTTATGAGTGTAACTCATTGTTTTGGATTTTAATAATTTAACTCAAAAATGCCTCCGTAGGGTAGCTCAAATTTGAAATACATTATCTGAATTTTATCGTTAGAAAGCCAACCGTGATATTAATATAGATAGACACCCTCCGTAGGGAGGACGAAATCTAAGCGTCACAAAGCGCTATCTAAGCGTCACATAAGCATTCTTGTCGAATGCTGCTTCAACAAGGCATCAACTTTCAACCCTTGTTATTTGCCTTGCAATTTGCGACTATGAGTACTTTACCCACTATAACACCCTTTTCTCTTCTATTTTGTATCTTCAGAAACTTTAATTTTAAAATTCGTCAAATAATTACATAACAAAAATAAATTACATTAAACCTATACCATTTATGGGTTTACAAAATTTTTAATTTAATTAAAATAAAATATCGATTAAATTTATATTCTAGGGAGCCATATAATTAACGACCAAATGATTCATACACAAAATTTATTATATGATGAAATATACCATTCATCAAAGTAAATAAATAAAAAAAATAATGCAATACTCACTCATTCATATATCCAAACTAAAACCCTATATTCATATAAACATGGCTCTAATACCAATAGTTAAAATTTTATTGAATAAATAGCGAAAAATTAAGCTTAGAGAGTTACAAAATTTATATGAGTATACGGCTTTAATAAAAATAAAAAGAAGGAATAGAAAAAATATCTTTTGATATTTTTGAAATATTTTTGCTGCAGGTTTTCTTTTACCAATGGTTTTCAAGCCAATCCTTTAGTAGTTGTCGTAAAAAAAAGAGTGGGTTTTCTTTTTTTTAATACAATGGTGATTTAGAGAAAACTAGTTTTTTTCTACAGTTCACATTAAAGAAAAACTTTTTTTTAATCACTATGAGTTCACCCTTTTTATTTCTTTTATTTCACTTCTATTTTAATTAAAATAATTTTAATTATAATAGAATTAAATTAATTTAATTAATTAATAACACTTAATAATTAATTAAATATGTAAGACAATGCCTAATAGAAGTAATATTTTAATTAAAATAATTTCAATTAAAATAAAATTAATTAATTAATTAATAACATTTATTAATTAATTAAATTTTGTGAAACAACTTCTAGTAGAAGTGAAATTCTAATTAATATAAAATTAATAGGGGATAAATATTTCTATCATAATTTATCCATTTAATTTCTCAAATTAAATTATTTGCATGTTAGTGAAAGATATTTATCTTAAAATATCTTACTAATTAAGTAATTAAATCCAAATTAAAACATGTATTCCAGAAAACAATTTTCTAGACATACAAAAATTTAGTGCAATAATTTTATCCAATATATTATTTACTACACTGATTTAGGAGGTGGTATTGGAGACCTTTGGACCTATAATTTTAAGCTCTAATAAATTTAGATAATTAATTAAACTCTTTAATTAATTAATCCAATTTATTAATTTCAGTATTATTCCATTAAAAATTTGAAATTGAACTCTTAAAATTATAGATATATTTTACTCATAAAACTTTTAGCAATCCATTAATATAATCATTACATGCAGTTCAACCCTCCATAAACGGTCCATAATTAGAGATAGGTCAATTTTTCATTTTACCCTTCTAATTACCTCTTTATCCTTAAGTTCCATTAATTTTCTATTAAACGGTTAATTTATAAACCAATTATAAATTGAGCGCTCAAACTATTCAATTACAGGATTAATGCTTAAGAGAACCTCTTTCTGACTTCCGATAGGAAGAAATGGATTTCATATCTGTATGTCACATTTTTAACTATTTATCCTATTAAATCTCCAAAATACAAATGTTGAGCTTGTGTTAGAACAAATCTTAACAAGTAACTCAAAAGATTTAATAACATAAACAGAAGTTTATGACTACCTAGAATTAAGATCGATCTGCATATGATCATCTATTGATATTGTTTGAATTCTTTGTTAGTAACAGAATTTATAAGAAAATTTAAACTATGTTTGATCCAGTTCTATATAATCATATTATATAAAGTGTCTGTATCATAATGTCATTACATTGATAGTTTAGATAAAATTATCACATTGTTAATTTTAGTAGATTGCACTAGTAATATTCTAATGTACCTAGGGTTCATATCAACGCATATAACAATATACATGGAATAATATAAAATATCTGTAATTATCAAAAAAGCTCATTAGGCATAATTGTTTATAAGAATTGAACACCAATATAAAAGAAATTTCAATTAGTCAATAATATGAAAAAAAAAATTGTATAAAGACTACCTGTAATTATCAAAAAACTCATTAGCAATAATTGTATATATAAGAATTTAACACTAATATAAAAGAGATTTCAATTAGTAAATAATATGAAAGAAGATAAATTGCACAAATTAAACATTAGTAAGCACATATAACTGTATAAATTGAATAGTATAAAAACTATTAGTAATCATCCGAAAAAAAACTCATTAGGCATAATTGTACATAAGAATTTAACACTAATATAAAAAGATTTCAATTAGTTAATAATAGAAAAGAAAATAAATTGCTCAAATTAAACATTATTAAGCACATATAGTTGCATAAATTGAATAATATAAAGACTATTTGTAATTATCAAAAAAAAAAAAACTCATTAGACATAATTATAAATTAGTATTGAACACCAATATAAAAGAAATTTCAATTAGTCAATAGTATAAAAATTGTCAGCAAAAAATGTGGAACAAATAATGAAAAAAGCAACTTTATAAAAAAATATCTTGGAATCAAGAATTTGACACTAGTTTGACCCCACTCCACCAACGAAGAATAATTCGTCCTTCTGCAACTTATGAGAGTCCGACAAGTCCGAAACAAGTTTGTCATCATTAGACCTTGCTTCAAGATAATAGAAATTAGGATTTGTCTTAAACAATAATTTCCATTAAAACATCCTAACAACTTAAAACAAGCTTAAAAAAGCTTGGATAAATCCAACGCATCACAATCAATGTTTGACTAAAATTAGTATTCTGAAAGACTAAAGGAAAGGTACCAAATAGAAAGCCAAGGACTAGAAGAAAATGAGATTTTCTTTTTTTATAACTCAAAAAATCTACTAGTTGATATCAGGTGACAAAGTTCGGTATCAACATTAACTATAATCAAAGGTCAATTAAATATAATCAAAGGCAAGAATATAATAAGAGGCTATAACAATATGCAATTTTGATAGAAAGTAGAGAATCAGAAGTAAATATTTTACCTCATATTTTGTTTCTCTTGTCTTTATAATTTAGTTAAAAATAAAAATTCAATTCAGATTCTATATTTTTCTCACCCACTTCCATATGAAAGGTAACTTCTCTAAGAAAAAATCCAACGAAAATATTATTTTATTTAACCATGTGTTATTGTGCCTTAGGTTTTCTTCAAGAACTTAATAACTAGTTCATTCAAATTGAGAACTAATTTTAAGTAAGTTAGCTAAAATTGTTCTCGTTATTTTTTCAACAAAGTATGTAATCGTATTTTTGCTCTTCATATATTTTGTGTCAAAAGATGGGATCATGGTTTGTGTCCTTGTAGTAGTCGGTTTATTATTTTACTTACATTTTGTGTTAGTTGTTTACTCATGTTAATTTTTCGTTTGTAATACATTAGGAAAATCCTTTTTTATTTATCTTTTACATAATTTTTTTAAATTCATAGTTAAGGGTAAGGGTGAAGTTTTAATGATTTATAGTGTTGTTTCTTGATGCTTTGTTTACATACTTCATTGTCAAAATTTTCAATTATTAGAAACTTTGATTTATGGTAACGAAAGGTACATTGAATGTTTGGTTGTTTTTCTACATACCAATAAGCAAGGCAACTTATAATCTTTTAGGATCAATTTAAACGTTAAAGTTTTGGTTTTGTAGTGCTTAAATGTTATTCATCTTCCAATTAAGATAACTTCTTAGCTTATTCTTTATACGAAAAGGATCAAGAATAATGTCTATATATGTTATCAAAATGGATCCCTAATATCTTAATATCTAATAATAGTGATTTAAATTTAACAATCAACAAATTCATTTTATTTTTAATAATATTTGGAAATTTGGACTTAGATATTTAGACTATAAGCATGTGGACTTAATATAATTAATTCTTTGTGGGCTGACACTTGAACTTTTGAATCTTTATTACTTGAAACAACTTACACTTAGGTATTATAACTTAAAAGTTGTAGTAAGATTTTAATGCCATTGTTAGGGAATTACAATTTGTACAAAGTTTACTTGTTCTAATTTGGTTTTATTTTACTAACTCTAACTTTAACTTTAACCCTAACATTTAAATCTAACATTTTTTTTGTTATTTATATTTCTGACTTTTATTTAATTGGGTGGCTAGGCTACCCAGGTTAATTTTTTAATTTATCATGTTTAAATTATTATTGTATTGTATTTTATTTGAAAGATTAATTTAATTGTTTTCTTTATTTAGTATATGGTTGGTTCCACCAATTTTTTTTCTTTTGTCAATTATTGTGCTATTACTTTATAATTGCTTTATTTTTGTCAGGAGGAAGGTTATACCACCTCTTTTCTTTTTTATTTGTATTATTGTTGTTCTAACATTTTTCCTTCTTATTTATTATTATTGTTGGATTTTCTTTTATTTAATTTATTCTTGGGTGATATTGTGATTCTCACTCTCATCACTTGGTGAAAAGTAATTGTGATAATTTTGAAACCTTTCTTTGGTGATTTCTTTGATTCATCTTCACATACCGATACATTAACATTATGGCTAAAAATGAAAGTATACACAAAGAACATGAAAGTCCACATGCTCGAACCCATGCGTGAATACTTGCAGCCTCTTCGAATTCATCACATTCATGCTTTATTCCTCCCAATGCAAATAACTTTAGATTTAAGCTAAGTAGGATCCCTTTACTTCCTAATTTCCATGACTTACAGTATGAAAGTCCTTATTTGCATTTAAAAGAATTTAAGGTGCTATATTTACTAATCGAACATGTAGTAAAGAACTAATTAGACTAAAATTATTTTATTTTTCCTCAAATGATAAAGCAAAAACATGGCTTAATTCACTGAGACTTAGATCCATAGACACATGGCAAGAAATGCAAATTAAGTTTTTAAAGAAATTTTTTCATACACATAAAACGAATGCTTTCAACAGACAAATCCAAAATGTTCGTCAAAAAACAAATGAAACTTATTTTCAATGTTTGAAAAGATTTATGGACTTTTTAAATTCATGCCCACACCATGGTTTTGAAAAATGGCAAATGATAAGCTTCTTTTATAGAGTGTTAAATTTAGAGACAAAACAATTTGTTGAAACAATGTGTAATAGTGAATTCCTAGATAAAGATCGTAAATAAACTTTAGAATATTTAGATCATTTAGCTAAAAACTCTCAATCTTGAAAAACCATTAGCTTTTTACAAAATTCAATTAGATCTTATCTTGCTAGTTCTAGTGGAGGCAAATATAATATAAGTTAAGAAGATGATCTAAGTGCTAGAGTTGTTAATTTAACTAGAAAGATTGAAGCCATGGAAATAAGGAAAAGTGAAAAATTGTGCATAATAATCAAGTATTTTTAATTTGTAAAGTCATAGGACACTGTACTCAAAATTGTCTAAATATTTCAATTTTTAAAGAAATGTTTCATGATCAAGCAAATTTATGAATACTTTTAAAAAACCTTTCCTATCTTATTCATCATATTCAGAAATCATGGATGAGAAATCATCCCAATTTTAGTTGCAAATATAAGTATAATGTCCATCCACCACTACAAAGACCCTTAAAATTTCTACCATATCATTCATTACACTCAAAAACCCATTTAGGAAACTTTCAAGAATTCATAGAAGGGAAAACAAACATAAATAATCGAACATCACGAACCATTAATGATATCAGGAATACACTTTCAATATTAACTTCAACTTTTATGTTCGAGAGAAAGGTAAATTTTCTACTTAACCACATCCAAGTCCAGCAAGTCAACTTATGGTAAATGATTATAATTCAAATGGCACACAATCTAAGAATGTCAATTTCACAACTCTTCGAAATGGTCATATTATTGATAAAACCTTTTCTTCGAAAGAAAATGATCCTAATGAACCATAAAAATCAGTGAGTGATGAAAATATTAATGAGCCTAAGTTGTGTGGTGTTGAAAAATGCCATATTCCTACCATTTTTGCCTCAAAGACTGCAATCAATCAAAAAAGTGAATCAAAATCCTAAAATTCTTGAGCTTGTTCAAGATTGCTTTAATGTTTCATGCTATTTTGATCCTTTGGAAATTTGTGCAAATGGATGCAAGGATTTCAACTTAGAAGAAACCTCTAAAGTGTCTCATATTTTTGCTAATAATTTTAATGGACATTTCATGAAACCATTCTTTGATCATTTCACTAGTCAAAAGAAGCCCATTGGAATTGGATGATCCTATTTATTAGGATCCATTTTTTATTTATTTTTATTTTGTTTATTAGCATTTAATAGTTTTTGTGTTGTTTGTGCGTTTTATTTTTTTCTTTTAAGAGTATAATCAATGTTGTTCTTTAGTAATAAAATTTATAAATTAGGAAGATAAAAAAAAATTCATTATGGACCAAGTAGGAAGCCTTAGGATAATATTCTATTAACTCTTGAGATGTATTTTAGTGGATATACGCAACATAAAATTCTTAATTGACGCACACAATTCCAAAAAAAACATGACCATTATAATCTTGAGAATCTAACTTTAAAAGACTCTGTTTGTCAATTTATAAGACAATTGGATGGAAAGCCAATTTTTAACCCATAGAGAGCATTTAAGCTATTACTAGACATAAGACTAGAGGAATATATGAGCCACAATTACAACCTATTTGTCAATATTTATATTTAGCTATTATTATCTTTTTGTTACTAAAGTTTATTGTTTTTTTTTATTTATCACATTTTTTTCTTATATTAGTGTGCTAGTAGTTAGTTGTTTTTGTGTTCTTTTTTTTTATTCGAGACTACAACATCAAGAGTATAAGCCTCTTCAACAAAATTTCTTTGTCTAAATAATCTTTATTCTTATTTTTTATTATTATGTTCTCTCTATATTTCTCATCTCTTGTCTTTTAACATTGAGAACAATGTTTCATTTAAGTAGGGGGTAAGCTGTCTTCTTCTCTTCTTATTCTTTGAAAAAAAAAAGAAATACGATTTTCAAGTTATTTTATTGGATGTTATCCTTTGTTTAGACAAATAACATACTATGTTTTCTTTGATTATATGTTTAAGTTAGTGATGAATAAGGAAACTATAGTTTGAGGAGTAAAATAAATCTAATTGTTAGAAGAGTTACATGCCAATTAATTTTGTTCCGTGTGAGTTTTGGGCTTATTATTTTTCCTTGCATGGTACCCTTTTAGACTACAATTTGTACTTGACCTTTGTTATTGGTCTCTATATTTGGATTTTCAGCTAATACTTTACCTAGAAAGAAAGTGTTGCTATATTTGAAAGCCCATTGAGCTAGTTGATATGAATAGTTATTGTATTTTTTTTTAAAATGAGAGAAGGCAATCTTTGATCCATTTGAGCCTTTTAAGTCTGCGTTTTAAAGTGTTTTTTCTTTGGTAAATCCTTTCAAAACAACAAATAAATAAATAAAAGACCTGTCATTTGTTAGCCTACTTACCATACTAGCTCCACTTGTAAAGTTTTAGCTCCATTTTTATGTTATCTACTATCATTTTATGTTTGAGAAGAGTTATATTTCAAACAAAAAGGATGATAAAAAAAGGGAAAAAGTTAGGAAGAAGTGCTCAAAGATAGTCATATACTTTTGTATTAAAAAAAAAAAAAAAAGATGAAAATATATCAATCACCATTCTTCCAAAAAGAAAACAAGCTAATGAAGCACCATCTTATTATGTTTAAGATATCCATTTTCTCAAACATATGATTTTGTTTACCCATGTCTCATTTTTTTTTTTAATTAACCTTGTCCAAGCCTTTGTTACGTCCTAATAAAAGTCCTTAATTTTGAGAAATTGTGTTTTGATATAGATACTAGTAATAAGGGCTAAAAAATATGGTATCAAAATAAAAAAAAAAAAGGTATTTGATTGATTATTCATTTTGATTTGAGATCACTATCTTTATCCAAAATTTTAGGCTAATATTTTCTTTCAACTCGGGTGTAAAACTTGAGCTATTATTGTTTTATTCTTACCATTCAATATTAAATAAGTGACATTATCCTTATCTTTATAGGGCATATTTTCTTTTTAAAAATGTCATTCATATTTGTGATTAGGGAATTGACATGTACTCTAACAATAATATGATTTATGTAGCTTTGATAACATGTGTTTCCTTATAAGTTTCTAACTTAGGCATATGATTATAGTTGATATGGAAGTGATATTTTTCTAATCTTTGAATATTGCTCACTACTTTAGTTTTGCTGTAATATAAAAGAAAAAGAAGACCTTGAAAATTTTGAGATTATTCACCATACAATTTGCTAAGGACTCGCAAAATGTTGGTTGGGAGTGTGATAAATGTTTAAAAGTATATCATTCACATATATTTTATAAAACACCATTGCATTATTATTTACTTTAAAGTCCCTATTTGTGCATAAATTATGAATTTCATTGCCACAACTTTAATTGCATGTTTTCATGATCTAAAACTTAATTACGTTTGAATATGTGTAATTGTGTAAGTTGGCATGAATATAATACTTATGTTGGAATACTATTGTAGTGTATTTTGTGTATATATGCAAGAAAGAACAAGTTGCAATTGAAAAAAACAAGATTAAAATGGTCCCCTTACATATTTTCCACTTGAACACTAATTAGTACAATGATCATATCTTGTGTAGCCATCAACAAATGCAATGATTTTTATTTCAAATATAAGTTGACTTAGTTGTGCACAATTTATATTTAAAGGTCATTGCCAAATTCGGAATTTTCATCATTGAAAGTTTGAAGCAATACGCTAAAGCATGGTCTAACCATTTGCATCTTGGATCTGTGAACATTCTTCTTTATTTTGGTCATTACTTTCTTAATTCTATACATGTTATGAAAATAGATCCCTAATACCTTAATATCTACAAATAGTAAATTTAAATTTAAGAATCAATAAATACATTTTATTTTCATAATATTTAGACAATTTGGATTTAGGTATTTGGATTATTGGACTTGTGGACTTAATATAACCAATTCCTTGTCGTCCAACACTTAAGTTCTGAATCTTTATTACTTGAGATAACTTACATGATTATTGCAACCTAAAAATTATAGCACTTAGAATCATAATAAAAATCAAATGAGTCAATGATGTGCCATGTTAGAGATAAGATAATCTAGAAAGTAAATAAAGAAGCAATACGTAACGAGAAATCTTAGATAAGGCTATAAGAGCCATTCACCACCAGCCATATGTCTTCTGATTTGACTAACTTCAAAGGATAACTGAAAAATCATCATTCAAAGGGAACAAAAGGTAAATTAGTGTTTCTAAGTTCTTGGCCAATCATAGCCAAGAAACAACTCCATATATAATTATACTTTTCTCCAAAATTAAGGTATCATCTTATCTCTCTATTTTTGGCTTATCTATTTATCTCTCTCTCCTTTACCTTAACACAAGAATAGTTTTTTTTCTCCATAGACCTTTTCTTGATATACTCCACTATTATTCTTTATGCTTCATGATTGATTTGTCATTACACCTTCATTATTGTTATTAGCATCTCCACTACCTTAAAATTGCTTCTCTCATCACCTTGGGCTTAGTTAATATTCTCTTTTTTTACTCTCCTTTATGACTTATTTGTCACAGAGTTAAAGGGAAAGTCATTTGAACTAAAACACTCCATTTATAAATGCTGACTTAAGCATTGAAATAGGTTTATCAGATAATGTCTAGTGTTCCTCTCTAAGCATGCCTTTTATTCGCAGCTGGGATAGAAAAGCAAAAAGAAGATGGGCAAAGTGACTCAAGTTGAGGTACATTTTGAACTCGGTTTTAAAGTTATTGGTTTACTTGGTTATAAGCTAGGAGATGCACATAACACCATCAAAGAAGATCACTTGGAAGCATTCTTAGGATTCTTGAGCCTTGATTTGGAAGTAATCTATTAAGTTTGAAGTTTTGACTAGGAGTTGACTAGTCTTACATCACCTACGTGTGAGTTGGGAGATTTTCCCACATCAACATAACTCTTTTTACAAATTTAGAAGCTATAACTTATACTTTAGTTTACCAGTTTGGACTTTTTTTGTAAACTTTTTACATGGCTATAACTTATATTTTAGTTTGGTAGTTTGAACTCTCTTTGTAAACCTTTTAAGATCCATTTTGATTGAATGGAACATGAGTTTGTTTGTGGTTTTTGGATTATGGTTAGATTCATGTTTAGGTTTTGTTTTGCCTATATGTTTTAGGCCGAGTAAAAGTTGTCCTATTTAAAAAGATGAGATTGTCTCATTTAATTTAACTATATGAAGAAAAAATGATGATGAAATAAATAACCAATTCAATAGTTTGACTGTAATTTAGCTTGGAGTATAGGATGACTCTATAATTTGATAACACATTACAATTTATTCTAGAGATTTTTGTGTTACAATAATGATAAAAACGTAGCAACTAGGGACAAATAGGTGCTTTATCACTTTTTAATAGGTAGGCCGAATGTTAGGTAATAAAATGTCAAAATTTTTATGTAAAAGATAATTCAATCTTCGAAATGAAAAATATGTCAAGCAAATCTCTAAGTCAAAATATATTTACTAGTGAAACTTCTTATATTTTTTGGTATGTTTTTTTAGAAACATTAATAACATCATTTCATTTTAAATAAAACATTGCAATAGTAGATTTTTATCCATATCATTAAGATATTATAAAGATCAATTATAGTACACAACCAATTAAATCATAATCCCACTTAAGTACATAGAGTAAATACATACAACATGTTTACATATGGTGTTTAGTTAAAGAAAAATTTAAACTAGAGCTTTGTTAGAATTTTTTCTACAACTTTTGTCATTTACTCTTTCTCACTTGAGGTAATCCCTTTGATTGATATTGTTATAACTTAAAGGTTGTAACTCTCAAGTATAGGTTGTCTCAAGTAATAAGGTTCGGAAGTCCGAGTGTCGATCCACAGGGAATATGTTATATTAAGTCTACAAGTCCAAAGGTCTAAATATTATAAATCCGAATATTCTAATGGAGTGAATTTGCTTATTGTCAAATTTAAATTCTATATTATTATATATTAGGGCATTAGGGATCCATTTTAATGATTTGTATAGAACTTATTCTTGATCCTTTTTTTTTAAAGAAAAATACAATTAAGAATCAAAAGAAGTGATCTTTAATTGGATGATGAAAACAAAACATTTAAGCACAAAGAAATCAAAAGACTTACCTTTTAGTTTATGGTGAAAAACTATAAGTTGCCTTGCTCTTGATATGTAGAAAATATCTAAGCATTCAATGTACCATTTGTTAACAATGAATCAAGATTTCTAACAATTCAAAATCACTTGCAAAATATAGTACTCAATCAATAAAAAGATTAACAATGAAGAACAAAATAAAGGATCAAAGAACAAAACTATAAAATCATCAAAAGTTCACCCTTAGCTCTAATTACGAAATTAGAAATACATCATTCAAATTCAAATTACAACAATAAAATAGAAATGGAAAAACAAAAACTGATCTCCCTCCTCACTTCCACGTCTCCCTTTATATAGGTAAAACAAAAGACATTCCACATGTGTGAACATAATTTGGTCAATTTCCAATTAATCACGCTTTACCAAATTCCAACATATCTTTGACCATGAAAACCACCGAATTTCATAAAGCATCCTTCTTCAAAGTTGTAGGTGGATGACTCATCTTTCTAATGGTCTATACCTCGCTCTTATTTCTATTTTAGACCATGAGTTGTGTTGAAAATAGGCAGAGATGTTCAAGTCGCATTTCTCCACCGCCCTTCTAGAATGATAGCTCTTTTTGATAACCTACCAGTTGAAATTTGAGAAAGTACAAAACATAAACAATTTAGATCCTTTTCTCAGCTTTCTAGATCACCCAATCACGTAATTTTTCGTTATATATTTAGGGAGATACGGTCCAAATACAGAAACATATTGGGCTGGTTCAAAGATGCGCTTGAGTTCTGTTGAAGCCTAATTTCGTCCCATTAATTGCTTGAACTGGTCCAACCTTTGGCTTACAAAGTTGTGAAATGATGAGTTTATGTTTGTCTAGCCTAAGAATCGTATCAATTAATAATTTGGATTGAAAAATATGCTCATTATACGAAACCTGCGCAAAACAAACTATTTAGTCCAATTCATGTTTTACAATTCAATATAAATGAATATGCTTCATTATTGGGGAATAGAAGGACATTATTAAGTGTAAATCATAATATTTCTCTTGATAAACCTACACTTTTAAACATTCATCAGATATTGTTATAGAACTTCTACAATATACTTTCTACAACATCAAATCTTCAAGATTTGGAACACAACATCTTCAAATCTCTTCTTGTAGGTCTTTAAATTTTCAAATTTCAAAGGAAATTAAACCATAACATTGTAAATAAACAAAATCAATAAAATTATCATAGATTAATATTTAGGTGGAAATATACCACAACGCATCTTGATCTAGTAAAAAATTGCATTTATTAGAGAAAAAAAGCAAAAAACAAAAGAAAAATAAAGAGATTTCACTAATTAAAGAGTAAAGCTTGCTCCTCATTGATTTTACTAATTAAAGAGTAAAGCTTGCTCCTCATTGAGAAGCAAACTGAAACTTTAAGTGCATGGGTTTTTTTTGGAAATATTAAAAGATAATTCTATTACCCTTAGTATAAAAGGTATAATAATCTTTATAACTTAAGAATAAAAAAAATAATTATTTTTATATCAAAAAATAAAAGATTAATAAATTACATTAAAAAATACATGTAAAAGTAAAGAGAAAACCTAGCCTGCTCATTTTTCTTTTCCTCCTTTTTGTCGTTGCCTCTTCCTCCTCCTTCATGCAAAATGCATGGGTTGAGAAAGTACCAATTTCTTCACCGATTTATTAGTTTATACCAGTTACAGCCTTATTATTTTAAAACTACACTTGACCCCTTGATGTTATAGTACTAACGACAATTTTTTAATTTTTGAGGGCAAATACAACATTGTGCATGTAAAATTGCTTGTGATTGACTTTAAATGATGAAGTCGACATTAGTTAGTAATGTTTATATAATAAAATATTAATTAAATAATGAGAAATTTTTTTGTTTAATATACATTTTACGTGATTTCTCTGAGCAAGGAAAAGTCTCTCCTCTTGGCACCATTTTCATCTCTCTGTATACTCACTTAGCATCTCGTTCTTTCTTACTCAAATCTTAACCCTTACTACACATTGGACATTTATGAATCTTTGCTATTTGTAGAGCATTATGAATAGTATTCAAGCTTTTAAAAGTCTCGCATAAGGGGTGTTGTATATCATGGTTTCATTGGGTTTAATAATGAAATAGAATAAAGTTAGTACAAATCAACTCTATTATGAAATATTGTGTTGTTTCTTTATAAAAGTGTGTTTTTTGCAACGATATTGTTGAACTAAGAAGGCAAAAAGGTAAAATGCATGAAAAACAGGTAAAAATCTGCACTTGGAATCAAGAGACCTATTGAGAGAATGCTTAAATTTTGTGGTAAATAATGAAAAATCATGTTTTGTGATGGGAAACATACGGTGGAAGTAGTGTGTTTTTATTAATCGATGATTGTATTGGGCTTGTGTAAATAATGAGTGAAACTAAGTTTTGTGTTTTGTTTGGAATGTGTGTTCAATATATTGTGTTCATAAATTTGTTGAACACTTGAGTTATGTTTATTTTAATGTATTGTGTTAATAAATTTGTTGGACGCTTGAGTTATGTTTATATTTTTAGGTCTTTTAGTTAATGGGTTTTATGGGTTTATATGACTTCTCAAGAATGGATTATTATTGAAATTGGTTTTGTAATGTTTGTTTAGTAGTTTTGCGTCCTGTATTGTGTAAGTAAATTTACAATTTATTTCACATTTCCTTTGTTTAATGTATATTATCACATTCTTTTACAACACAAATGAAGATGATTTGTCAATTTACATCCTATTTTAGATAGATTGAATCAATGTTATATATTGGTTTTGTGGTGAAAAATGTAAATACATGATTGATTTGGATTGTTTATGCTTAGTGAATCTGATCAATGATGCTATAAAGGCTATCTACTGTAGACGTCAATATCATAGAGAGATGTTTAAAGTGTTTGTATTGATTCCTGAGGTTAAGGAAAGGAAGTTATTGCAATAAAAAAAGGAATATATTAAACACGTGCACATGATGATTGAAAAAGGGTTTAAGAAAGTAAAGTTAGTAGTAGAGCTATTAACCTTAATGACATATACCCATTAGAGCAACACAACCAAGAGAACCCTACATTAGATGAGCCAATATCACAGTTAACTCAAATGAACATAATACTTGAAAAAGCCCCTAACTCAAAGCCCGAAAACCCTCCAATATACATTGAAAACATCTCCATACAACCTAACAGTCTTGAAATTTTCTTAACACATAATCTTCAAACATTGAAACCCAAACAATGCATACACTGTCATCTGGCTTTGATTGGGGATGGCATAACAACCTCAAAGAAGAGATTATTGATATTGTAGGATGTATGAAGAAAGAGTAAAAAATAGACAAAATGTTGTTAAAGAGGGAAGAGAAATGAATGACCAATATGGTGATGTTATTAATAAGGAAGAACCTAATAAGGTAGAAGATAATATTGAGATTGATGCTAATGATGTTCAGAATAAAGATTCCATTAATTGGATAGATGAGGATATTAGAGATGTTATTGAGTCTAAAACTGATAAGGATGTTGCATTGGAAGGATAAGATAAAACAACATACAAAGATGGTGATGGGCAATCAGACTATGAAAGTTGTGATGATGAAGCTACTGCCAAAGACAACTCAGATGATAAGAAGAATAAGATTGATACTATGCCAAAATAGTTAAAAGAGAAGAAATTTAAAATGAATGATGGTCTTCAAATTAAACCTATAACTTATGCAAGTTTTTAATTCCATCAATGAATTCAAAAATATTTTAAAGGATTTTATTATTCAAAAGGGTGCTTGGCAGGAAAGAGAAAAGAATGCAAAAGCTCGAGTGATTGCTATATATAAATTAAAGGGCTGTGGGTGGAGAAAAAATGCTTTTATCTTGTTGATAAAATCAGCTTTATAATAGAGAGCATTAGTAAAGAACAAAAATACACTAGGCTGTTGAAGAATCCTAAGGTTACAAATACGTGGGTCACCCAAAAACTATTTGCCACAATCAAGAATAACCTGAGGATATCCATTGATGTAATGGCTGCTGAATTAAAGAATAGGTTTTGCATTGGTACCAGTAAAAGAAGATTGTGAAGAACAAGAAGAAGGGCTTTATTGATAGCATCAAATGACATATTATATTCATATGCTTTGTTGTGAGACTAATACCAAAATTGTACTAATAACTAATAGAGGTGCCATAGTTAAGACCAAAGAAGAATTAGTAGGGAATATCAATATTTCAAGACAATTTTCATTAGTTTTAGGGTGCAACAAGAAGCGTTCATGAAGGATTGTAAAAGATTCATAAGCATTGGTGGATGCCATTTAAAGATTGTTTACGCTGGAATACTTCTTTTTACTATGGCATTAAATGTTAACAATGGAATTATTCGATTGACGATATGCATTTGCGAAGGGGAGAACAAGATAGTTAGAGCTAGTTTTTGGAATATTTAAATAGTATATGGAGATCGAAACTCAGACAATAATGTCTGACAAGCAAAAATGACTCATTGCAACAATTAAAGAGCGCTTCCTGTATGTTGCCATCAGATATTATGCAAGCACATTTATAAGAATTTCATAATATAGTATTCAAGTGAAGAGAAGACTTTAGGCTTTACTTTTCGAGGGCAACAAGAGCAACTAATATAATTGACTTCGATAAGGCCATGGAAAATATCAAAGCACTAAATGAAGGTGCATTTTAGTGGCTAGTAAATAGTCATCTAGAAAATTGGTCCTGTCACCAGTTTGATGAATTTTTCAAGATTGACCATGTTACAAATAATATAACAGCATATTGGAACGAGTGTTTGAACAAATGTAGAAGACAACTTCTTGTTCAGTTGCTAGAATTCGTTAGATTAAAGATAAAGAAGAGATTAATAAGGAGAAGAGAGAAAGTTGAGAAAAAGGAATCAAACTTGCCTCTAAGGATTCAAAAAAAATTGAGTATGTAAAGGCTACAAGGAAATTGTTACTTGTCAAGGCAAGCACACATGAATATGAGGTGTTACAATATAAGTTGGATAATGAGATACGTTATGTGGTTGATATTCGAAGGCATTATTGTAACTATCGAAGTTGGCAAATCAGTGGCATTTCATGCAAGCATACAACAGCTTGCATAATCCAAAGTGATGAAGATGTTGCTGACTATATAGATTTCTGCCTAACGAAGGTATCTTACCTACAAACTTACTCTTAGATGCTTAATTCTTTTCCAAATAAAACATATGGCCTAAAGTTGATGGGCTAGTGTAAATACTACCTATCTAAAAAGTGAAAGTTCGTAGGCCGAAAAAGATGAATAGGATAAGGGAACCAAATGAAGTACCGTCAATGAGGAAGAGATACTGTATAAGATGTGGAATGTGGAATATGTCATATCATTGGCCATAACAAAAGAAGTTGTCTAGCATTACAAATAGTAAAATATTAGTTTATGAATAATTGTAAATATTGTAGTTAGTCTATGAATGTTTAATTTTAACCATGTTCTATGATTGTTTGTAGTGAAGAGCTCAAGCTTCAAATGGTAATATTGCCTTAACTGCAACAAGTTCATCTGCTCAGGCTAGAGGTTGTGTATTGTTTATGTAAACAAACAAATCTTTTACATATAATATTAAGTAATCATTCTTTTTCTTCTACCAATTTTTAGGTTCAAATATTAATCATATATCATCAAGAAGGACAAGGCAACCCAAGTCAGCTCAACAATAAAATAGTGCTCATCAAAGTTCAAGTCAAGTTAATCTAAGAAGAAAAAGAAATGAAGTACAATTTGGAGGTTATGTAATACATTGCATTGCTACATACATCATATTTTACCATCTTATATCATAAAATAACCACATATTTACCACTTTGAAGATGTAAATACTCTACACTTAACTCAACAACCAAACACAGCTAAGCCAACTTTCAAAAAAGAAAAAAAGAAGCAAGCATCGACCCAACACCTTTAGTCTGGTGGCATATAGGTTTTTGGTAAGGTTTGCTACTATTTACAGTTTTGGTCTACATAGATGAATATGAGTGATGTTATGAAAATAAAACGATTAAGGTTATGATTTGCATAATATTTATGTTATGGTATGAATCATGGTATGCTTTGAAATGAATGAAGTGAATGATGTTATAAGTATTAAGAGAATGATGCAATGAGTATAAAGCAAATAATGCTTGAAATATGCTATGAATAATGCTACAAATATGCTATGAAGTGAATGATGTTGAAAATAATAAGAACTGAGTGATACTATGAATAATGTTGATGTTATTATTTATTCATGTTTGCTGCAAAGAGATATATAGATGCAACTGCGAAGATGAAAGTACATATTGATAGATCAAAATCTTGGAAGTACAATGTTGACATAGTATATATACACTAGGATATGTCTTCATTTTTTGGAATTTTTTGATATTTTGCCCAACTTTAGAGCTAGTTTTCTGTGCATGGGATATGTGTTCATTTCATGCAAACTTTTTGACAAAAAAGAGTATGAGAAAATGCATGCACACACTGTCGGGACAATTAATTACTTCATTTTTTTCATAGTTCATTTTTCACATAATGCTAACTTTATATATCTTCATGGTTGTATCTACCAAAGTATACAAGCATTTTTGTTATTTTATGAATGAAGACAATATGAATTGTTTTATACAAGCTTGTTATTATTTGCGAGTTGATACAATTCTCCACAATTACAAAATCCTAACACATAGAAGTATCATGATTACTATGATCATTTTATTTGACACTAATTTCTCAATTTTCCCAAGTTCATTACAATCATTACAATGGTTTGATTTCACTTTTCTTCTCATTCATATGTATTACTCGAAAAGGTTGGACGGGAACTCTTTGTATGTTTGCTTTGTTGAATTATCCATGCTACCTTGGTGATTAAACTCATCTTCTGTTGGTTTCCAAATAAAAAGAAATTCTCCTGTTGGTTGCAAATAAAGAATAATTTGTTAGGATTATTTTGAGATTCTAAAATCTTAACTCCACCCCTTTGTCCACATCCACATATCTTGTTTATAAACTTTATTACTCTTCCACTAATTTCACTCTTTTGTGCATCATTCTTTAACTTTACTATATGTTCATTGATCTCATCAATTGATGGATTTTAAAAGGAGAAATAATGGCAACTGTTATCCTGCACACAACAAAAATAGAGTTTATTAAGGTTTCTTTGGCTTTTAAAAATTCTCACTCTAGCTTTCACTCCACAAATGCAATATCTATTTTTAAACTTTATAATTCCTCCATTTACTTCTATAGCATCAGATTTTGAATGAAGCATTTTTCCAATTTTTGAGAAAGAAAAGTAAAAGAGAAAGGAAGAAAGATAGATTTTTTTGTAGTGTCGTTTAATTTTTAAAAAAATGCAAATGAAGGAACTATGCACTCCTTTATATAATAACACAATTTGACCATTTTTCCAACAGTCACATTTACCATAATTTGTATATATATATTTTATTTTTTATTTGGGAGACAAACAATATTATTAGGGCCCACGCATTAGCCATTGTTATTGTACTAGGATCAATAAGGCTATTTTCCCTTATAAAGTAAAAAGCTACCGTTAGTGTTGTAATGTTAGGGAAATAAATGATAGTTTTGAAATAATAGGGGTATAACTGATATAAGCTACTAAATCAGGAAGAAAAGTGGTATATTCCCTACGTGGTTCGGCCCTTTTTGTTGGTTTGGTTATAGTTAGATGAATAGAAAATTAATTTTTTTTTTATTTTAACTATAAAAATCATCTCAATGTATATATTAGTTTTATTTTTTAATTATATTTATGCTTATTAAAAAATAAGGATATTTGTATAATTCTATTGGTTAACATAGGTCAAATGATATTTATGTTATTTATATCAGTCAAACTCTAACATTAATAAAAAAAATTGTAACAGAAAATATGTCACTTATAAATATTTTCATCTTAAAGATTTACTTGATATAATTTTCAATTTTAGGATTCCAATTAATTTTATCCTAAATTTTAGCAAATTTATCTTGATTTGTTATTTGGCTAAAATTCTAACACTAAATCAATTATAGACATAGGTAAAAAAGGGACCTCATCATGAATCACCAAATTGACATAAACAAATAATTATTTTTCTTGATTCCACTAACTAGGATGGTAATTTAGGTCACAATAATTACACATACAAATACAAAAAATGGTTTCAATTAAGAACAATTATCTAAAAAATAACCTAAGCGGTATTTATGTCTCCTACTTTATAAATAGATCGTATTTATGTTTAAAATTTTAATTCGGTTAAAACATAATTAATTAAATAAATAATCATATAGTGTCAATTCATTTATAACATAAATTTACTTATTTAATTTGTGTTGCTTGTTTATTAAATGAATAATTTATCAATATAAGTTGTCTTTCTTATCATTCATGCACACAAATTTTGATAGTTTTTTATTTTTTTTATAATAATATTTATAGTTTTGAAATTAAGTTAAATTTTTATATTGATATTAAACAAATTGCGTTGGTGAATAATCTTATTAAATATTTTAGTCATATTTAATTGTGTTTATAATTGTCATAATACTAATATGTCTATTTAAATTAAATGTGTCGAGTATAGGCAACATAATTAATAAATGAATGTTGTTTGAAATCTTTTCACAATTAATAAATATGATTAATAAATAAATCATATTATTTAAAATTTTATTATATCACATGTTACATAACTTGATGTTAGGAAATTATGGACCGAAGTAGTATGCGCAACTAAAGTGAAATTAAGAAAATAATGAAAATAAACTTTATATGGGAGGTATAACCATTCATCAAGAAATCATAACAATATATAGGAGGTTTAACTGTCTATCAAAATATAGCAATACTTAAAAGGCTTTGCTATACTATACTAAAATAAAGTAGTAAAATAAATCGGCATAGGTATTTTACGTGAAAAACTTCTAAATAAATTAGGGTAAAAACTATAGATAAGTATAGAAGAATTTTACTATTTTAAAGTGAAGATTACAATTTTCTTTTGAAAAATAGTAAGAGAGAATAACTCTTTAAATAGGATTATTTCACACTTTCTCTTGAAATAAGAAAAACCACTCCAAGTGAAAAATACTACAAAGGAGAAACAACTTTTTCTCCTTTTAGATAAGCTCTTAAAGGATGATTTATGATGGATAAAATGGTGAGAGGGGTGTGGTATTTATAGTAGTTTCTTCCTTACTTTTTTCAACACACACTCTACAATTTACTTTACAAATTTTTCTACCTACCAACTACTATTTAAATTCAAACTTTCTCTATCTAACACCAACATAATTAGTAAAGAAAGTCAATAAAGAAGTAGCTGTACTTTCGGTGTATCTCGGTGCTGACATACGACACAATATTTTTTATAAATATGATATTGTTCATTTATACAGTACTATTCACTAAAAGTAAGTTTTACAACTTCACATTCTCCCACTTAAAGTCACTTTTGGTAATCCATTCCTTACTTGCCAATTCCATGCTTGCTTATGTCTTCGCTAGGCTATATAGGAATCTATACTGTACAAACATGTGTATGAATTCTGATTCTCCACAATATAATGTGGCTTATAAGGTTTATCTCATATATTTCATAATCCTCTTCACAATCTCCCAATGCTCTTTACCAAAATTCACCATAAAACAACTAACTGTTTCTATTGCTTCTGCAATGTCTAGTCTCATGCATATCATAACAAACACCAAACTTCTTACTTTTGATATATATGGTACTCGAGACATTTCCTTCCTCTCTGCTTCATTATTAGAAAACATGCTTAAGAATAACTTGAAATTAACAGGAAGTAGGACAGAAATTAGCTTATAATCTTGCATGTTGAAACACCAAATCTTCTTATTATTTCTTTCTTGGTAAATTTGCATCCCTAGAATGTTGTTTGCTAGTTTTGTGTCTTTTCATTCCAAACTTCCTAGCCAACCGTGCCTTGAATTTTTAGACTTGATCTTTGTTGGAGCCTATTATTAACATGTCATCCATGTACAAAAACAAGATAATAAAATCATTATCACAACCAAAACTCTTATAGCATGTACAACGGTTTGAACTAAATCTATTATACCCAAGGTTAGAGGTGGACATCGTCTGATTCGGTCCAAGTTTTTGAAAAATCGGATTGGAGCCGAAATTTTTGGATCTCAAATTTTTGAAACCGAGTGGACCAAATAGGAAGAAAAATTCGGATAGAACTAAATTGATTAAATGTTAGAACCAGATTAAATCCAAACCAATCGATTCAGTTTTTGGATCGGTTTGTTTTTGGATAAATTTATTATTTTTTAAAAATTTTTCAGTGTATTAAATGACATTGTTTTATGAAAACATAATAAAATGACGTTGTTTAAATAAAAAATATTAAAAAATAATATTTTTGATTCCATCTAGATTTTTTGGATCAAAATTGAAATTTGACCGAAAATTTTCGGTTTTTTATTTTAAGAACTGAATCCGTAAATTCGGCTCCGATTCGATCAGATTTTCTACCCATTACCCAAGGCTAATGTAAAGGAAGTAAATCTTGTATACCAACACTTCAGCGCTTATTCGAGATTGTATAAAGATTTGTTCAACCTGCAAACCAAGTTCTCCTTATTTATTTTAACAAAACCTTTTAGTTAGAGCATATATATCCTTTCTTTAAACTTCCCATGAAGAAACATAGTTTTCACATCTAACTGCTTAAAATGTAAATAAAAAATAACACACATAGGTAGGACTATTTTAACCGTTGCAATCTCTAAGCTTTTCTCCCACCATGCTATCTTTTCCATCTTTTCCTTATAGCTAATCTTGTATAGCATTCTTACTAACTATAACCTTATGAGTAGTGTGATCCGATAAGTGATACCTTTTTACTCCATTAGCATCAGATTTGATGATATGCTACTTACTTGTGATACAATGTTTACAAGACGGTAGTTTTACTAAGTTGAGTCCTGGAAGCCGTGTCCGCTCAAAGAGAATATTCCAACCTTGTTTTGACATGTGTCCCCATTTGAAATAACACATCATCATCAATTCTTTCCCCTTGCTAGTTGGTGTGACATACGTATCAGCATCCTGTTGTGTTTCCCCTTTAAGTATGTATAGATTTGCATCGATCTTCTCTGTCTTTAAGATCACAGATGTACCTTTGACTATCTTCATGAGTTCATTTTCAATATGGGTCTTGTATCCAAGGTTATCTTATTGTCTTAAAGATAATAGATTCTTCTTTAGACCTTGACGTGCTATACCTTCTAAATAATGTGAACTATTTCATCACGCATCTTTATCTTAATGGTTCCAATACTGGCAATCTGCAAGGCATGATCATTACCCATGTATATAAATCCTCTTAAGATAGGTTCATATTTGTGAAACCACTCCTTTCCTGAGGTCATATGCCATGTTGTTCTTAAGTCTAATAGCCAAACATCAACAAGTTATTTTCTGCCTTCAGCAATCGTTGTTGCTTTACCATATAGAACTTCACGATCATCTGAGGTACTTGCAGCACATCCCTGAGTTTTTTATGTCTCAAGATCTCCACTCTTCTTATTGTTCCAACACTTCCTTTTTGACATGCCCTTTCTTGCCATAACCGCAGCACTTGACGTTCTTCTTTGATCTATCTTAATTCTGGCTACCATTAGACCTATATTCAATTGATCTTTCTCTCACCATCAACAATGCTTATGCTTACTGCAAACTTACATTTTTGTCTTCTTTGTTTTTGTGCCTTCTCTTTTCTTTTAAGATAGTGACTGCAACATCATTAAGACTAGAGAGTTTGTTTGGACGTTAGTTGTTAGCTTGATAATGAGTTGATTATACGAGTAAGGTAGACTTTGAAGTAGAATCTTTACACATTTATTTTCCTCTATTTTGTATCCTAATATTGTAAGTTATGAAAATAAAGTTTTCAAGGTATTGATAATGTCAGTCACCGATGTGAATTCTGCTATTCGAAGAGCGTAAAGTTTTTTATTTAAGAAAATTTTGTTGTGTAATGACTTGGCCTCATACAACTTTGTTAGGGCATCCCATATCTTCTTTGCCGTCTTCATCTCTTCCACACTAACTAATACTCTATCGACTAGTCCGAAGTGTAGATGAATGATTGTATCACCGTCCATCTTGTTCCACCTGTCTTTGTCGATATCTGAGAACTTTTCCCTAATTGTTGTTAGGCACTTGTCATTCCTTAAAATTGCCTTTATTTTCATTTTCCATAACAAAAAAATTGTTTTTATTGAAGTCAATTTCGAACTTTGTTGTCATTGTTGACAACAATCTACTTCTCACTTAAACCAAATTTCACTATTTCACAATCAATAGCACTTGTGAATAGCATCGTGAACAATAACTCACATAAGCAACAGCTCTAATACCACTGTTAGGAAATTATGGACCGAAGTAATATGCGTAATTAAACTAAAATTAAGAAAACAATGAAAATAAACGTTATATAGGAAATATAACCATCCATCAAGAAATCACAATAATATATAGAAGGCATAATTATCCATCAAGATATAGCAATATTTAGAAGACTTTACTATATTATAGTAAAATAAAACAGTAAAATAAATTGGCACAAATATTTTACGTAAAAAATTTTTAAATAAATTAGGATAAAAATCATAGGTAAGTATAGGAAAATTTTATTATTTTAAAATGAGATTACAACTTTCTTTTAAAAAATAGTAAGGAAGAATAATTGTTTAAAGAGGAGTATTTTATACTCTTTTTTTTCGAAATATAATAAATCAATCTAAGTGAAGAATATTACAAAGAAGAAATAATTCTTTTTCTCTTTAAATGAACTCTCAAAAATAAGATTTAAGATAAAGAGAATACTTAGAAGGATGAGATATTTATAATACTTTCCTCCTCTTCTCTATAAATTTCACCACCTACTAAATACTATTTAAATTCATTTTTTTTTCATCTACCACCAATTTAATTAATAAAAAAAGTGAAAAAAAAAATAGTTACACTTTCACTATTTTGATGTTCACACGTGACAAAATACTATTTATAAATACAATATTGTTCACAAAAATTAAAAAAAAAAATGCGGTTTACAATTTCACGCATGATAACTCCACGACCGACCACTAAAAAAAAAATTAATTATTATTTTCTAAAAGAAATTCAATATATTTTTAACAACAATTAATTATTTTATGTTTATATTTTAATATCTCCCCACTCCGTTCATTCAGTCAGTTCAGTTGGTTCTTTTTATCGTAAAGTCTGCTTCTATCATCCATTCCATTTTGACAACATTACATGGCAGTGTCCGTACAGAACGCGGTGTTCTCCCCAAATCTCACCGCCGTCAACTTCAAATCCAAAATAACCGGAGCCAGGGCTAAACCAGTAAGATGCTGCCATGTGGCAACATCCGATAAACGGTTAATTACAGTCAGCAACGGCAACGATTCTCTCGAGATATGTAGGGTGTTAAACGGCATGTGGCAGACTAGTGGCGGTTGGGGCCCAATCGACCGAGACGACGCCGTTGATTCCATGATTAGTTATGTCGACGCCGGTCTCACCACTTTCGACATGGCAGATCACTGTACGTATCATCTTTATTACGCTCTGTTTGTGAGTCTGTAGCCCTAGCTAAGCCTAGCTACCTCTTTTCTTCCCCTTTTTCTTTTGATTTTTTTCGTGTAAATGTAGGACCACATATTATCTTATGGGTCTGTTTATGATAATTACACTTTCGTCCTCTATTTTCTAATATTTGTTGATTGGCCCAATTTTATATGTATTATTATTTGCCACTCATCATGTTATGGATGTTAGTAAATGGAATGGTGGAGCGCAGATAAGATAAACAGTCAGTAGCTGCATTGAGGAAAACTGCAATTTCCTCTGGGGAAAAAATAACCACCCTTTAAAAAGTTTTCCCATATCTCTTTCTGAGTATATTTGACTCAGTTTTGTTGCAAAATGGCACACTTGTTACAACCCTCCTTCTGTAGCAGCAATTTGCCCTTAAGTTCAGCGAGGTTGAAATCTGAAAGAGTTGCCAAAATCTCGAGATCATTTTATTGTTGTGTGCTTAATGAAGATAAGCTAACAAGTGTGGTTAAGAATGGCAAGGATGTGTTGGACATATGTAAGGTTGTGAATGGGATGTGGCAGACAAGTGGTGGATGGGGTAAAATTGATGTAGACAATGCAGTTGATGCTATGCTTCGTTATGCTGATGCTGGGCTTGCCACTTTTGACATGGCTGATATTTGTAAAAGCTTTCCAATTTAATAATTGGCTTGCTTTCTTTAACATTTTTTTAGTGCTATTGTAAGATTCTGTACCGTAGTTGCTCTGATCTGTTTGGAAGAATTAGAGAAATAATGAGGTGCAAATGCTCAATTGCAAGACATTTAGTATATCGGAGTTATTTAACCATATTGCGTTGATGAAGAGTCTTGATGCACATGATTTAAAAGATTTGTCTACTGGTTACCTAGTGATCATTCTTCACACTTTAAGATTGTCTCTCTTTCTTTTCCCCCACCTATGTTTTTAATAAGAAACATACTGTTTGGATTGTCTTTTATTTTATTATGCACTCTATCAGCCAATCTATTGCTCTTTGGTGGATGATTATTGTCATTTTTGGCTGCTTTAATTTTGTAGATGGACCTGCTGAAGATCTTTATGGCATCTTTATCAATCGAGTTCGTCAAGAGCGGCCACCAGAACTCTTGGAAAAGGTTAGAGGGTGAGTTATGGCCACATATTGATGAGATGTTGGAATTGTGTTCGATATTGCATTGTCTACAGTTACAGAGTTTGCTACATTTTGGAATCCATGTTAATAATGTATATAATAAGGTTACTGGATAACCTATGCCTTATTATAATATTTAGAAGAAGATATAGAAAATGGATTCTTAGAGTTTTACTTACCATTTATTTATGTGATCCAGTCTCACTAAATGGGTGCCTCCACCAGTTAAGATGACAAGTAGCTATGTTAGAGAGAGCATTGATGTTTCAAGGAGGAGGATGGATGTACCTTGCTTGGATATGCTTCAGTTCCACTGGTACAAGTCTATTATCTTTGTCATAAGCTTGTCACATTCTCCATGATTCCCATTTGTATTATTCTTTCTTCTAGCCAACTATCATTTAAAGTGGTAAGTTCCAACCTTATTCCTGAAGATTTAAATTAACTTAACTCACAATAATACTCATTCAGCGTGCCCCGTTGAACTTAACTCACAAATTTTGTTGTTCTTAATGATTTTTGTACTGATCACTCTTTCTCTATCCTCGCTTGAAACAGGTGGGATTATTCAAATCCTGGTTACCTTGATGCACTAAAGCACTTAACAGATCTGAAGGAAGAAGGTTAGTATCTATTTTCTTTCTCATTTTACCATTTAGACACGAGACTACTTTTCTTCATTTGGTTGGATAACATTAGTGACTGTACAGGTAAAATTAAGACTGTTGCTTTAACAAATTTTGATACGGAAAGGCTACGAATAATTCTAGAGAATGGTATTCCTGTTGTCAGCAATCAGGTGTGTTTAGAAATTTATTCGTGCTCTAAATATTTTTCTTTATATAAAAGATGCTGCTGATCATTCCAGATTTCTTTCGGTTAATCTAAGTTTTATTTTCTGTTGATGGGAAAATTTTTTTTATTGTGGATACATTAGGTGCAACATTCAGTAGTTGACATGCGTCCTCAACAGAGAATGGCAGAGCTTTGTCAGCTCACAGGAGTCAAGCTTATAACGTCTCTTTCTCTCTCTCAGAGTGAATGGCCCAGTTTATTATCCATATTGATTTTAAACTTATATTTGGTAGGAGTTCAATTATTCATCTGCCATGTTACTGAGACTGCTGGAGTTTTGATTGTAGGTATGGCACGGTGATGGGTGGTTTGTTATCTGAGAAGTTCCTTGACACCAACCTGGCAATTCCTTTTGCTGGGCCCCCATTGAACACTCCCTCTCTTCAGAAGTATAAAAGGGTATAAAGTTCTTGGACCTATTAATGAGCATTTAGTTATTTGGATACTATGAAATGTTGTTAATTGATTCAAAATTTTGGAATTCCAAAAAGAGTTGGGATCTCGGTTATAAGAACATTTATTTGATAGGAACTATGAACGTTCTGCAGAAAAAAACCTATTGAAAAATACTTCAATTAGTTGAGGTCGAGCTTTCTAATGTTGCAGAAAAGTGTTAAGAATGAAGTTGGCTGAAGAAACCATGGGCGGTAGGAAAATTGGAAGTACGTTTGGGAGAAATTCCATGAAATTAAGTGCATTTAACTGCATTCTCAGTTTTGTCAAGAAAAGAAATATATGTTCAGATATTTTCTTCTAATATTTATAATTTGAATATTAAAGATGGTTGATGCATGGGGAGGATGGAGCCAGTTCCAAGTTCTTCTTCAGACACTCAAAGGAATAGCTTCCAAACATGGGGTCTCAATCCCTGTTGTTGCTGTGAGATACATACTAGATCAGGTGAACTGAAGGCATTAATCAAACTAACAATACTTTGCTTCATTTTTGTCAATATTTTTTCTTGGAATGAATGGTAATCATGCTGATCCTGTTCTCATTCGATACATGGATACTCAGCCTGCGGTGGCAGGATCGATGGTAGGTGTTAGACTTGGTTTATCAGAACATATCCAAGACACGAATGCTATATTTTCAGTCGCCCTTGACGAAGATGACGTTAACAGCATACAAGAAGTTTCAAAAAAGGGAAAAGATTTACTTAGAGTGATTGGTGACTGTGGAGACGAGTACAGACGATGACTGCAGACTCTTTCCTTCACTTCTGAAAAAGAAGGATGGATATTGTGCTTCATTTGGTGTCTGTTATGAATACGATAGATATTCCATATAAGCTTACTCAAAGCCTGTATTTTGTCTATAGAATCTTGTGTATCTCCTTTAAGCAAATTATCAATCTATGAAAACTTTAGTAGCTATTTGTATTCAACTTTTGGCTGTTCTGCCCCATTTGCGGTAAATCTAAGGAAACGTTTACTGTCACAATTTCTACATTCTCTAGCATCTCTTCAACGGTGAAATGTTTCATTTGAATACAATCTTAGTATGTTATTAACAAATAATTACAATTATCTTGACAACTTTACATTGCATCGTTGGTTGGATGTACAGCAAAATCCTTCCTCTATAAATAAATGAAAAAGTGTAGGTACATTTATACAGTTGAATTCATGAATATATTGCCACTTGAATTTATGAATATTAAGCATTAGATGCTCGGAGCAGTCACTTGGATCCAGCTCTACTAGTTTCTCTAAAGCATATTTTGCCACCTTCATGTCGCCATGTACCTGGCTGGACAAAAGAAGAATACTCCAAATCCAGGCACCTAATTCAACTGGGATGATCCCTTGAACAAACTCCTGCACTTCTTCAAACACTCTTTCTTGACAAAGAGCTTCAACCATGATGGAATAATGTTCTTTGGATGACTTATTCAATAATCCTCTTCCATTGTTGGGGAAACGGTATACTTTACTTACCAATCTCACTAGGGCAGAGGCCTTCAAGGCTGACTTAAATGTGGTTGAGGTCAGAGCTGCAGATGGATGGCCTTGATTCAGTCTTGCTGGGATGATAGATGTCCAAGAGAGGGAATTTTCTCAGGCTTTGACTTAAACGCTAAATCTGCATCAGCAGTTTTATCACATCCTGAATACATGTTGATTAGACAGTTGCCTACCATAGGGTGTGAGATGAGACTGCCTCTTGGTCATGTAGGCCTGCGCTTGTGTCCCAACAGTCAAAAGCACTGGGTTTGCACGAGTTTAAAATGTCACCAGCAGAATTCAGATCAAGTTGGACTCTTCCAAGAAGTTTATGAACCATTTCACAGTCTTTAGCCTTTATGCAGGCTTTTAACAGTGAATTCCACGAGATCTCAACAACTGAAATCAGGGAACACAGCTTAAGAGCTTGTTTATGATGCCATAGATCTGAATAAAGATGTATGAGCATGTTAATCACAGAAACATTTGATCCATAGCCAGTCCTCAGTATGTTGCAGTGCAATTCTCTTCCTTTTCTTAGATCATTCAGAGCCAGACAAGCTAGAAGAACAGAGGTGAAAGTAAACTCATTTGCTTCAATAGAATCAAACTGCATTTTTCGAAAAAGTCCTAGTGCCTGTGCATAGCACCCATTTGAGCAAAATCCTGAAATCAGAGTTGACCATGCAACAATCCCTGGATCCTCAACTCTTTGAAAAATCCTTAGAGCAGCTTCTGATATACCACATTTGGAGTACATGTCAATCAGTGAGCTTATGACATATGGATCAGACTTCAAATCGAGTTTTATGGTTAAGGAGTGGAACACTTCCCCAGTGTCAAGGTTGGACTGTAAGGAGCACCATTTTAGCATCCTTGCAACAAAATATCCATCAAATTTCCTTCCTTGAAAATAGTTATATAATTTCAGAGGAATCATATCCCGTGGACTGGACGTCTCATGGTTAACACACTCAATGTACAAACCTAAAAGAGAGCAAATGACATAATGATTTGACTCCAAACCAACTCTAATTATATATCCATGAACCTCTCTGCCAAGGTCCAAATTGCCTAGACAACTGATTGCCTTCAGGATACCAGTTATAGCAAAGTCATCACATTGAGAAACTTCCTCCATTAAAATCCTGAAAACCTTAACAGCTTCAAGGTAAAGCTTATTATGAATATAAGCCATAATTAATGTGTTCCAAGAAACTAAATCTTTCTCATACATCCCAGAGAAAACCTGTCTCAGTCCCTCCAAATCCCCGCATTTTGCATAAAAATCCATTAGACTGTTATCCAGAAACAAGCAACTCCCAAAACCCATCTTAAACAAACAACAATGGATCTGTTTCCCAAATTCCAAGTTCTCCAAATTCGCACAGCCCTTGATCACCATTGAAAATACAAACGCATCCAACTCAACACCATCAGAAATCATCTCAATAAAAAATCCGAAACCCTCTTCTTCGAGCCCATTCTTCATATAGCCACTCAACAAAGAACAGCAAGCAACCAAATCAGGCCTCTGAATCTCTTCAAAAACTGCAACAGCATCACCAAGCCTAGCACAACTTGCATACATATTCACCAATGCCTTCTCCACAAACCCATCAACCATACCCGCTCTCTTCAAAACATGTGAATGGATTCCACTCCCAAAACTCAAATTCTTCAACTCAGCACACGCACGCAAAACAACAGAGTAAACGAATGGGTCAGGACGTACGGACCCATTATACAGCATGTCAACAAATAGAAACAGAGTAGCATCAATGGGCCCGTGCTTAGCGTAACCAGACATGAGTATAGTCCAAGAAATAAGAGTTCGCTGAGGCATTGATTTGAAAACTTTAGTGGCTCCATGCATGTCACTTGCTTTTACGTAAAATTGAAGGCAAAGATTGAAGTAAAACAGAGACAGCGACGTTGGTGCTTGTGCAACCGAAAGTGGGTGGTTTGGTTTTAAACGTTTGGACTTAAAATTAATGATGCCATTGGGTTTGAGTTGGTTTTGGAGGGAAAGTGAGGTTGGCAAAGACGACGGAGAAGAAGGAATGGCTAAAGTTAATTTTAGCATCAGTGGTTTTATTTTATGCACAAATTCAAGCAGAGACCCAACTCAAGAGTTTCTGAGTTATGGACGAAGAAGGTTTCATTTTGATCAGAAATTCAGAAGCGAGGATAAGGCTATTGAATCCTCTTAGTACGAAAGAGAGAACAGACGCGGCTTGTTTGTTCGGTAGTCGAACCTAAGGGTATTTTAGTAATTTCAGCTGATAACTTAGAATATTTTTTCATTTTATACTAGCAGAATTCCTTTACGCTCGGTCGTTGGGATTGCGGCACGTGCCTTCCGCGCGGTCTTTTTCTTGAGTTCACTCCCCCCTTGGTAACAACCTCTTTCAATTTATTTCATCGGTAATGATTCTTTTTTCATTCATTCTTTGCAATTTATTGTATAACTATGAACGTTACGTTAAAAAATATCTCGAAATAAATTTCTGCTATGGCGATTTTAATGTGCCTTTATCCTGTTTGATGAAATGTTCAACAGAGAATGTCCTCTTTGCTCACTGAAAATGCGTATAGTAACTTTTTCTTCATTTTTTTACTAAGCAGATATCCGGGTACCTTTAATTTTGTAGTTTTATGAAGCCCTTCCGGTTCATTTATTCTTGTTCTTTGCACTTTCTCCATTGCAGATTAAAGCTTTTGACATAACGTGCAATAAAAGGTTCAAGTAGAATCAATCATGGATGGTATGTGAAAGCCGCTTCCTTGCTTTTATTATTGTCAATATAAAATTACTTACTTTTTGTTCTTGGTTTGATGTATTGAAGTTCAATGTATCTCTTTTAGATTTTGTCTGGTCTCCTAGGTCTCCTATGTTATGGTCTACCAGTTCTTGTCTTGCCTTTTAAAAGTAGAAATTGCTTTTTGAGAAGGTAGTTCGAAATAACTGAATAATGACATATGATCTACAAATGCACTACATTCATATTTTCTGAAAGGTTTAGTTTAAGCTCATGCCTCAAAGTCTTGCTTCAACCTATGTTTCCTTATGTCAATGATTTTGCACATTTGAAGTGGAAATTACTTATGCGGTCATGATTTTATTGTTGCTTTTTGTGAACTTCAGTGGATTCGCAGCCAACTATGGAGGAAACAATATTGGTTGGTGATGATCTAATGATGGGTCCACCATCTCCTATCATCCCACCAGAAATTGCTTCTCACGTTCTTGAAGGCATTGATCTATGTGATGGGATTTTAAGAAATCTGTTCTTGTGTAAGCCTTTTTTACTTTGATACTTTTCTGGTTGGACTTCTGTTTATCTAATTTGCCTAGGAGTTTTTATTATGTTTTGTTAGTGTCAGGAGAGTGTATTCTATGTGTGCATGCTGCTTGTAAAACCAAGGATCTCTTTTGTATGACACCAATACATTTTATGTAAATAACCAAATTCTTGAAACTTATGTAGAATGTGAACCATTTACCATGATTGTTTCATTGACTGCAAAATAATATGACTGATGAAATGCTTGTGTTGATGGAATCTTGCTGGATATTAATATTGTATGAGATGTAGAGCTTCCATCTAAGAGCCTTCAACGTTTGGTTTCCATTTAAATTGAGTTAATATACAGTTTTGACAGTACTTATTCTCTCTTTATGTTGTAGGCTTGCAAGTCAATGATATTGAACCATTCTGTCAGGAAGAGATTGCTTTGTATAGAGAATGTGCTGAGAAGAGGGTGAGATTGTTTCTTTTCTTTTGTTTTTTTTGGCCTGTATGCTTTTTGTGTTTCTTTTATCCCATTGTTTAATATCAAATGGGTTTTAATGAAGTGTCTCTTTGTATTTGATATTGACATTTCATATTCTTCTCTCCTACAATGAGTTCCAGGATAAGGAACTGCGGCAACGACTTCAAGATAGTGAACACAAATTGGGATTATCGATGCCTTTAGATCAAGCAAAGGAAAGAGCTACTCAGCTTGAATCCGAAGTCACTTCATTAGAGAGGTGATTTCTTGGCTCATAAAATGTTTCCTTAAAGACGGTACAGTTACAATTCATCTTCAGAAATGATTTCTCTCCTTTTTCCTCTTCACATCTTGTAGGCGTTTGATTCTTGCTAGTGGAATTGAAGGAATTGAAGGATTTCGTCAGAGATGGAGTCTACATGGTCGTCTTACTGATTCAAAGTAATCTTTGTTATGCAGACAATTCTGTTATAAATCATTTTTGTTTCGTTAGTCCTATTTCTTCCTTGTTGCTTGCAACTGCTTCAAAACCATTGGAATGATAGGTTCCAACTTTTACAGAGTATAGGTTGCTCTATTTTAGGCAATATTCTCCCTATACTGAATCGGATATGTCCAGTAGAAGCCTGAAAGGGAGAGGGTAAGTCCTTACAAGTTGAGAGAGGGCTGTGGGGTCTGTAGATATGAGCAATTTACTGCAATAACTATTAGAATCCAAAGTGAATCTATGCCTGAGGAACTATTAGCTGTTTAATTCCTTTTAAAGTGCTTGACAATTGGTCACTGGACCTTTTCTACTAATCAGTTCTGGAAATTCAGTCAGTTTTTCCAATAGTTTCAAGTCATGAATCACCTCAACTTTTTTTCTTTTTTGGGTTTGCAGGCAAAGGTTGGAGTCTTTGAAGAATGGAATTGAGAATAGAAAAAAGGATGAACCAGTCAAAGTTTCAACTACCAAAAAAAAATGGTTCTTTTGGTGAGATAGTTGATGCATTTGCATGGCTTCAATTTTTTGGTTAAACTATAACAGCAGCCTACAACAGGAAGATGAACCAGGAAGCAAGCATGTATTGTTGGATATATGGCCTAGCCAGTTTGAAAATAATTCCTCTTAAAACATAAGATCCAATGACATGTAATAGTGAATACTACTGGTAAAACAGTCCGTTTCTGTCTGTTGATGAAGGGCTGAGGTTCTCCACCTTGTTCATTGTAGTCTTCTTGATGCCAAGTCCTCGACTGATTAAATTTTATGTTTTCTATTCCATAAATATGTAAGTTTTATAAATAAATCATTCTTTTACTTACATTTTCTCCCTTTTGGGGAACTTGTAGAATGAGGCATAGAGGAACTTTTTATGATGTTTTGCATTGAAAAATCATATCTTTTCCTTGAGAATAACTGATTGATTGATTCCAGTCTATTTTCTTCAAGATAACTGATTTGGCATTTGATTTTGTTAAAACCTAATGGGAAGCTATTCAATTAATTCTTGTCTAATTAGGATTTTTGTAATGATAGGAATATTATTTCCTAGGTTCATTAGGATATTAGTTCTTAAACTATATGAACATTGTACTATTATTAGTAGATGAAATATAGAATTTCTCTGTCTCATTTAACATGGTATCAAAGCGGAAAAAGGTCCATTAAAATTTTTCTTAAATATATATAAAAAAGATCCATTAAAATTTCTCTATTTCTCATCCAACATTGTACCGCAGCGAAAAAAGATCTAGTACCGTTCGTGGTTACCGTTCACAAAGGTTAAAAAGGCTACTTTCCTATAGGTTTCAATTACTGCAATAAAGCTATTTGAGGATACTTGCTTTTTGTGGTCAAAAAGAGTTAAGAAATACTTGATTACTCAAGGAAAGGAAAAGTAAAGAATTTGACTGATGATTCTTCAGAGAAGGAATCAAAAGAGTAGTCAAAGTGGCGATGGGAAGATGCTATGGTTACTATTTGGTTGTGAAATAGTATGGAACAATCAACTACTGGTACTTTAATATGGGTTAGTACAACTAAAGAACTTTAAAAATCCCTTCAAGAAAGATTTGAAAAAGTTGAAAACATATATAAACATGTAATACTTATGCTAAATCCTTTCCTTGCCAGCAAGGAGATAAGTCATTGACTGAACATTATAGAGAAGGATTATAGGGAGAATTAAATTCACATCATCCCTTCACTACTGATGTAGCAACTCTTGAAAAACTCGGGAAAAATTATTTGTAGCAAGGTTTCTTTCTAGCTTGAATCAAGTTTATGAAAGTGCCAAGAATAGTTTTGACTGAGAAAGAATTGCCTACTATCAAACATGCATATGAATATCTTGGGAGAGTAACAAAAAAAATCAACCCTGCCAAGAAGCATCTGCACAATAATGGAAATGGTTCATTGTCAACTCAAAGAATTAAATTAAGTGGAAAAATAAGAGAAGAAATAAAAATACTTTATTCAACAATTTAACAATAACATCAATTTTTCTTGAAATTAAAAATAAAATTGTATTAATAGTGTGGTCACATTTTAAAAATATGATAAATAATACAAATAGATATTGATACTTGAAAATTAACTTTGGCCCTGATGTCATAGCATAAGACATCACGTACTAGCTTAGTGTGCTAGGGTGTGACACCTCAAGCACTTAGACGTTTCATAGTACAAAGTCAGCTTTGGTCCCAAGGGTTATAATGTAAAGGAGACTTAGACCACCCTTGCTCGAATTGTGAGGACTGAAGCCATCCTTCTAATGAGGCCAAAGCAGGCCGAAACTAGTTAGATGGGTAACGCGCTAATAAAGCTTATCTTTGACTTGGGGGTGTATAAAGGTGTCGCATGGGTTACTTTGCTGAGCTGGTGACAAATGGTATCAAAATCAGAATGAGAATTTCTGAAAAATCTTGCTATATTCTTGACTCTTGTAGGAATCAACCGAGATGGCTAGAGGTAATAGCCTATTTGATCTAGCGAGGGAAAGCAAGGTGTTTATCATGTGACCTTTTGCCATGCTGCCCTGAATGCGGGCGTGCTCATACCATGTTGTTGTGTCCCGTGGTATGGAATCTTCCTGAGAAAAGATAAGCATAATGGTTTGAAAGACAACTGTGTAGCACTTTATTTCCGCCAAGCACTACTACCACCTTGTGTCGAGGATGGCGTACTTGCATGACTGGATGTTACTATGTTCTCTATACAAGAGTCTTTCTAGCTTTCGGGGAAGATGAGCATGTTAAAGTAGAGTAGTATGCAAGGTAAGATCCGGATGGTCTACCAATTGAGCTGGTGAAATATTTAAAGATGGCCACGTACATGAGGGCATGCATGATATTTGGTAAGGGAGAATTGTCACAACACGTGAAATCGTGTACTAGTTTGGTGTGCTAAGGTGTGATAACTTAAGTACTTGGATATTTTATGGTTCATGATCGACTTTAGTTCTAAGGGTTATCATGTAAAAGGGACTTAGATCACCCTTGCCCAAACTGGTCAGGGATTGAAGCCGTCCTCCTTACGAGGCAGAGGCAAATCAAAACTAGTTAGGTACACGACACACTAACAAGGTTTACCTTCAACTTGAGGGTTTATGAGAGTGTTGTACGGGTAGTTCAGTTGAGCTCGTGACATTGAGCCTAAGACCAAGACAAAACTGTATTATTTTGACTAAGTAACATATAAAAGTATAAGTAAACCTAAGCCACTTTTTGAGGTTTCAATTGTAGGTTGTGTTGTGAAAGATAAAATATATCAAAGTTTGCCCTAATTCAACATAACAACTTTTGTATAGGGCATATTATGTGCTTAAACTAATGTATGAAGAATACAAAAGCCTAAAGCTCTAAAGTCCATTTTAGGTTTAAAACCTTATTTTAATTGATTTTAAGACTAATTAAAATAAGTATTTTATTTCAAATACAAATCTTTGAACGTTTGTTTTAGTTGGGACTAAATTACACTAATTAAATTCACAGATAAATACTTGTCTTAAAAGGATGACTTGCATTAAACCAAGATCGTATAAGATAGTTAAGTTCCATTGTAGTTGTATGTTACACACCATATAAGGGATCATTATTCCACGTTAAAATGAGGAATTGGAAAATATCACGTTTAGTAGCATCATTATAGAGGGAGAAACTCATCATCTTTGAACTTGAGACCACAATTCTAAGGTATTATTTTCTCTTTTATGACAAGGCTAGCAAACATTTAGCAATCCCTATTTTCTAGCCACCATTTATTGTAAAAATAAACCGTAGACATTACTTTAGCATCCTCACATCTTTCCTACATCCCATAGGCATGAATCTGGTTACTTTTAGGATCTAAAACTATCTTTCCTACAACTTTAGACCTAACAAGTCATAAACAGAAGTATTGAATACTACCATAGGAGAGTCTATTTGATATTGATATTATGTTATAATGGATGTGAGCTACCCCTAATAGTTGTGTTCCTTTAAATTGTTTTAAAGGACTATCTCAATCCTATATACATCTTGAACATATAATTTGGATCTTATGCTTATCAAGTATTGCAGGAACAATAATATTTCTAGTAGATCCCTCTTATCAAGTCTAAACCAATCTCATAAGATAGCAAAATCATGACTCTCGGGCCATTAAGTAAGATCCAAAAGATGTGGTGTGGTTTACTTCTTCCAACTTAGAAGGGGTGCAAAAATTCAATTTGGATTCAGAAGCCTAGTAGTATTGAAGCCCACAAAAAGCAATTCAAGGCCTATTCAAGCGATCAATAAGTCAGAATTCGACATATGGATTGAGCAGATTTTTCATTTAACATTTTTCTTTGGTTAGGATCTTATGAGACATGGAGGTGATAATGAGCAACAAATAAACAAATGGTGGCTATCATGTTAAGTCCTTTATCATACGTTTGTAGATGCCTTCTTTACCTAGTAATGATGTCCAATAAAAGGATGAAGGTAATAACCAAGATGCTAATAATGTTAACACCATTCTTATTATGTAGATGATACATGACATATGCAAAGAGATGAGAGATATACGAGCTACAATCTAAATTTTCCTTCCCATCCAATGACCGGAGAATGAGCAACACTACATGGAATTGCGCCGAGGGCTTTTGCCAACCAATTGGTGGTAGAATCCCAAATTCCTACTACTTGTGTGAACTTAATATCCTTTATGAAGTAGTATATGCGAAGTGCCACAACAATAGAGATAAAGTACACACCATTTACCCTATTATTTAGAGAAGATCATAAAAAAGCCATACCCTAAAAGATGCAAGCTCCAAAATTCTTATGGTTCGATGGGAAAGAGGGGAACCTGAGAAAACATATCACTCTTTTAATGGATGCCCTTAGAGTATACGTCCATAACGAAGGTTTATGCCTTAGGCATTTTTCCAAATCCTTATCAAGATGAGTGTATTCCAGGTATTCTACATTACCGTCAGGATCTGTACATTCTTGGAGAGACTTGGCACCGAAGTTTTGCTAGAAGTACTTTCAGAGTGAAGAACCTCAAACTTTACACAACAAAGCAACAGTATGGAAAACCACTAATATATTACACAAAGTGCTTTCGTAATCTAATGTTGGAATGCCATTAACAAAAAGACGAAAATGATCTTGTAAAGATATGTGTAAATAACATACTGCTTGAATACTGCGTCTATCTCGAGAATCTCAACTTGGGCTATATTTAGCAAACTTATCAAAGCAGCATAATGAATGGCTCTCTTAGTTAAAAAACCTATAAGTAGGAGGATAAGGAACAAAGTTCCTCATATATAATGTATATGGAAAAACAAGATACTTCATAAGCTATAAATAGGAGCAAACCGAAAGGAAGGTGAGCTTTAAAGAAACTACCACTAGAACGGCCTATATTTTGTGATGATGTCCAACTTCACTCAGTATTAAAAAAATGGATTGAAGATGGCCTTTTGAAACCATTGTTTACCTGGAAGAATATTTCTGAGAAGGACAACTTTACCCATAGTTTTGCCAATTTCAGTACTAGAAAAAAAAAAAAAAAAAGCAATGGCATAGGGAGCTACAGGTATATTTATTACCTAATTCACAACAAGATCGTAAAAGGAGTGCTAGTTTTGTCTTTTAAGGACAGATGTCGAACACTAACCAGTGTCGTGCCACAATATAATAGTTGCTGCATCACTAGTTAAACTCGAATCAATGGATCTAGAGAAGAACTAGGCAACTACGACTAACACTAACCTAGTGGAGGAGATAGTTAGGGTTTCCTAAAAAGACGACTAGGAGGGGCATCAAATGATAGTGATGAGAGCATTACAACAAAAGCCAAAATTCAAATCTCTCTTTGGCCAACTAGATTATAGTTTTGAAGCATGAAGAGCCCCCACTGAAGCTTTGATCAAGATTTATGTCCAATATGGTCCTAAATGTTATACTTCATAGATCAATTTCACGAAATCATGAGATATGTACCTTAAACATACATGGTATGTTTTATTTCAACACGTTACATTGCATATGAATCAAAGAAATATCATATATCTACTTCAAGATATTATGATATGTGCGTGTCAAAAATCTCTTGATAGATGTCATTCACACACACATTGTATATACATGTCAAAAGCACTTGATAGATTTCAATCACACAAATGTTTTCGAGTATAAGAGCCATCGATTCATGAATGGGGCTTTAATGATGGTTTATAATCTATCAAGTACAACGCTTATTGACTGTGACCAATTTTAACTGTCAACAAAACCCAATTTTCTATTAGTGTACTTTTATATGTCTTAATGGTTCAAAAAATATTCAAATAAGTCTTATTTTGCTGAAAAATAACAATTATATCCCTATACAACAAATTAAACCTCTAAAATTTGGTAAAATATAAAATATTTTTAAATTATTATTTTTATTATAACAAATTGATACTATCATATTTATTGGTATATTATAAATTTATTCACGTTTCATTGGTATTTTATTTTTAAAATACAATTAGTTTATTAATCTAATATTAAAATAATATTATTATATATTTTATTAATATATTTTGGATAAATATGTTGTCTTCTAACAAATTTTAGATGTATAATAGTTATTTTTTATTAAATAACTATTAATAAATTTTAATAAAGTGGGATTTTAAAAGTATTTTTGAAATCAATAGGATTAACAAGAGTGTATTAAACCAAATCTTTAGGATTAAAAAAGTCTCTACCTATAAATTGGACGTTTAGAAAAGAACCACACTATGAATAATTATACTAATAATTGTGCTCTTAAAAATCTATTCATAAATCTATTAACACCATCCACGTGAAAGACATTTATGAATTTTTAATTGGATATACCTTTACTATTTTTCTTTTAATCCATAGCAATTTGATAAAATTTATTAAACAGAACAAAAAAAGAAAATTACAACACAGAATGCGAAATTTACAAAACAAAAAAGGATAAACAAATTATAAAATATTCATAACTTAGATTGCAGTGTTAACAATTGGGTCCAAAGAAGAGTAGGTGAGAAATCCAGGATCTTGTTAAAATTTCCTCATGTTATTCTTCGACAATCCCACCCACGCTTCAACTCCTTTCTCATCGAAGGCGTCTGCAAGACACACAAGATTGTTAAACTTCAAGCAAGTGCTTTTCCACGTTGACGTTCCCCATCCAAAATTTGCTTCACAAAATGGGAGTCCGCACAAACTAGTGATAACAAAATAATTTACTTTATCATTATTGTTTGCGAATTCTTTAGTTTCTTTACTTAATTGCTCTGCTAAAGCATAGTTGTTATAACATTGTCTTACATTACCGTCCTTCGCTGTTAGTAGGAGTTGGTGAATATTTTTGGCCAAATTGTAGCAATCTACTTGATCGTTTTTCACCCGGTTTCTCATCACCCAGTAGATGGCGTTTCCAATACACTTTTGTGGGAATGGTGGATTCATTCGCTTTCATATATTTAGAGTGATTACTAGTATGGAAGAAACATCGCCATTTTCTCTAGTCATCGAAAATAATGCACCTCAAATAAGAGCAGGCACAACTTCCATACTTGTTGGACTGAATTCTGATTTGTTTTTTTAAAGTAGCTATCTTTTTACCATCAAACGTAAATCTTTTTGTTATGTAATTTTGGAATGTTGTGCTTTATTAATATTGCTCATGGTGCTTGTGGCTAATTTTTTTGGAGGAAAGATGGGGTGGAATCGAATATAACATCTTTGATGTTATCACCATAACCATGAGCAATTGCAACCCAGCTTTTCAAAAAATGTGCTGATGTTGATCCATCGGCTGGAACATCCTTAAAAGAAACATAAATTGCCAACCCACCACAATCGAAGTAATTGACTTGAACAGCAAAGTTGGTTTGAGTAATACTCACCTCTTTGTTTGGATTGTATGGCATCAGTTCTTCTAAAATGTCCATTTATGGTTTTCTAAGAATTTCAGACATGTTAATGGCTACGTTGGCTTCAACAAAAGGGACGCCAGAATTATCACAATCAATAGAAAAATCATTTCTTATTCATCCTGCAAAAGGATTAGTAGAGGATTAATGTTTTTGAGAGCAATATTTTGACGAGAGAAGAAATGTCGTTCACAATATTCTTGTCTATATTTGAGTAAAAGAGAAGGAATCCGAAGTGGGTATATAAAGCAAATTAATCTATAAGAGATAGGTTATACGTTCTTAAGTGAGGACGAGTTGGAGAAGATGGTTTGATGATTTCTGTGGAATTGATATGGATGTCCATGTTTTTGCTTTCAATGGAACTGCAAGTATTATCTGCTTACAAGACTCTTAAATCTATAGTTTATATAGAAACACACGTCACATCGTGTAATTTTGACTTAGAAGAAAGTATAGAATGTACAATTGAAAAATAATGTTAAGCATTGATTACCACTTGCAAGTATTATCTGCTTACAAGAATCCAAATCTATAGCTTATATACAAAATGTACACATGTCACGTAAGGTAATTGACTTAGAAGAAAGTCTAGAATATAACGAATTTTTAGATCATCATTATATTTGAATGATTCAAACAATCAGTGTCATGTTATAAAGTTATTAATTTGGTGCGTTATTTAAAAATCAACATACATGAGCTAGTAATAAGTATTTGTTTTAGTTGTTGTTTAACGAATGTAGTGGACAATTACTTAATATAGCTACATTTCGTCATCCAAACATTAAAACTTAATTGGTGCACAATAAAATATTTATTTTTATTCCAAGCATATCAATATAAAAATTTAATTTACTTGTTCTATTATTCTAATATTATTATAATGTATTCACTACTAGAAACAGGGGTTTTTGACAGTGAAGTTGCAACAGATTTTGTGAGCAACAAATATACGATATTTATCTGTCAAGAACGTCAACAAAAACATTTCTATTAATTAAATTGTTATAATACTTTTCTGTCAAGCTAATTTTTGCCAATTGGTTGATGAAAAAATAATATCATATATTTTAAAGAAAATCAAACAACACAATTTAGTGGTGGCATAGTTTTAAGAACCACAACAATTCATAGCCTTTAAATTTAAATGATGTTTGTTTAGAGAAAACACGAAAATTACGCAAAATCTTTCTATATGTTGATCACTTATGAAACAAAAATAGTTAAACGTTACAGTTTCCTTGATTTTCCCTCTCAAACACTTTAACCCTAAATCCAAACTTATTCCCTATACTCCAATTTCCACCATCAGATCAATTACCTCCCTCTTTTTCTCCCAAAAATGTCACTCAGATGTTGGAACGCTTGTTGCTGCCTTCGTACTTACTCCTTCACCTTCTCATGTGCCAAATCTAATTCTCATTGGGTTATCTTCATATTTTAATTCCCTCTCACTTATTGACAATCTTCACAAATTACCTAACTATTCTGTAAGTCATCAGCAAGTACCCATTTTCCAGCCACTCACTGCTAAACTTAATAGTGTGAGGGGTAAAAATAAAATTTCAAAAACTAAAATCCGAATCTCTCTCAATTTCTTCAAAAATTTGAAACTGGAAGGTTATATGAGAGAGCAGCTTAACCAAGTTAGGATACAAAATTGCATAGATTATCATATACCATGCGAGAAAAGACCCACAAGCACAATTTTCAGATGGAACATGATTTGTAAGGCACCTAAAAACATCCAAGCTTTGAGCGAAATATAGAAAAATTATTACATGTGCATCACATTTAACCACATTAACTGATGATAATTGTTTAGTAAATTGAAAAATTTTACCTCTTCATAACGTCCATGAGCATAATGAGGAATGGCATCTCCATGTATCTTTCTAATTTCAGGGCTAATATTCTTCCTCGATCTCACTGGCCTACCCTTTTTTTCTTTCGTTGTATAATTCACAAAAATTATAAAACTTTCATAAACATTATTAACTTAACAGTGTACAATAAGCACCAAAACCTAATGCAATCTAAAAATTATTAAAAAAAAAAAAAAAACTTGCTTGCCTCTATTGATATTTTGCCTACACCAAAGCCGAAAAAACATGGCTTCAAAATGCTGTTTTTCATCATCGTACACATGATCTTCTGATTCTTTAATCTTCTTCTTCTTCTTCTCGTTGCCGTAAATTGGGGCACAATTATTGTGCGTATATCTAATGGCGGAGTTAGGATTAATATTTTGGGGTGGCCAAAATGTAAGTATCCAAATTCTGCAGGGGCCAACACAAGAAAAATAAAAGCTAAATGGTAAAATTAGTAATTTTATCTAAAAATTCCCAAATTTTCGTAAGGGCCCCTGCAGCCCTTAACGTGGCTCCGCTCGTGCATATATCTGACCTATATCAACACCAGAATTAACAGTAAATGAACTGCAAGAACAACTTTATTGTAACAACTAATAGTAAATCAGGTTGTTTGTGAACAGAGTACCTTAGCGGCAGTAGCGATGGCATCACGGCGACATCAGGAGTAGCGACCTACGTACCCAGACCAATCGAAGGGATCTTAGCTCCTTTGTTCAATTTGAAGAAACCAAATTCTTCTGCAATTTTTAGCGATACACAGAGCACACTCGGATTCAGTTTTAAACTTCAGTTTTTCATAGACAAAGAGAAATGAATTCATGCCTTCTCATCATGTTGTGGCTTGGATCGAATTAGATGAAGAAGAGAGGCCCAATCAGCTCTTGGTGGCATCCAAATTAACGACCTCCCATGATTCCGAGGCTCCAAGATCTTCCGTGTAAAACCCAAATTTTATTATTAATGGAAATACATATATATATATATATATATATGGATATATCTATATTATATTTGGATATAAAAGATTACAATTATAAGATAGGTGTATTTATTTTAAAAGAGATTATATAATTATATATAAGTATGTTTATGTTTCTAAAAGAATAGAATTATTAAATAATAAAAATTTTATTATAAGTGAAAAGTACGAAGAAAAGTTGAGGAGGTCGAGTGAAGTTAAGAACCTCAATGCCTTTTTTCTCTTTTTGCTTAAGTGGATACAAAGCAAAACAAAAAACAGGAGAAGAGACAGGTGGCTGTGCGAGAAGGAAGAGAGAAGAGAAATTAAATTTCTGTGCGGTGGACAAATTAAAGGAAACCAAAGTGGTGAAAGGAAAAATGAAAGCTTTTGCGTGGTGGAATCATATATATGTAACCTTTGCCTTCTCACTTATTAAAAGCACTTGGTGTTTTAGGTTAGAAAACCGAGAGAAGAAGAGAAGGAAAGGAAAGAAAAGAGAAAAGAAGGAAGAAAAAGAGAAGGAAAAAAAAAAAAAAGAAAGAAAAAAAGAGGAAAAACTTCCAAGATCCTGTTAGAAATTATAATTTTTTTATGTTTTGGATTTAAATTTTTGTAGATTATGTTATATGATTTAGTTTTAGAAATTTATTTGTTTAGAATGCTTATATCCATTAATAATATATTTTTAGATAATGAATTTTAGATTTAGAGTTTAGCAAATTATTTCATACAATTTAGTTGTAGAAATTTAATTGTTAGAATGATATATGTTTATTTCTTAGATAATCAAGTTTTGGATCGCTACTTACTATTATTAAATTGATATCAACGAGAGATTTGGAGAGGAAGAAACACTAGCAAAAATCTAGAGATTGACATACAAGTATTCAGATAAATATTTATTTGCATTACGTAGATTTTGGTTTTAAAGTTGAAAGGCGAAGGGTTTTATTTCAATTAAATTTTAAATGAATTTATATGAATTTCATGAAGTGTTATATGTTGATCTAATCAATTATCTTTTTAATCGGATTTAAATAGTAATTTTTATATAAATATTAATTTTTCTATTAGAGTGAAAATTATTTCACCTCGTGTTGTGTTTCTACAAGTGAATGGTTTTTATGAAATTGTCATGTTTCCAAGTTTCTATAAATGGATAATTTTTATGGAAAAAGTTATATTTATGCAAATTTATAAATCTTATTGTAATAAAACAAATATAGACATGAAATAAATTGGTACCTGGCAATACTAATGATAGCATTGGTGACTTTGGATGTGATTGAGTTTTGCGGTGAAAGCCGACAAAGATAAAATCTAGCAGATGGTCCTTGGGAATAGTGGTCATAAAATATGTTCGGTAATCGATGACGGTCCTAAGAGTAATGCCTTAAAAGCATATATGGCGAATTATGGGCAGCAGTCTTTAAGAATAATGTCTCAAAATTTTGTGTGAAATGAATTAATAAAAATTGTTTATAATAAAGTAATTAAATGTGTTTGTGTTATTTTTTGGATGTTGATTTTGAAATTTTTTCTTGATATTTTACTAAATTTATTGTTGGAAATTAAAAGTATTTTATTTGAAAATTTGTTTATTTTAAATTCTTAAAAGTGTTTTTGTATATAAATATATATTGAGTTTTAGCTCACCAATACGTTTCAAATTCTTGATAATTGCTAAAGTTCGGATAAATAGGAGACCAAGTATACTCCAAGAAGAGGATTTTCTTACTTTTTAAGAATCTTTTGTATTTATAAGTGTGAGACATATGTCGTAATTTTATATTTAGTGTCTAAATATTACAAACCCAAGTATTTATTAGTATATTTTGTTAAGAACTGAGGCGAAGTAGCAAGTGATGAATTTTATTAGGTGTCTTTAGAGTTAAAATTTTAAAATTTGCAGCTTTATATATTTTGGCATATGTTTACATCATAGGGAAAACTTTGCTGAACTTTTCTTTTAATGGAATTAGGGATGTTATACTCCGTCACACAGCCCATCATAAATCGAGCGAGAAATAGAGAAAGACAGAAATTAGGGGTTCTTTTATTTGTGAAAATAAGAATGAAGAGGAAAAGAAGGGGAAATCGAACATCAAAGGAAGTGAGAGGAGAGAGGGACAAACGGCATGTCTTTTTGGCACAATTACAGGTGAAAATTTTGACAGTCCAAGAGAAGAGAGTCGCGTTCCTTGGACACTTAGACAAATTCTTAGGGTTTATTTCGTTCTTTTTCTTTCACGGAAAAGATTAATTTAAACAACATTGTTTTAGCTACTACTCATTTAATCCACTAAATTGAAAAGTTAAAATATGTCATTTTATTTATTTTTAATAAATTATGTTTTTTTAATTTTATCAAACGACACTATTTGACTAGTAACTATTTTTGGTCATTCTATTACGAGCAATATGTCATATATTCTTGACATTTTTTTGGTCAAGAAGTTCCCTAAAATTGATCCCAATTTTAGCGAGCAATTTTTATTTTTCTAATTTGCTGAATTTATAAAATTAATTTGTTTTGTTATAAACAATGATTTATTTTATAAACTTTTAGGAATAAGCTTAACTTCTTGTAATTAATTTACACATCTATTTTGTTTGTGAAGAAAAATCATTTATTGTATTGGTCATTTCAGGTAGTGTAGGCATAAAGTTAATTTTCATATCACATTCTTAAAATATTATAATAATTATCTAATCTTTTCCATGACTAATTAATTTTTAATAGAATTGAGGATTACTTTTGACTTATCCACTTTAAATATTGAAAGATTTTCATAAAGTTAAATAAACAAATATACTAATCAATTGCTTAAAGTTGGCTTAATTTCGACATTTCAACGTCAAAATTTAATTTTCTTAATCCATTAATCTCGTATTATTATAATGAATTTTTACATGGCACAGACTCGAATTATGTAACAATATAAGCCTCCCAATATAATATGTGCTTGTTTTCATTTCAGATATCAAATCACAACAATAATTATTTAATCTTTTTCTAAAATTAATTAATTATTAACGGTAGAATTGAGGGTTAATTTTAACTTACCAACTGCAATTCTTATAATATGAAGTTAGAACAACTAATATACTAAAGAATTTTAAAAAATAGTTATTTTCAGTCCAATACCATTAAGATTTGCGTGTTTTTATTTTAGATTCTTTGATTACTACGATAGTTATTAAATCTTGTTCCAACTAATCAATCTTTAATGATAGAATTGAGAGTTAATTTGACTTACCCACTTCGCTTGTTGACAAATTCTCATTAAGTTAGAAAATAAATATACTAATTAATTACTTAAAAATATCTCAATTTCGGCATCTCAACATCAAAGTTTAGTTGTTACACGGTCATTTACTTTTATTCTAGGCATCTCACTATTAAATTTTAATTTACTTATTTTAATGTTTTATTCTTGTATTATTGTAATGCATTCTTAGCCGGCACGTAAACGAATTATAAAGTGTTATCTAAATATTGTTTTTGTTGTAATTATTAGCTCAAATTGTTAATAAAAAAAAAATAAAAGAATGCAAATGATATTTTAATTATAATGCAAACCTTAAATGTGCAGCTTTCTTTTGGTTAATTATTCAATTCAATCGTTGAATTCTCGATTCAATTCAAGGTGATTTATTTTGATATAGTACTCTGCATATATAGTGCAAATTCGAGAGTAAAAATATCAATAGGTAATTAAATGCAATAAATACGTACAAGTTTAAGTGCTTGCTTAGTTTGACTTTTTTATTGATCAAAAAGTGTTTTTTAATAATAAAAGTCCCTTTAATTTTTTTAATGTTGTTTGATTAACACTGGAGAAGAGGTTTTAAAAATTAAAAAAATTATTTTTCTTCTACTAAAAGAAGCCAAAAATTTAGTTTTTTGGTGATAGACTTTAGTTTTTTTTAAAAAATAAAATTGTTTAAAATATCCTAACTTTATTTTAAAAATTTTACGTTAGTTTTTTAAAATAAAACATTAAAAATTTATCTATCAAAGTAATTATTCAATTTTTTTAAAAGCTATTTGTGACAACCAAATAATTAATAAACTTTTATTAAAAATTCTACTCATAAAAGTTCTAAAGGTAAAAAGTTTACTTTAAAAAGTTTTATTTGAAAAGTTATAAGAAACGGATCCTAAATAATCTTTCTAATAAAAATGGTGTTAAATCCATTTGATTTATAATAGTCCCCCTTGGATTATACTGTTTTTATTGGGTTATATTCTTTATTGAGAAGATATGATCATTAGATATTAGATGTGCATAATGTTGCCTCATTAAAAGCTTGCCACTAAAATCCATGCCAATATTATATACCAACTTCTCAAAAGTTAATGTAGCCAATGATTTAGTTAAGAGATCAACAAAATTTTCAATCGAGCTTATATGTTTAACATCAATTTGGTTACTGTATTGCAACTCGTGAGTGTAGAAGAATTTTGGTAAAATACACTTTTGTTATTTCGCTTTTAATGTATTCTCTTCTAAGTTGAGTGATACAAGCAGCATTGCCTTCGTATACTATAGTTGGAATATATATTGTAGAACATAGCTCGCATGCACTTAGAAAGTGTTGGACAACAATTGCAACCATATATATTTACAACTTGCTTCATGCATAGATAAATCTCAAAGTGATTAAAAAAGGTGGCAACAAGATTTTGCTTCATATACCACCATGAAATGACTGCATTATTATAAGTGAAAAAATATCTCATTTCTAAACGAGCTTTTTGTGGATCACAAAGATAGTCAGTATCTGCAAAGCTAACAAGTCCTAGATCTTGTCTTAGTTCATGAGAATAAAATAATCTCAAATCTACTATTTCACGAGGTAACAGAAAATATGTTTGATGCCAATCCAATATCGTCAAGTAGGCTCAGAATTAAATCTGACTAATAAGTTCACAGAGAATGCTATGTCTAGTTATTGTGCCAAAAATAATAAAGTACCAATTACATTAAGATATAGTACTTATAGATCAAGTATCTTTTCCTTTTTTTCTTTTAGTCAAAAAGGATGCTTTTTAAGATCAAGAGACCGAACAACCATAGGAGTACTTAACGGATAGGTTTTATTCATATTAAATCCTTCTAAAATCTTTTCAACATAAACATATTAACAGATAAATATTTCATTAGACTTATTCTTGATCTATATGCCAACACAATATTTGGTTTTCCTCATATCTTTCATTTCAAACTTCTTTTTAAAGTATTTAATAGTTTTTAAGGGCTTTTCAAGAGTTCCAATTAAATTCATGTCATCGATATACATTATTACAATAAGAAATTTAGATTTTGATTTCCTTATGAATAGGGTTTATACGATTATTAACACATCCTTTTTTTATCAACTATTTGCTCAAGTGATTATACAACATGCACCCATATTGCTTCAATCCATACAAGGATCTTTTGACTTGACTGAATAAAAATTACGATTTGTCGATTTATATGCTTTAGACATTTTCAATCCTCAAGGGATTTTTATACAAATATCAAAGTCAAGTGACCTATATAAAGAAGTTGCCACTACATCCACAAGACGTATATCAAGTTTCTTTGACATGCAAAACTTATAAAGAATTGAAAAGTAATAACATCAATCATAGGAAAACATGTTTCATCAAAATCAATTCAAAGTCTCTGAAAAAAATCTTGAGCAATGAGTCACACTTTTTTATATGATGATCTCGTTATGCTCATTACGTTTTTTCACAAATGCCCACTTATAGTCAATGGGTTTAACATCTTTAGGTATTTGGACTAAAAGCCTAACTACTCTATATTTGGTAGGAGCAGCTAATTTTGTTTGAATTGCTTCCTTCCATTAAGGCTGATCATGCCTCTGTAAATATTCATTCATAGTTTATGGGTTGCAATCATCTCTTATAATTTTAGTAGCTATTATAGATGAAAATACATTATGACAACTATTTCATTACGATCCTACACCATATGTGTATATGTATAATTTCTAGACTTTTGTGCTACTTTAGGGGCTAATGTTTCTTTAAGTGCTTGTTTCACTTCAAGGACTTATGCCTCTTAAGGGATATTGCTTGTTTCACTTTAGGGACTTGTGCCTCTTAAGGGATAATGCTTCTTTAGAGGCTTGAGTCACTTCAAGGACATGTGTCGATTTAAGAACTATTAGCTCTTCCAGAGCTATTGATTCAAAAAATGTAGGTATATTTATTGCTTGATCATTATTTTTCATAGAATCATGATTCTTTAAATTTCTTTTCCATGAAATAATATCTTTTAAACCAAGTGGTTTGGCATGCTTTTGGCATGCAACAGATGATTCATTGCTTTTTTCTTTTTTTTTTATGAGATTGTTCTTTAGGAACAATCATTCAGGTTGGTGTATCAATAGCTAGGATATATGAGTTGGTCACTTTTGCAATATTAGTAAATGCATCTAGTAATTGATTTGTGATTTGCTGAAGTTGCACTATCCTTCGCATTTTATTTTCACATTGATTGGTGACAGGATTAAAATAAGGCATAGTAGGTGTTTTCCGAAAAAGAACATGTCTTACTTTAATAAACATTTTGTTTTTTGCCTAAAGGTGGAAAAACTATCTCATCGAAGTGGTAATCTACAAATCGTTCGGTATATAGATCACTTATTATAAGGCTCAAGATATCTGATAATATAAGGTGAGTTAAAACCAATATAAATCCTTAAACAACATTGAGGTCTCATCTTAGAGTGTTGTGTAGGTGCTATAAGAATAGACACAGCACAACCAAAGGCAGGTAAAGGGGATATATCAGATGGATAACCAAATGCAAGTTGCACTAGAAAATATTAATGATATGTAGTAGGTCTAAACCAAATTAACGTTGTGGCATGTAAAATAGTGTGACCCATGCAAAAATTGATAATTGAGTACATAATAATAAAGTTCTAACAATTATCTAAAATCTTTTAATGAGTAATTTAGCTTATCCATTTTAGGTGTGAACATGTGGAATTGGATACTTTACATTAATCTCGATTGATGTGCAATAGTAATCAAATTGTTTTGAAAATAAGCTCACCAGTATTATTTAGGCATATAGTCTTGACTAGATGACAAGAAAAATGTGCCCTTAATTTAATAATCTCTGCGAGCAATCTAGCAAATGCAACATTACATGTAGATAATAAACATACATGTTACTATCGAGTAGATGCATGAACTAAGACCATAAAATAATCAAATGTTACACTAAATGGGTGAATTGATCGACAAATATCCCCTTGAATTCTTTGTAAAAATGATGGAGATTCAAAGCTAATTTTAAAAATGGATGTTCGAACCGTTAGTTTACCTTGAAAGCGAGCAGCATAAATATTCTCCTTAGACAATAGAATATTCTAGTTTTTTAATGAATGTTCATGAGAATTCTCAATAATTCTATGAATCGTTATAGATCCTTGGTGACTACGGTGATCAGGCCACAATATAGATATTTTAGGATCATTGAACTTTTGGTTAATTAATGAGTAGTTTTCAATTGCATTTATGATTTTATAATACAATCGAAATTAAAAAGCTGGAAGCTTTTATAATATGCATTTCTTACCTAAGATATTAAAAGAAATGTATAAATAGTTTACATTATTCTCATTAAAGTCTCAATATGATATCCATTTTGGTGAATATTTTTAAAACTAAGTAGATTTCTTCTAGATTTGCTTGCGTATAAGGCATTATAAATGTATATCTTGGTTTTACTTGCTAATAAGATTATGGCATTTCCAGAGCCTTCAATCAAATTTACAAGACCTAATATGATACTTACCTTAGCTTCAATCCTTGTTATTTATGGCAAATCTTTTTTATCTTAAAGAACAGAATGCCTAGTTGCATTGTTAGCTAGGCACACATCCATACCTTTCAGCTTAGAAAGAGAGAATTTATTGAAACCCATGTCCTTATATTAAATAAAATTTCGCGTTAGATTATTGCAATATAAAAGATAAAAAGTGCATAAGATAAAAAATAAAATAAAACAAATTATAATAACACTTTCATAGGTATAGACATCTCCGTCACCATTCAAGTGAACTATATTTCTTTCTTCATCTTCAAAAAATCAAAAGCAACAGAGTGAAGAATTTTGATAGGATTTGGATCAGCAATAAAATTAATCTTAGTATTCTCTTCTCTTTTTTTTTTCCCCTTTTTTCATAGGAGCTTAATAAAGCTTTATTAGATATTTCGGTGTACTTCAGGTACACAACCAATGTCATCTCATGCCATATTAATAACAAAATTCATTACTTTATAAAACTTTTACTTCTGGTGGTTGAGTAAAGTTACATTTTATAATTATAAGCATTATAGCCATTGTAGGGGCAATTTATCTTTTTTGTCATTTTATATAATGCATATATATATATATAATTATATTTGTTTTTTGGGAATGGTAAATAAATAAACATGATAATAACATTAGTTAAGTAAAAGAACATGAATGCAAATTTCAATATCCATACTCACAAATCAGCTATAAGGTAACCATAAAAAAACTTAACACCATTCAACACTAAATGTGCAATTTTGCATTCATGTATTAACTTTAGGAAACCATGTTTCACTAGTAGTCATTTTAATGATGAAAAGAGAAATCATAATTTTCAATTATCATTTCTAGATTTTTTCCTATCTCGTAATGGAAAATAATCCATGAAAATATTGAGAGCATATATTTAAAACTTCATGTTCTAGTTTATCAATATATATTTAGAACTTTAGGTTTTGATTCATAAATTAATATACAAAACTTTAGGTTCTCACCTTACTAACTAGAACTTTGGATCCATGTAGTTGACATATGGAATTTCAGGTCCATACAGATGATACATGAAACATGGGTCCACATAAACGATATTTTGTAGATTTAAAATGTGAATGATATTTTGTAGATCTAGAACTTTAGGTTCTAGTCTTAATAATTTAATTCAAAACTTTAGGTTAGAAGAAGCAATTCTATTTCAGAACTTCAAGTTCTAATTGTTGGGATTACCTTTAGTATTTCAGGTTCTAATTATCTTTTTATTTTGCAAGCTTCAGGTTACAATCTAATATACTATTCTTTTTCTTTGTAAAAGATCCAATTTAATGGCAACCATAGAGCATACTCATATGAGAGTAAACATTTTCATATGTCATGTTATTTATTAGTTTCGGCCTGCCTTGGCCTCATTAAGAGAAAAACTCTAGTCTTGGACCAGTTTTGGGTAGGGGTAGTTTAGTCCCCTTTACTATTAAGCCCACCGCACTAAGCCATCAATCATTAGAAGCACTCTAGGAAGCATGCAAATTTTTGCGACATCACATCCTCCCCTATTGGAAAATCATGCACATCCTTATGCATACAACAATTAAAAGTCAAACTTTTATTAAGTAGCCGAAACTCTTGCCCAAGTAAGCATTGAGTGCCTGCGTTAAAGTAGAGTAAATGTTAAGCATGAAAAAGAAAAAAAAAATTAAGGCCAAATGTAAAAGTACATAAAAAGAGTTGTTCTTGGAAAAGAAAAGAAACAGGGTATGATACACTGTACACTAACAATTGTTGAAAAAAAGAATAAAATATATATATAATTAAATAATACAATAAAATTTAAATCGGTGAACGACAAAGCGGTGCATATAATATATATATATATAGTTGGCTTTCGGTTTTGCAAAGGGAATGCAAAATAATTAAACAGAATAGAAGCAAAAATTGAATTCAAGGAAAAGAGAAGTAAAGAAAGGAGAAGAAAAAGAGAAAGCAAAAAAAAATAGGAAGAACCTTTCGTAAAAAATAGGAAAAATACAAGAAAAGTATTGGGAAGTTAAATTGATATCTAGAAACTTAGCAGGTGATGTATTTATGAAATTAAAGTAGTTTTATTATTGTATTTGTGATATGTTTTAGGTTTTGGACCAATTGTAATAGTAAATTGTTGAATCATAGTGGTTTTAAGGAGTAATGTAGTTGTAAGAAACTTAGAGAACCTCGAACTTTCTAGAGATTGAGTTATTAAGTTGTAAGTGGATATATTTTTAAAATATTGTGTATTTATAATATGTTCAAATATTAAATATATCATAATTGATCTGTTTATTGAGAAGTTAGATTGTGTTGTATGCAAAGCGGTTTTTAAATTATGCATAATGTCTAATAATTGTGTGAAAGTGATTATTTCCTATTTGAATATTGTTTACCCCACATGTACCAATCCCTTAATATTACGTAGTATAGTCCTTAATATTATGTATATAAATGTGAGCTCCTAGGGTGATGAGATAAGGCCGTTGGGTTGAGTATAGTTTTTCTCACTTGGATATTGGGATCCTACTAAGCATGATATTTCCCCAGGTAATAGTTGGGTGCTAAATGAAATGTTTGTGAAGATATGCATTCTTATGGTGCAAGTGATATTCAATTTATACATGATTTTAAGATGTCTTAGAGTGGTTGTATGGAAATGTATTTTCTTTTAAAAACTATGTTCACTCACTGAGCCGTAAGCTCATTCCTTTTCCTTTTTTCCTTATTTCTCTCTAGGTCATGTAGGATTTCATGCAGGGTGTAGTTTTGTAAATGAGGTTGAGACCACTCTATGCATGCTGCATAAAACATTTTGAGCATGTCATGTATATATGTGATTATGCATATATTAGGATTTGTTCCAGAATCTTAAGAGGTGTTCGAGGTGGGTCTTACCAATTTGGTATTAGAGCATGGTTTGATTTTGGAGATTGTTGTATGGTATATGCATATTACATGCATCATTGAATAGTTTAATTGAAATTAATGTTCGTATGCGCAGGAGTGGTCATTCTAGCACTAGACCTTTCATTGATTTGTATTTATCTCTAGTTAAGGAGAAAGAAAGAGAAGTATTAAAAGAAGAAGAAGCTGATTTTGTGCCACATATATGTATGTATCAACCTCAAGCAAATCGTAATATAGGAATTGATAACACTATCGAGCGTGTTCGCAATTTGGGTGTGACAGAATTCTGAGGTATTAGTGATCTGAAGAATGTAGAGTCTTGGTTGACTATAGTAGAGAGAATATTCCAATTAATGGGATGTACGGGTCAACAAAAGGTGAATTTTGCATCATTCCTGCTTTGGGGTAGAACATACTACTTGTGGATATTTGTTTTAAACAGATATGGAGGATATAAAGCTATTACTTGGGCTAATTTTTGAAGAGAATTTAACGATAAATATTTTACATCTATTTATTGAGATGCAAAGAGGAACAAATTCTTGACTTTGACTTAGGAGTTGATGATAATAGAAGATTATAAGAACAAATTTATAGAATTGTTGAGGTTTGCTCCTGATGTGATATGGGATGAGATAGATAAATATAAATGATTTGAAACAGGCATGTAAAATGATATTAGAAGATTTGTGGCTAGGTTAAGGTATACGCAATATGGCCATTTAGTTTAGGCTGCTATGAGAGTTGAACAGTATTTAGTAGATACTCTATGGACTGAACAACCAAAATACAGTCATAGCCAAGATTGGTCAGCTAGTAAAGCTAGTAATAGTGGGATGTCTAGAAAAGAAGTTAACCAAAAAGGATATTTAGACAAGCAATAATACCAACCATATCCTAAGATGTCTAAAAGACAAGGATGAGGATACAGTCAGAGTAATATAGCTCAGTATTCTGCGAGTAGCCAATAGAATAGTGGGACTAGCAAAGGTAAATGTTTCCCTTGTGCGACGTGTGGTAGATACTATGAGGGGTAATATTTGGCAGGTATAATATTTTACTATCACTATAGACAACCTGGGCATATTAAGAGGGACTGCCCTACTTTAGCACAGAGCATAAATAGTACAGCACAGAGTATAGTGCCACAAAATTTTTAAGGTAGTGGTAGTCAGATAATAAGACTAGACAGACCATAAACAAGAGAACCTGTATCTATTAGTGTAGTACAACATAATGCTATGAAGACTGATGATAATAGACAAAGAGGACAACTAGGTCGCACTTGTACACAACCAGATGTATTTGCCTTGACTGAGTAGGAGGCACATGCTACTCTAAATGTTGTTAAGGTATGTTGAATATTTTTGGTCAAGATGCTCATATTTTGATAAACCCTAGTTCTAATCATTCTTCATATCTTATACATTTGCCATACATACAGATAAAGGGTTGAGTCTATTAGATTATGGCTTAATGGTAGCCACACCACTTGGAGATTCACTATTGGTTGAGAATGTATTATAGGGATGTGTAATTAGAGTAAAAAGTTATGATTTGAAAGCGGATTTAATTCCTTTGGATATCCATGACTTTGATACTATATTGGGAATGGACTGCCTTATAAAATATCATGCTACAGTTGACTGTTTTTGGAAGAAGGTAACATTTAGAAGAGATGAACCAAATATTGTTTTCTATAAAGAACGACGAATTCTTCTATCATGTGTGATATCAGCTGTTTCTGCGAGAAAATTGTTGAGAAAAGGTTACCCTACTTATTTGGCTCATGTTATTGACAATCAAGCTATTCATGTGAAGCTTCAAGATATACCTATAGTGAATAAATTCCTAGACATATTTTCGAATTGTCTGACTAGATTACCACCAAATAAAGAAGTTGAATTCACTATTAATTTGATTTTGGGAACAGCTCCTATTTCCATGGAACTTTACAAAATGGCTCTATCAGAATTGAAAGTGTTAAAAGTTTAGTTACGAGAACTAGTAGATGAAGGTTTCATCAGACCTAGTGTTTCTCCTTGGGGAGTACAGTGTTATTTATGAAGAAGAAGGATGGAACTATGAGATTGTGCATAGACTATAGATAGTTGAATAAAGTCATAGTACGTAATAAATATTGGCTTCCTTATATTGATAACTTATTTGATCAGTTACAGGGTGCTAAAGTTGTTTGGAAGATAGATTTGCATTTAGGTAATCATCAATTAAAGATTAGAGGTTAAAATGTGCCTAAAACTGCTTTCAAGACCTATGATAGACACTACAAATTTCTCTTAATGCGGGTGACAAATGCCCCAGCGACTTTTATAGATCTCATAAACCAGGTGTTTCATTGTGTTTATTGATGATATTTTGGTATATTCACAAAGTAAAAAAGAATATGTAGAGTATCTGAAAATTATTTTACAAACATTAAGGAATAAACAACTTTATGTGAAATTCAGTAAATGTCAATTCTAGCATTTCTTAGCCATTTGATTTCAGCCGATGGTATTTATGTAGATCCTCAAAGGGTAAAGGCAATAGTTAATTGGGAATGACTTAGTAATGTGACAGAAGTCAAGAGTTTCCTTGGGTTAATTGGATATTATTGACTGTTTGTTGAACGTTTCTCTAAAATTACTAAACCATTAACTACGTTAACCAGGAAGAATGTGAAATTTAAGTGGACTGATGATTGTGAATAGAGTTTTCGAGAACTTAAGAAGAAATTAAATTCAAATTCTGTTTTTACACTTCCATTTGGTACTGAGAGATTTATATTTATAGTGATGCATCCAGATAAGGATTGGGTTATGTATTGATGCAACATGGCAGGTAATTGCTTATGTTTTTTGACTGCTTAAGAAACATAAGTTGAACTATTCGAGCTATGATTTAGAACTTGCTACTTTAGTGTTTGCATTGAAGATCTAAAGACATTATCTATATAGTGCTATTTGTGAGATTTACATCGATCATAAAACCTTGAAGTATCTATTTACTCAAAAAGAATTAAATCTCAAACAACAAAGATGCCTTGAACTGATGAAAGACTATAATTGTGCCATTAACTGTCATCCAGGTAAAGTGAATGTAGTGGCAAATACACTCAATAGAAAATCTTTAAGCTCTATTGCTCATATGAAGGTGACATATGTTCCATTATTGATTGATTTGAGATCACTCGTGGTTAATTTAGTAGTGGGGCATTATGGGACTCTTTTAGCTCATTTTCAAGTTAGTCCAATACTAATTGATCAAATTCAGGAAATACAGAATTAGAACCTGAATATAGTTAAACTAAAGGAAGAAATGAAGAATGGTTTATACACTGATTTTTCATTGAGTGATGATGACACCTTGGTTATAGGTAATAAACTCTGTGTATCAAATCATTCAGAATTAAAGAAGCAAATTTTGGAAGCAGTACATAGTTCAGCTTATACAGTGCATCTTGGAAGTACAAAGATATGTCATATTCTGAGAGAGCATTATTGGTGGTAAGGTCTAAAAAGAAAGATTGCAAAGTTTATATCTCATTGCTTAATTGGTCAAGAGATTAAAGCTAAACATCATAAATCTATTGTCCTTTCTCAGCCACTTCCAATTCCTAAGTGGAAATAGGAGCATATTGCAATGGATTTTGTTATTGGACTTCCAGGCACCCAACGTGGCCCCAATAGTGTTTAGGTAATTATTGATCGACTTATAAAGTTTGCTAATTTTTTAATGGATAGCCAGTTTATATGTGGATGAGAGAGTAAGGTTACACAAGACACCGAAATCTATTGTATTTGATAGAGATCCTAGACTTAACTTCATTACAGTTTTTCAGCCGAAAACAGATAGACAATTAGAGAAAACCATTCAAAATTTATAAGACATGATTCAAGCGTATGCGATACAGTTTAAAGGTAATTAGGATACATACTTACCTCTAATGAAATTTGCCTATAATAATAGTTATCAATGCAGTATCCAAATGGCACCATGGGAAGCCTTGTATGAAAGAAAATGCAGAAAACCTATCTTGAGATAGGGTTGATAAGCGAAAATTATTAGGTCTAGAAATTGTAAAAGATACTAATGAAAGATTTCAATTATTAGAGACAGATTGAAAATGGCTCAAAATAGACAGAAAAGCTATGTAGATAAATGTTGAAGACAATTAAAGTTTGCTATAAGTGATTATGTTTTCTTGCGAGTCTTTCTTTGGAAGGGTATACTTCAATTGAGGAAGTATGGAAAGCTAAATCATCGATTATAAGTCCGTATGAAATTATTCAATAGGTTGGTTAAGTGGCTTACAGATTAGCTCTACCACCAGAATTATCACAGATTCATAATGTTTTCCATGTTCCATGTTGAGAAAATATATTCTTGATCCTTCCTATATTATAGATTCACAGTCAGCAAATTTGAAGAAGGATTTGACCTATAAAGAGGAAGCTGTTCAGATATTGGACTCTAGGGAATAACAAGATGATCCCGTTATTGAAAGTATTGTAGAGAAATCACGATGTAGAGGAGGCAACATTGGAATGTGAAGATTAGATACAAACGAGATATCTGTATTTATTTTAGACAAGTATAAAAATTTTGAGGACGAAATTCTTTTAAGGGGGGAAGATTGATACACCTTGCATTAACAGGTGCTGAAAAAAGAATAAATATATATATAATAAAATAATAAAACAAAATCCGAAACGATGAACGACAAAGTAGAAAAGAGAACAGAAGCACACATATATATTTATATATATGTATTATTTGTTTTCGATTTTGCATAGGGAAAGCAAAGCAGTTAAATAGAACAGAATCAAAAATTGAATCCAAGGTAAAGAGAAGAAAAGAAAGGAGAAGAAAAAGAAATGAAAAAGAGAAAGAAAAAGAGAAATAAGCAGAATCCTTCGTAGGAAACGGGAAAAATACCAAAAAAAAAGGTATTGAGAAGTTAAATTGATATCCAGAAACTCAACGAGTGGTGTATTGATGAAATTAAATAATTTTATTGTTGTATTTATGATATGTATCAGGTTTTGAACGGGGTTTAACAGTAAACTGTTGAATCATACGTTTTTATGAAGGCTCTAACTTTTTAGAGATTGAACAATTAAGCTGTGAGTGGATATATTTTTAAAATACTATGAATTTATAATATGTTTAAATATTAAGTATATTATGATTGATCTGTTTATTAATAAGTTAGATTGCATTCTATGTAAAGTGGTATTAAATTATATATGATGTCTAATAATTATGTGAAAGCAATTATTTCCTATTTGAATATTGTTTGCCCTACATGTACCCATCCCCAAATATTATATAGTATAGTCCTTGGGACACATGAAAATATATGTATATGAATGTGAGCTCCCAAGACAATGAGACGAGGCTGCCGGGGTTGAGTATAGTGTCTTTTCTCGCTTACACATTGGGATCCTGCCAAGCATGATATTTCTCCGAGTAATAGTTGGGTGCTATATAAACTGTTTGTAAATATATGCATTCTTATTGCGCAAGTGATATTCAATTTATGCATGACTTTAAGAGGACTTAGTAGTTGAATGAAAATGTATTTTCTTTTAAAAATTATGTCAACTCACTGAGCCGCAAGCTCATTCTTTTGCTATTTTCCCTATTTCTCTCCAAGTCATGCAGGATTTTGTATAGGGTGCAATTTTGTAAATGAGGTTGAGACCACTCTACGCATGTAGCATGAAACATTTTGAATATGTCATGAATGTATATGATTATGTATGTATATGTGATGAGATATGGAGTCTCAATGTATGTTAACAATGTAAGCCTAAGGCCATTTTCTTTATCTGTAAGTTTTATTATATGGTATTTAAGAGAAATGACAAGTGGCATGTACAAGTATTTAATGAAATTTGTCCCGGACTCCCAAGAGGGGTCGAGGCGGGTCCTGTCAAGGTGAATATGAAAAAGTGTCGTGAAATATGTTTGCAATTAAAGACGAGAATTTGATGATAGAAGCATATAATTTTGAACTCTTGTGATTTTGTTTTTTTCCCTTTATCTATTCTTTCTTATGAACACCTTACCCATTGGCCTTATTACAACCTAAAAAGAAAATCCTAAATTTTTCTTGTTTACTATGTGATTAGTTTGTATTTATCATCATGAGAATCAGGTTGTTAGTATTCCTTCACGAGATTGCATTCATTACATTGGAATTAGCATGCTCGTTCCACTATATTAAGCTTTATTCTTCCATTAAAAATCAAAATAGATCGCATGTCTTACATACTAGTTAAACCCAAATTTCAAGTGTTTTTCTTTAAGAGTGACTATTTGTGCTATATTTGGAGTTTATATGCATGGTATACTTTAATAAAATGAAGAATGATATGATAGATGATGAACAATTAACCATTATCACGTAATATAGATGGGCATAATATATAAAGCACTGTTACTACTTGGATAATTGAATGACTGAGTTTGTATATTATTGTATTCTTGTTGATCATGAAACCATGAAGCAAGGAAGCAAGGAAGCAAGTCCACAAATTGTATTTTTCATCTTTGAACTCATGATGTATACTCTATTTCTATTGCTTTGTTTCTACCTTTTTGTTTTGCTTGCTTGAGGCCAAGCAAATGTTTTAAGTTTAGGGATGTTTAATAAATAAGGACTTTACTCATCAATCATCCACTTCTGAACTTAATATATTTTTGAAAATCCTTAAGTCTAGGTATTATTTGAAGAACTTTTGTTTTTGTGTGTAGGGAAACAAGAAAAGTGAAATCGAGGAGAATTTGGTGTAAATTGGACTAAAGGAGTATAAGTTGTCATGCTGGATATCAATTACTAAAACAATCATAACTTTTTCTACACAACTCATAATTGTGTTCCATTTAATTCTTTCTAACGATATATTACTCTCACATAAGCATCGATTACTACCTTAGAGAGGAAGTGTGGTGCACCTAGCGCACCTTAGTCATGTCCCCTATGCATTAGCCTTAAGGCTTATAAATTGTTTTAATAATAAGAAACATTGATATCCTTCACTAATCAAATTCTTTTTATAGTATTTATTGTGATATTTCTAGCATTAAGAATTGGAATGCAATTGTGAAGATTCAAAGAACATCCAAAATTAAGGCATTCAAGAAAAGTATAATACCCTTGAGCAAATTAAAAAATAAAGTCAAAAGCTTGGTAGTTTATTTTGTATTAATTGCTTTTGTATGCTTATGTTTGTAAGTGTATGTGTTGATTGTGCCAAGCTCAAGAAGTTTTTCAAAACATATGTTTCTAAATTTTTTAAAATGGACCAAATTGGAAGATTCTAAAACCTTAAAATTGAGCTAAAATGGAAATATTTCAAACTTGTAAATAGTGTTTATGAACAGTACCCTCGCTCAACCAAGTGGGCCAACTTGGTTGATTGAATTGGAGCACAAAGCGTTCCATGTTTGGAAAACTGAATTAGAGTACTTGATATCATTGAGATTATATTGAGTGTTTGGGTTGAGCAAACATTTGTAAGAGTTGCGGAATGCCATAAATCCTAGGTTATTTAAATGTTTCAAGTCAGCAAATAATTCTAAGGCTTGAAGTTTTGTGGGATTAAGACTTGATTGTTTAGTGAAATTTCATGTAGGGCTCGAAGGAGTGACACAGGCTGAGAGTTTGCCGACCCACTATAAATTAAGTGTTCAACATCTCAACTCTATCTTTTTTATATTATTGTATATTTAGGTTGAAATTCGAATTTGTTGTTAGTGTTTGATAAAAACCTAATTTTCCCCCCTTCTTGAGCTGCACAATAATATTTTAATTAGTATTAGAATAAGGTTCTTTAATGAAAAGGTTCTCTAGTGAAAGATTTAACAATGTTAGAGAAGATCCATGGCAATCTTAGGATACTTGAAGCAAAATCTACCTTTAGGCCTCCAATTTTTTATGGGAATAATTATTTCTGTTGAAAGGCTAGAATGAGAATTTATTTAGAAGCTTATGCTTATAAAAAGAAATGAAAAAAGAGAGAGTGTACTTAAGTCTAATGAGGAATGGAATGAGGTTGATAGGAAGAACATTTCCATAAATGCTAAGGTTATAAATATTCTTTATTATGGTGTGAATGAGAAGGAGTTCTATAGGATTTCTGGATGTTAATCAACTTACAAGATATGGCACACCTTAAAGTTTGTTTATAAAGGCAATATGAATTGTTCAAAATGGAACCTCATAAAACCATCCATGGCATGTATACTAGATTTATCGATATTGTAAATTCTCTTAAATCTCTTGGTAAATCTTTTGCTAATAATAAGTTAGTGAAGAAAATTCTTAGATCCTTGCCTAAAGAATGGAGAGCAAAGTGACGACAATAGAAGAGGATAAGAATCTCAACATGCTACATCTTGATGACTCTTTGGATCACTAAGAGACTATAAAGACAAGATGTATGATGATATAGATTAAGTTCAAAAAAGAAACTTATTGCTTTGAAATCAACAAAGTATGAAAATGATGATGATGACAGGGATGATGAAATTAATAAAGATGAAGAAATGGCTCGAATGACAAGAAAGTTCTTAAAAGTTTTAAAGAATGATGAGCAGTTAATTGATGAAGATGAAAGACAATTAAACATTAATAGTTTGCAAGTCTTTGTAAATGCAAAATGGAAGCATCTTACTCTTAGAGAAAATGAAAAGGCTTTTGTATAAGCAAAAATTGGTATCAAATGCTTAGCTTATTCTTTTTGTTTGCTTAAGTTTCTTTTGACATATGTTGTGTTTTAAGTTCGATAAATGTGTTTTGCTTGAAATACACACAAATTGATTAATTTGTGTAAAATATCTCCTGTATCTTTAGGCCTTGATAAAGGTTTATCATTGTTTGATTTGTATAATACATGCTTAATATCTTAATTCAATTTATACATTCATTCATTAAAGCCAAATGTCAATTATCTAGCATCAATAATGGATGGTTTAACATTAGGAAGTGAAAGTGATTGCATCTACATTTTGAGAACCTTGGCAACCAACTTGCAAGAAATTAATTATAGGACTAATTAGTACTATTTTATAAGGCAAATGACATATGTCTAGTATTTACATAATTTTATATAATCCAATTTGACATTGTTACAAGCAAATGTGCAAAGATTAACTGTTCAAAAGATGCAATGTGCCAGAGTTTTGATTTTTTCTGGGAAGACTATTGTATAGAAAATGGTACAAATTGGACATGGATTGAAAGCCCTAGAAGTAAGGAGTTCAAAGAACTTTTTGATACTCAATTTAGATATCTCTATAGAAAGATATAGCCTTATGAACCATGACTAGACATAAAACAGAGCAGAAACAGGGCAACCAAGATGAATTGAGTCAAGGGGATTTGGTCTACCGTATTGCACAAGTTGGTTAACCAAATATTTAAGGGTTTTTGCCCCCATGTCAAAAGTTCATCAAAGAAAGCAAAAGAGAAGCTCTATAAGAGTATGAATAATTGAAAAACCAATGAAAGCAAGCTTATGAATCTAAACCATCAAAAGTTTGATTCAAGAAAGATGTCATTCTAGCAATCATTCTCATTTGCTTAAATTGTTTTCAAATTTTTTATGGGTTATTATGATGCAAAAAGTGGAGATGTCCATCTTGATAAGCAAATGCACTTTGTAAGGTAATTGTTTTATCCTTTTGACTTGTATTAACATGACATGATATGTGCATTTTGATCTAGGTGTAACTTTGTTGATTTAAACTTTTCAATAATGCATATTTTTGATATACAAAAGAGAGGAGCTTAATTTGATTGTTATATGATTGATTCTTATATGCTTGAATTAAAATTCCCTGTTTGGTTTTGCTACATTCGATTCAACTTCTTTGCTTTTCTTGGATACTTCTTTGGCATATGTGAAATAGGGAGAAGTGATTATTTGTTGTCATTAGAGTGCTTTTTCATTAATGCATTGCATTACCTAAATTATTCATATTTTGTTGGGGCTACAAATGGAAGAGAAAAAGAGAAAAGAGTACGTGGATGAAAATAGTGATTATGTATAGAAGTGCTCTTTCTCCTTCTCTCTCATATTGGATGCATTGTCTTGATAATAAATACTATGGATGAACTTCATGAAAGCATTTTGTAGCTATTTTTGATAATGCTAAAAAGAGGAGATATAAAAATTTTGTAAATGTGTTCTTAGTTGTCAAAAAGAAAAAATCATATAATATTTCCATTCTTCCAATTTTCTATGTGTGAAATGAGGAGAGTCATATAGTATGCAATACACTTAGGGGGAATGTGTTTTATTTTTTGTGTGTTGCATTAATTTTACATGATGAGTGCATTTTAATGTGTGCATTTGTTATTGTGCTTTGAATATCACATTTTGTACACTCTTAGAACAAAGAGGAGGAGAATTTTTATTTTTGGTTTATCTTATATTGTCCATCTTTGTATTTGATTGCATTTGCTCAAAGTTTTAGGAGGAGATTTTGCTTTGAAAATTCTTCAAAATATCTTTAAAAATTGTTATCATGTTCTTTTATTTGATATATTTTTTTTATGATAACAAAAAAGGGAGAATGTTTATTGATTGCTTATTTTATGCTCTTATATTTAAATGTTTCAATTATGCTATAATTAAGATGGAGCATATTTTGGATTTGTATAATACATGATCAGTTTATTAGTTATTTCCTATTTGGCAATCGACCTTTTGTCATTATTAAAAAAGGGGAGATTGTTAGCCTTAAAGCTCTAACCTATTATTTTGATAATAACAAGCATTGATATCCTTTATTAATCAAATTCTTCTTATAGCATTTATTGTGATATTTCTAGTATAGAGAATTTTAATGTAATTATGAAAATTCAAAGAATATTTAAAATCAAGGCATTTAAGAAAAGCATAATAGAATCCTTTGAGCAAATTAAAGAATGAAGTCACACGCTTGATATTTTTTCTATATTACTTTTGTATGCTTGTGTTTGTAAGTGTGTATAATGATTGTGTTGAGCTCAAGAAGTACTTCAAAACATATATTTTTAAGTTTTTGAAAATGGACAAAACTGCACGATTTTGAAACCTTGAAATTGGGCTAAAATGCAAAATTTTCAATCTTATAAATAGTGCTTGTGAATAGTACTCTTGGTCAACCAAGTGTACCAATTTGATTTACCGAACTGGAGCCAGAAAGCCTTTTAGGTTTGGTCAATTGAATTAGAGTACTTGGTCAACAAAATTGAGTGACTTCATTGACTGACCAGTGCAATTTGGTCGACTAACATGCATGAAAATTTGAATTTTAAGCACACCAATGGCTATCAAACTATTAGTTTTTAAATATATTATATATTGGGAACTTCATCCTCCATTTACAACTTCTTGGAACTTATCTTTCAATTATATTAGTGATTTGAACATAAAATTACATACTATTGAGGTATAAATCATTAAACATCAATTTGAATCTCCAAAAACATTCAATTTTTACATCTACTCTTAAGGAGATCAAATTTGTAAGTTATTATTATTTGTATTCTTTATTTTTTATTGTACAAAATTGAAAGAAATAGGTCCTTCACTTGGTTGAAATCGTGTGAGTGTTTAGGTTAAGTAAGTACTTATAAGGGTTGTAGGATACCATAAATCCTAAGTTATATAAGCGTTTAGGGTGAGTTAATACTTATACAGTTAAAGAGGTACTCGTAAATTCTCTTGGTTGTAATTTGAAGTCTTGTTAAAGTAAAACTTAATTATTTAGTGGAATCCTCAAGTAGAGCTCAAAGGAGTGAATGTAGGCCGAGTGTTTGTCGAACCACTGTAAATTAGGTGTTCAATCTTTCAACTCTATCTCTTTTACATTATTGCATATATTTTATTTTGTGTATTTGAGTTGAAATTCGAATTTGTTGTTAATATTTGCTAGAAACCTAATTCACCCCTCTTTTGGGTTGCGCATTAATATTTCACCACGCTTCTCTACGAAGTTAAGTGCGCAAAAGCACCATTTTTAGCCATCATTACAATTAGAGAAGGAAGGATTTTTAGAGCGAGAAATATAAGAAATGAGAGGAGGGGTGTATACAGCTATACAATCCACAAGTATATAGAGTCATATCAAGTAATAGGGTGATAAACGAGGGGTGTTGTACCCATAAGGATTGAGTTTTGAAATTTTAAACTAATTACTACAATTATGGTAAATTGATTTTATCGAAACAATTGTTACTTGAATAGGTAGAATTAACTAAATTAACAAAATATAACGACTAATTTACCAATAAGTTTAATTAAAATAGAAAAGGAAATAAGTGAAAATTGACACCAATATGTCCTAGGGTCTTAATTTCAACTAATTATCATTGTGTTTCTTGATGAGTAAGTAATCTGTCACTAATCATCGACCTTCAGAGTTAAATAAATGTAAAACTCCTCAAGCCTTGTTGTTATTTGATAAAATTTTGTTCATACATAAGAAGGAAAGAAAACACCGATTTGTGCAAATTAAGCTTGGATAGGAGTATAATTGTCATGTTGAGTATGGATTACTAAAACAACCATAACTTTATCTACACAACTCTCAATCGTATTATATTTGTTATGTTAGAAACTATACATCCATAGCTTTCAAATGAAATGTCATGACTTTACAAGAGAAGGGCGTAAAGGGTTGTGATGCGAGCTCAGCATGCATTCATGACAAAGGCCAATTTATCTAAGAGAGTGGTGCATACACAACGAACCTTTCGTGCATGTGCCATTGATGCTAATCATGTCACCTACGCACGTACCTTATTCATCCCAGGTAACGTACTTAGATGAAGTTTAGCCATTGGATTAGTATTTAATGGCTAGATTTGGCCTCCTAGGTTTTCTTGTTTTTTGAGGTACGCAGTCACCATTATCCAATTTTAGAAATTGGAGTCTTTAAAGTGAGAAAAGAAGAAACAAAGTGAAAAAGCTTAGAGAAAGAAGGTGGTAGAAAGCTTCATCCCAATGAATTTGGGAGAATACTTGAAGATTGGTGGATTAAAGCATCTTCATCACTAGTTATATCTCTTCAACTTTATTATTTGTCTTAAATTTCATATTGATTTAATTATTTTAATCATTTTAAGGACTATGAATTTCATGATGAATTTATTGTTGGTTATTGATATGTTAGGCTAAATTTTATATTCTAGGATCTTGATGTAATCTAACTACGTCATGTTTTGATAAATTTGGGATTTGTCAATGTTATTAATTTTCAATCACTTATGTTTTTGTTGTACTTATTGATTATAATTTGTTGTTTGATGAATTATTTGACTAATAATGAATGAACGAGTGCTAGAGATATTTAAACTTATTCATGGCAATTGGAAAACACAGTTTAGAATACTGATAGCCTGGGAGGACCTTAGTAATTAGATAATCATATTAACACTGAGAAATCAGGTAATTAGGAAGTGAGTGAATCTTTAGGAGTTAATAATAGGAGAGGCTAAAATAATATGTAGTTAATTGAGTCAAATAAGGATATCGGTTAGATTAGCCATACATAGGACTTGGTTCAATACTCAGGAAAGGGAACAAGGTCAAATAGAACATCTTATTAGTATATTGAAAATGAAAGCATTGAAAATTCCGAGAAACATGGTGAAAGTTACGTGAAATCGAGATCTAAGGACCATTTTCGTATCAAATTCCACACACTCACATTATTAGCTTCAATTTCTAATTTCTATTTTTTTTGTTAATTAAATTAGTTGTTTGTAATTTTATATTTTTATATTTTCTCACCTTTTTAATTATTGAATGCCTAGATAAAATTAATTTACCATAATTACAATACTTAGTTTAAAATTTGAAAAACTCGATCCTTGTAGTTGCGACATCTTTTTTTTTATCAATATACTACATGTACGACCTCGTATACTTGTAGGTTGCAAGGTTTTGTAACATATCTCCAAATTAGGAATTGATAATGCTTTCAGCTTTAATACACTTATCACAAGTTCTAAAAGGATCTCGTTCTTTCTCCCGAGTGCCGAATAAGGTCTTATGTATATTTAACCTAATCAATATCCTTATCTTACTTGATTAATTATACTTTTAATTAGCTCTACTAGTTATTAGCCACTAAAGATTCGCTCAGCTCCGATCTCCTAATATCCCAGTGTTAATCTGATTAACTAGATGCTGATTTCCTCCCGAACTCTCAATAATCTAAACTGTATTTCCCAATCCTTGTGAACAAATTAAACTTTTCCAAACATTAATTCATTCATGATTAATTAAATAATTCATCAAGCAACATATTATAGGCATTAAATACGAGAAAAAACAAAAATGATTGAACTTACTAACATTAACAAATTCAAAATTACTCAAAACATGATTTAATTAGATTACATTAAGACCCTAGAAAATAAAGTGATATGAATCTCGCCAATATCGTGACGAAACCTAACACCGAATGTAGTAAAGAACCCCAGGATTTCCCTAAAATGCAAGTTAATAGAGTCTTGAACCGATACCTATCTAGATAAGAATAAAGATTATGATTTACTTAAACGCCACACCAAAAATCCTTAAGAAAACACTTGAGAATTTAGATGATAAGTTTGGTTGTTTTGAATGCCACAAGAAATTAAACTTGAAGAGTTCAAGAACAAGAACTTATAAGAAATAATTTAACACTCAAAATTGCTCGTCTCATTTCAAGAAATGAAAGCCTTTTTATAGGCAAATACAAAAGAAAAATGTCAAAAGTTAGGTTATCAATCTTACCTAACAATTTGACAAAATAAATTCAAACTTTATGATTTTTAAAACCTACAAATTTTAAATATGAAAACGTAAGTAATGACGTCATATATATATGACATAAGCAATGACGTCGAATGTGTATGATGTAAATGATTACATCATTTTCAGATTCTTAAAATTACATAAATGGAATATAATTTTCGAACATTTTCATATTAGTCTTCTTGAACTCCAGTCGCTTGAATGATGTTCACTAAGCCTAATTCTTCAAGACATATATCTGGAATTGTATTTAAATCACGTATCTTTTTAATTAGTCTATTTAAGGCACTTTCTAATGTCTTGGCTCTATCTCTTGTAATCGGTCCACTCAGCAGGCTTAATGAATCATATAGATGCTGTAATTGAGTATCTCCAATCTTGTGTCTCAGGTTCTCCTCTTGTTTACATGGTTGCACAACATTGTTTGCGTCATTCTCCCCCTCTTGAAAAGGATTTGTCCTCAAATTGCCACCTACATCAAAAGGAGATAAGTCAGAAACATTAAAGATTGTACTAACCCCATACTCACCTAATAGTTCAAGTTCGTAGGCATTGTCATTGATGCGTTCTACTACTCGAAATAGGCCATTCCCCCTTGGTAGAAGTTTAGAACGTCTTTGCTCAGGAAAATGCTCCTTCCTCATATGTAACCAAACCAAATCTCTTAGTTTAAAGACAACCTTCTTGCGTCCCTTATTGGCTTGCTTGGCATATTGTTTCATTCGTTGTTTTATGCGTTGCCTTGTTTTCTCATGAATCTGCTTAATGAAATTAGATTTCTTCTTGCCATCTAAATTAATGCGCATTCATAGGTAAAGAAGTTAAATCCAAAGGAGTTAGTGGATTAAAACCAAAAATAATTTCGAAACGTGAAAACTTAGTGACAGAATGAACACAACGATTATAAGTAAATTCAATATGCGGCAAATAATCTTCCCAAGTTTTCAAATTTTTTTGTAATATAGTACGCAACAAAGTAGATAAGTAATAGAAAATAATAATTTAGTTCCTAACTTTTCACACAATATCTTCCAAAAGTAACTTAAGAACTTTGCATCTCGATCTGAGACAATAGTCTTGGGCATTCCATTTAACCTAACAACTTTCTTGAAAAACAAATCAGCTATATGTGATTCATCATCAGTTTTATGACATGCAATAAAGTGTGCCATCTTAGAAAACATATCGACAACCACAAAAACTAAGTCTCTCCCCCTCTTTGTCCTAGGTAATCCCAAAACAAAATGCATAGAAATATCGACTCAAGGTACACTAGGAATAGGAATTAGTGTATACAATCCATGTGGTTGTTGCCTAGACTTAGCTTGCCTACAAGTAATGCATCTCGTACAAACCCTTTCTACGTTACGTTTCATATGCGGCCAAAAGAAATGTTTATGCAATATGTGTAAAGTCTTAGCTACGCCAAAGTGACCCATCAAATCACCACCATATACTTCTCGAACAAGTAACTCACGCATGGATGAATATGGAACACACAATTTATTTTCTCGAAATAGGAAACCATTATGCAAATAGAACTTCCCATATGCTCCTTTACTGCAATTCTTAAACAAGTCACAAAAATTAGAGTCTGTTGCATACAACTCTTTGATGTACTTAAATCCAAACAATTTAGCATCAAGAGTTGAAAGTAAAGCATACGTGCGTGATAGTGCATCAGCAACTATATTTTCTTTACCTTGTTTGTATTTGGTCACATAAGAAAATGTCTCAATAAACTCCAACCATTTGGCATGACGTCTGCTTAATTTGTGTTGCGCCTTTAAATGTTTTAAGGATTCATGATCCGCATGAATCACAAATTCTTTGGGCCAAAGGTAATGTTGCCAAGTTTTTAGAGTTCTAACCAATGTATACAATTCTTTGTCGTATGTGGGATAGTTTAAAGCCGCGCCATTTAGTTCCTCACTAAAGTACACAATCGATCTTCCTTCTTGCATTAGTACGTCTTCGATTCCTGTACCTGAAGCATCACACTCTATCTGAAATATTTTAGCAAAGTTAGGTAAAACAAGTAAAGGTGCATTAGTCAATTTTTCTTTGATAAGTTTGAATTCTTTTTCTTGCTCTTTTCCCCACTTGAACGGAATATTGTTCTTAATAACTTCAGTTAAGGTTGCAGCTATGATACTAAAATCTCGAATAAAGCGCCGATAAAAACTGGCCAATCTATGAAAGCTTCTTATTTTATTCGTCTAAGTAGGCATTGGCCATTCTTGTATTGCCTTCACCTTCTCCTCATCGACCTTAATACCTTTAACACTTACAACAAAACTAAGAAACACAAGCTTATCCGTACAAAATGTATATTTCTTAAAATTAGCAAATAGCCTTTCTTTCCTTAAAATCTCTAAAACAAGTTTTAAATGTTTAATATGGTCATTCAAGTTTTTGTTATAAATCAAGATATCGTCAAAATAGACTACTACGAATTTGCCAATGAAACCACACAAAATATGGTTCATAAGTCTCACGAAAGCACTAGGTGCATTAGTTAACCCAAAAGGCATAACTAAGCATTCATACAAACCATATTTTATTCTAAATGCAGTTTTTCACCCATCCTCTTCTTTCATCCTATTTGATGGTATCCACTCTTAAGATCAATTTTAGAAAATACACAAAATCCATTCAATTCATCTAACATATCATCTAATCGAGGAATAGGATGTCGATACTTTACCGTAATATTGTTGACAACTCAATAATCAACACACATCCTCCATGTCTCCTCTTTCTTAGATACTAGTAGCACCAGAACCGCAAAAGGACTTATAATTTCTCTAACATACCCTATCTCCATCAGCTCATTAACTTGTCATTGAAATTCCTTTGTCTCCTAGGGATTACTTCTATAAGCTGGTCGGTTTGGAATTGTTGCACCGAACATAAAATCAATTTGATGTTCAATTCCTCGAATTGGAGGTAAAACAAGGGGCACCTCTTTAGAAACGACATTCTCAAATTCCTGCAAAAGAAACATAACATTGCTCGGCAAGAATCCGGCAAAATCGTCAGTACACAAAAAGGCCTTATTGTACATAAGTACTATAAGGGGCTGTTGTGAAAGTAAAGCACTCTTGATCTTACTTTTTTTTGCAATAAAATTGTATTTTTCCTCTCTCTCACACATCAACGTTGCAACTCTCTCATTTTTCCTCTCATTTTTTTTCATATTTTTGCCTTTCTAATTTTTTTTTCTTTTCACTCGCTTTTTGCATCTTTAAGTGGTCTTCGAGAATTTGTTTTGGAGTAAATGGTACAAGTGATATAGATTGCCTTTTGATGGTAAAAGAGTATCTATCGATAAAATCGTCGTGTGTGACTCATCGATCGTACTGCCATGATCTGCCCAATGGGATGTGACATGTATGCATAGGAATCACATCACAAAGGACCTCATCCTCATACTTGCCAATAAAGAATGCTACCAACACTTGTTTTATTACCTTGATTTCTCCACAATTATTTAGCCATTGAAGCCGATACGGTCGTGGATATTTCATGGTAGGTAACAACAATTTTTCCATTAATTCGGTGCTAGCTACGTTGGTGCAACTTCCTCCATCAATTATAGCGCTGCAAACTTTGTTGTTGACGAAACACCGAGTATGAAACAAGTTCTCCCACTCATCATTTTCTTCCTTAATCTGTGCGCTAAAAGCTCGTCTTGCTACTAATAATTCTTCTTCTGCAGTATATTACCCTTTGTAGTTATCTTCAAAAGATGGCATGTCTTCTATTTCGTCTTCTTCTTCTCCTTCCGACTCAATCTTTCCTTGAGCATTAATCACCATTACCCTTTTATTTGGGCATTAGCTAGCTATATGACATTTAAAACACTTAATATCATGATTTTTAGAAACGGTGATTCAATTTTACCTTGTTTTTATGGCACAACTTGTTTAGCATCCTTAAAAGCTTCAGAATTAGACTTTATTAATGGAAATTCCTGCTGTTTAGGAGTTAATCTCCATGAGTTTGTAGCAGTCATGCTTACTCCTCTTCTAGCCATGCTTTTTTACTTTAATTGTTGCTCAACTTTGATGGCTTGGTGTACCATATCTGTCAACTCTATATAATGTCGCATTTCTACCACGTCCACGATCTCATGATTTAAACCATGTAAGAATCTAGCCATGGTAGCTTCTCTATCTTCCTCTACATTTGCTCGGATCATAGCAACCTCCATCTCTTTGTGGTATTCATCTACGCTTTTAAATCCTTGAGTTAGACATTGCAATTTGTTCAACAACTCCCGATGGTAGTAGCTTGGAATGAAACGTCTTCTCATTATTATCTTCATCTCGTCCCACGTTTCAACAAGACATTCTTGATTTCTTTTCCTATCCTTCAATAATTGATCCCACCAAATAATAGCATAATCAGTAAATTCAATGGTCGTAAGTTTTACCGTTTTGATCTCAGACTAGTTGTGACAATTTAAAACCATCTCCATTTTCTTCTTCAACTCTAAATAAGCTTTAGGATCATTTCTACCTTGAAACGGTGAAATTTTTACCTCAATACTTCCTAAATCATCATCCAACATAGGTCTACCCAACCTAGCTTCTCTATTCCCATAACCATGCAAATTCTTGCCTTGGTTCATTGGTGATTCATCTAACTCCTCATCATCCTCAAAATTACCCCATTGTACCCTTGGTTGCACTTACTTAGATGGTTGTCTAATAGAAGAGCTTTGATGTTGCTCTCTTGATGTCTCTTCTTCCAACCTGTCCATCCTCTCATGGATTGGTTCTAACTCAGCCCTCATCATCCGTCTCATCTCCCCTAATATCGCCTGCAATTGTAGGTTCGGGGTTGTTGGTTGTTGTACCCCCGAGGTTGAATTTTCTTCTTGATTGTGGGACATATTTAAAATCTGTAAAACAAAGTTAGAAACCTTAGAAGCACTCCCTCACATGTTTTCACTCACTCTCGTGTTTGAGCACTAAAATGTTCTCACACTCACATACTTTTAATCAAAATTTCAATGGCAATTTTAAGATGAGAAGCAATCAAAACAAATCACAAGATTCAATAAGCAATTCTTAAGAAATTAATGAAAGCAATGACAATATGGAATCAAGAATAAGAAATATTAGGCCAATACTACAAGAACTTATAAATATAATAGATAACAACAATTCTCTCTCTATTTTTTTTTATTTCTCTCTTTTTTTTTCTTTATTTCTATTTTTTTTTCAAGAAGTAGAAATGAAAATATGAACTCAAAATAGATTGAAGAAAGTAAAACACAAAATTGGAATTTGGACCAATCAAGGAGGAACTTGGCCACAATATATATTTTTTTTGTATTTCTTTTTTTTTTCTTTTTAGAATTCTAATTGAAAAAGTAAAGGAACAATAAAGATGTAAAGAATAATTTAAACTTACCTTGGAACTAAAACTCTGATACCAAATGATACGAACCTCGCCAATATTGTAATGAAACCCAACACTGAATATAGCAAAGAACCCCAAGATTTCCCCAAAACGCAAGTTTATAGAGTTTTGACCCGATACCTATTTAGATAAGAACTAAGATTATGATTTACTCAAACGCCATACGAAGAATCCTTAAAAAAACACTGAAGAATTTAGATGATAAGTTTGGTTGTTTTGAATGCCACAAGAAATTAAACTTGAAGAAATCAAGAACAAGAACTTATAAGAAATAATTTAACACTCAAAATTGTTTGTCTCATTTCAACAAATGAAAGCCTTTTTATAGGCAAATACAAAAGGAAAATGTCAAAAGTTAGGTTATCAATCTTACCTAACAATTTGACTAAATAAATTCAAACTTTATGACTTTTAAAATCTAAAAATTTCAAACATAAAAACGTAAGCAATGATGTCATATATATATGACGTAAGCAATGACATTGAATGTGTATGATTTAAGTGATTACATCATTTTAAGATTCTTAAAATTACGTAAATGGACTATAATTTTCGAACATTTTCATATTAGTCTTCTTGAACTTCAGTCGCTTGAATGATGTTCACTAAGCCTAATTCTTCAAGATGTGTATCTTGAATTGTATTTAAATCACACATCTTTTTAATTAGTCCATTTAAGGCACTTTCCAATGTCTTGGTTCTAGCTCTTGTAATCGGTCCACTCGGCACGCTTAGTGAATTATATAGATACTGTAATTGAGTGTCTCCAACCTTATGTCTCAGGTTCTCCTCTTGTTTACGTGGTTGCACAACTTCGTTTTTATCATAAAGTCTAACCTAACATATCAAAGTCTAACATCAAATTCATCCTAAGTTTCATAATTCTAAAATAATCGACAATAATGCTGACATTATGAAAATTAAGACAAATTAGAAGTTGATGGAATAAAATTAGTGTAGATGTCACTGTGAATTTTCCAGTCTTCAAGTTTCCTTCTAAAATCCTTAAAGAATATTTCATTCTTCTCTTTCTCTCACTCACCAATCTCTTGATTTTCTCTGCTCTCTCACTAATTTTCAAAAAATGGATCATGGTGGCTCTTAGTAGAAAAAAAAAATAAAAACCTAGAAATTGCCGAATTTGGCCACCCAAAATCGATCTAACAACTAAAAAATAGCTTAATGACATCATTTTGTCGTAAAAGGCACACGTACATGACGCTCAGCATTAGTGCACAAAAGAGCATATGGGCGCGCGGGGTGCCCAACATTATTGGTGCATGGGCCACCCTTTCAGGTTAAATTGGCCTTTGTTACTAGGGGGCATGGCGTGTGCTTGCCATGCTTGCTATCTAGAAGTGGCTTTTTCTGCTTTTATGTGTTGAATTCTCGTTCGTTCTTTCATCATCTTCGCCTTTTCTCCTGTTGCTTCTTTCTGTGCTTAACTTGCATAAGATTAGCATTTTCTTGCATTTTTGTGCATGAACACAAAAGTTTATTAAATAAAACCGAGGTTTAAGGGCTTACACAAATATTTGAGTCTAAAAGCCGATGATTCGTGAGTAAAATTCTCACTTATCAAACACCCCCAAACTTAAACATTTGCTTGTTCTCAAACAAATAAAATGAGAAGGCATAAATCTAATAATGAACAGCGTATATCATGAGCTCTAAGATTAAAAAAAACAAAAAAACAAAATTCACAAACTCAGTGACCTAAACTAGCTTTTTTACTTCATGCCTTCATGGTCAACAAGAATTCAACAAGACACAAACTCAATCATTCAATTATCTAAGTAGTAACACTACTTTATATAATATACCTATGTGTAGTATGTGATAGCCGTCAACAGATCATCCTCTCTCATATCATCCTTCGCGCTATCAAAATATAGCGTGCATAGACATTTCAACTCTAAACTTCACAAAGATCGTCACTCAAAGATTAGATTATCACTCAAGTGTATGTGACACAAGCAAATTAAAAAATACGCTATATCTAATGTAATGATGGTGAACTCATGAATGGAATGCCAACAACTTGATTTTTCATATTAATGAATGCAAATTAATCATACAAACACATAAGATCAACTAAATACTTTCCCTTAAGGTTGTAATATGGCAAATGAGTAAGGTATTTAAAAAAAATAGTAGAAAAATGGTAAGACAAAGCTAAGAATTCAATAATATGTTCACCTATCATCAAATTCCCTCTTTGATTGCAAACATGTATCACAACCACACATTCATTTTAACCTTTTTTTTCTTTTTTTTTAAAGTACAACAACTCTTTTTACGAAATTTTCACCTTTAACCTTAACAAAAACCTTTTCACTTTAACCTTGCTTTACCTTTTGATGCAAGCACTCAAAGCTTACTTAGACACAAGTCCCGGTTACTCAGTAAAAATAAAGGCTATAGAACAAAACTTCTCTTTTTCTTCTTTAGTTTTCTCTTTTTCTCTCTTCCTTTTTTTTTTTCTGTGTCCATCAATTGGTAAAACATTTCGATATTAAAAACACAAACAACATGCAATAACCCCTAAACTTTTATTGAAGCATATATTATTGCAATTCTGAGATAGCTTAGAAGTTCTCACACGGATACAGACAATAAATTCTAAAAAGTATTTTTATTTATATGAAAACCATAAACCCTATTTCAAAGAGGATTTTTATTTTCTTATTTCTTGAGGAAATAAATCTCCTTACCTTCCTAAACTTCTTATTTCCAAAAGTTCTTCTTTCCTTTAAGTTATAGAATTGCAAATTTTTGTTTTCTAGTTAGACTTTGACAATCAACTAATCTTAAAATAACTAGAAAACTAGCATACATATAGTTTAATTAAAAGAAAATTATGAGAATTTTTCTATCATAATTTTTGTCACAACAGAATTCTTAATGTACATTTGATTGTTGTACAATGCTAATAAAAATCTTAACTTTGGACAAAGATAGTGGTAGGAGAGGGAATTCTGAGAAGAATATTATAATTAAGTCAAGCCTTACTTGTCAACATATTTTTTGCTTTTTTTTTTAATAATAAGCCTTGACAATTGACTTCCTTATGTGCTGTAATTGCTCTTACAGTTTGATTGATTATTCTACACTATTAAGCACTTAATAAATTAAATTTAAAAAATTAAACTTTTTAATCAAATTAAGATCTAGACATGAATTCAGATTGAATATCCTATCATCACCAGAATTCATCTCAAGCAAGAAATGGTGCACATGCTCTATTTGGTTGCCAAATGAACTTGTAAGTTGGATGCATTGCAAATGCTTTGTCTAGTGATTAAATGAACAGCAAAGAAGTGTTGAAGATGTGGAATTAATTTTCTTTATAGCCACCTATATTAAATAATAAATAACAAAAATTTAATATGCTAACCTATAACACAACTATTTCAATAAAACTTAAATGTTAAATAGTAGATTAATTTTTCTTTGGAGCTAAAGTCAAAACTAATAATAGCATATTTTTCATTAACAATCAAGTAAATCATTTTTTTTGGTTAAATAAAAATAATCGTTATAAGTAATAAGGCTGGCCTTTTTTCACAACAAGAATAGTAACATGGTGGTCAAAATCCAACATAAATACACGATTAAAAATTAACATTGAAAAGATGGCTCTAAATATAATAATGAACAATAGTATAATCTATGAAACAGATATAAGGGAAACTATAAAAATATAAAATCAAATAATATTTGTATTTTTATAACAATTTCATCAAGTAGCACAAAATAAAGAAAACATTCAATATCTCAGATGCGCACATTTTTCATATCAACAATATCAACAAAAAGTCAATATTTGGTGTTACTAGAATTTCATGATCATACTTCAATATATATGAATTTTAGACATTACATTTAGATGTGCACATTTCTTATTACAATGATGTATATATTTTAATAATTTAGTGACCAAACTTAAGTTAAATTCAACGATGTGCACAATTCATATTTACACACTTCTCATGTCAACATTAAATAATGTCACATTAAATGATGTGCATATTTTAGATGTTACATTTAGATGTGCACAGTTTTCATGTAAATGACGTGCACATTTCAATAATTAAGTAATTAAACTTAATTTGCATTCAACAATGTGCAAACTTATGTTACATTCAACAATGTGTACATTTCAAATGTGCACAATTCTTATTTCAACATTCAATAATGATACATTCAACATTTTAGATGTGTATTTTTTATATCAACGACATGCACATTTCAGTAAATTGGTAATTAGACTGAAATTAAATTCAATGATAAGCATATTTTAGATACGCACACTTCTTATTTAAACAATTAATAATGTTATACTAGACTTTGCACAATCAATGTTAAATGCACTTCTCAGAATATACTTAAGAGATGATAACTCCAATAAAACTAAAATAAAATTCTGAATAAAAAATTTTATAGAAAAAAAAAACACGAAAATGAATTTAATACCTTGAAGCATGTACTAAAGCATGTACTACCTTGAACAGCTAAATTTAGTAAAAACTTCCGTCAATCCTTGCCCTAGAGAAAATTTAAAATACTAACACAATTACTAAATATAAGCCATGAATATGATAATAAAAAATATTTCAAGTATTTAAATGAATATTTGAGGTTACCTAACTTTTGTTGACCAATATATAACATCAGCATACTACGTTGTTTTGGACATAGATCAAGTATCTAAAAGATTTTATAATATATATATATATATGCTATTGATTAGCAAAATATTTCTTTACATTTTAGTCATTCTATATTCTAATATTAGTATAGTGCAGTAGCTAAGTTAAACTATACTTGTTATTTATGAAACTACATTTCCAATAAATTAGGGATCCAACAAGCTTCCCCTCTTTTTTATTGTATTGTCATTCCAATGATACTGAGCATGATTATTTCCCTAATGACACAGTATTATTGTTGTCCCAATGATACTGAACATAGCTACCATTTATAAAACTATGTCTTCAATAAATTTAAGATGTAACAAAGTTCCCTCTTTTTCATTATATTGTCATCTTAATGATACTTTGCATTATTCTTTTCCTAATGTCACAAAGTATGACTATTGTCCTAGTGTTAATGAAAATCCATAGTGAAAAACTAAAATTATCAATTCCCTCAATTAAATTTAAGATATAATTTAAGTAGAATATATTACCATCACAAGAACTTTGTCCAATTAGTAGGTCGTGCCTACTAGATGGACAACATACTTGTTGGACCTTTGAGCATTGATATATCTTCATCAAATGTGTGGCAAAATGGAAACACATCATAAAAATTGATGGAATGAAAGGGCCTACCTATTGTAATAAATATTATTTTATACATCAAACTAAACACCAAAAATGTTAAAACATAAACAATACATAAAGTCAATTTGCCTCTTCCTTGTAGAAGGGATAAGTACAAAAATAAACTTTAGTTTTGTGGTTAAATATTAAAATAGTTTTGTGGTCTAATGAACTTGCTCCTATCTTAGGCTTTTATTTTAGATTGGCTAACATAAACTACAAACAGTCAATTATACTTTATCACAATTCAATATTTGGTGATCAGACTTAAGTTACATTCAACAATGTGCGCATTTCAATAATTTAGTTATCAAACTTAACTTACATCCAATGATGTGCATAATTTAATTATTTAGTTATCTATATAAGTTACATTTAACAATCTGCGCACTTCTTATCTTAACATTCAATATCAATACCTTCAAGATTTCAGATGTGGTACACTTCTTATATAATCACACTTAAGTTATATTCAATGGTATGCACATTTTAGATGTACACACTACTCATTTCAACAATCAATAATGTTATACTAGATTTTGCACAAAATCTTATATATCTATGCACTTCTTACAATATATTTAAGAGATGATAGCCCAAATAAAACCATAATAATATCCCAAAAAAAACTTTTATTATGAAATACTGATGTGCAACGCAATAGGAGAGGTGAATTGGGTTTCTAACATATATTAACACCAAATTTAAAATTCAATCCAACCATCCATAAATTCAAATCAAACACAAATATAAAAGATCAAAGGATATAGAGATGAACACAAGACTTATAATGGTTTGGCAATCAACTAGCCTACATCCACTCCTTCAAACTCTACTTAAAGATTTCACAAAAATCCCATAAGACTTGACAATTACAGCCAAAAGGATTTCCAGGTACCTTTTAAACCTTACAAGTATTTGTTCACTCCAAACACTCAACACAATCTCAACCAAGTGAAAGACCTACTTCTGTCACTTCTTTACAATAAAAAATAAAGCGTATAAGTAATGAACAACTTATAATTTGATCTCCTTAAGAGTAGATGTAGAAAGTGAATGTTATTAGAGATCCAAATTAATACATGATGATTTCTAACCCAAGAGTATGAAATCTTATGTTGAGATCACTTAGTATAACTCAAAGATATGTTTCTAGAAGTTGTAAACAGAGAATAAAGTCTCTAATATATAGTTATTCAAAAACTAGTAGTTACTAGCCATTAGTGTTCCACAAATTTAAATTTTTGTGCATGTCGATCAATTGGAGGGCTCACTTTGATCAATCATGTTTGAGAATCTTCAAAACAGGTAAAGAATACACACCTTAGTTGACCAAATTAGACTGGTTGACTAAGTAACTCAATTTGGTTGACCAAGTAGTCCAATTCAATTGATCAAAGCTGGAAGGCTTTTTGCTGCTAGTTCGATTAACTAAGTTGATACACTTGGTTAACCGATAGTATTCTTTATAGGCACTATTTGTGAATTTAAAAATTTTGTGTTTTATCCCAATTTCAATGTTTCAAAATTTTGCAATTTGGTCCATTTTCAAAACTTAAAAACATGTGTTTTGAAAAATATCTTTAGCTTAATCATCATGCACTATATATACACAAGTATACAAAAGTAATACAAAATCAAATACCATCTTCTAAGCTTGTGTCTTCATCCTTCAATGTTACTCTCTTCTAGTTGCTCAAGGCGATCCATTATGCTTTCCTTGAAATTCTTGATTTTGGATATTCTTTAAGTCTTCACAATTGCTCCAATTTTTTATCTTAAAAAAATATTACAACAACTGCTACAAGAAGAATTCAGATAATCAAAGATATTAATGTTCGTTATCATAAAAAAAATGACTATGAGATTTAAGGCTAACGTTTTAATGCGTGAAATACATTCGATACTTAGCTAAATTTCGTTGAAACCACTATGTCAATTCTTACTCTAGGGAAAATTAAAAACATGAACACAATAACTAAATATAAGCCATGAATATGATAATAAAAAATGTTTCAAGTATTTAAGTAGATATTTGAGGTTTGCCTTTTACTGACCAACATATAACTTCCCATTGTCATAAGCAGTGACAAAAAAACCAACGTCACCAAGGATATATGCAATACTAAAATAGCTACAAAGGCAAGTAGATAACATAGGCATTAATCAAACTACTTTCTTTTGCACATAGGTGAAAAACCTACTAGTTGGACCCTTGAGGATTGATGCATCTTCATCAAATAGGTGGCAAAATGGAAACACATCATGAAAATTGATAGAGTTAAAAAAGCCCGCCTATCAGTAATAAATACCATTTTATGCATTAAACCAAACTCCAAAATTTTTAAAACATAAAAAATACACAAAGTCAAATTACCTCTTTGTTGTAGGAGGAATAAGTACAAACAGAACTTTAGTTTTATGGTTAAAAATTAAATAATCCTGTGGTCTAATGAACTTGCTCCTGCCTTATAACTTTTTTTCAAATTGACTGACATACACTACAAATAGTCAATACTTCAAAGCTTAATAATGTAACTTTAGCTATATAAAAAAGAACAAGAAAAAAAAAAGAAAAATAATTAGAAAAGGACAAAATGAAAACTTGAACTTTGTAAAATATAAAATCATGAAATAAAAAAGTAAAATATAAATGAAGGACTTGAGTAAAGGTTTTTTTAGAGTCATTCATGATGGCCTTATAATGACAATATAACTAATAACAATCTAATAACAACATATCTTGTGACACTAGAAAAAAAAAATTATGCAAATAAATTTTTTTAAATAACTAAATAGTACAAAATAAATAAGATATGCAAATAAAAAATTTTACCTAAAAGTCCTAAGGCTATGGAAACCACACCACTAAGAGAAAGAATAAAGTTTATTGTGTTGACAAAGAAAAGTAGGAAAAAACAAACCCTAAAACTAAATAGGAAAACACAAGAGTTTAAATTTTCTTATGTCAAAATTTTTTCTTTCCAAAATTAAATCATGCTATTTCATATCCCATGATTTCCTACATTAATGATACTACATACTAAAATCATATAAAATCTTTTCTATTTTTATAAGGAAAGAGGAGGTTCTATCCTAATTGTTATATATGGAAACTTCAAGTCCTTATAATTTGTTATATATAGAACCTTGAGTCCTTGATTCAAGATTATAATTAGTACTTTAGGTTATGATTAATGAAATTGATTTTTGGGTCTTCAAGTTCAAATTACATCTTTATTTTTGCAAGCTTAAGGTTTTCAAAGTATTTAATATATTAAGCTTATTTTCTTTTGTGCAAGATCCAATATAATAACAATCATAAAATATATTTGCAAGAACGATTGTATAATATCAATTATTGTATTTAAAATAACATAAACAAAATGAAATACTAAAATATAAAGGGCTAATAACATTTAGACCCCACTTTTAAAATTAACATTAAAACCCCCCCAAACCCAAAATAATTATCAGTGATACTCTTCTTATTAAATTTTTCCATCTCATTTATGGTTTGACTACCTTTGGCCGCTATAATGAAACAAATATCCTTAATTGTTTGTTACACAATGATCTAATTTGCTAAAAACGTTAAGTAGAAATATAAATGACCAATATAACTTTATTGATTATAATGCAACCATTGTATATTGTCAAGGTAAATATGTAATATTGGATTAACTTAAAAAAAAAAAAAAACAGCTTTTCAATAAAAATAAAATAAAAACAATATATATTCAATATTACAACATAATAAAAAAATAATTAAAAATAAATAAAATTGACAAATCTAACATTCAAAATAAAAATAAAAAAATTAACAACTCTATTATATTCAATTATTATAATCATATTTACTTTTCAATTAAAAATAAAATAAAATTAATAACAATTTAGTAAACAAATAAAAGAACATACAACAAATTTCATTACCAAAGTCAGCTTAGCGACAAAGCAAATAAAACTACTATGAACTCCAGAAAAAAAAGAAACTCGTAGGATAAATGGCACATCAGCCTTTAGCAATTGAAACCGTTGAACCTAGACCAAAAAAATTAAATGAGAAAAGATCATTCACAAGCACAACAATCTAGGAAATAACCAAAAGAATCAGAGATCTTAATTTAAAGTGAATGATAGAAGCCACATCAATTATTAGTAATTGAAACCCTTGAATCTAGTTCAAAAACAAAATTAGATCAGTAAAGATCAATTACATGCACAACAATCCAGAAAATGACCGAACTGTCGGAACATCAGAAAAAGCACGCGGATAGGCTGGTGGCAGTGGCAGTGGCAGTGGCAGCGGCAACAGCCTTGGCAAGTGATGCGAGCAAGCTGTTGGTGGCGGGAGAAGCTTTGAACAATGGGCAGGCTGGTGGCCAGGTGGGAGAAGCGATAGACGGCAGTCGGCAGGAGAAGTGAAGATGGCTTTGGTTTTTAGATTTAGGGTTTCAATTATTCTAATTTTTTAGATAATGTTTTAAATAAATTTATTTTATTATTTTTTAATAAAATAGTTGTTATATCTTTATATATTAAAAAATTTATTTTTATTATTAGAATGTAAAGATTATTATATCCTTTGAGTGTCTAATGGAAACAAAAAAAAAAAAAAAAAAGTAAAAGTAATAACATGAGAGTTATTTGACAAATATTTTGAATTTTGGAATCTACTTCACATTAATTTTTAAAAAGGTTAAACTATTATTAATCCAAATATAAAAATATTAAATTAAAAATACTAAAAGTTAAATATTTTATGAGCATGAGTCATTTTAAATAAAAAAAATACTGAAAATTGATTAAAAAAAAAAGTACTTAAATAACAAAGTCTTAAATTAAATTCTAAAGGTTTGCTTTTGAATCAATTTCATTTGATTTGAAATCCATCTCAAGTGAATAAACAGTGGCCCAATTAACATGTATATGCAGTCACAACAATGGGGGTCCTTAATTCATACCCGATTTAAGATTGTTGCATGTGGAGGTGGATTTCAATTGGACATGGTCAAATTCTACATTCGTCTGAATGTTTTCGACTCCCAAACTAATTAGGAAGAAATCTTTTCTCGTCTTTTTGTTAAAAAAAATTTAATCTAAGAACAAAATGTTGGTCGTCTACTACCTAACTAATGGGTGGTGCGGATTTCCTTTTTTTTTTTTTTTTTTTTTTTTTTTTTTTGCTGTGAGCTTTTTTTAGAGAAATTTCTTATTTTTATTCTCTTTTTACTCAAATTTTCAGAAATTGCCGACTTTATAATTTGTTTTCATAATTAACTAAGAAAGCACAGCTTTGGACCAAAATGCCTTCTTAGCCACTGACAGATCTATTCAAGGGCTTGAGGGGATCATGGGCCCCCAGGACCTCACACAATCTCCCAATAAAATACAAGGATGATGGAAATGTCATTTAAAATTAAGTGGTGCCATTATTGTATTTTGATTGAAATAGGGAGTCTTACTTTTTATATATTTAATTATTTATTTTTAAATTATATAATAATAAATTAATCAAACATACATTTTCTCTTTAAACCTATTCATTAATACCTTACTTAGAAAGTAATTTTTTCTTGTAATTTTTTTTTTTTAAAGAATTTTTTATTTAATTTTGTGCTTAATATAATTGAAAATTTCTTTTTAGAAAAATTAGATAATTGAGAATCTTTTTCTAGTAGGAAAACTATACAATTAGAATTCTTTTTCTTATGAGAAAAAGAGGTTTTATGACTAGCGTGTGTGTATATATAAAAAGACTTCTACAAAATAATAAAAAAAAGTACTAATTTATCATTTTTCTTTATTTTCTCTCTTCAACTCAAGGTAAGGAGAAAAAATTATCAAAAATTCTCAAAAACAAAATAGTTAGTATCTTCAAAATATTTTTATGTGAGTTTTTCAAAATTCATGTACTATTTAAATTTATTAAATATGGGATTAAATAAACATAATTATAAATTAAAATAATTATGTACATAATATTATTTTCTTCCATAAAATAATATAAGAAATGTATTTGAATTTTTTTATATTTATAAGTCAATTTATTATTACCGTCAATATTTAATATCAGTTCTCTAAATTTTGAAAAATAACCTTTCAAATCTTTAAAAATTTTTATTTATCTATAGTGTTGACATTGAATAATAAAATTATTTTTAATATTTATTTATTAACTTTTTAAATTTAAAAATTTATGTTATCATTCGGTCCCTGCAAACCTTAAAGTCTGGCTCCCCCCTGTTCACAGCCATATTTCATCATGGAAATCTATTCATAAAGCTATTAACACCATCCATGGAAAGAAATTTATGAATTTCAATTGGATATATCTCTACTATTTTTCTTTTAATCCATGACAACTCAATAAAATTTATTGAACAGAAAAAAGAAAGAAATTGGAACACATAATGCGAAAATTTTAAAACAAAAAAAAATGAACAAATTATAAAATATTCATAACTTAGATTGCTTTATTGTAATTGGGTACAAAGAAGCGTAGCTAAGAATTTCAGGATCTTGTTCAAATTTTTTCATGTTATTCTCCGACAATACCACCCACGCTTCTACTCCTTTCCCATCGGAGGCATCTGCAAGACTCGCAACATTGTTAAACTTGAAGCAAATGCTTTCCCACGTTGGCTTTCCCCATCCAAAATCTGCTTCATAAAATGGAAGTCCACACAAACTACTAATACCAAAAATGTTTATTTTACTACTGTTGTTCGCAAATTCTGCAGTTTGTTTACTTAACTGCTCCACTAAAGCATTGCTGTTATAATATTGTCTCACATCATCATCCTTCACCGTCGTTATAAGTTGGTGAATCTTTTCGGCCAAACTACTGTAATCTACTGCATCATTTTGCAACCAATTTCCCATCACCCCGTAGGTTGCGTTTCCGCTAGACTCCTGTGGAAATGGTGGATTCATTCGCTTTCGTATATTTAGAGTGATTAGTAGTAAGGGTGAAGCATTGCCGCTTTCTCTAGCCATTGAAATTAACGCACCCCAAATGAGAGCAGACACAACTTCGGTCCGTGTTGGATCGAATTCAGACTTGTTTTTAATTTGTTCTTTTAAAGTAGCTATCTTTCTACCATCAAATGTAAATCTTTGTGTCGTGTAATTTACAGAATATTGTGCTTTATTAACATTTCTCGTCATGCTTGTGGCTAATTCTTTTAGAGGAAAGACGGACGTGGAATCAAATATAACATCTTTGATGTTACTACCACGAGCAACTGCAGCCCAATTTTTGAAAAAATATGCTGATGCCGATCCATCGGCTAGAACATGCCTAAAAGAAACACAAATTGCCACCCCACTGCAATCAAAATAATTGAGTTGAACAGCAACGTTGGCTTGAGTAATACTAACCTCTTTATTTGGATTGTATGGCATCAGTTGTTCTAGCGTATTCATTTCTGGTTTTTTAAGAATTTCAGACATGTTAATGGCTACGTTGGCTTCAACAAAAGGGACGCCAGAATCATCACAATCAATAGAAAAATCATCTCTTACTCGTCCTGCAAAAGGATAGTAGTGGGTTAATGTTTTTGAGAGAGATAGTTTGAGGAGAGAAGAAATGTTGTTGATAGTATTCCTGTCTATTTTTGAGTAAAAGAGAAGAAATCCGAAGTGCGTATGTAGAGTTAATTGATCTATAAGAGAAAGCTTATGGATTCTTAGATGAGGTGGAGTCGGAGAAGATGGTTTGATGATTTCTTTGGAAATGATACGATCTCCATGCTTTTGCGTTCAATGGAATTGTAAGTATTATCTGCTTACAGGTCTCCGAAATTATGGTTTATGTAGAAATATATGTCACATCATGTAATGGACTTAGAAGAAAGTCTAGAATATGCAATTAAAAAAAATTAATAATGTTAGGTATTGATTATGATTTTATAGATTATTCATTATATATTTCAATTTTTTATACAATCAATGTCATGTTATAAAGTCCTTAATTTGGTACATTATTTAAAAATCTACTGACATGAGATATTAATATTTATTTGCATATTTTAATTATTATGTAAGGAAAAATAAATGTATTTAACAATCACTTCTGATAGTTACATTAATTTCATCATCCCAACATTAAAACTTAATTGTTACACAATAAAATATTTATTTTTATTACAGATATCTCAATGTAAAAATTTAAAGTACTTGCTTTATTATTCTTATATTATTATAATCTATTCACTGCTAAAAAGAAAAGGTATTTTTTGATAGTAAGGTCATGACAGATTTTTTGGGTAAAAAAATTTACGACATTTAGTTTACTTGTTCTATTATTTCCATATTGTTAGGTTTATATTTGTTGTTAGCATCTTATGGTAACACTAGAGTCTTGTTAATATAATCCAAACACTATTAGAATAAACAATCATCATGTTTGTAACAAATTTAAATTTATTTCATATTGTAACAGGTCTGCCTATTCATATATGATAAGTTGTTTTTGTCCATGAGTAATTTTATTATGGGCTTGGGTAGAATTCTAGATGTTGGATTGTAGAAGAATATTGGGAAGATTTGAAATTTGAAGACTTGAAGATTTGGAGAAATCGTAAAGATCCTTTCTATTTTTACGAGATATGATCTTATTGTTTTTCAAAAGTAGAATTCAAGTCAAAGGCAAAATATTTTCTCTATATATATGTTATGCTGTCTTTTAACATCTAGCTACCTAGAGAGAGTTTTTTTTTTTTTTTTTTTTTTTTCCATCCATATGTTCTCGTAAGCTTATTTTTGGATGCAAACCTAAGTTATTGCAAATTTTATATTTAAATGTAAGTATTTTCAAGCAGCTTAGAAAGAAATTATTTGGCCTAATGTCCTTGGTTTTAAATTTAGAAAAACATAGCCTGTAACTATAATTAGACCGTCATCCGTTGTTCTTCAGGAGAAGAATGTTTTGCTTCAAAAGAAGCAATTTTACAACTTTGAGGGGAGTTCAATTGCAGTAACACAAAAAAGATGAGTGGTGCTTACTAAACAAGTCTGACTAGTTGATTCAGCATGGCAGCTACAAAATTGAAGTGCGAGTGTTTTTTGTTGTTTGATTAGTGTCTGTAATTGTTAGACTGCTTTTCCAACATCCAAATTAAATCAATTTTCACCTATATGTTAAATTAGTAAGATAGTTATCAGGACTTATATGAAAGAAGAGAGGTAAAAGATAAACGGATAATCCATATTCACAAAACTCTAATCAAAATTTCTTATTAAGGGGCCAAACTCAATGAAGAGTTTTTTTTTTTTTAAGAAGTTCTGTTTTATCCAAATTAAAGGCAAGCTAAAATCTTGAATTATTTCTAATTAAAATACCATCAAATTCTTAATTATCTTCAATCAAAATCCTATTAGAACTACAATTTCAAATATAACCAATTAACAAATATAAAAAAAAAAAAGAAAGAAGAGAAAAAAGTAGATTTTTTATCTACATACAAATAAATTTATTAGTTGATATCAACTAACAAAATTTGGTATCAACAATAATCTTTTTAATTTATATGATTGTTTAATAGTTGGATGTGATGTTATGGAGTAGGTGATTATGAATGACAGAAATTTCTGGTGTTCATATTTTAATTTATGCTTTAGGTAGTTTAATTAATTGGATTTTTTAATTAAATTAGGTAAGCACCAAACAAAAAAAAAAGGATCTAACACATTATTATAATGTATTCTAACGTGATACATAATAAAATTAGGTAATTTTATGAAAGTATCTCAATATTACATTTGCTTGTTTTCATAAAAGATCTCAGATTTCAAAATTAATTAATTTTTAATGATAGAATTGAGGGTTAATTTTGATTTATCAACTTCAATTATTAAAAATTATCATTAAGTTGAAAAATAACATAATAAAATATTTTCGCATTTCAACATGTAACTTTAATCCTTACACAATAAAATATTAATTTTGATTTTTAAGTATCTCAATATTAAAATTTAATTTATTTGTTTTCAGCTTTTATTCTCTTATTTTTATGATAAATTCTTAGGTGGCACATAATCAAATTATATACTTCTATCGAACCGATATCATATTTCCTTGTTTTTATTTTACATTCTTAGATTATTATAATAGTTATTTAATCTTGTTCAAAACTAACTAAATTTTAATGATAGAATTGAAGGCTAATTTTGACTTACCACTTCGATTATTGACAAATTTACATCAAGTTAAAAAGACAAATATACTAATTAATTATTTAAAATAATAGCTAATTTTTGTCACTCCAGCGTAAAAATTTAATTGTTACTCAATAAGATATCTATTTTTGCTCCACTTATTACAATACAAAAATTTAATCTACTTATTTTGTTATCCTCTATTATTATAATGTAGTTATACTTAGCAGATACTCGAATTATGTGGGTTTATTTAATCATCGATCTCAATATCACATTTGCTTGCTTTCATTTTAGATCTCAAATTCCTAAAATCATTATTTTTTTATCTTTTCACAATTTATTAATTTTTAAGGGATATTGCTATAGACCCCTCAGATTTTTGTGAAACACCAAGTTCTCCCCATTGACTGGCTTATTAGATATTCTTCTATATTTACCTAAAGGAAATCCATGCAAGAGGAGATGAAATCCTTGCACAAGAATCGCACTTGTGAATTAGGAAAAGGGGTTTTCAAGAACAAATGAGTTTACAAGTTAAAGATCGAAAATAACCCACAACTGAGGTACAAGGGTAGGTTAGTTATATATGAAAGGTTTTAATTAAAAGAAAGGAGTCAACTTTGATGAAATATTTTCAAATACAGTAAAGATGAGCTCTATTTGAGTTATTTTTGGCTTGGTACGTACCATGCTTCAATTTGGAATTTGAATAGCTTGATGTAATGACAACATTTCTTCACGGTGAGTTAGAGCATGAAATATATATAGTGCAACTTGAAGGGTGAAGTTAAAACTAGAGAAAACCTTATACTTATCTTAAGGAAATGCTTACATAGTTTGAAACAAACATCAAGGCAATGGTAAAAGAAATCCGGTTCATTTATGGAAAACACAACTTTAGGAAAACTACAAATAAAGAGATGTTGATTGTTGGATATGCTAATATGTCTATGAAGCACTTAGAAATTGATAAAGTAGATTCTTGGCGTGAAGATTATCCTTGATAGGAAAAGGAGAAAGTTAGAGTTACCTAAAAAAAGAAATATGGAGAAAGTTCTTGAAAGATTTTATATTTAAGCAAGACAAATCCTTTAACCTTAATTAATTCTCATGAGCCCTACTATTAGCGGCAGACACCAAGGGAACTTAAACCTACAACTTCGTTATGATACCATTTGTTAGAATTAAGTCTCAACTATTGAGTCAAAAGTTATAACTGTTAATCAAAATGAACCGTATTTTCTTTAAACCTTGGTTGATTCTTGCAAGACATTCCTTGTAGTTCAAAGTGGCAGTGCACTGCACTGCTACTTAGATGGCAGATGGACAAAAGGGATTTCGCAGTGCACAGCATATGGTACACCAACAAGTTAAACTGTCGAGCACCGATGTCACATGGGCCTCCATAAGCGCACCTGCTAGTGAATCCTTAAAAGAGACACTGGCATAAATGCTAACAAAATCCTTATAGAGATAGGAAAGATCCCTATTAACTGTTTAACCCCTTTTCTTTTTACAAAAATATTTAGATTTGTAAATTTTAATTTCATTATTTTAAATAGTTTAAACTAATAATTTTATAAATAATTTAATGGTATTGAACTCATATCCATTTTAGGAAAATATAGAATTTATTGACTTAAACAAACATTTAAAGTACCTATTTAATAAAAACTAACTCTCACAATTCTAAAGGGTAAGGTTAATTGTGTTCCCCGTTAATTGTACTCTTTAATGTCTCTTCTTTTTCCTTTAATAAATTTGGCCTCCTAAAGCTTGCTTCCCAAAAAAAAAATAGAGAAGAAATCGAAAGTGGGTATGTAGAGTTAATTGGTCTATAAGAGATACCTTATGGGTTCGTGGATAGGGAGTTGGAAAAGATGATTTGATGATTTTGTAGAAATGGAACGAATCTCCATGTTTTTGCTTTCAATGAATTGCAAGTAATATGTGGTTACAACAATCTGAATTCATGGTTTATATAGAAACATATTTCACATAATGTAATGGGCGTAGGAGAAAGTCTAGATTATACAATTAACAAAAAATAAATAAAACAAAACATCATATATAACTATCTTCTAAATTATATATACAAAGAATAATTTTAGTGAAACTGACTTTTGATTCTGAAAAATAAAAAATAGTTTTTAAATTAACTTTGTTTACTTTAAAAAAGATATGTGTTTTGTTAAATGACATATAATTTTCAACAGAAAATAATTTTTAATTATGCGTTAAATAATGCTTAATTTAGAACAATAAAAGACTAGTTTATTAAAATAGTACTCATAAAGTTTTGATTTTAACTTGAATTAAAAAGTATTAAAATTGTTTAAATTTTAAATATGTTTAATAATTAATTAATATTATATATAATAAAATATTAAATAGTATTATAATATAATATAGTATCGTATACTATTATAATATTTTAATTACTTTTAAATTTTAGAAACCTACTACAATTAAATTTTAAGTATTTACGTTATTCAGCATGTCCTTAATTAGTTAATTCTATCAAAAGTTTGATACATTTAAAATTCTTTTTTAATATTTATGTTAATTAATTAAATTTGTTAATTAAATTTTTTTACTAATATTTATATTGAATGATTCATTAATTCTATCAAAGGTCTATTGATTTAAAATTCTTTTTTAACACTATCCATACTCGTTATAGTTAACTCTCTGTACGCCACTATAAACTCTCCGCCACATAAACTCTTCACATTTTACCGTTTATTTTTCTACAGTACTCAAAACTCTCTGCCCCATGCTAATTAATTTTTCATTGCACGTGCTTTCTGGTGAATCTTTATTTTTTTATAATTAAATTTACTATTTTATCTTTTTGATTGGCCCTTTGTTACGTGCTTTAATAGATTAATTAATTAATTAATAATAATAAATAAATATTCCAGAGTTCACATGTAGACATTTGTCATTTAATAGATAATATTAAAAAAATACACACTTCCCATAATTATTATGTTCTCAACATTGACAAATATATGACAATTTACTTTGTTAATCAGTTTCCCAGCAAAATTTTTATTGATTTTATATCGTCGATTTCTTTGCAACAAGTGTTCATTCTTTTCATTATGTGTCAGAAACTTCTTACTTTGGGGATAAGCTTTATTTTTAAATTATTATATATTTTATGTATTCTATTTTCTTAATAAATTTTTCTCTGATTTTTATTTGCTGGGCAACGATAGCAACATAACTTTTTTGGTTGGAATTACAAAGCATTTTAGAGATACTAAAAGGTACGAAAATGAATATCATATTATGATATTTTCCAATAACTCTTCTATCAAAATTTCTTTAATTCTAATTTTATTGTTCATAATAATGTTTTCTAGAAAGAAAATATTAGAAATAAGAAATTTAAAATACTAGTTTGTCGATATTTTCATGTCACTAATGAGGGTAACAAATAACTTTACAACTACTATATAGCTGAGTGTGACCTCGTGGAATAGGTTATTCTGATTGACTTAAAAATTTCCTGTGTTCATATTTTAATTTATGTTTCAGGTAATTTAATTAATTGAATTTTTTAATTAAATTCGGTAAAGTACTAAAAAACAAATCTAACACATTATTATAATGTATTCTAACGTGGTACATAATAGAATTATATAGTCTTATGAAAGTATCTCCACATTAAATTTTCTTTTTTTCATTTAAGATTTTAGATTTCTATAACAATTATTTAAATTTTCAGAATTAATTAATTTTTTAATGATAGAATTGAGCGTTAATTTTGACTTATCAACTTCGCTTATTAAAAAATTATCATTAAGGTAATGTTTATTTTTTTATTTGAAATTTAAATATGATTTAAATTTAAATTTGACTAAAATTTAAATCGATTAATATGTTTATTTTTTTTATTTTAAATGTCTCAATATAGATGTTAAATTATTTATTTTTCTAAAAACAAAAAATCTGTGAAATGAATATGTTGATATTTATGTTCTAAAAAATTTAATATTAAGTTGTTGACATATATAAATATTAAATAATAAATTAAAAATATTATTAACAAATAAAACGTTTAAATTATTTAAATGTTTATACATAAAATTTAAATAAAAAATTTTAACTTAATTATATTCAAATATTTTTAACAAATATTCAGATATAAATTAAAAATCGAACGGTTTTTATATATCTGAATAATTATATTCAAATTTTAGCAAAAAAAAAGCCCCTAAGTTGGAAAATAATATGTTAAATTAAATATTTTCGTACTTTAACTTAAAACTTTAATAATACACAATAAAATATTTATTTTTATTTTAAGTATATCAATATTAAAATTTAAGTTACTGTTTTCAATTTTTGTTCTCTTATTATGATGCGTTCTTATGTGGCACATAACGAAATTATATACTTCTATCTAACTATCTTAATATCATATTTGCTTCCTTTTATTTTAGATTCTCAGGTTATTATAATAATTACTTAATCTTGTTTAAAACTAATTAAATTTTTAATGATAGAATTGAAGGCTAATTTTGACTTACCACTTCAATTATTGATAAATTTACATTAAGTCCTTTTTTTTTTTTTTTTAATAATGTAAGAGATGGATAAATCACAAAACATATATTTTTTTACCACCCTTGCATACATCGTACTTGAACCCACACAAAAACGTCTTGGAAGTGGCTTAATTTATCTTGAACTCAGCATCCAAACGCATCAAATTTACATGAAGTTGAAAAGACAAATATCCTAATTAATTACTTAAAATAATAGCTAATTTTTGTCATTCTAGCATAAAAATTTAATTTTTAATAGCATATCTGTTGAGGAGGAAAATATATTACCATAAAGAGTCAATAATTGTGTAATTGAGTTGTAATGGGTGACAAAAACCACAAAAAGGGGAACACTACCAAACTCCACTCTTCACGATTAGCAGTTAAAAAAAAATAAAAAATACTGACTCTTCAACCAAGAAAATAGTATGCTAGAAAACAACCTCTGAAAGCTCTTAAAATGATTTTTGATTCATTCATGATTTCCAAAATTTTTTTTGTCTCTGTGCTTCCCAATTATTTTTACAAAGAAAACCTTATTGACTTAGGCATTGAAGCATTTTCGCTGGGAAACTGGCACCCTTAATTGTCTTTCTTTTGCAGGTGTATGGAACGAACGAAGAAAATTGTGTGTTAGATACTAATTGCTAAAAATTGGTATCAACAACTGGTGCTGTATGTGAAAAGCGATATAAAAAGTCATGAGAAAAATTGTGATTCTTCTTTTTTAAGAAAAGATGATGTGAAAGTTATGAATAGTAAGAAAAAGAAAAGCAGCCAAAAAATGAACAGTGAGATTTGAAAGCCATTGATAAGTTATGGTGAAGGAGGCATGAGAAAATGAAAGTAGTGGAAAAGGAACCAGGAGAAATTATGGTGTTGTAAAAGGAAGGCACGGTGGCGTAAAATAATAAAGGGGGAATGTAAAAAAAAAAAAAAAGAAATGCAACGCAGATTAAAAAAAAAAAAGAAACCAGAGACGCGAAGAATTATTGTGTGGTATAATTTTTCAAAAGAAAACTAGAGAAATCGATCCTGGTGATTGTCGCTGTTGCCACCCTAAGCCAGCCACTTGTCACGTGCCACTAATTCGGAAGTGGAACTACCGAAAGAGCAAGAGTACGAGAGCGCACTCCTCGCAGAACAAGCGCACTCAACCTCTAAACTTGCCTACTCTCTCGACGGACAACATATATTCGTGAATGAACAATATCCAAGTGAATAGCAGCTCGCGAACGAAATGAGAATTTCGAGAGGCATTCGAGGGTGAGCGGAGTAAGACGAGAGCGTGTCCAACTTCCTACCATGGCGATCAAGGCTGATCATGTCAGCAACCCTTGAAAGCAGCCACCTCAAACTTCATTTGGGCTAAGCAAGTCAAGGACAAGAGAGAGGCAAGCTGGACAACATGAGGCAGTTTAGTAACTAAGCTTGGCTTCCTTAAAATTGTAATTCAATAGGCCCAAATTAGAGAAAGTGGCCGTATATAGGATATTTGTTTAATTTTATACAAATTATGTACATGGAATTATTTTAGCTATTGAAAGTGCTTGTGTAATTAAATCTTGCCTATTCATTTATAAATATATATTGTATAGTGTTGTGACCATTTTGTCTCTCACGTTTGCTTTTTCTTCTCTATTTTTGCTCCCAATTTGAGCACCAAATTAATATAACTCACAATCACATCTTGCACTCACCTAAACACAAATTGATCTTAGGTAAATCAAGACTTATTTAGGCAGTGCACATTAGTTTATCTAAGTGCCTCACGAAACTAAAGTTCTGCTTCAATTTTCAGCACGTGACACACTGCCATAGCTGTCAGAATTTGCCAAAAACAGCCATCGAACTCATGTGGTTTCACCCTTCAATCAGCCATACTCTGCCATATTTTTGTTTATTATTCTCACCACATGGAGGCTCTAATCATTGATATGTTTTTCCCACCTAATTTTGTCTAAAGATGGTCAAGAAGCTGAATTGACAAAATCAAGTTACCATTGGTACAAAGCATCATCGGAAGGAAAAGTGAAGTTGGCCTTGAAAGTTGTTTGATGAAACGACCGAGTGAATTCTTTTAAGACACGTTGGGGAGTTGTTGCCGTGGATTGATCGAATACCAAAATTTCTTGGTTTCATTTTTCGGTCCATTAGCAAATTCCAGTCAAAATGCTCTCTACAGCTAACCTTGTATAGCTTGAGTTTTTTGATATGCTGTAATGCTATCAAATATGGATGTCTATTCTTGCTTTGAATCAGCTCTGAAGGTGTTTCGGGTTCATGATTAAATTGCTTCAAAATACAATGTTCCAAGCGGCGGACTTCCAGTATTGATAAGTATCATCAAACAAGTTGCTTCAAACACTCAAATTTGCAATTGTGGATGCTGCATAAAGAAAGCAGGTTTTGCTTCAGCAATGCTCTACGACCGAGACCTCCGAGTAATAGACTGCATGTCCTTGCCTTCATCTTCTCTTTAAGCCAACAACAGACAATAGTCAGTGAGTTTCAACTGCCCAGATATGCTAGGCGATGAGACTTAAAATTTGGCAATTTTGTGGAACAATGCATACCCATTTCTAATCTCTGCATATGTTGGGGCATCTACGAGCCTGTTGTCCAGCCATTCCATCCATTGAATTAGCAAAATCTGGTACGTCAAACCAGAATGATAATAAGTTGCACCCTTTTGGTTTGCTGTGATCTGAGCTTGAAGCAACTCCAACAAGGGCTACCAATAAGCCTCCCAACCTGGGAAGAGCTGTCCTATTCAGTACCATGGCTAATCTGGTGCTCAGTATATCCGACGCATGGAACAGAAAAGGCATATTCTGACGTAGCAGAGCAAGATCTATATGAGGAGAAAGCCAAAGAAGAAAAAGATAATTAATTTCTCTTTCAAGGCTTACAAGGAAATATTTTCCAGATGAACTTCCGATTTAATTACAAGAAAAATTGTTTCCTGCTGAACATAAACTAGGGAAGTTTAGTTATTAATATTTTAATTTTTTCTCTTGGGTTATTCAGTTCAGTTTTCAAGGAGATTTATTAACATAGTTAAATGCTCACTTTGCCTTTGTGATTGTTTTCTAGGGAATAAAAATCTTGTGGCTGGAAATGTCAACTGAAATGCACAAAAAAAAAAAAAGGAAAAAATCATTCCAGTTCCTTTAATCAACTACGGAATGATGAAATATTCTCCAAACATGGGAATTTCCACTTTGACATCACGCAAGGGTGCTCAGATTTTTCCTAGCCTTGGGCCTTTCATTAGAAGTGACAGAGAGGTGCTTTGCTGGAGCTCCAAGCAAAGTAGGAGTCATATTTACGGTGCTCACCAGAATTGGCATTTCCTCCTCGGGTTTTCCCTGCTGAAGGTGCAGAAGCTATAGCACTGCCAAATCCTATAATGGGATGCACTTGAATCATCTTTTTGCTATAGCAAAACTGCAAGAACCTACCAAATGCACATAGAATGTGGCAAATGCAACTGGCTTTCTTTTTTCATTCCTAGATGCCATAGTGGATGGAGTTATCTGCTTTAGAAAAGCCGTAACATGCATACCTCAGTTCTTTGATGCCTCACATTCTGTCCAAGAACAAGATCAATCGCAATCTCCTTCTCGAAAGAAAGCCGTTAGCTCACATATAAGCAGAGACGACCTCCCTAATCCTCAATCTATTATTGTATTTGATGACAATGATACTCCGTGGCAGTTTTTGTCAAAGAAGTATGCAAAGATTTCATATGCAAAATAATAAAAATTGGTATTAATTCTGCAAGACAAAGCAACAACATATGGAATTCAACCACAAAAGGATCCATTGGCAAACACTTGCAGAAATCAACTGGTGCTACCACTGCAAGTAAAAACAGCAACAGCAACAACAGCAGCAACGGAGCTCCAAGGCTAAAGTTGGATCTTTAATGCTTTAAACTTTTACAATGGAAGTCTCTTCTGTTAGTGGTGCTGCTACAACGCCCGGCTTTGACAAGTCTTCCATTGCTCATAAACCGGCTCTTCTTTAAAACCTTCCAGCCGCTGTTAGGCATAGCTACCAGATTATAGCAGCTACCCAAGCAACACAGCTGAAATAGAGTTACCAAATTTCTGGGGGACGGCAAAGCTGAAGACAACAGAGTCATTGATTGTGCATCACAACTCTTAATCTCAGTTCTATGTCTGCCCAGACTTCTGTTTCAATTATACCAGTTTTTATAAACAATGTCAATGCTCTTTGCTGCTGAACAGAAACTTTAGACGAGAGTCAAGAACAGCAGCACCAAAAGATTAAACTTTAGAAGCAACAGCAGTTTGCAGCCACTGCTAAAACTGCAACAGCAAGGAAAAAGCCACACAAGATGGCACCAGACACACGAAGATCCATGGATGTGCAGGTACACAATTTAGTGCATTCATAATTATGCATATAAACTGTGCAAAAAACAATATTCATGCATTGGCACAAATGAATATTCATACGTGGAAATATGCAATGAAGTAATGCACATACAGAGCTTGCATGCGTCGAATTTATTGAGAATTGGGATAATGTGTTGATATAACATGAAAAAGGAACACTTAACCCAACATTATACTACTCAGAAAAAATACATGAGCCTATATTCTTTAGCTCAGAAAAAATACTTGAATTGATATTCTATATTCTTCAACTTAGAAAAAATACTTGAGCTGGTATTCAATATTCTTTTACTTGGAAAAAATACTTGAGTTGGTATTTGATATTCTCTTCCTCGAAAAAAATACTTGAGCCGGTATTCGATATTCTTTAGTTCAAAAACAATACTTGATTTGGTATTCTGTATTCTTTAACTCAGAAAAAATACTTGAGTTGGTATTCGATATTCTTTTGCTAAAAAATATATATATATTTGAGTTGGTATTTTATATTCTTTAACTCAGAAAAAATACTTGAACTGATATTCGATATTCTTTAGCTCAAAAAAGTACTTGAGCTGGTATTCTATATTCCTTGGCTCAAAAAAAAAAGTTGAATTAGTATTTCTTATTCTTTAGCTCAAAAAAAATATTTGAACTAATATTCTATATTCCTGGGCACAAAAGAAATAGTTGAATTGGTATTTTATATTTTTTAGCTCAGAAAAAATACTTGAGCTGGTATTCTATATTTTTTAACTCAAAAAAAATACTTGAGCTGTTATTTTGTATGCTTTAGCTCAGAGAAAAATACTCGACCCGGTATTCGATATTTTTTTGCTCAGAAAATATACTTGAGTTGGTATTCTGTATTTGTTTACTCTGGAAAAATAATTGAGCTCATATTCTGTACTTTTTGCTCAGGAAGAATAATTGAGCTGGTTATATATATATATATATATATATATATATGTTTCGTTTAGACAAAATAATTGAGCTGGTATTCTATGTTCTTTTGCTCAAAAACAAAAAAAAAAAGGTTTAAAACTTCAAGTTTCTAACAACAAACTGATGACTTGTCGCTACTGAAAACTTGGGGGGCTAAATGTCGTGGAGGAAAATATGCTACCATGAAGAGTCAATAATTATGTAATTGAGTTGTAGTTGGTGACAAAAACTCAAAAAGGGGGAACACCATTAAGCTCCACTCTTCACAATTAGCGGTTTAAAAAAATAAAAAATACTGACTCTTCAGCCAAGAAAAAGATATGCCAGAAAACAGCTTCTGGAAGCTCTTAAAATGATTTTTGATTCATTCATGTTTTCCAAAATTATTTTTTTTTCCTCTATACTTCCCAATTATTTTTATAAAGAAAACCCTACTAACTTAGGCATTAGAAGGTTTTCGCTAGGAAACTGGCACCCTTGATTGTCTTTTTTTTTTAGATGTATGGAACGAATGAGAAAAATTGCTTAAAATAATAGTTAATTTTTGTCATTCTAGCATAAAAATTTAATTTTTAATACCATAACTATTTTTGTCTCCAAGTATTTCAATACAAAAATTAAATCTACTTGTTTTGCTATCCTTGTATTATTATAATATGTTCTTACTTAGTATATACTCAAATTATGTGGAGTGCGACCATACCAGCATTAATATACTGAAGCCCATTAGAATTATACAGTTAAATGTGTTTGGGCGAGAATAATACTAAGATGGGTACCTCTTGAAAAATTCTCGTGTTGCACTCCTTCTAAAAAAAAATACTCAAATTATGCTAAAAAAAAAATACTCAAATTATGTGGGTTTATCTAAGCATCAATCTCAATTGTTTTCATTTTAGATCTCAAATTCCTATAATACTTATTATTTTATATTCTCACAATTAATTAATTTTTAAGGGATATTGCTACAGACCCCTAGATTGTTGTGACACACCAAATTCTCCTAACTTTTTGGACTGGATTAGATGTTTTCTATGTTACCTAAAGGAAATCCATGCCAGAGGAGATGAAATCCTTGCATGAGATTAGATTTATAACTAAGTGCATGAAATTACCTAAAGGAAAAGGGGGGTTTTCAAGAACAATGAGGTTTTTAAAGAACTAAAATAACTCACAATTCAGATATCAAACTAGATTAGTTATGAAAGGGTTTGGTTAAAGGAAAGGAGTTAACTTTGATGAAATATTTTCAGCTGCAATAAAGATGGCCTCTATGTGAGTTGTTCTCGGCTTGGTAATATGCTTAAATTTTGAGTTTGAATAGCTTGATGTAATGATAATATTTCTTGATGGTGACTTAGAGGAGAAAATATGTAGAAGCAACCTTAAGGTTTTGAAGTCAAAAGTAAAGAAAACCTTATATTTATCCTGAGGAAAAGCTTATATGGTTTGAAACAGACACCAAGGCAACGGTACAAGAAATTTGGTTCATTTATGGAGAACACAGCTTAGGAAAACTACAATTGGCCATTGTGTTTTTATAAACAGATTTGCTAAAAATGACTTCATCCTTCCTTTTTTTTTTTTTTTTAAGTGCATAACATATTGATTTTTGGCTATAATAACATGTCTACGAAGAAAATGGGACAAACAAAGCAGATTCTTGACGTGAAGATGGTCCCTGATAGGAAAAAGGGGAAGTTAAAATTTCTTAAAAAACTAACGTGGAGAAAGTTCTTGAAAGATTCAATATGGGCAAGGCAAAACCTATTTATTCTTTACTTGCTAGCCATTTCAAGCTTAACTTCAATGTCTTCGAAGTGAGAAAGAAAAAGATATGATGAGCAAAGCGCCTTATGCATCAGTTGTTGACAATTTGATGTATGATATGGTTTGTAGTATACCAGACATTGCCCATGTAGTTAGAGTGGTCAGTGACTTTCTCTCTAACCAAGGCATAGAACACTAGGCAAGAGTCAAGTGAATTTTTGTGAAACACCCGATGCCCGTAAGTTTTTGGACTGTGTTAGATATCTTTAGACTTCGGAAAATAGGAATATACGTTGTGGGGCTAGTTTTCCATTAGCGTGAGAAGTGGAAATAATATGATTTTCGTCTTAACTTTAGAAAGATAAAGGACATTATCTACCTATGTTTAACAATTTAGTCTCACTTTATGCAATATACCAATAGAGATGACAAAAATCCTTATAGAGATAGGGACCGTTCCTATTAACTATTTAATCCTTTTTTTTTTAAATATTTTAATATATAAATTTTAGATTCATTATTTTAGATGGTTTAAATCCATAAATTTGTAAATGGTTTAACGATATTGAATTCAATATATATTTTACAAAAATATTAAATCTATTTATTCAAATATATATTTAAAGTATTTAACAAAAATCAACTCTTATTATTCTAAATTTTTCATAATATCAAGTTCCCACAATTCTCAATTTCTTATCTAATCCTATAATACAAATTAATTTTCTATATCTTTTTCAATACTAATAATAATGATGCAGATGAATTTTTCATACATGTCAAATTACTAATTCTTAATGATGTAATAAAAATAAAACTAGACTTTTTCCTGAAATAATTTATAAAAATAAAGCAGTTAATAATAATCACTACTTTGATTAATACAATTTATATCTAAATAAAATAAAATATATATATTAAATGACAGTATTTTATTTTCTTATTTATTAGATAAAATATTTTATCTAAAAAATAAATAAATAAAGAACAGCGATATATTTCTTTTTTAAAATAGGGACATCCCCAGCTTATCCCCATTTACATCCCCAGAGCCCCATGCTTGCCAATCGTTTTGCCTTCCTAATGGTATATCACCAAAGATAAGGACTAATTGTCAAAATTAAACTAATAATATCTTCTTATATTATTTTTCTAAATTCAGGGACAAACATATTATTATCCCCACATGTCACACAGATGGTCGACTAACCTCCATGCAGACAGCAAAATCACTGGATCCAGCCTGGTTTTTAGAAGCTTGGCCCAAGCCCCAACATTTTGTGATACCCAAATTCGGCCTCGGCCTAAAATTTAATTAGAGCTTTTGAACTCGGAGAGTGATATAATATTAGTTTTCAGGAAAGACCGAGCAACATTTCATTAATTTAAAAGATTGAAAAAAAATTCATAGATAAATAAATCACTTATGAACTCCAAGGCATTTTTTTCCTTTAATAAAAAGATTCATTATTCAAGAATTAGAAAGATTTTTTTCAAGTTTGAATAGAGAAGGATTAAGTATTATTCAAATAATAAATAAAAATATATTTTGCAAAGTTTCATTTAGATCCCTAAGTTTAATACAAAAATCAAGCATTAATTTGTTAAATTTAAAAGATTATATCTTACTTTATTATTTTCTAAAAGGCTAGTGATGAATACATTAAACCCAAGCCTAATTTAAAAGAGATGTGCTTATTTTTTAAAAATTTATGAAATATTCAACAAAACCCAAAAATTTAGTGGTATCTATTATTTCTCAAAATTTAAAAGAAGATATGTAGTAATATCACAATTTTTTGTGACAGAATTGAGGATTAATTTTGACTTATTAATTACTTCAATTATTATCATATTCACATTAGATAAGTAAAATGAGTATATTAAATAATTACTTAAAATAACTACATTAATTTTCACATCTCTAAATTAAAATTTAATTGCTACACAATAAAATTTTGTTTTGATTCTAAGCATCTCCATTTTAAACTTTAATTTAATTTGTCGAGTTTTTATTCTCATATTATTATAATACATTCTTCCTAGGCACATAAACAAATAAAGTAGTTCTATCTATATTTCTCAATATCATATTTGCTTATTTTCATTTTAGTTTCTTAGACTATTATAATATATAATTATTTATCCTTGTTCACAACTAATTAATTATAGTGATGGTATTAACGATTAGCTTTGACTTACCCACTTTGGCTGTTGAAAAAATTTAATATACTAATTCCTTGTTTAAAATAGCTAAATCTTAACATCTCAGCTTCAAAATTTAATTGTAACACCGGCCGAGAAATATTTATATTTATTCTAAGCATCTCCATATTGAAATATAATGAACTTGTTTTGATTTTTTATTCTCATTTGATTATAATGCATTCTTACCTAGTACATAATTATCGAATTATATACCAAAATTTGCTTGTTTTGATTTTGGATTCTTAGGTTAGAAGAGATATGCATTAAAACTCCTTAAGATAAATAGTTTAATTAAATTTGTATTATTTTTTAAATGATTGATTATTACAAAATAATTATTAAATTATAATATATTTTATATATAATAACAATTATTTAAAAATAAAATAAAGATTTTAAAATAAAGATAAATTTTATTATGATGACAAATTACGCTTTAAAATGGAGTTATTTCTATTCATAAAATGAAAATAACAACAGTAATAAAATATTCTAGATAATATTAAAATTATTTGCACACTATTAGTAAAGAAAATAAAACTTAATTATTATGAAAAATAAAATTATTTTTAAATCATTGTAACGACGATAATATATTTCATTTTAACAAAAGTGAGTGCTATATTTATTTAATAGTTAAAATCTCTTAGGGGAGAATGACAGTAAGGATCTATTTTTGAAAATAATTGTTAAGTACCAAAAACTAAAAGTATTTATCAATGACATACCATCTACCAGGATTTTCATTCCCGTTGTAGTTTGACTGCTTTTCACCAGTGTAATGACATAATTACCATTTATTATTTGATACAAAATGACAAATTTTCTTGCAAGACATAAGTAGAGATATATGTCCAATATACCTTCATGTGCTAAGAGGATACTACTGTGCATTGTGAAGGCAGAAATGTAATTTTATGAACTAAAAGAAGTGGCCATTTTTTGCCAGTTTTTGACCATTGAGGCAAGCAATATAAAATGGTATCATTGTTTCTTTCAATACCCAAACAAATACAAACCCAAAGTTCGTCAAGATTTCCGAAATAGCAGACAAGCATAAAATTGTGAGTACTTGATGTCAAAAGTGTGAGTTAAATGGTAGAAGCATAAAATTCATAAACAAGTATCATATTTGTCGCACAAAGTATAGCATTAAGATTTTCGAAATAGCAGACAAGCCAAACAAGTTATTTTTCAATGCAAAATAGGAAAATGCTTATATTTCACTCGGTGGAATCCAAATGCAAATGATATCAACTTGCATATGATTTTTACAGCAATCAATCACAAACCAAACATAGATAATTGAGAGGAAGAAGACTCTGATATTCTTATAGATGGTGAAAATGACATACACAAAGCAAGCGATAACAAATTAAAGAAGATTGAAGTCAATGTAAAAGAGTTAGGAAGCTTTTAACAATCACTTTAATTGTAGTTACAATAAATATATGAATGTTAATGTCAAAAAATTTGTAATGCACTGTAGTGGTACTTGATGTGCAAATTTTAAATGTTTGCAAGTACACGAATCATTAGTAGATGACAATAAGTTCACTCCGAGGTCAATCTCTTGAGACATTATAATAGTTTAAATCCTTATTGTTTCCTATTATTTACTAATTTAAGTAAACATAAAATTGTAAATACTTTTATGCAATCAAATGAAAATTTAAGATTATTCCAATTGAACTGATTAAATAGCTAAATTACAAGAAATTGAAATCTATAAAATTCTATTGAATTTAATGAAATTATATGGGATTTGGCTAGTTATCTAATCTAATATTGAAATATTAAGTGAATTAAACAACCATTATGTAATTTAGATTATTGATTTTTCCACTAATGCTAGCGAATTCCAAAGATCATAGTAATTCTCACTTACAATTAATTAAATATGTCCTTGATATGAAGCTTCTACTTAATTAATTGTATTGTTACAAGGAAATCATTTAACCATTTAAATTAAACTAATTCAATGGATTCAATTTAAATACTTGTTCAAAAGAGCTTAATTAAGGTAAGATAATGTTTTTAACATCTTAATTTTCATATTAATTTCAATCACAAATAATATAAGCAAATCCACAACAAATAATCAAAATTATACAGATAAATAAATAAGAAATAATCTCAAACTCTAATTAATCACATTTCACAAAATATTTAATACCATTTCAATAACAAAGCTAAACTCCCAAAATATGTTTACACTTCCATTCTTAAATTCAAATCCATGAATCTAATTACAAAAGTTCTAAACATATTTGAAAAATAAACAAACTTAAAGAAAGTTTTCCTTTTTGAAGGGTCACCACCAAGTTTTGAAGAAGATGATAATTCTGCCCAGCAAGAATGTCCTCCTCTTCAATTCAGCAATCTTCTCCCTCTAATAGAAAACTCACTCTTTATAAAACCTTCTTATTCATCGAATCCTTTCCCAATTCGTTCTCTACCCAGTAGCACCTCCAAAGCCGTACCTTTTACTCATTTTGTCAACAACTTATTCAAAATCCACTCCCACATGTCAAGGAAAGTCTGTCTTCCAATTGTTTTCTTTCAAGCTGGAATTTTGACTCTTAAAACTTCAACATTTACTTTCTTTTTGAAATGTAGGATTGTAAATCATTATGTCTTGTTTTCAAATTATTTCGTATCACCCAAATACGAGTATTGAGGATAAAGTTATGATAGAAAATACGGACTATATTTAGTAAATACGGGTCTTCCAACATATTGGATTTGTTTTTGGGCTTTCTAAAACAATTCCTACAAATAATAAAAAGAAGTTGAAAGTAATAAAATTGTAAGATAAAATATATGAATAGAGGACATAAATATAACAAAATATTAGGATAAATATTGATTTATCATATATGTCAATTCACATTTACAGCACATACAATAAGGTCAATATTCTTGTCTCATAGACTAACAAGAAACAACATCTGACTTCACAAACCATAAATTCAAACAACTATAGATTTGACTTCACAAATCATAAATCCAAACTTCTATGGCTCATAAACATGTTAAAACACATATCTATGCTAAAGTAAATTCATAAAGTTTCTTGTTACTATAACTGTAAATTTTGAATACTTTCTGTAGTTGCATTCCCCCTCTCTCTGATTATTGTCCTTCCTTCTTTTAGTGCATTCATCACCTTGGATCAACTATATCGCTCCTTAAAGTAACCTAAAATCCAAACCCTTCTCTCAGAATATACTCCTTGACTTTTGCTCTAAAATTTCAATGGTTGGAAATTTATGACCAATCTCGAACTTGCTCTCTCATGCAATACCTCTCTAGTACATTTTCTTTACCACTACTCTTGTTTTCTGTAGTACTTTCTTATTTGTCAATTCAACATCTGATGCATTAGCAATCCCTTCTCTCCATCATCACTGTCATAATTAGATAATTGCTCATCACTATCATCACTAACAACTTCACCATCTTCACTACTATCAATTAGAGCCTCAGCAGTAAAAATAATAATATCTTCACCATCTTCACTATTTATGCCATCATTTGACCACCTAGTCTTCTCATCATCAACATCTTTAACAGTTATATATTATTGGTGGTAATTTGGTTTGTCACTCTTGTCTTGGTTAAGTTCTATATGTTGGGCTTTTATAGGTAATGCTACTGTGGGCTCAAATGGTGTATTGTCGACTGCTATAGACTTAAGTGGTGTTTGCTCTATTGTGGGCTCAAGTGGTGTATGCTCAGTTGTTGTGGGCTTAGGCTTAAATTGTATGGGCTTTGTGTGGTTTTCAACTTGGGAATGAATTAGTATGGATTGTCTTTATGTATCTGGGCCAGAAATACAGGATTGTGTGTCTTTCTATCAAGGGTATTGTCTGGGTTCCTTTTTATGTCTATAGTAGAGCTTATGTGTGAGAAACTTATTGATCATTGAAAAGTTTTCTTTTGGCTATGTTTGAAGCATGTACGGTAGAGTAAAAGTTAAGCTTACCACTAGGCTAAAAGCTTAAACTTGTAGTAGAGGTGTAACCATATTTTCTTAAGCCTTTCAACCCTGTGCCATGTCTTAAGGTGACTTGGCCTACTCGACCTCTGCCATGGTTATGGATATCATATGGTTTGTGCTTCGTGGGTTTTGCCGTGATAGACATTAAAGGTTGTCACAATAATGTCAGCCAAATGGATGATCACAATTACATCTTGTGATTTTAACAGCTCAGATCTTCTCCAACTGACCATGATTTGACTTTGCCTACTACTATACATTATTTTATTTCATTTTTTACTAACTTCAAAGGCCATATAAAAGTACCATTTTGTCCTTTAAAAGCCTAACAAGAAAAAAAATCTTAACGGAAAATATGGCATTGACAAATATTTTCAATTTAGGTACTTACTCGATAATTATTTTCAAAAATGGATACCCCACTATTATTCTCCCAATCTCTTATAATGGTACAAAAAATCTGAGTTTGAACCCTACTTCCTTTGGATTCAAGATTATTAATTTAGGAAAACTACAAGTTCCCCTTGGGTTTCCACTTAAGCAACTTTCCTCGTTAGAAAAAAATATATGAAAATCCCACTACCATTAGTTTTCTAATGAGCAAAATTTACTTTTTAAGGGTAAAATAGACTTTTATAATAATTACTGATGTGAGAGACAAAACTAATATGTTTCTGACATAAAATATTAAATTTTCAATTATTATAATTTAAATTAAATAATTTAAAAACAAAAGAAACCCTAGATCTAGTCTTATCCTTCTCTCTTATCTTCTCCTTCTCTTTTGTCACCTCTTATCCCTCTTTCATCAAAACTCTACCATGGCTCCTACCACCACTATGCTTGCACCACCAACATCGGATGCCTTCTCCTTTTTTTATCACACAGTCTGTTACCCCTTGCTTGTTAACTTTCACCATGTCAGCTTTGACCACTATCCTCCTCCATCATGCATGCCGCCTTACCATGCCGCTATACCACCATCCTCCTCCATCATGCATTCCTTCTGAACCTGGGTTGGCTTGCTATTTTGAGTTGTATTGTTAATATTTTCGTTGTTAATGTGTGATTTTTTTCGTTTAATTTGATCGAATTTTGTGTTTTATGGAATCAAATTGTTTGCATTATTGGATTGAATCGGGTGATTAATTTGGAAATTTTTCATAAGCTTTTGTGAGGTAGTCATGTCTTCCCATTTTTAATTTCAGTGGTGTTATATAATATATGTTCACCATAACGTAATACACAATACAAATTTGTTTAAGAAAACAAAGATTTTATTTTTATTTTTGGTGTTGTTCTAACTACTTTGCTTTGTTGATAATATGATAAGCTTGCTATTGGAAATTTTTCATAAATTCAGTAATTTAGAATTTTGTATATTGTAGTTTGAGATTTTGTGTATTATTGGGTTTGGTTTATTCTTTCTTTGTTTAAAATTTTTCATAAAAATTTATTTCTTAATTCTTTATAGAATTTTCTTTCATTGGTTTCATAACAATCTAAGAATTTCACAAGTTAAAATTATGATTAATAATTATGTTTTAATATAAAAATATTTTATATATTTTTGCAAATTAATTAACGTTTGTATGAAAATATAATAATATAAATTTAAATCATTTGAATATTTATATAAATTGAATAATGCTTTCCTAAAAATAATAAATTTAAATTATTTTATTAATTAATTATCTAAAAATTTTCAAAAAAATTATCCGAAAGATTTATAAATTTAAATATTCATACAAATTAATTTATATTTATCTGTATACAAAACAATTAAAGTATATCTAATTAATGTCTATTTAAAAATATAATATTAAAAATTTAAGTTAAAAATAAATAATTTACTTAAGAATAAATTAATATTTTTAATTTAAATATTGGATTAATAAATTAAAGCAAATGAATTAAGACCAAAATCAACATAAAGTTAGAGGGCAACTTGAGGGACATTTATGTAAAAACACAAATTTCTGTTAAGTTAATAAAAAATTTCTAAAAGTAAGGCGGTTTTCGTATATTTTTTTAATAAAATTAAGTGGAAATCTAACAAGGCGAAGTTGTCATTTTTCCTATTAATTTTAATGTAATAATTATAAAAAAATGGAAGAACTTTAAAAATAGGATATTGTATGTGTGTGTATTTTTTTTAATCAATAAAGCTTTACAAGGCTAATATTATTAAAGAGAGAGAGAGTAACAATCACTAATCACTAAGGGGGGAGAGCCCAACCCGTTTAGGAAAACCATCAAGCAAATAGAGGAAGACAAGAAAAACTTAAGAAAATCTATACACGGGAAACCATTTGCATCATGTGAAATAAGAATTCCAATAGATGGAGGATACTCCAACCACCAGTGAACCTAAGGCAGCCAAGGCCAAGATTGCCAATGCGTCAGGAACAGAATTAGTTTCTCTAAAAGTGTGAGAGCAACAAAAATTCATTTGAGAAATCAAGTGACAACAGTTATACCACCTGTTATGAATCACCCAAGGGTGCTGAGCAGAATCTTTTAGGAGGAGATGAATGACCAAAAGAGAGTCACATTCTCACCAAAGATTCGACCACTAACGATCATAAGCAAGCTCAACAGCCAGAATCACTGCCACTATTTCAGCAAAAAAAGGCTGTTTGGCAGCCAAGGGCGAGCCCGTGGCCACCCGGAAACTCGCCATTGCTATTGGAAAACCTCCCCCCCCCCCAAAAACAAGCTGCTAACCCTGGATCGCCTTTAGCCAACTCGTCTATAATGACCTTGATCCAACCCACTGACGGAGGACATCATATCAGAATGAGAATCTTCGGAGCCTTACCAAGGTGCCACGGGATACCAAGAGAAGTTAAAATTTTCCTATCCAAGCCATAATTCACGAATCCAGGACAAAAATTTGAAAAATGCTGAGTATGGGCAAGAATGTATGACTGCATCCTAGGCAAGTAGGTTGTAGTATTCTTAAATCTCAACCGATTTCTAGCCTTCCAAATACTGAAAAACACATAGCAAGTAGCTGTCAACCAGAGAACAAATCTGAGAAGACAAGCAGCATTAAGGGTGTCCAATCTCCAAAGGCCTAAACCCCTCCAGCCTTTAGAAAACAAATCTGAGACCATGAGATGAGGGCTAGGTTTCGTAATTTTGAATTGCCTGACATGACAACATGACGAGCCAAATATTTCAAAAGCATTCTAGGCCAATAATAAACCTTAAAGCTAAGGGGTATATACATACATATATATATATATATATATATAGAGAGAGAGAGAGAGAGAGAGAGCAAATATTTATAATTTTTCAATTGGAATTCTAATATTTAATTCTAGTAATGCTAAAATTTTTTTTTTGGAATTTCAGAGAAGATTTAACACAAATTGTCAACGATAAAATCGAAAAAAATTTAAAGTTAGATGTAATTGACAGATTTCAAATAGTAGGGAGGTGTTAGTAGTTAGGCTAAACCTAAGGGGATATGATACATTATACTTTTCTGGGACTTATCATTAATATAAATTGGCTGTTCAATATTCTTTTGCTTGAAAGAAAGCTCCAGGGTGAACGAGGGAAGAATAACAAAAATTGATAATAAATGAAATTTTTGAAATTGGATCATACTATATTTGATAGTTTAGATATAGCAACCGAATAAAAAAAATTTGTGTTCATATTTTCATATTTTTCCCACTATGCTTAATTTAATTTTTTTCTTAATCTTAATTAGTTTATTACCTATATTTTATTTGATTTGATTTAGTTATTTGCAACATTTTGACAATTTTATCCGATCCAATTCGATCTAAATAAAATAAAAAATTTTAATATTGACTATATAATAAGGGATTTGCCTGAGGTCAAGGTTGGATACCTTCCAAACTATATCGCAGTAGGAGGTATACCTCGAGGTAAGCTGAGATTACATGCTAAGAAACCTGATCTGAATAAATGCTCCCAAAGTCTACAACCAACGGATTATTGGGGTCGGGCAGCCTTTTGCATGGGTTTAGGTTGGGGCTTCATATAGTAAACGGATAATTATTTTAAATATCGACCAAGCAACCAGAGACAAGAAATATGGTTTTTATGCACGCATTTTGTTAGATGTTGATTTATCAAAGACATTACCAAATTTTGTTACATTGGAGTTATCGGATTATGGTTTTGATGTTGAGGTGCATTACAAAAATCTCCTTGTGAAATGTGATGGTTGTCATCAATTTGGACATTCTCCAAATCAATGTCGCTAGAAAAAGGATTACAAAAAAGGCCAGTAGAAAAATCTTTATCTCCAAAACAAATTTATAGGCCAGTTTCTGGAAATCACACAAAAGTAGCACAAGGCAAAGTGGCTTCGGACGATCAGCAAGCTGCGAATGAGAATTCAACAGATCAAAGCAAGGTGACTTCAGTGGAGCAGCAGAATACAAATCACAATCCAGCAGAAAAGCCTGTTTTTCCAGTTCCAGACATCCCTCAGGATTTCCAAAAACTTGACTCAAAAACGGTGTCTCAGAATGATTCTTTCCCGACAGAAAGTTCACTGAATCAAAATCCAAATACTTGCATTTCCCTCCTGTGAATGAAGCATAAGAGCCTAATGAACCTATTATCATGTAGATTCGACAAAAGAGAATATAGAAAAATGCACATCAAGAAAATGACGGTGTGGTGGAGATTCATGAAGCAAAAGATTTTACCAACTTTGCTACTAAATCTAATACAGCTGGAGCTTTTACGGAAAAGTACAACTACTTGGAGTTGGACCTTATTCGCCTCCTTCCCACACATGATATACAAGACCCTGATTCCAAATTCTTTTCTTCTAATGCTGAAAGTGCTGGAGGCCTGAAGGAGTCAGAAAACTACAAAGATAATTGGAATTTTCAGATGGTGGTGAGTAAATCTAGAAAGAAAAAATTTGCTGTTGGCGCTCCTAAATACTTCACTTATAGTGAGCAAGTCTAGCAATAGTTTTTAAAATTTCAAGTTTGCTTTAAATCCTATTTTATTTTGTATGCTTTCGAGCTGTTCTTTGTGTTACCTTTAACTCTCTAATAAAATTTATTATTACTTTTGCTTGAAAAAAAAAATAGTCATATGATGATGCATTGGTGGTAGTAAGCACTTCTATCATAAGTAGAATTGTGATTGACACTCGTAGCTCAGTTGATACGATCTTCAAGAGTACACTAGATTCCTTGAAGAATGAAGATTTAAAGTCGGATACAACTGATGCGGCATATATGGGGAATCCTATACCTTACCTCTGGGGTCAGTTCCGTTACTAGTAATTTTGAGGGAGAAGCCCTATTAGAAAAATACAATGATAGAACTTCTGGTCCTAGATCTGAAAATGCCATTCAATAATTCTAGGAAGACAATTTATGAGGACAGCCAATGCTGTAAAGTGTATCTATTATCTAAAGCTCAAATTCAACATGAGTGATAGGATTGGTGTAGTATATAGAGATCAATAAGTCGCAAGGACTTGTTATGCAGCTTCAATAAAAAGAACTACTACATCACAAAAGGATAGTTGGAGTTCACACACGTAGATGAAGATTCTAAAAATAGAGTAAATAAAGATAATGGATAAATTGGCTAAAAAGGTTGATTATTTAAATAGGGTGGCCATTGTGGTTATGGTGGAAAAAGCAAATAAGAAATGAGTGATGTATATGAATTTCATCGACCTAAATAAGGTTTCCGGCTTTCTAGGATAAACCAACTAGTGGATTTGATGACTTGTCATAGTTTACTTACTTTCATGGATGACATGATCAGGAAGTGAAATAAAATTAAAGATCATGTGTAACATCTGGGAGAAACTCTCTCTTTTTTGAGAAAGTACAAGATGAAGTTAAACCTTGAGAAGTTTGCCTTTGGATTTAGATCAAAAAAATGCTTAAGGTGAAAACCACTATAAGTGCCTAAAATTCAAGCAGGGAATTGAAGCAAACTGCGTAAAATTCAAGCTATCTTTGATATGAAGTCTCCATAAACTTTAGAGGAATTGCAAAGCCAAATGAAAGGATTAGCCACTATAAGTGGATTTATTTCAAAAACCATTGATAGATGTTTCCAACTTTTTCAAGTCATAAAAAGGGAAAGAATATAGGGTGGATTGACGAATGCAAAAAGCTTCCTAGAGCTAAAAGAGTACCTAACAAACACATCGTTAATTGTAAGCCAGCAAGAAAAAGATGCTCACTATTTATACTTATTAGTGACAGATCATGTGGTTAATTCAATACTGGAGAAGGAAGGTCGTGACAGAAAACGCTAATCAGCATACTACACAAGCAAGCCATTCCTTGATGCAGAATCTTGTTATTCAGCCCCATAAAAGCTACCTCTAGTATTAATAGTGGCAGTTAGAAAATTGATGCCTTACTTGCAAGTGCATTCCATAAATATCTTGACAGATCAACCTTTGAGGCAAATTACACCAACCTAATCTCTCGAGCCGGTTAGTGAAGTGGTCTATTAAATTTAGTGAATTTGATGCTCATTATAAGCTTTGTGATAAGGCTACAATGGCTTAGGCTCTAGCAGACTTTTTAGTAAAAGGTCGAGAACATGATGATCTGCCAAGTCGTGGAAGTTGTGCTACTACTACAAGAGGGAAAGGGCTCACAGAGTAGGGAAAAAGCTCAAAAGTAGTGTACTATTAATTAATAAACCATTCAAGGTCCAAAGTCAGGGAGCAAGAATTATGCTTATCAGGCCAAGAAAGATGGAGCTGGCATATACACTCGGATTTTGCCTTCATGGTAATTAATAACTCACGTGCAGATGCCCTGACCACACTATCCTCATCAACTGTTGTAAAGCAAGGTTCCTAGAACTGTTCCAATCGAGCTCATGCTTTGCAAAAGTGTGGATCAGAGGGCTTGATAAAAGCTTAAATGAATGATGTGCCCATGAAATTTACCTGGATGGACCATATTCTTTCTCAACAATGACATATAAAAGGGGAACTCCTAGAGGACAAGAATGAGGCTAGAAAAGTCAAGAACAGATCTTCAAGATACTATGTGATAGATAAGGTGCTCTGTAAGCAAGGATTTAATGTCCCTTACAGGTACTTAGACACTAATGAGGCGAACTATGTTCTCAGAGAAATACATATGGGAATCTATGACAATCATGAGTAGGATAAGTAGGATGTAAAATGAGAATGAAAAATAAATAAATGACATACATATATACATATATAAATGAATGATTTCTTAATAAGAGAATAATGTTTAATTTATGATGCGTCTATTTCTTAAAAGGACTCTTGTTATAACATCCATTCAATAATGTACATTTGTTGAGAATGAATGAGCAGATAGTGACAAAAATAATTATTTTAATTACTTAATATAAACACTATATATTTGTAAGTTGGTAGATAATAAGATTTTCTTTTCTTAGCATTTAAGACTTTCCAGAGTCTTACTTTTTTAGTTTTCTAAGTAAATGACATAAAAATCTCTAAATTTTAGTCAATTAATTTGATAAGTCCTGTTAATTATAAAAATATTCAAAAGAAATCTCAACCAATTATATTGTACTGCCTATTTAAATAAAAAAATAGATAAAAAGGTAAATTTATATTATTTATTGATAATGATTGATATATTATGAAGTGGTAGCCAACTCATTTATGTCCACATCATTATTACACATGTCATCATGTCATTTTTACCCTGTTAACTATCGGTCACCATCATCAAATATTATTCGTTTAGGTTATCATTAATATGATTCAAAGTTTTGTTAAACCCTTTATGCAATGGCACTATCACTATTATCATTTAAACAACCATTTACATAAATTTAAAATTAAAATTTTGGCATCCAAAAATTGAATGTCAAATGTATACTAAATGGCCAAAATTTAATTTAAGATTTACAGCAAATGATTGTACAAACGAAAATTATAATAATACCACTATGTAGAATGTTCAACAAAAATTTTATTAATATATATAATTATTTAAATGGATGATGTTAGATGGTAGTTGATTATGGTTGGTGATCATCGACGTTGGTGGTCTCATTAAACCAAATATAGAATTTTAAATTTAAATATACTGACATGGAGAATGTTTTTCACATCATATAACTATATAGACATACATTAATAGTCAACAAGGGTATAATAGACATCACACTTTCTCATACTTTACCATCCAAAAAGACATCACGAACTAATAGACTGAGACTTTTTTTTGGTTAGTTCCATTATTTGTGATTCATAATGGGCCAAACATTAAATACTAAAATGTAGTTTACCCTTTCTCCCTTACACGTAAATGCAACAACAAATGACATGCCATCTTTATTAATGACAAACAAGTATTATCATTAATACATGGTAAATATTGTTGTCAACAACTGAAGTTTATGGTCTACTAATAATAATCATATATAATTGGATATTGTGAGAGAGAGGTTTCTTGTAATTCCTTGAGTATTACGAACTAATTGATGGAGAACCTGAGTGCTTTTTATCTCCTTCCTCTTGTGCTTTCCATTTTCTTTCATCTTTTCCTTGCGACAGTGAAGGATGGCAATGGTGATGGTGACTCTGTAATTCAAAAAGCTTGCAACAGCCCAGTAAATCCTCATACTTGCATATCAGTTTTTGAATCCGATCCCCGAAGCTAAGCTGCAACCAATTTCAAAAGCTTATGTAAAATTAGGATGAATATAAAATATGAGAAACATACGAGACAATGGCACCATATGTTAACGAACTAGCTAATGCAACAGGTTTCAGATTGAAACAAGATATTGTGAATTGCATTGATTGGTACAAGTACGGGATGTATAAAATGGACAAGTATGGTTTTTCTGCTTTTAATAAAGGAGATTATAAAGATGCACAATGGGCACTTGGTTATTGTAATCATGCAGCCAGTAAATGTTTAGATTTTCAAATGAAGTTTCGTGTACGACAAAGCAGTCTCCTATTTGATTTCAGTGGTGATGTAATGGATACGATATACCTACTATTTCATTGATTAAACAACATATGTTCAACTTCGTACTAATAAATATTAGTCTTGAGGTTGATATTAGCTAGATTTTATATTTTTTATTTAGTTTTGTAAAGTATTTATTAATTTATATCTATTATGGTCTATATATCATTATATATAGTCCATTAATATAAGAATAATGCTAAGTATTTGAATTTTTTTAATTTTTTTTCACTCATCTTTTTACACTTAAAATGACAAACTTGTTAAATTATTTAGTCACAAACTACAGCTATTAAACACATTAATTAAACTCATTTCGAGCTAAACCAAAGGCACAAACTAATACTAATTAAAATAATTATTAAATATTATTTCATATAACAAATATATATATAATAAATCTATAAATGTTGTTAAAAATCATCATGTAAAAATTTTTATATTATATGGTCCATATGTTAATGATAAAATTTATATTAATTAAAGTAGATTAATAAGGGTTAGTGATAGAGTCTATTTAAGTCTCCTTTTAATGAAACACTTCTTTATTTTAAGGATAGTAGGAGATAATTTTAATGAACCACTCTCACATTTTGTGGTTAGTGACAAACACTCAAGTTCACTTCAATGATAAATAGAAGTTGGGAGGAGAAAAGGTGTTTTACTTGTAAAATATTTTTATTATAAAAAGAGCCCCCAATAAGCCTACAATCTTATATGTTTTAAGTATTTTTCATCATAAGGAACCTTTAAGGAAGAATAGCTTAAAAGACAACTTGATGTCAATTTGAGTTTAAAAATATTTGATCAATTATTTTCATAGGTACAATCTTATTTTCTATTTTGCTTTCACATCACACTTGCATAAGCCATATTTGCTTAAACATCGATATCACGAAACTTTCCCTAATATTGTTTCATAATGATATTAATGTAAACAAAGTTAGAGCAAGATAGTGTTAAAAAAGGCTGGGCAAAAATGTGCAATCGAATTGAATTGAACTGAAGCGAATTATTCAATTGAGTTCAATTCCAAAATGAGTTTAGTTTAACTTCGATTCTAAACCAATCAAATCAGTTAGGATTTGATTAAAACCAAACTTGATTGTAAAATTTTATTGAAGTCCCCAATTTTATCAAAATTGTAAATAAAATAACATATTTATAATTAGTTAGATAAATTCACATAAAAATAAGGGTAATTATTATGAATTTTAAAATTTTTTCTATATTTTTTATATAAATTAGGGATTTATATGAAAATATCTTAAAATTCTTTAAATCAAGTTTGAAACCAAACTTGGAACCAAACTTGAAATTAAACTGTGGAACTGAACCGATTCACTTCCACAATATATGTATTTCAGGTTTGGTTTAGCTTTTAAAAAAATCAAACTAAATCCAAATTTACCCACCCATAATGTGGAGAAGTGGACCTCGGGTTAAGAAGTTTTTAAAACTTGCATATAAATTATTTATATTTTATACTTATAAAATTAAATTTTATATTTAGACCCCTAGTATTTTTAAAAGTAATTATTTTACTCACTTAAATTATGAACTATTTTTAAATTTTGACTTATTTAACTTTTTTTTTTTTTTTCATGATAACTCTAACATTTTATTTTTGGCTCCATTCTAGATATAAGTTTTTAGTATAACTCCCAAGTATCATATTATAATTTTTGCATTCTTAAAAGAATGTAAGTGCCCCCATTTTGGTCTTAGTTAATTTACTGTATTATTTATACATAAATGCAAAAGTAAATGCCTTGCTATTTTTGTTAATGAACAATTAATAGAGATTCATCATATATGGCAAATAATTGTTGTACAACTTTATTGGATAGAGCTTTTGGATCTTGCAATTCCTTGAATTAATAGAGAATCTGAATGGTTTGTATCTCCTTCCCTCTTATGCTTTCCATTTTATTTTTTCTTGTACTTGTCAATCAAAGTATTGTCATAGCAAAAGATGGCAATTGTGATGTTGTCTCTCTCATAAGATATATCATAAACATTTAATTAATTAAAATTAATGTTTTCGTGCTAATAATAATAATAAGCAGTCTGTTTAATTATAATATTATGTACAATGTGTTTGACAGTTTTTATCTACTGCCTTTTCAGCCACTTTTGATTATGTGTTATTTTATTTTTTTTATATCAATAATTATAGTTGTGGGCAAAATGTGGACAAGACATGTGGCAGAATACAAGCTCGTAATAATTCCAACTAACATTAAGTGAGATGACCTACCTCACTGTTACCCTATTGTAAACAAGATGACAAGTCAATAAAGAACAAAGTTAAAAATGCCTCGGTAAGACCCCCCTTAAGTTGAACTCCCTGCTATGTATCGACAAAATACAGGACACCGCTGTCGATAAATGCTTAAGTGAATAGAAACCTTGGAACTTGAGGAATCGCCCATATGACCAAAAACTTTGAGATATAAGAAATTACACATGTGACGAAAAATCCCTGAGACATGAGAAATTGCTTGCATGAGTAAAAACCCCGAGATGTAAAGAATTGTTCACATGACTAGAAACCTTGAGACGTGAGGAAACCGTGATCATGAACCCTAACACACACAACAGATGAGGTCTTATGTTAGAATATGTAGAAAAAGGTTAAAATAACGCTTTAACATTGTGTTACAACAAGATATGTGTATCTACTTGTTACAAGAAGTGTGCTACTTAGTATAATAACCTATTAATAAGGAACCAAAGGTGCCTAGATGACCAGGTCTTCTAGTGACTAGGTCAATGCTACCCATGTTTTTGTTAAAGCCAAGATTTATACTCCAAAATATCTTATGAGACACCACAAAATAAGAAAGAGACAATTTCTTAACGTGGCAGCGGACATAGTGTGCATTGAACTGGGCAAAGGCCATGGTAAATGCCAATCATGTGTTAGTGGAAGACCACTCCCCAGCTTAGAAGTTCTAAAAGAGGTCTTGCCACGTAGAAAAGAGGAAAATGACCTCTTATCTTAGACTGATGAAAAATAACTACATGGCACATCCTCTAGATGAGGCCAATACTACCAATTCCCGTATGTCACGTGACACCACCTAGAACCAATGGAAAAGTGTCACTTGACTAGGGTTTAACAGAATTAAGGCAACATACCTCGTCCAATCATAGTTTAGCTCTTCCTCCTATATAAAAATATATTTTTCACAAGTTTAAGAAGGTGAACATCTATTCTTATCATCATCCAACAAAGGAAAGAAACCCATTCTCTACGAAAAGACTCTGAATGTTCAATCATCCATGAAATATACTCTCTCAGCACTATTTTGCCTCTATGTACGTTACGTGAGTGATTCATAAGCCTTTCCCCTTTACATTCCTTTAAAAAAGCAGTAATAGGACTTGGTTTCAAGATTTTTCTTTAGACCTTGTTCTTTGTTCACCATTTTACTTTCAAATATATAAGAAGGGCTATACCAACGCTCTTCAAAACTTACTTTTCGATAAAGTCTGACTTAAGCATCAGAGAGGGTCACCGAAATTGCGACCTACATCTAACCTTTGTGTTATTTTACAGGAGGTTTACAAGATAAAGTAATGAGAGAAAGGTGTTGTGAGCAAGCTGAGTCGTGACTATTTCGACACATAAAAAAGACCTCGGGCCAATTCATCCTCATTCTAGCTTCGAACTACATGACATGATTCAACAAATCAATATAGGGCTTGTCTCATAAAGATCCCAATATCTACTTGGCTATGTTCTTGGAAGTTTGTGATACTATGAGGATGAAATGATAAGGATCAAGACTTAATTCGCATGAGGTTATTCCCATTCTCTTTAAGGGATAAAGCTAGAGGATGGTTGCAATCTTTGCAACTTAGAAGTATAAGCATATATGAAGAACTAGCTTAGAAATTCCTCACCAATTTCTTTCCACCGTTAAAGACTTCGCAACTTAAAGGCAAGATTGCTCAATTTAGACAGCTTGATTTTGAGCCTCTTTATAAGGCATATGAGAGGTTTAAAGACTTAATCCGGAAGTGTCCTTAGCATGGTTATTAAGATTGGTTTCAAATACAGTTGCTCTACAATAAATTGAATAAGCAAACTCAAAAAATTATAGATGCAGCAGTTGGTAGTACTTTGTTGTCCAAGACAGCTAAAGAAGCCTATGTTTTGCTTAAGGAAATGACTTACAACAATTACCAATGGTCGAGTAAGAGGTCAATCATGAAAAGTGCTGCTGGAGTTTAAAAAGTAGATCAATGGCAGCACTTTCAGCCCAAGTAATATCTTTTACAAATCAAATTAAGTACCTTACTACAAAGGAGGCCTCTTCAAGTCAAGAGAAAGTTATAGTTGCTAGTTCGTCACATGCTGATAAAGGTTTAGAAGAGAAGTAGTGTCAATATATCAACAATTGAAACTACAACCTTTGGCTAAGTAACAATGCGCCAACCCACTACCATCCAGGACTACGAAACCATGAAAATCTTTCCTATGGCAATGCAAGCAATGGCAAACTGCCACCACTACCACCAAGATTTCAGCAATAGTCTATGGCCAAAAAAATCTGTCTTTGAAAGGCCTTTTGAGCACATTCATTATAGAGATTATAAGTCAGTTTAACAAAGATGAAGCTAGGTTGGACAATATAAAAACTCATATAGTGAATTTATGAGCAATAGTGAAGTCCTTAGAAATGTAAGTTGGCCAATTAGCTACATCAATTAAGTTTTTTCAAGAAAGAAAATTTTCAAGTGATACAAAGGTCAACCCAAGAGAGCAATGCAAGGAGGATATCACGCTTAGGAGTGGTAAAGAATTAGAGCCACCTAAGCCTAAGGAGAGTGAAAATTTAGGTACAAAAATTGAACCAAAAGCACCAAATGAAACATCAAGGCCTAGAGGTATCTCATTTTCGGATAATCCTCCCATCATCACTCTACCTTTGCCATTCCCTCAGAGATTTTAGAAAAAGAAATTGGATGTTCAATTTTCAAAGTTCTTGGAGATGTTCAAAAAGCTTCCTATCACATTCCATTGGCGAACGCACTTGAACAAATGTTAAATTGTTTAAAATTCATGAAGAAAGTAATGTCTAAAAAGTGGCATTTAAAGGAGTATAAGATGGTGAAGCTAATGGTGGAATGTAGCTCTGTTATTCAACAGAAGTTGCCAAAGAAGGAGAAAGATTCGGGTACTTTTACTATCCTTTGCACCATTGCAAATCAAATTTTGAGAGAGCCTTATGTAATCTTTAGGCAAGCATCATTTTAACGGTACTTTTGGTTTTCTGGAAGTTAGGCCTTGGTAAAGTGCAGCCGATGACTATTTCCTTACAAATGACGGATAGGTTCATCATTTATCTTTAGGAATTATAGAAGATGTATTAGTCAAGGTAAATAAATTTATTTTTTTGGTTTATTTTATGGTGTTAACGGGGAAGAAGCCTAGAAATCTCCATTATTCTTGGGCTGCCTTTCCCAGCTACTGAACAAGCTTTGATTGATATACAACGTAATGAGATGACATTGAAAGTTGATGAAAAAGAAATCAAGTTTAACATTTACCATGACAAGAAAGCTTCAAACAACAAAAACACTTGTCATAGTGTAGATGTTATCAACAATGATGTAGTGAATATGGATAAAAATGAGATGGAAGAGTCTTGGAAAAATGCTTATGAAGATGCTAAAATTTTTAAAAAGAAGAAAAAGAAACTACATAATATGGCTTGTAGAAGATATTTTGTACCAAGTCATCATAATCGAGTGCTAAATTTGAGACGAAAGTTGATTTCGAGCAAGGCAAAATTAGGAAAATCGGCTTTGTTCAAAATCAAAAAAATATTTTACATCTTGGTAAAGCCAATTTGAAAGATAAAGATAGGAGGTTATTTAGTGTGAAAGGCCAAAACTCAAGTTTTATTTCAATAAGGAAGGACAAAATGTGGCGAATGTTCTATTCGAGAATCCTACTTGATCTAATTAAATGGCCAAGTCCAGCTAAGGATGTTAAACAAAGCACTACTTGAAAGACAACCCAAGCTTCTTAGAATATGAATTTTTATTTAAATTGAAGTTTTCGTTTCTGGTTTAGCTTTCATTTTTGCTTGATTTCTTATTTGTGTGTTTTCATATATATTTCAAGTGTGCGCGTAGGTTAATCAGCAAGTCCAGCATAAGAGAAGGTCCTTTCTCAGCAAAAACGGCCTCGAGACAAAGCCCATGGCGCTGCCACCCATTCCTTGCACGTTCCCATGCCATGCTTGAGCATAAAAACCCCTCACCCATTGCCCTATGCCTCTTCTCCTCGCATTCATCAGTTTTTCCCGAAAGCATATCGCAGTTGCGCTGTCCTAACCTATACCAGCGCCATGCTTGTGGCAATAATCTCCCTTTTCACACGTTTAAGCCCCTTTTTCTTAAGGCATGGCACAGCTATGCAACCCTAAAGCGCGTCAGTGCCACACTATTCCTTCCCCCCACCACTCACGCAACAAAACCCCCTCACTCTTTGTTTTGCCTACTTCTTCCCTTAGCCAAAAATTTTCTGCCATTGCCTTATGCATAAAAACACAAAAACATTTCACACACAAACATAGACACTCTTTCTCTCATTTTTTTTTCTTCTCTTCCTCTCTAAACACGATCCATCTCTACAAATTTCTACTCCCTACATCAATCAAGCATTAATCCTAACATCAAATCTCCAACATTCTTCTTCAAGGCATTTACTTTAGTTAGACTTTTATTGGCAACAATTTTTCATCATTCCCTCATTCCCTCATTCCCTTCAACAATCAATAGAATTCAAGTAAGTTCTTTATAAAATTACAATTTTGTACTTTATATTTGATCTTTGATTGAATTGTGGTAGTGAGTGTTTGGAAACAATTTGAAGAAGTAGAATGTTGTGCTTTTGAATGAAAGTTTGGGAGAAATGATTAAATCATTAGTGTATAGGAAAAGAATTAGAATTATGTTTGGGAAATTTAGAGTAGTGAAAGAAGATTGGGCTTGACAAGTAGGTGAGTTGTGTAGTGTGCATATCAAGTGTTTGATAAAATGCTTAAGTAAAAATTTTTGAAGATATCTTGAGCTTTGACATTAGGAAGCACTTAAGCAATATTTATGAGGTGCAAAAAAGTGTTCTAGGAGTTGATTTCATGAAGGAAGAGGTGTAAGAGAAAGTGGGCTTACCAAGTGTTCGAAGAATTGTCCAAGAGAAAGCTTGATTATCATTCATGGCATCCTTAGAGCATATTTTTAGCACACTCAACCAACGTGGGACTACAACGATTTCCATAATACTTAGATAGAGCGGGCAACCAACATGAATCCAATCCACCTTCATAAGAGCACAATCATGACAAAGAGGATTAAGAGTTGAGATCTTATATCTCCCTACTCGTATGGTTCCTTTCCCTTAGTTTTTATTTGAATTCAAATATTAAGGACAATGTTTACAATAATTTTGGGGGAGGAAACTTAGTTGTCGAATTTTTGTTAAGATGTTTGTGGAAATATTTTGTGAAATGTTCATGGAAGTGTTTGTGATGTTTTATTGATCAAAATTTTTTGCTTAAGCCACCACACACACATCTTGATCTTGAATTTATGTTTTCTTAGTTTTTTTTTTTCTTGCATATGAGTTAGTTTTATTTTGTTTTGTGTTTATTCACTTTAAAATTTCTTTTTCTCTTTTTAGTATAATATTCGTACAATCTTTTCATGTCTTTTAAGTTGTTTTTTAGTTGTCATTTGAACATGCCTTAATTAATCTAAATGAAAGGCCAATGATATCATTTTGATTGAGAGCGCTTAAATTTTGGAAAATGATAAATGTTGGCTTTATCTATGTGCTTAACTTGTTACCAAATTCATTCTACTTGAGCATTCCTAAAATTTTGATCATTAATGCCATAAGTACTTGATTGTTTGGAAACTTAGAGAAGGTTTATACTAACTAAATAAACTTGTAAGACTTCATTGAATTCTAAAACTTGTTTGATTACATTTAAGGTGAAATTCTAAGGAATGCTTTATTGGGGAAATGATTTAGGTCATCTTTGAGCCGTTTGAGCCTTTGAAGCTAACCTAAGATTAATCAATTCTTAGTATACCCCCATTGAGCTTGAATACACTTTTCTTGTGTTATCCCCCTTTTATCTATTCAACCTTAGAATAACATTTAATAATCTTTTGTCACCCTAAAGTTTTGATCATTTTATTATTTATCTACATAAGGAAGACGGGTGGAGTATAAAATCTCAAACCAAGCTCTTACTGAGTAATTGGGTCTCATGCTTAGGTAAGCATAGAGAACTCGCGTAAAAAAGTAGAGCGAGGAGGAGAAATACAAAGTTCAAGCCAAACTTTTGCCAAGTAACTGGACCTTATGCCTAGTAAGCATTGAGACCCTGCGCAAAACGGTAGAGTAAGGCTAAACTTAAAAAAAAAAAAAAAAAAAAAAGAAAAGCATCTTTGATTTGTAAATAGGGTGAAAAAAAAAAAAGCAAAGAAACTTGTGAAGAATTGATGATTGGGAAAGATTAAAAGGGATTGAAGATAAAATTCTAAGATGGTTAATGTGTTTAGGGTGTTAAACTTCATTTAAATATCCTTCTTCTTACCCTAACCATAACCTATCATTACAAACTTAATGAAGCCCTAAGGATCCTTAATGTGGTTTCCTACTACGTTAGTGGAAAGTGACATAAAAATCAAATCTATGGAATTCCTTAAAAAGTTCAAACAAGCTTATTTGTTTGTATAAACTTATCTGAATTGAAGAATGATTAAACATTAATGGCAACCCCCACAATTGCACAAGGAATCTTCAAGTAGGGTGGCTTTTGGTATTCAAATTGAATTTTTTTTAGATGAATTGCCAATATTTTGAAAGTTTCCTTAATTTAAGTTATTGCTTGATTTATGAGGCTAGGTAGTGCTTTGACTAAGAATACACTTATGAGTTTATTTTGTCTCTTTGTGGTTATGTTTGGCTATGCTCTCTTAATTAGTCATTATTGTTTGCTTTTGTATTGATTTGCTTACAAACAAGCAAACAGATGTCCTTGGCCTAGGGTTTACATATTCAACATAATACTTCTCAGATAAATAAAATTGAAATGTGATCTTGGACCATTCAAAGCTAACAAAATTCTTTGACTGAATTGTAAAAATGAGAACATTGAAATATATGAATTTAGAGCAAATTAATTTTAATTTTTTCTCTATGGCGAAACCTTTTTCCAAAAAAAAATTACTAATTTCGTGCGATAGTCGTGTAATAATAGTTTAATTTAGTGCAAAAATAGTGCTTATCTATACTATATTTTTATTTTAAAATATGAATAATTTTACAACATAAAACTTAAAAAAGCCTTTCATTGATATTTTTTTCAAAGAGATCTCTAAAATTAATGATATAAATAAAGATTTTGCCCAGTCAATTAGTCAGGTATTAGAAAAATGATGTGAATTTCAATATATACACACACACACATTCAATAACTCAATATGGAATCAAATCCACTATTCAACAATTAAGTGTTTGAAACCACGTATGATAATCATTGTAACACTTCTTAAACAATGTAATTCTAAAACAAAAGGTTCCTTTTATAACAACAACGTTATGATATAATATCACATCTTACATAAAAGTCTCATTACCATATCCATACCATATCTATAGCAAATATTAAATGTCATTACCGTATCCTCTTAAACGGATATATATATATATATATCAATATTAATTCGTATCCTCTGCCCCAGCTCTCTCTCTCTCCCCCCCCCCCCCTCTCTCTCTCTCTCTATATATATATATATATATATATACACACACACACACATGCTTCCTAACAAAAAAAAATAAAAATAATAAATTTTAAAAAAAAATAAATTAATGATTTGATTTCAATATTTCAAAAAATTAACATACCATATTAATAAATTAAATTAAAAAATTAATGTCATGTAACATATTAAAAATACATATAATTCTTACTATAAAAATTTTAATTCAATAATTATAACAATTAATAAAATTATAAAAATTTATAAAAAACTTATCTCAATCATAATAAAATATTTAAAATGTAAAGTTTATCTCTTCATTCACAGATATGTAACAGCCATCCAACATAATACCTATAACATAAAAAATAAGAGAATCAAGCATAAATGACCACTATTCACCCTCTTTATTGAGATATGAGTATCTATAAATTTTTCATTAAAAAAATGACCACTTACTATATTTTCAAACCGAAATACCCTGTAACCAAAAAAAAAATGTCAAGCATTTTCAGTTCCGTTCACATGCTTGTTTCGAGCCCTTGGAAACTTCATTTTTCTCTCATTCTCTTCTTCCTTCTCGACAGTTTTGAGCATTCATTTCTTTTCATTTTTCTTCTTCACTTATTGACAACGAACGGATTAGAGCTATTGTGTCTTCAGCATTGACGGCGCCGTGGTGGGGATCATTTCCGATAGAAACCGAGTTTGCTCAAATTTTGGCCATCGTTTAAAGGCAATCGTGGGCATTTGCGGCAGAGGCGATGATGATATAACCAGATTTGAAAATGCATGAATTTGGAATTGAATGAATTGATGATAATTGTGTTGAGTTGAATGATGATTGCTTGTCTTGAAATGAATTGATGGTGATTATGTTGAGTTGAATAGTATTTGGCAGTTTCGATTTCAATTGATGATGAAGTTTGTTTGGGTTTTCTAATTGCTCGAAATTGGATGTAGGAACTGCTAACATAATTTCAAGTATATTACTGCATGTGTGAGGAATTAACACACTCGAATGTATGGGATTCCATACGTTCGAGTTGGTTTAAACTCGAAAGTATGGGAATTCCATTACTTTTCAAGTGCAAACCAACTCGAAAGTATGGGAATTCCATTAGTTTTCAAGTGCAAACCAACTCGAATATATGGGAATATTGGGTTGGGTTTCCTCCTATTTGGAAATGGCCCAAATTTTCTCTTCAATAGTAATTAAGCCCAATTAATTCAAGAACATTTCAGTCTTTTTTCAAATAAGGTTTATTGTTTAATCTGCTGCAATATATATATGTGTCTTAAGAAGAGAGAGGCGGGAACTGTTCATCATCTAGAGAGAGAAAGATACTATTCATCGTCTAGAGAGAGGCGGACACTGTTCACGAGAGAGAGGCAGAACAGTAAACTTGGGACAGTTCTGATCAAGTGGCTAATCGGAGGTCGATTCGTCGTCCGATTGAGTTGAAATTTTACCAGCAGCTTCCTAACTCAGAGAGTAAATTTTGAATGGTGGAGATCAGATTTAGAGCTCATTTTCTCCAGATTTCGTGGTTGAAAGTTAGGCCACCATTATGGTGATGTTTATCTTTAACTCTCTCTAATTTCTTTGTGAAACTTGATTGTTTGCCAAAATTGTATGATCTTGAAAATATTATGGATATGTACCTCTAGTTATAAGTAGAGAGAAATTGTGTATTCCCATTATTTGATTATAGTGGAGTTTTTTTGGGTAGAATACGGTCCCGTGATTTTTACTCCTCACATTTGGGAGGTTTTCCACATTAAAATTGATTGTGTTATGATTGTTTTGTTGATGATGTGGTTGCTGTCCAAGAATTGATTTTGTGCCACAGATTGTTGCTCTATTTGTTTGTTTCTATTAGGTTTACGCAAGAGGGGATAAGGTAATTATTGTGCTTCCGCAAATTGATTTCTATTAGTTTATCCCAACAAAGTGGTATCAGAGCTTTGGTTATACTTGTTTTGTGCCTTATGTTGAATGATGGAAGCTAATACAAGTAGAATGGTTAATTTGAATGGTGTAAATTATCATTTATAGAAGGGAAAAATGGAAGATTTTTTATATGTGAAAGATTATTATTTACCTGTGTTTGAGAAACAGAAACCCGATAATAAAACAGATGCACAGTAAAAGTTGCTTCATCGTTAGGTGGATGGCTATATCAGACAATGGGTAGATGACAATGTTTTGAATCATATCAGTGGAGAGACAGATGCAAGTTTTTTGTGGAATAAGCTTGAAGAATTATATGCCAGAAAAACCGGGAACAACAAACTATTTTTGATAAAGCAGATGATGAATTTGAAATATCGGGATGGAAAACCCATGATAGATCAGTTGAATGCATTTCAGGGAATCATTAATCAGTTGGCTGGAATAAACATCAAATTTGAAGATGAAGTACAAGGGTTATGGCTTTTAGGCACATTACCGGACTCATGGGAGATATTTAGAATGTCATTTATCTAACTCAACTCCTGATGGTATTATCACCATAGAATTGGATAAAAATAGTGTTCTGAATGAAGAGGATAGAAGAAAGTCACAGGGTTCTTCACAGTCAGATATTTTAGTCACAGAAAAAAGGGGGAGAAGTAAGAGTAGAGGTCCGAAGAACAGAGATAAAAGTAAAAGCAAGACCAACAAGTTATCCAATGTTAAATGCTATCATTGTGGTTTGAAAGGGCATATAAAGAAGTATTGTCAATAGCTCAAGCGAGACAATAAGAAGGATAAAGGAAAGGAAAAGAAAAATGATGACAACAATGATGATGACAAAGTTGCTATTGTTACAGATGACTTTCTTAGTATATATGATGATGATGTTGTCAACCTTGTATACCATGAGACCAGCTGGGTAATTGATAGTGGTGCCTCCATTCATGCTACATCACGAAGGAAATTTTTTACATCTTATACATCTAGTGATTTTGGAGATGTTAAGATGGGAAATAATGGCTTAGCTAAAGTCATAGGCATGGAAGATGTATGCTTGGAGACCAATAATGGCACGATGTTACTGCTGAAAAATGTCAAACATATTCCTGATATTCGTGTGAACTTGATTTCTACAGGTAAACTTGATGATAAGGGTTTCTCCAGCAACTTTAGTGGTGGTAAATGGAAACTTAGCAAAGGTTCCATGATTGTGGCCCGAGGAAAGAAATGTTCTTCATTGTACTTTATGCAAGCAAAGATTGCAGACAGCAGCATCAATACAGTGAAAAATGAAGATACAATAGAGTTATGGCATAGAAGACTTGGTCACATGAGTGAGAAGGGTTTGAATGTTTTGATCAAGAAGAATACGCTTTCTAAGTTGAAAAATGAATCTTTGAAAAAGTGTGTTCATTGCTTGGCAGGGAAGCAAACTAGGATTACTTTTAAGACGTCTCCACCTTCAAGAAAATCAAGTATACTCGAATTAGTACACTCTGATGTTTGTGGCCCTATGAAAACAAAAACACTTGGTGGTACTCTCTATTTTGTGACTTTTATAGATGATCACTCAAGGAAGTCGTGAGTTTACACATTGAAGACAAAGGATCAAGTACTAGATGTGTTTAAACAGTTTCAGGCCTTAGTTGAGAGACAGATTGGGAAGAAGTTGAAGTGCATCAGAACTGATAATAGGGGTGAGTATTCTGGACCATTTGATGAGTATTGCAGACAGTTAGGAATTCGTCATCAAAAGACACCTCCGAAGACTGCTCAATTAAATGGGCTAGCTGAGAGGATGAATAGAACACTAGTTAAAAGAGTGAGATGTTTGCTTTCACAAGCACAATTGCCAATATTTTTTTAGGGGGAGGTTTTGAATACAGTTGTACATGTATTGAATCTCACGCCGTGTATTCCTTTAGACTTTGATGTTCCAAATAAAGTTTGGTTGGGAAAGAATGTTGCTTATGATTATTTGTGTGTCTTTGGATATAAAGCATTTGTGCATATTCCAAAGATGAGAGGTCTAAACTTGATATTAAGACAAGACAGTGTGTATTTCTCGGCTATGGTTAAGATGAGTTTGACTACAGGTTTTATGATCCAGTACAAAAGAAACTTGTAAGAAGTTGCGATGTTGTATTTATGGAAGACCAAACTGTACAGGATATTGAGAAGTCAAAAGAAGCAATGTCTCAATATAGTGATACGTTGATAGACTTGGATCCAGTTCTTCCTATACATGTTCCAGCACAGCCTATAGATGAAGTCCTGGATGACCAGCATGGTATAGGTGATATTGACACTTATACACAGGTTGAGGTTGATGATGATGTTCAAGATCAATCATCTACTTCAGAGGCTTCACTAGATACTCCACTCAAAAGATCTACCAGAAACCGACAACCCTCCACACGGTATCCTATAAATGAGTATGTGTTATTAACTGATGGAGGAGAACCTGATATGTTAACCAAGACTTTTTGAGGGAAAAGCTTGAAGTTTGTTGTTCGATTGTTGGGTTGACAAGTCTCTCCATATAGTCGGAAAGGGGAAGATTTATTGGGTTGAGTTTTCTTCTATTTGGAGATGGCCCAAATTTTTTCTTCAATAGTAACTAAGCCCAATTAACTCAAAAATATTTTAATCTTTTCCCAAGCAGGGTTTAGTATTTAATTTGTTGCAATATATATATGTGTCTTAAAAAGAGAGAGGCGGTCACTGTTCATCATCTAAAGAGAGAAATGTACTATTTATCGTCTAGAGAGAGGCGGACACTGTTCACGAAAGAGAGGCAAAATAGTAAACTTGAGACAGTTCTGATCAAGTGGCTAATCGGAGGTCGATTCGTCGTCCGATTGAGCTGAAATTTTACCAGCTGCTTCCTAACTCATAGGAGTAAATTTTGAACGGTGGAGATCAGATTTGGAGCTCCTTTTCTCTAGATTTCGTGGTTAAAAGTTAGGCCACCATTATGGTGATGTTTGTCTTGAACTCTCTCTAATTTCTTTGTGAAACTTGATTGTTTGCCAAGATTGTATAATCTTGAGAATATTATGAATATGTACCTCTAGTTATAAGTAAAGAGAAATTGTATATTCCCATTATTTGATTATAGTGGAGGTTTTTTGAGTAGACTACGGTCCCGTGGTTTTTACTCCTCACATTTTGGGAGGTTTTTCACGTTAAAATTGATTGTGTTATGATTGTTTTGTTGATGATGTAGTTGCTGTTCAAGAATTGATTTTGTGCCAAAAATTGTTGCTCTATTTGTTTGTTTCCTATTAGGTTCACGCAAGAGGGGATAAGGTAATTATTGTGCTTCCGCAAATTGGTTTGTATTAGTTTATCCCAACAGGGAATTCCATATTTCGAGTGTAATCCAAATCGGATTTATGGAGTTCTCATACACTCAAGCGTCACAGGGATAAGCAAATTTAGATTGCGATTCAACATATAAAAATGAATGAATGAGGCTATAAGTTTGTGGTTTATGCCTATTACGCAAGCGTTGAAAGAGCAATTTAGTAGAAATGATATATCTACTTTTTTCAGAAAGAAATATACCTTTAACTTGTATCTGATGCTGAATTGTATGCTAAGCTGAATGTGGTTGAAAAAAGAGTCTCAAATTTGTATTTAGTTTTCTAGGTATTAATGGCCTATTACAAGTAGAATTGGTTTTATTTAGTTATAATTTTTGTCCATGTGTGGAGTTGGTCCCAGTTAATAATGAAAATGTGGAGTTATGACCTTTCTCATTATTTCACCATAAAAATGCTCGATAGTGTCTGGATAATGACCAAATAAGTTTTGTGGTGGATGACAGGTACTAGCCTAGTACAAAGCATACAAAAGTGCTGGACAAGAAGAAAGTGAGGAGGGCCAAGCTTTACTATCTGTGGGACAGGATGAATCCACTTAGAAATAAATAGAAAGTTTTATAATAAGTGGAAGACTAATGAATTCCTTGAGAAGTGAAGGAAGGGGTTGTGTTGCATTGGTGAGAAATGTTGAGAAATATTTGTGTCTCCATTTTGCCCCGTTCTGCTAATTAAGGTTTAATCTGGATTCTTTTGCTGGTTGGGATAGGAAAGTTGAGATAGTTCCAGAATCCAGTAGAGTACAGACCAAGCTGCCACAAAAGTGTTGAAACCTTTTTTGTCTACAATTTTGCTATTAACATAAAAGTTTGTACTGAAGTTGATGTATGCCATAAAATTTCTTTATTTGCAATGATGGACTATTAATATAATCTACAAATCCATCCTGAATGTGCTGCTGGCATTCCCTGTCTGATTGCTTAGAATATTCAATGTTATTATTATTATTAGCTTAATTCAAGTGTGCAAAGTGGGAGCGTGTAGCCACATCTCTGAAACCCATTTCAGCTTCTCTATCTGGTGATCTATTTAAGTATGCGACAAAATTGTTATAATAATGATTCAAAGTCAACCATATTAAATCCTAATAAGGTATTGTGTCCTGATTGGTTGATTAGCTGGATGCCTAGAAAGCTCCTGTTGGATTCAGCTTCTGCCAAACTTGAAACCTTAGTTTCGAGTTTGGCCAAAAACTGATCTGCTTGAAACTAAGGTTTCGAGCAGACCAGTTTCCTGTCCCACTCGAAACTATGTTTTCAGCAGGATCAAAAATTTTCCTGCTCGAAACCTAGTTTCGAGTTCGATGAAATCTGGGACCTAAATTGTCTTCCACTTCTGTAAATTTGTATTTTTTTTATTTATATACTATACTTTAACGACAAAAACACGGAATATTAACCGAATTCTAGTATTACATTGTCAAGTAATATATAAAACAACACATTTTTCACAAACTAACATTTTTTTTCTTCTCTTTTTTAAATTGAAAATTGAAAATTAAAAACTTAATCAAAAATATTTACCTTTATGATGAATATTGTATCTCAATGAATATTATCCACAATATTGTATAAGAATCAATCATAATATAGGAAGGTATGAAGAATTTCGGTTCCACGTTCTACTTTGAAGAAAAAGTGTTAGGAATGGGAGAAAAAAATGAAGAAAAAATGAAAAAAATGGAGAAGCAACCAAGAAAGTGGTCATTAGGGTACTTCGGTCCGAAAATATAATAAGTGGTCATTTGAAAAAAAAAAAAAAAGTAGGTGGTCACATTTCAATGAGAGAGGTGAACAGTGTCTTCTAGTTAATTCCCAAAAAATAAATGGATATTCAACTGATCACCAATGACATCGTCTTGATAACAGAATTCAAAAACGAAATGGTATCAAATAGTTATGAATATTTCAAAATATCTGTATATTTATACAACATCTTAAATGGATAATATATTCTATTATTATATTCATACTACATCTATTTTTATACTTAACATATTCTTATTATTCGGATATAGGATACAGACGAATATCTACAAAAATAGTTAGCGTTACTATCCCTAAATCCATCTAGACCAAAATGTACAGACAACAATTTTTACCTTACATGAAGAAGTACTCCTAATAGTTATTTCATTAATTAAGACAATTGCGTTTATGTATCATGGAAAAAAAAAAGCTAAAGCCTTCATTAAATGATAAGTTGAAATCAATTTACATATTGCTAATGAATTAAAGTTAAGAAGAAAATTAAAAAACAACATAATATTGAATTTAACCCAAACAGGTCGACTAACAAATTATCTAGAATATATGTATTGACACTCATCGAACTTAGACGTAAACTTCTGATTTCTTAGCTTTTTCCAAGCAAATCATATAGCTATTTTGTTAAGATTAATTCTAAGTGATCAAAAATTTGAATTGTCCAAGCATTAGTTTGTTTTCTCTATTTTTGGAGAAATCAAATTCGAAAATGAGTATACCCTTGACAATTCTTTTTCTTTTAGCCTCAAAATTTCTAATTGATATAACAAATTAATTTTCAAACCAGTTTATTTTGTTATAAAATCTCATAAACTATTAGAAAATCAGTGTGAAATGTTTCGGGCATAACAAGAGAAGAGCCATGGATCATATTCAATTTAGAAACTCATAAATTAATTAGGGTTCTTTTGTTTAAAAAAAAAATTCTCATTCTTTTCTTTATATTTTTTGATATATCAAAACATGGTTCAATTTCGAAGATGTCCTAGGGGGATGATTAGAAAAATAGGAAGAAGAGGGTCACCGTTATGGAGTTGTTGATGCTTTATCTTCGCTGTTTTTACTTCCCACTTGGTTGTGAACTAAGCTCCTCGAGTAGGGGCAACAACGACAAGACCTGAGCCAATGACGTTGTTAGGAGATAGCAGTTCTTCCTGGCTGTGAGCGAGAGCACGACTAACTTTAATCCTTTCGTCCAAAACAGAAGCAAGAGAGGGCTTGTTTTTCCAAACTTCTACAAATAAAATTAAGGAAACAAGTCATCTCAGGCATATAAAAAAAATAAAAAATTGAGCTGTAAAAAACAATAAAAATAGCAATAACTTACTAGCTTCTAAAAGGTTGTTAGGGACATTCCCATTAATACCTAACAACCCCAGGGATAAACCCATTTTATCCCCATATAAAGTTCATTAATTCTTCCAGTCCTTGTTACAAGAGGGGTTACCTTTCACTGGTTTCATTATGCATGTTCCGGGATTTTACATAATAATAGCCACGGTGACGTAGCGGGTAATTTTTTATTATATATATACTCTTCACCTCACGATCTGTGGGCTCAAAGTTTCCTACCTTGGCCGAGATCACATGCAAGCCTGTAATGATTCATCAGGTTGAGGTTTAGTTAATAGGTGATGCCATAGGTATGGAAAAGCCTTGCAATAAGGCTAGAGAGGTAATCTTGCCTCGACGAAGAAGAGTTACTCATTAAAGGCAACTAGGCCGACTAGGAAACTCTTTTTCCTCAGGTAGTCTTAAAGTAACCTTACTGGGGATTTGAAATACCTCCCTATAAGCATCAAGGTCATTTGTTGACGAAGTTGGAGGCATACCAGTCTTGTTTATAGGGGTTGTTATTTCTCTTTAGGAAAAAGAGACCTTGGTCCGAGAGATCAGGCTCTTCAGAGCAGTCGCCTCATCTTCTTTGTCCCCTACATCCTCATTATTTTCCCCTCCAGCACCGTTCTCATAATTATCCTCATTCTCTTTAACACCCTCATCAAAACTACCATTATCGCCCATTAGCACCTCAAGGATTTAACTTGTTCTGTAACTTAAGGAGCATCACCCTTAGCTTGGTTGCTAAAAGCAGGGTCCTCGACATGCGGAGAAAGCCTCTCCACTATGTCTGGCAAATTCTGGAGAACATCCTAATCTCCAGCTTCATTCTCCCTAGTGCTCTTACATTCCTGTGAAGCTTTCGAAGAGTTATACATCTCGTTGTAATTCACCTTTTTTTAAAGGAATCTCGTAGTTGTATGGAATAAGTATTTCTTTCCAGGTCTAATGTTTCAGCTTATTCCAAGTCTCATAGTTAGTCTCCATGGTGCTAAAGGAAGAGCTTACTTTATTTTTCCTCAAGCTAACGTTATTTTGTTACTAGCAGTAATAAACATTTAAGCATTCAAGGAGACAGTGGCAGTTTTTTAAAAATACAAAATTAACACAACCATTTTTTCGACAAAAAACTTAAAGGGCAGAAACGTGTCTTGGAAGCTACACCCTTGACGTCAGGTCCGAAGGAGGCAAAAATAGTTTCCAGTCAAGCTATAGAGCCTGCAACAGGGACTCGATGATATAACATGAGGTGAGTAAGCTTGCATGCTAGAAGAACTTACTCTTAGTAAATGCTCCTAGGTCATATAACCCACAGATCATTGCGGTCGAGTGCCTTTACGTTAGATTTGCTCATTGGATAACGAAGTAGAAAATCTTTATCGATAGATTTTATTTCATTAACAAAGATAATAGAAAAGAAAAGCATATGATTTGATTAAATTTCAAACAGATATACAATTCCAAATAGAGCAACAAAAACAAATATATAGAAATAAATAATTAATAATTGTAATTTTCAAAAAGTACATCAAAATAAAAAAAAATAGTAAAACGAATTAAGCACTGCAATTCTTAGAAAATAAGTAACTTAAACTTATAAGTCTTTGCGTAATATTGTTACCATATTTTATTCCGGTAAAAAAAGGATATATAAATAGAAAGTGTTGATCATTTAAAAAAATAAATAAATGAAAGTGGGAAGAGTGGAAAGGGAGAGGTACAAAGGAATGAGGTTAGGTGAGTGTATATGTATACTTTATATTTTCATATATGTATTTAAAAATATTATATATGACTTTTGACGAATCAGATCAAATTTTAGCGAATGGAAATATAAATATCCATAATGTAATCTATTGCGAGTGGATTGTAAGTTTTCTAACTTAATCCAATTCATTGTTCCATAAAATCCATCAAAAATGTATTGGATTAGATTATACTGGATTGGGCGAATTGGTTAAATTAGATTGGATTATGAAAACTCCTATAAAATTTTAGATATTTTCCGTCTAATAAATGAGAATTAAGAATTTAAATTGTTTATAGCTCAACTCAACAATCAATTAGGGTCTTTTCCCCTTTTTTTTTTTTTGCAATACTTAATTTATTAAATTTAGTTATTTTAATCCGCAACGTCTGCAATTTAAAAGGAAAGAAGAAGTTCTGGAGAGAGCTTGTTACATTCATAACGTTATCCATGCAATGAAATAGCCTAGTAATCCAACCATCCCTAGAATAGCCCCTTAGTTGGGATTGTGCGGGGTTGACATAGCAATACTACACAAAACATGTCTTCCAACTCAATGCTATAGCGAAGAATAGTTTAACTTGTACCAAGACAATTAAGCTCAAAACTCAAACTTCTTGCTGTGGAAGTCTCAAGTCCTACAAGAGCTTTAGTTTGCAAAATATACCACCATCAAGAAGACTCAATGTTATTGTGGATGATGAACAAAAATATCATCACCACAGACAACCTTAAGTATGAAATTTCTCCAGTTTGAGTGAGAGAATGTTAAGAGATGTACTTGTGGGATGCACCACCTTAAGTAGTTTGTAGGAAGCCCTAGAAAAGATTTTTACTATATAATCCATGTTCAAGATTTTCTATTTTAGAGGACTCATTTGCACCACTGAGAGAGAGGGCATGACCATGACATACTTTACTCAATGGGCCACAACAAACCTTACTCAAGCCACTAGTAACCGAAAAAGGAACTGTTCAGAAGGCAACTTCAATGCTGCAAACAAAGGCAAAGGAAAGGGTGGATGTCATTCTAAACTTGCCAAATTTGCTTTCTGACTGGACACGTAACTGCTGAGTGTTGGCATAGTTTTGACAAGAATTTGGTGCCAAAGCAAGAGAAAAATACAGAATGGAGCTTTTGCAATAACATTAGAGAAGGTAATTGATCCAACTTGTTATATAGATAGTGGAGTTACCGATCATGTGACAAACTCTTTCAACAATCTTGAAGTTAGCATTGAATATAATGGGAAGGAAAAGCTTGCAGTAGCTAATGTACAGAACTTGCACATTTCTCAAGTTGGGTACTCAAAACTCCCTCTGTCACACACAAAATACCTTCTTTTAAATCATATTCTTTTTGTGCTTAAATCTTGTCAATGTTTCAATATTTCAATATTTTCATATGATATTGAGGTGCTAATAAACTTTACTAAAAATACATGTGTTGTAAAGAAAAGGATAAAGGGAAATGTTTTGCTCAAATGAGTGGCTAGGAAAGGCCTTCATCAATTTGCAGTGCTCGCCAATTAAAGCAGCTTATATAGTCACTATTGTCAATAGGTAGTCCAACTGTTTTCAATCCATGTGAAAAGGTCTAGATGTGAATAAATTAGGTTTTATTTCGGCCCTGAGACCTTAGAAATCCTTAGATTTGTTGCATGGGAGATTAGGGGATCCAAATATAAATTTTCTCAAAGGCTCCTTATTAAGTTGTAATGTTCTTAAAGGTTTCACTGAAAACACTTCAATTCTGCCCTGAAACTTTTGTTTAACTTGCCAATACGAAAACGTACACAATATGGAAACTCACATAAACTTACATCTCTGAGATCTTGCACCTAGCAAATATTCTTAAAGACACATGTATTATATCTCTTTTGCTGATGACCTAACAAGTTCAATTTTTCCCTTGACCACAAAAGCTGAAGCCTTAAATACATTTAAACAGTTCATAAATCTGGTTAGAAATCTTCTTAAATAGAAAATCAAAACTCTTCAACGTGATATGGGTGGTGAATTCAAATCCTTTAAAAATTTTCTAATTGAACAAGGCATTTCATTCAAATATCCTTGTCCCTACACTCGTTAAAATAGGAAAGTAGAAAGAAAGTATAAGCATATAGTCGAGACAAGATATAAGATCTTATCTTAAATGATGCCCAAAATAATTCTAGCAAAAATGCTTGATAACCCCATTACTTTTAAGCATAATATCACATCCCCTAAACTTTGATTAATACTCCATCTCTATTTAATATTCAAAAATAACTTTTAAGAGATATTGAAGAATACCCTAATGTTTAGACGTATAAGTAAACATCCTCTTGATATTTGAAGAAAAACAAAGGCTCCAATGGAGTAAGCAAATAAATAGATATCTCCTTAACATTTATTTCTATTAGTTGACTTGATAGATTATTATCATTTATATTGTTAATTATTTACAAAATAATAAAGTAAAATACATTTTTTTTCCTTATAAGGTTCACTCCTTATTTTAATGTGACGAAGCAGAAACGCAAAAATAAATAAAACTAAAGTTTCAAAAGTTTTTGAATGAAATTTTATTAAAAGAAAGGTGTCCAAACAATACTGTAGGCTCTCTATTTATAATAGAGAAAACCTAAAACTATTTAAATAAGGAAAAAGAACTTCTACCAAAAAGAGAAAACCTAAACCTACTTAAATAAGGAAAAAGAACTCCTACCAAAAAGAGAAAACCTAAACTTACTTAAATAAGAAAAAAGAACTCCTACCAAAAATAAAAGAAGCTAAATATTAAAAATAAAAATTAAAAAAAAATAATTTGAATAAAATAAAAAAAAAAAACACTAGTCAGGTTGTCCTACATCAGCTCCCCGCCACTTGAAACTGACTTTCTGTTCTCAAGTTCTCTGGGTATAACACTTCATCTTCTTGATACTCGTATATACTTGCTACATTAAAAGTGTTTGAGATATTCCAATCATTCGGTTGTTGTAACACATAGGCATTATCATTAATCTTCTTTGCGATACGAAATGGCCCATACTTTCTATTCTGCAATTTGCTACGAATCTCAAGAAACCGACTTTTGCACAAATAGGGCATGACAAGATCTCCTTCCCGAAATACCTTCTGTCTCCGATGTTGATCTGCGTCTTTTTTGTATTTCTTGTTGGAAGCTTCCAATCTAGCACGAACCTCCTCTTATATTTTCTGTACCTTTTCTGCCATGTTTTCTGCAGCCTTATTAATCTCTGGTAACAATGATAAAGTTACCAGGTCCAATACATGATGGGGTGGCTGCAAATAAACCACCTCAAATGGAGTTTTACCAGTCGAACGATTCATCATATTATTATAAGCAAATTCTACTTGAGGCAACACTGTATCCCATTGCTTAGACTTCTCCCCACAAATACAACACAACATATTTCCTAATGTGCGATTAACCACCTCTGTTTGCCCATCAGTTTAAGGGTGAAAAGCACTACTGTACTGTAACTTCGTATCAAATTTTCCCCATAAAGTACGCCAAAAATGACTAAAAAATTTGACATCCCTATTTGAAGTAATAGACTTAGGAATACTATGTAGATGAACCACTTCCTTAAAGTATAATTCTGCCACATAAGTTGCATCACCAGTTTTCTTACAAGCAATAAAATGTGCCATCTTTGAAAAACGATCCACAACAATAAAGACAGAATCATTATCTCGTTGGGTACGCGGTAATCCTAGCACAAAATCCATTGACACATCCTCCCAAATATTTTCAGGCACGGGTAATGGCGTATACAATCCAGTGTTCTGAACCTGTCCCTTAGCAACTTGGCACACTTAGCACTGCCGCACAATTCTTCCTACATCTCATTTAAGTTGCGGCCAATAATACCTCTCTTCCACCAAAGTGATTATCTTGTCTCGCCCCACATGACCAGCCAAACTGCCACCATGTAATTCCCGTATTAATAGCTCTTGTAATGAACAATGAGGAATGCATAACTTGTTGGCTTTAAACAGATATCCGTCATGAATAAGAAAATCTGCTGTTCACTGATTATAATTACGTTGATCCCAAATGATGTGGAAATCTTTATCAGTTGCATATTGTGTTTTCACTACCTCAAATCTAATTATTTCATTACTCAAAGTGACCAATAAAGTAGCTCACCTACTCAAAGCATCAGCTACCTTATTCTGTTGCCCAGACTTATGCTTCAATACAAACGTAAATTTCTGCATAAATGACACCCATCTACCATGTATTTTATTCAAATGATGTTGACTATTGATATACTTCAATGCCAGGTGATCACTATAAAGCACAAACTCCTTCTGAATCAAGTAATGCTCCCAATGCATCAATGCCCTAATACTGTATAAAATTCTTGGTCATACGTAGACTATTTTTGTCTAGCATCACACAACTTTTTGCTAAAATACTCAATAGGTCCACCTTTTTTTACTGAGAACAGCACCAATACCTATTCCCGAAGCATCACACTCCATCTCAAATACCTTATCAAAGTTAGCTAATGCCAATACAGGAGCCGTACAAAGTTTTTCTTTCAAGATGTCAAAACTTTTATTTTGCTCATTACCCCAATTAAACTTTCCTTTCTTCAAACACTCAGTAATAGGTGCTGCGATGGTGCTAAAGTTACGAATAAACTGACGATAAAATGTCACTAATCCATGAAAACTCCTTACTTCCCCAACAATCTTTGGTGTAGGCCATTCTCGAATTGCCTTAACCTTAAACTCATCAACTGTAATGCCGTCAGCCCCAACTACAAACCCCAAAAATACTAAATTTCACTGCATAAAATTATATTTCTTTAAGTTGACAAACAACTTATTTTTCCTAAGTGCTTTGAACACCTCCCTCAAATGAACCAAATGACTCTCCTCATCACTACTATAAATTAAGATGTCATCAAAATATATTACAACAAACTTGAAAACAAAAGGTTTCAATACCTGATTCATAAGCCGCATAAAAGTGATTGGTGTATTTGACAGACAGAAAGGTATTACCATCCATTCATACAATCCCTCTTTAGTCTTGAATGTTATCTTCTACTCATCTGAAGGTTTGATGTGAATTTGATTATAACCGCTACATAAGTCAAGTTTGGAAAACACTTTTACTTCTCCAAGCTGATCTAGCATATCTTGTGACCGTAGGATTAGAAACTGATACCTAATGGTTATTCTATTAATTGCTCTGCTATCTACACACATCCGCCAACTACCATCCTTTTTAGGGACTAGAAGTGCAGGAACTGCACAAGGACTTTTGCTCTCCCTAATAAACCCCTTCTTAAGTAGCTCATCCACCTGTTTATGCAAAATCTCATGCTCCTTATGACTCATTCTATAATATGGCAAATTGGGATAACTAGCTCTAGGCACAAAATCAATGTTATGTTGTATATCCCGCATAGGTGGTAACCCGTTTGGCATCTCCTCTGGAACTACATCGGAAAATTCAGACAATAATGGTTGTACGATCTCTGGAATCTTCACCATTGGTTCCAATCCCTCATCCTTTGCTATCATCATACAACCCTCACAATCTTCTTTCATATGCCCTTCCACTACAGTTAAAAAGTTTGTTCCCTCTTTAGTTTCACTCATTGGCATCAATATTATTTTCTTCCCATCCCATCAAAACTCATAAATGTTTCGTCGTCCTCTATGTTTCGCATCAACATCACATTGCCATGGCCTTCTGAGCAACACATGGCATGCATCCATATCCACGACATCACATAACACATCACTTTTATAATACTTTCCAATCGAAAAAGGAAGCTTACATATTTCAGTTACGCGCGTTTTAGTTCCCTTCTTAATCCAGCCAATTTTGTAGGGTGACGGGTGTTTTTCCATAGGCAAATCCAAAGCATTTACTAATACCTTAGAGACTATATTTTCACTACTATCGCTATCAATTATCACCTTGCACACTTTATTCTTAATTGTTCCCTTCGTACGAAAAATCTTATTTCGTTGTGTCTCCTCTTCTGTTTTAGGTGTCAGTAATAGCTTCTGCACAATACAAGAAACAGCTTCTCCTTCACCACCATCAACCATATCAACCTCTTCCCCGTCTTCATATTCGCCTTCTTCACCTTCTACTGCAGCGTCCACATAATGCGTCACACCCTTATTTTTCCCCCATTCCGGACATTCATTAGACCTATGTCCAGACTGTTAACATCTATAACATTTGCTTGGCATTGGCTTTACATACGGGTTACTAGTTTGTTGTTGAATAGTTTACGGGTTAGCAAAATTACCCCTTTACCTGGTTTCTCCTCCACCCATATTTGGTGCTACACCCTTATTTTGTGGTACCGGATTTGGTGAAGTCGAAAACTATCATGCTACAACTTGCGGTTTAATAACAACCCGTTTTAATTGCCTCTCCAGCTTCCTTGCCTTACTCACAGCTTCAGAAAAATCCCAAATTGTATACGTGTCAAGCTGGTCTTGTATGTCAGTTCGCAACCCTCTAATGAATCTGACAACCAATTGTGATTTTGACTCCTTTAAGTTGTTCCTAAAACATAACCTATGAAACTCTTCAGCATACTCGTCGACTGAACGATTTCCCTGTCGACAATTATTTAATTGCTTAAATAAATTCTGCTCATAATTAGAGGGCAAATACTGAGCCTTCATCTTCTGTTTCATGTGCTCCCAAGACCTAATTATGTCTTTTCCTTCACGCCGTCATTTATTCTGAACCTGCTGCCACCAAGCGGATGCACCCCCTTTTAACTTCATGGCTACTAATTTTACTTTCCTTTCATCAGAAATATTCATATAATCAAAAGAATTCTCAACATCCGCCAACCAATCAAGAAAGTCTTCTATGTGCAAATTCCCTTTAAACACAAGAAGATCTAGGTTTACTTTATAATCACCATAATTTCCACTTTCACGTGTCCTGACAGAACCTTACTCAATTATATCATCATTTGAATCCTCATACCTCTGAGTTTTGTCGTTAATAATCTCAAGTGGTTGTGGCACTAGCGTCAGACCACGGGGCGGGATCCCGTCTGTCCCTCTACGCTCATTGCTATAACATAAAGGTTGTAACTCTCAAGTATAAATTGTCTCAAGTAATAAAGTTCGAAAGTCTGAGTGTCGATCCATAGGGAATATGTTATATTAAGTTCATAAGTCCAAAAGTCTAAATATTACAAGTCCAAATATTCCAATATTATAAGAAATGGAATGAATTTGCTTATTGTCAAATTTAAATTCAATATTATTATATATTAGGGCATTAGGGATTCATTTTAATGATTTGTATAGAACTTATTCTTGATCCTTTTTTTTTTTAGAAAAACACAATTAAGAATTAAAAGAATTGATCTTAATTAAATGATAAAAAAACATTTAAGCACAAAGAAATCAAAAGACTTACCTTTTAGTTGATGATGAAAAACTATAAGTTGCCTTACTCTTGATATGTAGAAAACATCCAAGCATTCAATGTACCATTTATTAACAATGAATCAAGGTTTCTAACAATTCAAAATCACTTGTAAAATAGAATACTCAATCAATAAAAAGATTGACAATGAAGAACAAAACAAAGGATCAAAGAACAAAACTATAAAATCATCAAAAGTTCACCCTTAACCCTAATTACGAAATTAGAAATACATTATTTAATTGAAGTTCAAATTACAAAAAGAAAATAGAAATGGAAACAAAACTGATCTCCCTCCTCACTTCCACATCTTCCTTTATATAGGTAAAACAAAAGACATTCCACATGTGTGAACATAATTTTTTCAATTTCTAATTAATCACGCTCTACCAACTTCCAACATATTTTTGACCATGAAAACCACCGAATTTCGTAAAGCATCCTTCTTCAAAGTTGTAGGTGGATGACTCATCTTTCTAATGGTCCATATCTTACCCTTATTTCTATTTTAAACTGTGAGTTGTGTTGAAAATAGGCAGAAATGTTCAAGTCGCATTTCTCCACCGCCCTTCTAGAATGATAGCTCTTTTTGGTAACTCATACAGTTGAAATTTGAGAAAATACAAAACATAAACAATTTATATCCCTTTCTCAGCTTTCTAGATCACCCAACCATATAATTTTTCGTTACACATTTAGGGAGATACCGCCAAAATACAGAAGCATGTTGGGCTGGTTCAAAGATGCGCTTGAGTTCTGTTGAAGCCCAATTTCATCCTATTAATTGCTCGAACTGGTCCAACTTTTGGCTCACAAAGTTGTGAAATGATGAGTTTATGTTTGTCCAACTTAAGAATCGTATCAATTGATTATTTGGATTAAAAGATAAGCTCATTATACGAAACCTGCACAAAACTGACTATTTAGTTCAATTCATGTTTTACAATTCAATATGAAGGAATATGCTTCATTATTGGGGAATAGAAGGATATTATTAAGTGTAAATCATAATATTTCTCTTAATAAACCTACACTTTTAAACATTCATCACACTCCCCAACCAGCTTATTACTAGTCCCTAATAATCTAAGCAATACCATTTAGAGTTGATTTATAAAATTTACATTCAAAGTAAAAATCACTCTTTTCCTTTTTATCTTCTCAAAATAAACAAACTCTCACTTAAAAATTTACTATATATGTGCCAAATATTCATTAGTCAAATTATTAATAAATTTTCTTTTTGTACTTTTGTAACTAATACATGTTATGGGACTTAGTTAGAATCAAGCAACATTGATTCTAAATTTTGTCAAGGTAAACTTCTTTTGGCAAAGATTATTTCTATCTCCATTTTTTTCTTTTTTTTTTTTTCTTTGTGCATAACCTAACCCATGTAGCGAGCTTTAGGCCAATAACTCCCAGACTAGTTGGCCTTAGGGTATTAGGTGTTAAAACACCCCTACGGGCTTAATTACTCGAGTTAAGCCTATAAACTTATTCATACCAAAACTTTACCATTTTACGCGAACATTCACTGCTGATTAGGCAAGAAGCTCGGTTATTAAGTAAAAGTTTTGATTAGAATTTTTACTTATTATTTTTTTTTCTACTTTTTTTTTTGAACCCTTAGTTGCTACCTTTGACAAAATAAAAGAGCTCAAATATTGTAAAATTCTAATATGTCATCCACAATCATGTATCAAAGTGTGTGTGTGAAAGATGGTTTATAAATACTTTACTGATTGAGTATCTGAGCAGAATTTGTTATGTGGTGATGATGTGAGAGTTCATATATTTGATCAATTCAAAAGAAAGTGAATGATAAATTCTTTGTTATGAAATTCAAAAATCAAAACAAATGATAATGCATATCTACTAAGATGTGTCTCAAGAATAAGATTACTCCTTACTCTACCATCCTTACAAATTATGTATCTAAATCCCTTTTTTTTTTGTTAGTTGTATATATAAAAAAAAATTGGTTACTTATGTCGACTACACTCCCCCCAACCAGATTGCAACATTGTCCCCAATGTTTAAATATAAAGAGGTACAGTATATAGAACATTACCTGAGATAGTAGTTATTGAAACACAAGTAAAACATGAAATAAATTTGAGCAAAAATAACTAAAAAAATAACAAAATACAATGAGTAGAAAAAAGAGATGAAAAAAGTTACAAAAGAAGCGACAAATCCAGCTTTCAATTTTTACTGCTTTCACTTAACCATTCTAATCGTGCCATTGTTGGATCTGGTTCATGGACAAAGTTCTGCAACTGATTGATCAAGTCATTAGCAGTCGGAGTAGAAATGAGGAGTTTGCGAGCCATCTGTGAAATAAAATTCTGTTCTACAGCATGATCAAGAAAAGACAACAACTTGTTAAAGAAATCATTAACATTTAACAATCCTATGGGTTTTTTATGAACGGTGATTTGTGCCCAAGATGCAATTTGAAAAATTTCTTCTAAGGTCCCAAAACCACCTATTAAGGTAATAAAAGCATCTGCAGAATCAAGCATTTTAGCAATTTTTTCATTCATTGTTGAGACCATTAGTTCTTCTCCAACTGTTTTGCCAGTTATGTTACCTACAGATAAAGTCTTTGGTATGATACCTATGAGTTCACTTCCTCTTATATGTGTGACAGTTGACACACACCCCATTAACCCAAGGCTACCTCCTCCATACACTAAATTAATTTTTCGCTCAGCTAAAATTCGACCCAGGTTGTCCGCTGCTTTTACAAACTCTTCACCTTTACCAGAGCTTGACCTACAAAAAACACAAATAGTTTTAAATTGATGAATAGAAGTTCCTTCCATTTTTTGCAGTCTTTTACCCTCATCAGTGATTCAAATTTTGTATGAAAATAAAGAAGTGAGGTCCTACATTTATACAACTTAAAGGGAATGCATTAATGAAACCAATAGAGGTAAGCCAGCTGTTGTCATAAAAGTTAAAATGTAAAAATGTAAAAATGTCAAAGATAACAACTAATATAGGAATCTAAAACATAAAAATTTCAACAATGACAGCTAAAAGTAAATATTTATAGATAGTTGTGATTGTGCCTCACATCTTCCTTTAATTTTACGTCCAATAACGGCTTAAACGCCCTCTATGGGTCGAGGATTGGCTTCCCATCCAATTTTCTTACAAATTGGCAAACAGGGTCTTTTAAAGTCAGATTCCCAAGATTATAACGATCACGTTCTTTTTGAAATAGTGTATACAAATTTAGAATTTCACATTGCACATATCCACTAGAATGCATCTCAAGAGTCAATAAAATATTATCTAAAGACTCTTTACTCAGTCCATCCTTGATGAATTTAATTTTATCTTTTCTATTAGTAGACACCATCCCTAGAGAACGACATCGCTTATTACAAGTTGAACATGCACAATTGTCACACACTTGTAACCTTTTCGCTCTTTATTTCTTTGCAAAAGAGCTCTTACCTAAACCAGGCATGCGTGAAACAAATGAATTAGAAAACTCAACTGCTAAACGTACTTTTACTTCAATTATCCATCGCACATCATCAGGAATACCTTTTTGCATAAGCATTCTTAATCTTGTACACCTAACTTGGTACATTTTTCATAGAACATCTTTAGAAAAAGAAGGAAAATATGTTTGCAATCTAGAAAGAATGACATCCATAATAAAAGAAAAGAACAGAAAAAGAAGTGAGAGAAAAAAAAATGGTATTAGTAATTTTGGGCAACTGAAAGAACCGACTTGAAAAGTCACGGAGTACCATTATCCGCCACTTGACCGGAAAAGTAACTAAAAACAAACAATGGAATCAATAAAATTAATAACACAAGAAAACAAGTAATGTATATACAAAAAAAAAAAAAAATCATCCAGTGTTGTAAACAGGTTCATTCAAAGTGATAAACTCTAGCTCACTTGGAAAATTCTCAAAGAATGGCTTTAAACGGTATCCATTAACTTTAAAAACATTAACATTTTTGGGGTTCTCAATCTCAACAGCGTCATGTGAGTAAACCTTCTTAACAATGAAAGGACCTGTCCATTTTGAACGAAGTTTGCCAAGAAATAGATGCAATCTTAAATCATACAAAAGAACTTTTTTTGAAAGTTCAAATGATTTTTTAATGATTTGTTTATCATGAAATACCTTCATTTTCTCTTTATAAATTCTAGAATTCTCGTAAGCTTCATTGCTAATTTCTTCAAGTTCATCTATTTGGAGTTTTCTCAATGATCCTGCTTTATTTAAGTCAAAATTAAGCATTTTAATGGCCCAAAAATCTTTATGTTCTAATTCCACCGGTAAGTGACAAGCCTTTCCAAAAACAAGTTTATAAGGAGACATGCCAAGTGATGATTTAAAAGCAGTTCAATAAGCTCAAAGTGCATCGGTTAGTCTTAAAGACCAATCCTTACGATTTGAGTTTACCGTTTTTTCCAAAATGTGTTTTATTTCTCTATTGGCAATTTCAACTTGTCCACTTATTTGTGGGTGATAAAGGGTAGACACTTTATGTGTAATTCCATATTTTTTCATCAAATTCTCAAAAAACTTATTACAAAAGTGTAAACCTCCATCACTTATTATGGCTCGAGGCACTCCAAATCTTGAAAAAATATTTTCTTTCAAAAATTTCAAAATAATTTTATGATCATTATTTTTGCAAGAAATTGCCTCTACTCATTTTGAAACATAATCAACTCCAACTAAAATGTATTGATACCCAAAAGAAGATGGAAAAGGACCCATAAAATCAATACCCAACAATCAAATATTTCAATGACTAAAATAGGATTTAATGGCATCATGTTTCTACGAGTTATTGCACCTAGTTTTTGACAATGGTCACATATTTTACAAAATGTATATGTGTCTTTAAATAAGGTGGGCCAATAAAATCCACATTGCAATATTTTCGCAGTAGTTTTCTTTGAAGAAAAATGACCACCACATGCTTCAGAATGACAAAAAGAAATGATATTTTGAATTTCATTGTTAGGTACACATCTCCTTATAATTTGGTCAGGGTAATATTTGAAAAGATATGGATCATCCCAAAAGAAATTGCGTACCTCCCTTAAAAATTTCTTTTTGTCTTGAGTATTCCAATGATTTGGCATTTGACTTGTAATAAGAAAATTGACAATATCAGCAAACCAAGGTAAAATAGAGACATTGAAAAGTTGCTTATCAGGGAAATTGTCATTAATTGATGTTGTCTCAATCGATTCTTCAAACATAAGTCTTGACAAGTGATCAGCAACCACATTTTGTATTCCTTTTTTTGTCTTGAATTGTGAGATCAAATTTTTGGAGTAGTAAGATCCACCTAATCAATCTAGGTTTAGCATCCTTTTTTGAAAGAAGATATTTTAATGCTGCATGATCACTAAAAATCACAATGGGTGAGCCAACAAGATAAGATTGAAATTTATCCAATGCAAATACTACTACAAGTAATTTCTTTTCAGTGGTAGAATAATTCATTTGATCACTATTTAAAGTTTTACTAGCATAGTAAATCACATAGGGTTTCTTGTCCTTTCGTTGTCCTAAAACAGCTCTAATAGCATAATCCCTAGCATCACACATGATTTCAAAAGGTAAAGTCCAATTTGGAGGATGCATGATAGAAGCAAATGTTAGCATGGTTTTAAGTTTGAGAAAAGTTTCTTGACATGACTCAGTCCACTCAAAGAGAGCATCTTTTAATAAGAGATTGCACAATGGTCTTGATATAACACTAAAGTCTTTGATAAATCTCCTATAAAAACCAGCATGTCCTAAAAATGATCTAACATCTTTGACCGACTTAGAAACGGGTAAATTAAATTAATTAATTCAATTTTAGATTTATCTACTTCAATTCTTTTTGATGAGACAATGTGACCAAGCACAATACCATTTGTGACCATGAAATGACATTTTTCCCAATTAAGCACAAGATTCTTTTCTTCACACCTAATCAAAACTTTTTCCAAGTTAGATAAGCAATTATCAAATGAATCACCAAAAACAGAAAAATCATCCATGAAAACTTCAAGAAATCATTCAACCATATCACTAAAAATACTAAGTATGCATCTTTGAAATGTAGTTAGTGCATTACACAATCCAAATGACATCCTTCTATATGCAAAAGTTTCAAATGGACAAATGAAAGTGGTCTTTTCTTGGTCTTCAGGTGCAATTTCAATTTGGTTATACCCAGAATACCCATCTAGGAAACAATAAAATGCATGTCCAACTACCCTTTCTAACATTTGATCCATGAATGGTACGGGAAATGATCTTTCCTAGTCATTGAATTGAGTTTCCTATAGTCAATGCACATTCTCTAGCCAGTAATTGTTCTAGTTGGAATTAATTCATTATTTTCATTTTTGACTACAGTAACTCTAGATTTCTTAGGTACAACTTGTGTAGGACTTACCCATGTGCTATGAGAAACAGGATAAATGATCCTTACATCTAAAAGCTTGAGAACTTTATTTCTCAATACCTCTTTCATATTAGGATTTAGCCTACGTTGCATTTGTCTAGATGATTTGACATTATCTTCCAAATATATCTTATATGTACAAATCAAAAGATTAATTCCTTTTATGTCAGCTATTGTCCATCCTAAGGCATGTTTATGCAATCTTAGAATTTCGAGCAACTTACATTCTTGAAGAGCACTGAGTTTAGAAGAAATTATTACCGGAAAAGTTTCATTAGCACCCAAGAAAGCATACTTGAGGTCAAATGGTAATGGTTTCAATTCAAGTTTTGGTGGTTGAACACTCGATGGCATTGGTTTATCAGCAAGTTAAGGTAAGTCTTCAAATTTTGGTCTCCATCCATTAACTTCCAAAACCTGAGAAGATTTTAAAAGAGAATAAATATAAGACACTTCAAAATTTTCATCAAAATTGAAATCATTACAACCATTTAAACAAGCATCCAAGGGATCAGAAAAAGATGAAACATTAAAGTAGTCATGAACGAGTTCCTCAATATAGCTAATTTCATGCATGTCATCATTTTCACTAGGTTGCTTGGAAATATTAAACACATTCATTTCCAATGTCATGTTTCCAAAGGATAATTTTAGAACTCCATTTCTACAGTTGATTATTGCATTAGATGTAGTAAGAAATGGACGTCCTAATATGACAGGAATTTGGGTGCTTGAGTTAGAAAACAGGTTGTGTGTCTAAAACAATAAAATCTACAAGAAAGTAAAATTTATCTACTTGAACTAACACATCCTTAAGTATTCCTCGTGGTATTTTCACAGAACGATCAGCAAGTTGAAATGTTGTACAAGTAGGTTTAAGCTCACACTAAAACCTAATTGCTCATACACTAAATATGGCAACAAATTAACACTTGCACCAAGATCAAGTAAAGCATGGTTTATCCTAAAGTTTTCCAATTACACAAGAAATGGTGGGACAATCAGGATCTTTATATTTTGGTGGAGTGTTATGTTGGATAATTGAACTAACACTCTTAGTTAAAAATGCTTTCTTTTGAACATTAAGTTTCCTTTTAACAGTGCATAAATCTTTCAAAAATTTGGCATAAGAAGGAACTTGCTTAATTGCGTCTAACAAAAGAATGTTAATTTTGACTTGCTTAAAAAGTTCAAAAATTTTAGAATTTTGGTTCAACTTCTGAATTGGTTGTAATCTTTGAGGAAAAGGAGTAGGGATAGGGCATTTTTCAACATCACACATCTTAGGTTCAACATTATTTTCCTCACTCACTAATTTTGATGGTTCTTTACGTTCAATCTCTTTCAAAGAAATGGTTTTATCAATGACCTTACCACTTCGGAGAGTAGTGATGGAGTTGGCATTCTCATGCTGTGTGCCATTTGAGTTAGAATCACTTACATGAAATTGACCCGCTGGATTTGGTTATGGTTGAGTAGGAAATTTACCTTTCTCTTGACTGCGCAAAGCTGAGGTCAATGTTGAAAGTGTATTCTTGATATCATTAATGGCTTGTGATGTTTGATTGTTTATGCTTGTTTGCCCTTGCATGAATGTTTGCAACGTTTCTTCAAGAGTTTCAAATGTGGTGAATGGTATGATGAAAAATTTGAAGGTCTTTGAGGTGGTGGATGGGCATGATTATCATTTCTCTAACTAAAATTTGGGTGATTTCTCCATGCAGGATTGTATGTTTCAGAATATGGAGAATTAAAGGAAAAAGGCTTTTTGAAGGAATTCATAGAATTTGCTTGGTCATGCAACACTTCTTTAAAAATTGGAATATTTGGACAATCTTGAGTGGAATGTCCCATGACTTCACAAATTTCACAAATTTCATCATTATGCACAAATTTGACCTCTTTAACTTTTCTTAATTCCATGGCTTCAATCTTTCTCGTTAAACTTGTAATTCTAGCACTTAGATCATCTTCTTGACTCAAATTATATTTACCCCCACTAGAACTAGCCATATTAGATCTAATTGAATTTTCAGAGGAACTAGTAGTTTACTAGGATTGAGAGTTCTCAGCTAAATGATCTAAATACTCTAAAGCTTCTTCTGAGTCTTTGTCTAAAAATTCACCATTACACATTGTTTCAACAAATTGTTTTGTCTCTGGTGTTAACCCTTCATAAAAGAAACTTATCGTACGCCATTTTTCAAAACCATGTTATGGGCATGAATTCAACAAGTCTTTAAATCTTTCCAAACATTGAAAATAGGTTTCATTTCTTTTTTGACAAAAATTTTGAATTTGTCTCTTGAAAGCATTTGTTTTATGTATTGGAAAAAATTATTTTAAAAATTTGGTTTGCATTTCTTGTCATGTGCCTATAGATCTAGGTCTTAATGAATTAAGCCATGTTTTTGCTTTATCTTTTAAAGAAAAAGGAAACAATTTTAGCTTAATTATTTCTTCACTACATGTTTAATCCATAAATGTGGCACATACTTCCTCAAATTCTTTCAAATGCAAATAAGGACTCTCAGACTCTAAGCCATGGAAATTAGGAAGTAAAGGAATCATACCGAGCTTAAATCTAAAGTTATTTGCATTAAGCGGAAAAATAAAGCATGAAGGAGATGAATTTCAAGGAGGTTGCAAATATTCACGCATAGTTCAAATATGATGATTTTCATTTTCTCCATGTATACTTTCATATTCAGCCATAGTGTTAGTTGTGTGTGAGTTTGAAGATGAATCAAACAAATTTCCAAAGGAGGTTTCAGAATTACCTTTCACCAATCGATGAGAATGAGGATCACGATACTATCCAAGCATAAAAAATAATAATAATAATAATAATAATAATAATAATAATAATAAAAAATAAAATAAAATAAAAAAAAAATGTTAGCACAATAAAACAAATAAAAAAGAAAATAGGTGATATAACCTTCCTCTTAATAAAATTATTGTAAATGAAAATAACAACACAATACGTAATAGAAAAAAATTAAGAAAGGTGGCAAAGCCTACCATGAACAAAATGAACAATAAAAATTAGGTGGTATATGTAAAACCAACCATAATGTACATATAAATGGGCGGCTGAGCCTCCCAATAAAAATAAATAACAAGTAAATAAAAAAAATGTTAAAGTTAAAGTTAGAGTTAGAGGTTAAAGTTAGTAAAAGAAAATTAAATAAGAACTAGTAAACTTTATACAAACCGTACTCCCCGGCAACGGCGCCAAAAACTTGCTACAACTTAAAAGTTGTAACTCCCAAGTATAGGTTGTATCAAGTAATAAAGTGCAGAAGTCCGAGTGTCGGTCCACAAGGAATATGTTATATTAAGTCCACAAGTTCAAAGGTTTAAATATTACAAGTCCAAATATTCCAATATTATAAGAAATGGAATGAATTTGCTTATTGTCAAATTTAAATTTAATATTATTAAATATTAGGGCATTAGGGATCTATTTTAATGATTTGTATAGAACTTATTCTTGATCCTTTTTTTTTTAAAGAAAAACACAATTAAGAATCAAAAGAAGTGATCTTAATTAAATGATAAAAAAAAACATTTAAGCACAAAGAAATCAAAAGACTTACCTTTTAGTTGATGGTGAAAAACTATAAGTTGCCTTACTCTTGATATGTAGAAAACATCCAACCATTCAATGTACCATTTATTAACAATGAATCAAGATTTCTAACAATTCAAAATCACTTGTAAAATAGAATACTCAATCAATAAAAAGATTGACAATGAAGAACAAAACAAAGGATCAAAGAACAAAACTATAAAATCATCAAAAGTTCACCATTAACCCTAATTACGAAATTAGAAATACATTATTTAATTGAAGTTCAAATTACAAAAAGAAAATAGAAATGGAAACAAAACTGATCTCCCTCCTCACTTCCACATCTTCCTTTATATAGGTAAAACAAAAGACATTCCACATGTGTGAACATAATTTTTTCAATTTCTAATTAATCACGCTCTACCAACTTCCAACATATTTTTGACCATGAAAACCACCGAATTTTGTAAAGCATCCTTCTTCAAATTGTAGGTGGATGACTCATCTTTCTAATGGTCCACATCTCATCCTTATTTCTATTTTAAACCGTGAGTTGTGTTGAAAATAGGCAGAGATGTTCAACTCGCATTTCTCCACCACCCTTCTAGAATTATAGCTCTTTTTGGTAATCGACCAATTGAAATTTGAGAAAGTACAAAACATAAACAATTTAGATCCCTTTCTCAGCTTTCTAGATCACCTAACCATATAATTTTTTGTTACATATTTAGGGGGATACGGCCCAAATACAGAAGCATATTGGGTTGGTTCAAAGATGCGCTTGAGTTCTGTTGAAGCCCAATTTCGTCCCATTAATTGCTCGAACTGGTCCAACCTTTGGCTCACAAAGTTGTGAAATAATGAGTTTATATTTGTTCAGATCAAGAATCGTATCAATTGATTATTTGGATTGAAAGATATGCTCATTATACGAAACCTGCGCAAAACCGACTATTTAGTTCAATTCATGTTTTACAATTCAATATGAAGGAATATGCTTCATTATTGGAGAATAAAAAGACATTATTAAGTGTAAATCATAATATTTCTCTTGATAAACCTACACTTTTAAACATTCATCACTCATGTTCAACCATCTTGTTGCCGCCTAGTTCCAACCTCTCCAACCTTCGATCAAAATCTGCTAATTCTTGACGAATGGTTTGAGTGAATTCCCTAACGGCTGCCCTCCCAACTTCTATGGCTATTGCACGAATAGACTCCACCGTTAGTGCCTGCACCCCCTGAACATCGTTAGTAGGCTGGTTGCTTCCCGTATCGCTGTTGCGCACCATTGCAATTCCTGCTCTAATACCAATTGACGAAGCGGAAACGCAAAAATAAACGAAACTAAAGTTTTAAAAGTTTTTGAATGAAATTTTATTAAAAGAAAGGTGTCCAAACAATGCTGTAGGCTCTCTATTTATAATAGAGAAAACCTAAACCTATTTAAATAAGGAAAAAGAACTTCTACCAAAAAGAGAAAACCTAAACCTACTTAAATAAGAAAAAAGAACTCCTACCAAAAATAAAAGAAGGTAAATATTAAAAATAAAAATTAAAGAAAAACAATTTGAATAAAATAAAAAAAAAAAAAAAAAACACTAGTCAGGTTGTCCTACATCATAATGTTTTTCACATTATACTTTTTTTTAATTTAGTGTCCCTATTTTTATATTTTTCACAATATAATGAGGACTAAATAATTTTTTAATTTATTGTTTCATTAAAAATTTTAAAAAAATACTATTATTAAAAAATTCAAATAATGAGTTAGACCAAATCTATATATTAAAATATTCAGAACCATTTATTTAATTTTCTTAGTAATAATTTAATATTTAATTATCAAAAGAATTTTGAAACATTTTGCTAATATTTTATTATTATATAGGAGTATTTTCAGTCAACTTCTCTACTTTAGGCAATATGTTATTATGATATAACATGTGTTCATTCTGACACTACACTGCAGTTCAAAAAGACCCGAAATATATCAACAAGTTACACATTTCTAACATTCATCCACCAAAAATTAACGACTAGAGGACAAATGATAGTTATACCCTTAATTTCAACATCTTTCATGTCCCTAATTTTCTCTCCATTTTCCTTCTAGTACTTTCTTTTCTACAGTTCACACAATCTGTTAATTACTATGGAGAACAAGCTAATGAGAAAGAAATGGAATCCTTCTCTTAACTTCCTTTATCTGTCCTACTCTCATCAAAGAAAAGAGGCATTTGTGTTTTTGGTATAATATTCGCCAGCAACGGTCGAGGCGCAGGTAGACATACAATGATTGCTGGTGAAGACTCTGAGTCAATTGAAACTACCAAAGAAACTATTGTGAAAGATAATGAGACTGATGTAGATAACAATCGAAGATTTAAGTGTCATTATTGTTGCAGAAATTTTTTGACTTCTTAACATGTGTGAATCTTCAATTTTGCGATTATGCATAATCTCCTCTCTGATTCTCACATCTATGGTTTCTATTTGTTATTTCTTCAAAATAAAAATTTATAATAATTCTTCATGTGCAGTGTTGTTCACATGAGTCAACAAGATTTTGGGTTTTTTTCCGTTATACGCAATATCTGAATAATTGAAGAAATTGGTTGTCGAAGATTTTGGATTTTTTCCATTCTAGAGACTGTTGTCCAAGTGTGTGAGAAAATTGAATTATTGAAGAAATTGGTTGTTGCTTCCTAAATGTTTGAAAAAATGACTGATTGAAAATTTTGGTAGTTGGCTTTGGTGCTATGTTTTCAATTGTTGATTGACAGTGATGCAGTTTGTCACGTGCAACCAATTCGGAAGCGGAACCGCCGAAAGCGCAAGAGCACAAGATACACTCCTCGCAGAACAAGCGCGCTCAAGTTCCGGACTAGCCTACTCTCTCGACGGAGAGCATACATTCGCTAATGAATAGTATCAAAGTGAACAATAGCCCACGAGCGGAAAGTGGATTTCGAGAGACGTTTAAGGGTGAACGAAGCAAGACAAAAGCGTGTCAAACTTCCCACCATAGCGACCGACGCTAAGCATATCAGCAACCCTTGAAAGTAGCCACCTCAAGCTTCATTTGGACTGGACAACCAAGCACAAAAGAGGAGCAAGCTGGACAGCACATGGGACAGTTTAGTAGATAAGCTTGACTTCCTTAGAATTATGATCCAATAGGCCCAAATTAGAGAAAGTGTTGGTAGGTAGGATATTTGTCTATTTTCATGTAAATTTATGTACATTGATTTATCTTGGCCATTGAAAGTGCTTGTGTAAATTGGATCATGACCATCCATTTATAAATATATATTGTATAATGTTGTGTAACGAAAGAGAGGACCCATTTCTCTTCCAATTGTCTCTCACGTTTGCTTCTTCTTCTTCTCTATTTTTGCTCCCAATTTGAGCATCAAATTAACATAGCTCATGGCCATTTCTTGTACTCACATAAACACAAATTGATCTTGGGTAAATTAAAGCTTATTTGGGCAGTGCATATCAGCTTATCTAAGTGCCGCACGTAACTGAAATTCCGCTTCAATTTCTAGCTCGTGACAAGTTGGAGGCTTTCGACATTGATAAAATTTTCTACCTAAGAGTTATGAGAAAGAAAGACTACAAAGCCTTAATAATCATGAGCATTCGATGAATTCCTTGCCATTGTTTGATGCTGAAGAATTGAAAGTGTAACAGGTCAATGGAGGCTTAAGCTCGCAAAGCAGCAAGTTATGTTTATGAGTCAAAGATAAACCCAAAAGACCATGTGAGTTTGGATCAACACCTGTGCGCAAAGAGATTTTTTTTGCTTTTAATAATTTTTGAAATCAGAAAAGAAATAATATTTGCAATTAGGATAATAAGATTTGTGTCCCTAATTTTTTTATTTGTATTCTTAATTTTTTTTAATTTACATTCCTAAATTTTTTAAAAAAGTAAAACAATATATTTTTTTAATTTTATAGAAAAGACAATTTTTTTTCTCTTACCGTTACTTTTTGGTTGACAGATCAAGAATGTATAGTTTATTGATATATTTCGTATATTTTTGAATTGTAATATAACATCACAATATATGTTGTAAAATAACAATATATCGTTTTAAGTGAAATAATTGATTGAAGTTATCCCTATTATATATAATATATTTATTTAAAAGATTATATTAAATTTATTATATTTTTTTTAAAAAATTTATGATAATATAAATATAAAGCTATATAAAGAAAATTTGGTGTCATTTATTAATAAAATTAGTAATTGAATATGTTTAACATTTTTATTAACTAATATAATTTAATTTTAATTTAAAATCTTAAAAAAAAATATGTAATTTTGATTATTCTTATTTAAAATATATATATCATTTATTTTCTATATTTTATATTTATATTTTTATACTTTTTTTAAAAAAATATGATAAATTTAATATAATTTTTTTAAATAGATAGATTATATATAGAAATAAAATGTTAAAAAATATTTTAAATTTTTTTTTATAATTGAATATTAAATTATTATTAAAAAATAAAAAAAAATTATAAATATTTTAACATATAAGTTTGATCCAAAGTATATGAGTTTGATTTAACTCATTAATTAAATTTTTTAATAATAATTTTTTTTAAAATTTTTTATTAAAATAATAAATTAAAAATTATTAAGTTTTAGTATATTATAAAAAATATTAAAATAAAGATTAAATTATTATAATTATATAAAATATATATTATTTTATTATTTTATAAAAATTTAAAGGTACGAATAATAATTATTAAAGAGGTGAATTCACCGAAATAAAATTGCGGAAATTTTTTTTTGTTAAGCTGTCAGAAGGGTATAAATATCCAATTAATTGGCGTTTGGTCGAGTACGGAAAATATTTGGTTAAGTGATCAAAAGATAAAAACAGTGAAAAGAGAAAAAGGTGGTCAAAATGGAAATTTTGACCAGTTTTTAAGGTCTTGGCCACACTCTCTCTCAGTTCTTTGATGTTGGTACAAGCATGAACTCACCCCTTCACCGTCAAATTCATTGAACTCACCGTTTAATCCTGTCGAAATTTTATTGAACCCAGAGATCTTGGCTGTTTACATGTGTTGAAGCGATCATTGCGATTTCGACACTGGCTTTGCGAAGTCGAAGAGGTTTGTGTGATTTTAGCGTAACTGGAATCGTGTGTTTGTAGTACACTCAATTCAAATCTATTAGCAGGATTTGCATATTTGTGTCCAAACTTAATTCACTAATGCCATTGCATTGCTTCATTAAAGATAAGTTCGAATGTTAATTAAGATGGATTTTTAGAGTTAACATCGTAGGTTCGTGCGATTCCCTTACCCTCTTTCCGATCCTCTCTCGTTGACAAAATAAATTCATCGAACTCTCCGATTCAAAATGTCTAGTCGCCATGAGAAACAGAAGAGCATTAAGGTCCAGTTCCTTCCCTGTTGCAAAACGTTAGGGTTTAATGATTTTTATGTTACATTTTTGTTTCTTTCCTTTTGTTTGAGCCGATTAATAATGATTGTATCGTTTTGAGTTGTCTTTCAGACCATTTAATGAGGAGGAGTTAAGAAACAATGGGCCTCAAGCTGTGACTTGTAATAAGAACCAGAGGGAGATCATTGTTTCTTGAAATATAGCTGAGAAGCATATTGGTAAGGTTTTCACTTTTGAGAAGATAGTTTTTGAGGAAATTAGATTTGTTTTGTGTTTGATTTGCTAATTTGTTTTGTGTTTTTGATTTACTAATTTGCTTTAGAAACTAAGTTCATTTGTAATTTTTTGCACATACTGCTAATTTAGTAAGGTATTTTTCTACATATTTTGGATTTTCTGCTGCATAGTCAATTGCCGCATATTTTGTAGACTGTTGGATTTTCAATTGTTGCTTTCCGGTTTGCTGTTCCTTATGCTTTTTGTTCCAGATTTTCAGCATCTTCTCGTTGGATTATTTACTTGTTTGAGTGGCTCATTGTAGTTAGATTTATTTGTTTAGTGCTGCTGCTTTTCTGATGCCAGCCAGATGTGTTGATGATTTTCACTTTGAATGGTATTGTGGTAGATGAAAATGGGATTTCTTTGTTTTTTCTTTTTACCTTTTCATAAGTTAGTGCTTGATTTTATGTTTTAATAACCTTGCTGTTACTGATATATATTTTGCTCATGTTGAACATATATGAGAAGCCATATTTACACTACAGTATAAACTTTATAGGCTAGCCAATTGTTGACCTTGAAACGCCCACTTTGTCTACTCAGAGCTCTTAATATGGGAAAGACATTCTTGGTTTGTGTACTCTCCACTAGATTGCCTGAGGTTTGCACAAATTTATTATTGATAGTTATTTGTTCCCATTTGTTCTTGTTACATTTTGCTTAATTTACTATAAATGCTGTGAAAATGATGTTGATGAATCTAGTTGATCCAAGATCACTCTAAGGACAAATTATTGTTATGAATTTTTAGATGCTGAGGGTTGGTTGAGTTCTAAAATGAGCTCTTTAACAACAACCCTTCTTCCAAATGCTTCACAATTATTGTTGCATGGGAAAGTTGAAAACTGGCCCAAAACAATTCATGAAGTTAGCTAACATCAGCTATTTCAATGGAATTTCCGTTGGTTTTGGTGCTGTGTTGTTCATAAAGCAGCAACATATTTTGCTGTTGATTTAATGTTTTGTACAAAAAAAAAAAGCCCAAAAACGGCAGCAATTATGCTGCTGTTTTGGTGCTCCTTTCTGCACAAAATAGCAACATATCTGCTGCTAGTTTCGTTGTTGTTTTCTCCCAAAAAATGGCCCAGAAACAACAACAATTATACTGTTGTATTGGTGTTGTTTTCTGGACAAAACAATAGCATTTTTGTTGTTGGTTTTGTTCTCAAAGCAGCCCAAAAGCAGCAGCAGCTGTTTTGCGTAGAAAATAGCAGCATATTTGTTGCCAGTTTGGTTGTTGTTTGGTTCACAAACAACCCAGAAATAGCAGCCTTTATGTTGTTGTTTTGTTGTTCTGTTGAAGATTAATTTATAATCTTATTTGTTAGAATTAATGCATTTTCAATATTTGTAGGCAGGTTATGAAAATTTACAGAGCATTGTATAATGCAACTTGCAAAATATTGAAAATGCATTAATTCTAACAAATAAAATTGCAAATTAATCTTCTCTAATTCATGGTAGGCTATGTGTAAATTAATGGAAGTAAATTAAGAATGATTTTTTCCTTGCATTACCAAATTTGTTGGAGGCAAATAGAGGTGGTAGGCTATGTGTAAATTAATCGAAGAAAATAAAGAATGATTTTAGGAAAGAAAATTGAAGTTTGAATAAAGAACAGATAGAAAGCAAATTGCAGAGCTGCTACATTTTCTTAGTAAAGGAGCTAATTTTATTACATTATAAACTTGCACTACGCTGACATATTTACACTAGTTGACGAAGAATTTTAGACTTAAATTCAGCTGTTATAAGCAGCATTTTTTGACAGAATAAAAAATCTATTCTAATTTTCAAAATGACATTCTTATGTAGAAGTTTTAGTTTGACTTTTCATTTGAACATTCTGTAAACATTTGACCATAACTTTCTCTAGAGAACACTAAAGTGAACACCGTAAAATTTGCTAAAAAGTTAATTTCATAATTTTTTTAAAGGTGCTAAGCATTCAGAAATGATCTCCCAATCAATACAATTTAAATCTGAAAAATGTCTCTTTGACAGTATTGTGTAAATTTTCATAACTTGCCTAAAAATATTAGAAGTACATTAATTCTAATAAATAATATTACAAATTAATCTTCAACACCCCCTCTTAATTTGTGATCTTCAATTGCTTCTTGAATTGTTCAAGCTTCTCAAAAGAACTTGCCTTGTGAGTGCATCAGCTAGTTGTTCATTAATGTTTAAGAACTCCAAGCTAATCTCCTTCTTATTCACCAATTCTTGAATGAAGTGATGCCGTTGCTCAATATCAATCTATCTTGTTGTTCCATGCTCAAGGCGCTTGTTTGAGGCCGTAAAATGCTTTTTGAAATTGATAGACCTTTTCTTCCTTTCCTTTTATCTTTTAGCCTTCAGGTTGCTTGCCGTAAACCTCTCCTTTTAAGTCAACATTGAGCAAGGCTGACTTGACGTCCAATTGCAATACTTGTAACTCTGATTAGGCTGTTACTGCAAGTCATATGGTTTCCATTCATGCAACGGGTGCAAACATTTTGTTGAAGTCTACTTTTGGTTGTTGAAAATAACCTTTTGCAACAAATCAAGCTTTGTGTTTCTGAATGGTTCCATCTTCATTGTATTTAGTCCTGAAAACCCATTTGAATCCAATTACATCTTTTTAACTAAGAAGATCAACTAACTCCCAAGTATTTTTTTTTCAATCAATATCATTGCTTCATCCATTGCTTTGAACCATTCTTTTTGCTTTACCGCCTCTTCAAAATTTTGCTATTCACATACAAAGAAAGCAACATTACAATCTTCATATACTTCTCTTAAAGATCTTGTCTTCATTGGAGGATGATCTGAATCACAAGTATCTTAGAGAGCAAATCTGGTTCTTGGTGAACCCCTACCTTCTTGATTTCATCTTTATTGGCATTTGAAGTCACCATTAGCTCCAAACTTTTATTACTTACTATTGGTTGAATAAAGTTAAATGTTGTAGATGATGGAGAATTTTTTTCCCACTTCTATGCTGTAAATTCATCAAATATAACATATCTTGAAAGCACCAACTGATCTATTTTAGATTAAACAATCAATAGCCTTTGGATTCATTACTATAGCCAATAAAAATATTTTTTCTCCTTTCTCATCAAATTTTTTTCTTTGAGAAGGAATTAATGCATATGCAATGCATCCAAAGACTTTGAGATTATTTACCATGGGGCTTGCAATTAAACCATGCTTCAAGCAGTATCTTGTTGCGAATTGCCTTTTTTGGAGACCTGTTGAGAGTGTAGACAGCAATGTTGATAGCTTCTGCCCAACACCTCTTAAGAAAATTCTTCCCTTGCAGCATGCTTCTTGCCATTTTTTCAGTCATTCAATTCTTCCTTTCTACAATGCCATTTTGTTGAAGTGAGTATCAAATTGTGAGTTGCCTATGAATCCCTTTTTCTTTGCAATAGTTAAGGAATGGTCGATAGATGAATTCTCCTCCTTGATCAGTCCATAATGTCTTCTTCTTGTGCCCACTTTGATTTTCTACAACAGCTTTAAATCGAAGAAAAGTAGGAAAAGTTTCTGATTTTTTGTCAAGAAAAAAAACCCACGTCATCCAAGTATAGTCATCAATAAAAGGAATGAAATATCTTTTGTCACCCAAGGATGAAGTTTGCCTTGGTCCGCAAATGTCCGCATGAATAATTCTGGAGGTGCTCTTGCTCTCCAAGAAGTCTCTGGAAATGGAAGTCTATGCATCTTTCCATACACACAACCTTCACAAACGTTTTCTTTTCTTTTGATATGTGGAAGCCCAATAACCATATTCTTTTGTTATAACAATTCCAGCCCCTCGTAGTTTAAATAACCATATCTCAAATGCCAAAGATCACTTTTATCAATTTGCTCACTTTGAAGAGCTAATTTTTCATTATGGGTTATGACAAAAGAAAACATACTGTTTGGACTTTTTTTTATTTTTATCACAATGAGATCATTCCTCTTATCATAAATTGTGCATTTATTTTCATCAAACAATACTGAATATCTTCTTTGTAAGAGTTGTCCCACACCTAAAAGAATTTGTGATAAATTGGGCATATAAATAACATCATGGATAAATTTTTTCATACCTCCTTTGTTGTGGACAACAATTACTCCTTTTCCTTGAACATCATGAAGCTTCCTAGTGAAATTTTTGTCAAGCTCCACAAATGCTGTATGATTTCTTGTCACATGGTTACTGCAGCCACTATCTATGTACCTAATGTTTTGATTTTCATTTTCAGCATTCATACAAGATAAAAAATAATTGGTCATTTTCTTTTGAAAAACTTGCCTCATTTTTCTCTTTTTTATTGTGGTACCGACAATCACTTTGAGAATGACTGGAATTTTATGTCTTGTACATTTAAATCTGCACTCTTTTGATTCATGACCAGATTTTTTGCTAACAAAACAATGAGATTCTGAGTTGCCTGGATTTTGATGGTGCTAAGATGTTCCTTTTCCTTTCCTCTGCTCCATCTTTCATTTTGGTGGCCTTATCCTCTTCCAGATGATCCTTTTTCTGGTTTGAGCCTCTTCTTTGCTATGACGTTGAAGAATTCTTGTTTGAGATATTCATTTTGGGCTAAAAGGTATACTCAAGTGGTTGATTTGTGAATCTGCTCATTCTTTTTCATGAGCCTCAAGAGAACCCATTAGGTCAGTCATTGAAAGCTTGGATAAATCTTTTAACTCTTCAATTGTAGCAACTACATATTCAAATTTCTAAGGCAAACTTTTTAAAATATTTTCTACAATTTTTTGGCTTTGTATAGTGTCACCACAACTCTTTATTTGATTAACAATTTCTGCAACTCTAGAAAAAAAAATCTTTTATATTCTCATTTTCTTTCATGGCTCAGTTATCAAATTCTCTCCATAAAGTTTGTAACTTTATAGAGATTATTTTGTCATTGCCCTGAAATTCATTTTTCAAAATTTTGCAAGCTTCTTTGCTTTTTTAACACCAAAAATTTGAGGAAAGATAGATCTACTTACCCCTTGTTAAGTATTTCTTAGTGTCGTAGCATTCTTCTCCACATCCTCATTATATTTCTTTTTCTTTTCATCTGTACAAGTTGTTGAGCTTCCGAATTCTAGTGGTTCTTCATAGTCTTCTATGGCCACTTCCCACAGATTTTAAGAGATGAAAATTGTCTCTATTTGAGAGCGTCAATAATCACAATGTTCTCCATAAAAAATGAGAATTTGACTTGGTGTTAATGTAAAGAGAGTATTTGGAATTGTTGAAACCATTAAAAGAATTAAATTTATTTTTTAAAATTAATGCATTTTTAATATTTGTAAACAGGTTATGAAAATTTATAAAACACTGTTAAAGGAGCATTTTCGAAATTTAAACTGTATTGATTGGGAGATCATTTCTGAGCATGGCTAGTACTATTAGAAAGATTAGAAAGTTAATTTTTCAGCAAATTTTACGGTGTTCAATTTAGAGTTTTTTAAAGAAACTTATGACCAAATGTTTACAGGATATTCAAATAAAAAGTCAAATTAAAATTTCTACATAAAACTGTTATTTTAAAAAATTAAAATAAAATTTTTGTTATGTCAAAAATGTTGTTTGTATTAGCTAAATTTTAACTTTAAAATTCTTCATCAACTAATATAAATATATGAGTGTAGTGCAAGCCTATAATATAAAAAAATCAACTTCTTTTTTGATAAAAACAGAGCACTTTTTGTAGGTGCAGCAGCTCTACATTTTGTTTTCCATCTTTTTTTTGTTTAAATTTTAATTTCTTTTTTAAAATCATCTTTTGTTCATTTTCATTAATTTATACATTATCTACCACTCTCGTTTGCCTCCAACAATATTGTGCACAAAATAGCACTAAAACAGCAACAATTATTTGACTGCCTATTTACATGATATTGGATTTTGTTTTTATAATTAGGGACTAGCTAGTTTACAAGATCTTGGTTTAAAAACATTATTTGACTTTTAAATTTCATTCTATTGCTTACTGTTCGTATAGACTTGTTTAATGCAATTTTTTTGTTAAATATTATATATATATATATATGAGGTTTTACTTATGTGTGCGAATATATAATATTTCCAATCATATAGATTAATGTAAAACTCTTACATAATAGTTCTAAGAATTAAGCATAAAGGAGAAAAATTTTTATGACGGGAAAATCTTATTTTTGCTCACATTTCATTAATGATGTTGCTTGCCAGTTTTTTTTAATATAAACTTTGTTACTTGTCATGTTATTAACTTTCACAAGACTGCAGGGCTTGTGAAATTGGTGAGGGACTTATGAAAGTCTTTAAGAGTGTATTTATAATGGAGCATTAAGAGAAAAAAAATGGCTATTTTTGTAGAAAAATCTCTACTTTTAATTGATATTTCATAATTTTTTGATAATTACAAGACACATTTTACTTTTATCATGAATTGTGACACAAGTTTGGCATATTAAAAAATATGTCAAGACTTTTTTATATAAATTTGTCAATTTAATTTTGAAACTACATCGTTTATTCTTAGTATAAGATATGTTGTTTTGCAAATACTATAAAATACAAATATTATATTTCTAGAGTTCAGACACTCAAATTGCAGCCGTTCCATCTCCACCAAGGTGTTTTCCTTTTATCTTTGTTTTGTTTCACTTGATTGCTTCTTGGATTGAATTATATTCTAAGCATGAACAAGATCTTTCATTTGTTTGATATGATTTGTTGATTTGAGAGTAAGTTGGTGAAAAGACCTATCAATTTCATGGACATTGGTTGAAAGGTTGAAGATAGTGACATTATTTGATATTTGTTTTATACTTAAATTGTCTACACGGTTATTATTCAAAACTGATAATTTATTAAATAATTATTATATGACCCTAATAACGTTTAATAATTTTCAATATTACCCAAAAACTTTATTTGCAAAATGATTTACTAGTTTAAGTATAGTGCACATAATATTCCTACATTCAGATGAATGTCTTGTGATATATAATTTATTATAATGTTGGAGTTATTTTGAGTTATATTCATATATTTATTTGACGTTAATTTATGGTTGTATTATTTTTTTGCATGCTAGTATCATTAGTTCCAAAATATCTAAATTAATTAATGTTTGATCATTGTGTTGGTTACTAGAATAAATGAGATAAAAGGAGACTCTGGTTTGTCACTCCTAGTTTAATTATTAGAAGAGTAACTACTATCAAAAATATTTATATTAAATTAAAAATTAGTCTCATTTTATTAAACGATATATCTATACTAATAAAAAAATTAGATGAAATTTGATGTCATGAGCTATAGGTATCATTATTATATTTTTTGATAAATTATAATTATATTTAGTCTTATATTAGACTATTTCATTGCGTATAAAAGATTATTAAATAAATATTTAAAAAGTACCGATAATATGGAATAGATAATGAGGTGCATTAAATCTTGAGCCTCGTCCAGTGCTTGAACTTGCCACGAACTGAGGTGATTTACATTTTGTTCACATTTCGCTGAATGATTTATATATAAGCTGTTGAAAACTTACTGTCGCGAGAATGTAGTTTGAAGTTTAACGATAGAATACTGTTTTTATTACAAGCTCGTATAATTTGTTTGTTTATGAGTTGTTTGTATAAATGCCTATCAGCTTAAGGATTAAATTGCAGTTTTTGGACATTTTATGGTGAAAAATGACAGCAATTATGTGCTGTTGCTGGGTATTTTTTTTTCCAACAAAAATAGCCATCAGCAACAATTACATTGTTGTTTCAAGACATGTTTGGAAAAAAAAAGCAATGAAACAGCATCATTATGTTAATGTTATTGGACTTCTTGCAAAAAAGTAGCCATGAAACATTAACATTATGCTGCTATTATTGGACTTTATTTTAGAACAATAGCCATAGAACAGCAGCATAATGCGGCTGTATCATGGCTATTTTTTGGCAAAAACATGTCTATAAACAGCAGCATTATGCCGTTGTTCCGTAACCATTTGATCATTTTAATTCTATTTTATGATTTCTTTAAATTTTTTCTTGTTTTTTTATCTCTTGTTGTCAAATTAGGAACTTCTTGTGCTTCTTTGAATGGAAATTTATTTTTAAAGATACAAATAACAATATATCATCTTTGATCATGTATTAGATACCATACCTGCCACCATAGCCATGGAGGTCTTTGATTCTTCTCATTTTTTTTTTTTTTTTTTGGCATGATCAATTTTATTATCAAATTTATGTTAACTCAATATGTCATTTGAGTTTACTTTACTATTATTTAATTAATGGAAGTTAAAAGATTGATAAGTATTTCTCCGTAATTTAGTTTAATAAAAGAATAAAAAATGTCGTCGTTTAACTATTTTGCTGTTTTCTTGTTTTGTTGTTCTATATTTTGCTGTTGTTACATTTTTGGTGATGCATTTGACGTTGTCTTGTTGAAAATGCTACCCATTTCTGTTGGCTGCTAACCACAATGAAAAAACATAGAGCAATAACATAACTTGGCCAGCAACTGGCAAAAATAAGTAATATTTCAACATGACAACAACAAATGTGTCAACAAAATTGTAGCATCAGCAGGTAGCAATGACAAAATAGTAAAACAACGAAATACCAAAATAACATAATAGCAAAATGGCGACATCTTTTGTTTTTCTCTTTAACTAAATTAAGGAAAATACTTGTAAACTATTAAGTTTTTTTTATTACTTAAATAATAATAAATTTAAATAATATATTGGACTACGTAAATTGATCATGCAAAAAGAGTGTAAAATTGAAAATTATCAAACATTATTAGGATCACATAAGAATTGTTTAATAAATTATCAGGATCAAATAATAACCTTATATATAATTTAAGTATAAAACATAAATATCAAAAGGTATCGATAACAAATCAATTTTGACCTTAATGATAATTTATAATTGAATCCAAATAATATTTATCATCTTTAATCTGCTAATTCAACAAATTAGTGGGTCTTTTTACCAATTTACTCTCAAATAAACAAATCATATCAAAAAAATGAACAACCTTGTTCATACTCGAAATATATTTGAATTTAAGAAGCAATCAAGTAAAATAAAACCAAGATAAAAGAAAAACACATCTTAGTGGAGATGGAATTTAATTCGCTGCAAATTTGACATCTTTTTATGTTATGTTTAAGGAATATTATCATATTTCTCTCCTCAAATTTGAGCTTGCATTAATTGAAAAGAAAGAATAGAGTTTCTATTACATGTCTCTCCTGTGCTATTTGAGTGGTGTTGAGGATAACAAAGAAGTTCAAGACCATTATAAATGTTACAAACATTTTCTAAAAGTAGTTTTTTAATTTAATTTTGGTTTTACATGTACATGGTTGGGCAAGGCCAATCCTCTTAGTCATGTTGGAAAGCCCAATACAAAGGGCGGGTCAACAAAGTTTGAGGCAATTTGAAATAAAGTAAGAATTATATAAATATTAATAATTTTTGTATAATTTGTTCATTTAATTTTTTTTAGATATAAACTGATAATTTAAAGTAAAATCAGAGTTACAAATGAAAAGTTGGGAGGTAAAAATATTTAAATATTAAAAAGAGTTAAGTTGTCGAATTAAATTCTTAAAAATAATTTATAAATTAAAGGTCAAAGTCCTTAAATTCTAGAATTAAAATACAAAATTTATTAAAAACTATCATGCATTCAGGCAGTTTTAATCCAACCAAGCTAATATTTATTTAGAGCACTCAAAGCTTTTTCCAACTTTCCACTTGAACCAAAAGATCCAATGCAGTTCTTGTTCTGTGAACAAAATTACTGTTAATTTTTTATATTATAATTAATAAAAAAAAATATCATGTTAAATTATAAGTAGATAATTTTTTTCTAATAAATAAATAAATCTAAACTATAGTATGATTTTATTGATGAGATAACAAAAGTTTATTTATGTTAAATTCTCAAAAGATTGACCCAATACGCATGAGTCTATTAAATTTGAGTCTATTAAATTTGTGTCATGTAAAAATCATTTCCGTGCTAGACTTTAAATTTTGCATTTTTAATTTTTTTTATATTAAAAAGATTATTAATTAAGATTTTGAAAATATCACTTAATTAGTTTTTAGATAATTATTAACACAAATATTATTTGATTTTTTAATTTTTAAACTATTTTTAAAGTATTTTATTTAATTGTTCCTACTTTCTTTTTTGGTTGTGTGTTAGCCCATCCTAGAAAATGAGTGGTATATTAATCTATTTATACTCTTGTATTATTTCGCTTTTTTTTTTAATCTAAATCAACCGAGCACATTTTACATCTCTATTTATAATTTAACATAATTCAATAAGAAAACTGTAATTTTCAAAAAAAATTCTTCCACTTACTAATTTTTCTTCAATTTCTTTTTTAATTATTTTTCTTTTAGATACAAATCTTTATAGAAAATAGATCAATAATTGTCTAATTTTATACAATTTCTTATACTATTTAAGAATTATTAAATTAAGTACTTTCACTTATTGAAATTAAATTTAACATATGTAATTAATATATTAATATATAATTAATATACTATAATTAATATATATGAGATATAATTTCAACCGTTAAAAATATTTATATCTAATAATTTATAAATAATAAAAAAATATAAAGTTAAAATTCATTAATCCTTCTTCCTATATACATACATACATACAAATATGCATTTATACGATTATGATACTTTTGATTTGTTCAGTCAACTTATTAATATATTGAAAATCAAGTTCTAACTAATCTAAACTAATCTCATCATTTACCGAGAAAGCCACCACTAATCCAATAATTAATTAATTTTTTTGAATGTAGGAAAAGGAAATGTTTTGGAAAAGATTAAAACAAAATCACCTGCCACTTTTTTTTGTTTTTTATTATTATTTTTTATTAGTATAACCAAGTAAAATACAAAAAAATGATCCTGAAATATAAATTCAAATAAATAATAAATATTAATAATTTTAATAATTTTACAACTATTTTATTAAATATAAATTTGAAATGGTTGCTGATAGGGTCTACTAACTGTTGTGTTAAGGGCCATTTATTTTATCAACAAATTACTGATAAGGTTATGACAGAACGGAGTATTTTTTAAATTATAGAAAGATATTATATTATTTCGCCGAACCCTATGAGTTATTAGTAATTTTTTCCCTATGATCGCTAAATCCCAGTTGTTCATATAAATAATCACTTCGTTTTTTCTAAGCCCAAACTCAAATTCTAATTGTACATATAAAAATATTATTATATATACATTTTCAGAGAAAAAAAAATATATATATATATATATATGGCCTTTTTTAAAGTATTATTATTTTATTTTCGTTTTATACATGATTGAACGAGACCAATACCAACTCTTGCTTTGTTCGAAAGAAAACCAAGCCATTACAAGGGGTAGGTCAACAAAGTTTGAGGCAATTTGAAATAAAGAAAATAATAGTTATAAATATTACTAAATTTTTCTACAATTTGAAATAAAAATTAAGTTGTTGGGTCAAATTTAGAAATGTTAATAATAAAAAATCATATTAATATTATAAGTAGATAATTTCTTTCTAGCAAGCAAATAAATATAAATTATACTTCACTGTATTCGAAATTTAAATTTATTATAAACAAGATGATTTTAATTTTAATTGTTAAGAATATATCATTAATATTTCACCCTATTGTAATATATTTTAGAATTAGATAATATTTTTAATCCTAATGAATATATAAGCTTTTTTGTAATTATTTTTATGAATTGTTAATAAATTTTAAGTTATAGTATAAATAAATTATTTCTCTCATTAAACAAAATATTTATCTAATAATATATATTATACTCACTTCAAAAATAAGGTCAATGTACATATATTCAGTGCTTCATTATACTTGTGCTAAGTTCTTAAATGATTAGCCCGAGTGCCTTCAAGCCTTACTGAGCCAGCAAGCCCTATTTCTCAATTATGGGAAATGATACCTATGATATGTAGAGCTCACCGTATTAAAGTGTACGTAGATTTCTTTTCACACGTGAGGACTTTTTATCCAATTGGATGAAAATATTCAGATTGTGGCATATGAGATTTCAAAATAAAATTTGTAGTAAATTTTTGATGTAATATCAGTACCTTATACATGTATATGTATGTAATGTTAAAAAAAAAGTTTTTAAATGATTGATCTGATACAGTCTTAAATTTATATCATGTAGACTATGCCTATGTTAAGCTCTAGATTTTATATTTTTAATCTTTTTAAAAATATTATTAATTAAAATTATTAAAATATCACTTAATTTGAATTTTTAGACAACTAATAATATGATTATAATTGACTTTAATTTTTAAACTATTTTTAAAATATTTTATTCAATTGTTCGTACTTTGTTTTCGACTTGTGTGTTAGTCCATTATACTTTAAAATGTGAGTGGTGCATTAAACAGCATTCGAGTTTTGAGATTTTGATGCATAAACTCAGTTATGACACGATTAACTATTTGAATAATTAATTAATACTAATTTATTTATAGTTTAATATATTTATTTTATATTTTTCATATTTTAAAATTATTTCTGATATTTTTAATATTTTTTAAAAAATATTTATACTATTTAGAATAGAGTTTATTAACATTTGAGTGAATAATATTATAAATATTTTGGACTGTAAATTAAAATATATAAAAAAATATGTTAAGTGGATAACATTATTATTAAACACATAACATGTTTAATAAATAGGTAAACACAATATGAAACTAGTAACCTGTTTAATGAATGAGTCGAGTTAAAGTTTTAATTCTTAACACAATTATTAAACTAGTTAAATTTGAATTAACTTAATATATGTTATAATTTTATTTAACACGACACAAATACGATAGACTAACTTAAGTTATTATATATATATATATATATATATATAATAGCAGTTACATATTCTCATTCGCAAAATCAGAAACAGTATAATCGGAGATTATAATGTATATGATTTTGGTCAGTCCACATATTAATATATTGAAAATTAAGTTGTAACTAATCTAATCTAATCTCATCATCTACCGAGAAAGCCACCACTAGTTCAATAATTAATTAAATTTTTTAAAATATTTATATGAAAATGTGAATTAAACAAACCAATTGATTTTTTTAATGTAATTAGAATTATAAAATTAAATACAGTGGATTAAGTTGCAACGCAACAATCGTTTGTTGGGTTGTTAATTTGTTTAATTGGGAGATGAGACATCCAATTCCAATCCCATAATTGTATGATACGAAAATAACCCTTCAACTCCATGTTTATTCATAATACATATTGGGTAATAACATTTGTATTCTTCAACTTTGAGAAACTAACTAAATAGGATATAATTTACCCAGCTATAACAATTTAGTCCCCCATATCATATATATAATTAACTAATGGAACGGAATAACGAATGAATTAGAGCGGTACACTTTAAGTCTGACACTAGAAATAGAATATTGACATAACATGTGAGTTTGTATGAGTTAAGATCAGTCTCATATTTAAGGGATAAAAGTTTAATAAGTTTAAATTTCATGGTTCGGACCGACATAACGCGCTATTGAAAGTGGATAAAGGAAGAAGGCAGGATTTTAATTGTGAAAATTGAGAAAAATATGTCATAATTGTTGTTTTTCCAAAGTTTAGGGAAATAAATGATATTATCCATATAAAATATTTCCGAAATGGGGTTGTCATTTGTCTTATTATTTTATTAATTAATTAATTAGTTATAATGAGACTCATTAATAAATACTACATACTACATTCATAATTTATTTTGGTGTTCTTTTTTTTTTTTTTTTTCCATGTTAATCTCCAACGACACAAGGACCTACAAAAAGATTGCTTATTAAATTTAGAAAAAAAAAAATTTTTGTTTGTTTCTTTTTAATTTATTTACAAAATATCTTCACATGTTAAAATCTAAAAATATATAAGTATAAATGCTAATTAAATAAGTCTTAAATAGATTAGTATGACAAATGAATTGACACAATAAAATTATTATTAAATTTAAATAAATCAGAATACGACAAAATTATTAAGTGGTAACAGAATTAATTATATTATTTTTTTCTCAACTCAAAATTTTAACCGTAAATTGTTGTGATTCACAATTAATAATTATAGAAATATTAGTGTTAAATTTTTTATTTTTAAATAAAAATATTTAAAAATCAGTGTTGTAATATTTTCCCTTATGGATGTTAAATATTTACTAAATACAATGTTTTAAAGCACCCTAAAAAAATTCTCTAAGTGGTAATCTATTATTTTTATTATCTTATAACCGTAACATTTATTGATAGAAATTAACAAAATTTTATTAATTTAATTTTATTATACTTAAACAATATCATAAAGTTAAATAATTATATATAGAGAAATACACTCTCAACTGAAAAGAAAGTAATATTTTTATATAAATAATAATATAAAATATTAATTAGTTAAAACTATTTTTAAGAAACATTATTTAAAAAGTCATACAATTTTTTTAAAAAATTTAAAAAAAAAATTTATATTTATAATGAAAATATATGAAAAGTTTTGTTATATAAGAAAAATAAACAATCTAAAATGTTTGAATAATTTAAGTTATTAAGGTAGCATTTATTTTTTTATTAAAAATTCAAAAAATATGAAATTTAAATAAATCTAAATGTTTAAGCGAGTTTTAAAAGAGATGCTAGCCCTCATAAGCCAACAGTCTTTCCCTAATAATACTTAAAGTATTCAAATCGATAATCTTACTCTAACATTATTTGTTAAGATTAATTCCTAATCATTGAGTCAAAAGTTACATATATTAATTAAATAAACCGTATTTCTTTTAAGTCTCGGTTAATTCGTGCAAGACATCGGTTATAATTTATAACGACAACACATAGCCTTACAAAGCTACAATTTAAAAAGAGGAGTTTCGTAATGCACACATCATATACCAACAAATTAGGGCTGTCAAACATGAGCCCCCATGAGCATACATAATAGTGAGTCCTAAAAGAGACGATGGCCTCCGTAAGCCAACAAAATTTATCTATTTTAATTAATATATATATATATATAAAATACTGTTATTTTTTGATTAGTTTTTTTAATTTATTTGACCATTTTACTTTTGATATTGTCACTCCACTTGCTGTTACCTTTTTCATTTTTCTTTTTGTTGATTTTAGTATTTTATACTTAACACTTGATGCTGGGTTTAAATTAAAAAATGTATACTTTTTATTTTTTTTTATTAATTTGACTATTGTATTTTCTTTGACCATTTTATTCTTGATACTAATTTTTGTTAATTTAACAAATTTAACCTTCATAGTAGATTTGAATCAAAAGAAAAAAAAAATTATGGAGGAAATTTGAAACCTTACTAACCAATAATCACGGTCACGTTCAAGTATAAAGCTTCAACCACCAACATGCTTTTACAAAATATCTTAATGCAATAACAATATATTAGTTACCAAATTTTTATAAAATAATAAAAATTAGTATATAATTTACTTAATTTTAATAATTTAATCTTTGTCTAATATCTTATTCAACCCATCAAGTGATAAAATATTACGAGCAAAATTTAAGAATAAAAATGTTATTATCTAATATATTATTCGTAAATATTTTTATATTTCTACAATTAGTGTTTCATACCCTAAAATTTTTTTTTTAAAAAAAACAATTACATAAGTTGTTTAGTCCAACTAAGTCAAATAAATAAATTTTTTTTTATAAATCTCTTTTAACATTACTTTTCTTTTTCTTTTTTTTTCTATAAATCTCAAATAGATTAATATTAAAAAATAATTTTTTTATTAATTTTTAGTCTTTTTAAATATAGTTTAAATGATTTTGGACACGTTTGACATTCAAATCATCCCAAATTTAAGTACCAATAAGTGATAAAGGTTTAATATTTCATGAATAAAATTTCTCACTTATTAAAATTTTTTTTTAAAAAAAAATTTATATCAGCTACTTAAGTCAACAATTTAAAACTAAATAAATAAAATAATACCTCTATTTGGTAAGCTATAAAGTTAATTTTTCACTTGTTTCTTTGATTAGTCACTAACAACTTTCATTTGATTTTTTTATTATTTTCATTTTTTTTTTAGTTAAAATGTCATCTTCCAAGTTCCAACTTTAATAATAAAAAATCAAAAAACGAAAATAATGAAATAATGAACCCCTAACTAACCAACTAGATCAAAAGACTATACCAACCGCATGATTCATCATCATCTATCTGATGGCTCATGGCTCATGATAATGACTCGGCTTGCCTCAGCTCGGCTAAATAATTTATTATATTAATTATTAAATAATATTATGTATGTCAATGTAGGATTATAAATTACATTAGGATAAGCACAAATCATGTTGATATAAATAAATTAAAGAAGTGGGGCCATGTTTTCAGATCAAGGTTTGTAAATGTGAGGGTCCTATTCTATTCTATTTTCATCATAATTGTTTGATTGAATAATATTAGAAATATATATAAATTATCTTATAAAATAATATAACTATACAGAGTTGATAAAAATATAAAATTATTGTACTAATTAAAAGTAAATAATGTGATCTTATGATAATTAATAGTATATACAATCTCAATTTGTATCACATAATTTATATGAAAGATCTGTATCTTTAATACTACTATTATTTGATTTAATTTTTATATCATTTATTTTGTATTTTGTATATGAAGATTCTTTTTTTTTTTTATATTGCTATTAAAATTACCTTCAAAGCTAAGAATCCATCACTTGCCATGTGAAATATATTATATTCTCATATTTTTGTATTCATAACTAAACTATTTAACCAAATAAATTATACAAAATCAATATCAAATCAATTACAAAAATAAATATTTTTTTAAACTCAACTCACACCTAAATATTTTTTAATTAAAGTTATATTTTTTAAAATATTTTTAATTTTTATAGACTAAATCAAAGCATATTTATTTATTAATAATATATATATAAAAGGAGAGAGCGATATGTGATCTTTTTTTTTTTTTTTTCCTCTTCAAAAATCTAAAGAAATAATAAAATTATGCTTCAACTTGAAGTTGAAGGGTATTTTAATTACAACTATGATTGAAGATATATATATATTGCAACGTGCTACACAATATTAAAAAGTCTTTATAAGTCAAGGAATTAATAGCAATCATTATTCATTACATTCAATAAATTATGCAAGAGTAGTATATTAAAAGCTAACCAAAATATATAACCAATCTTTTGCATCATCAAGCAAGTGAGAAAGTGACTAAGAAACCCAAGCCAAGCCATTAATTTTAGTTTTTTTTTTTTTTTTTTTTAAAAAAAGTTAACCTAAATAATTAAAAAAAAGGAGGACTACAACGCTGTTGTTGTATGATTTAGTTGTTACATTGTGACCGTTAGATTGTTCAAAATGTAATCTAACGGTCAATTTGAAAAGAGTATGGCTCATAATTGCGTTCAGGAGTCCTACTTTATGTGATTGTGCCGTATAACAATGGTATAAAAGTATTACTCAAATTAAAAAGAAAAAAAAAAAAAACAGAGTGGGGAATTGGATATAATAGAAACATAAAAAGAAAGAGGAAGAAACACAAAAGTCTAAACTGGCAATTGGTAAAAACAATGGGGAAATAATACAAAACAAAACAAACAACTCCAACTCTCCGACTTTGTAATTAGTTATTGGCAGTTGGCCTATCCCATTCATAGTACATAAGATAAAAATTACATTACCAAAGCCACAAGCAAAGCAAACCAATGTACCTAAAAATCAAAAGCAGGAATATATATATATATATATATATATATAAACATAAAGAAGGAGACATCAATGTCTCTGAAAGAAGAAGGAGAAGAAGAAGCGGAGTTATGGGGAAAACAAGCAAGATTTTGAGAAGATCAATCTACACATTCCTGCAAAATTATCAGTATTTGACAACAACTGCTGCACTTCTTGCCTTCCCATTCTCAGCTGCAATTCTGTTCTCACAGGCCTTTGTTCCATCATCTCTTCTTCTTCAATCAATCTATAATCGTTTCAATGCAATCTTCCAAGCTGCTGGATTACCTAACCATCTCATCTCTTCTGAATTTTTCACTTGGAAGCTTTCACAGACAATCTCTTCTTCAATCTTTACACTTCCATTCACTATCACGTTTTTGCTCCTTTCAAAAGCATCAATAATTCAAACCCTTAATAGTTCTCCTTCTTGTAATATTTTATCAATTTTCAAGCCCCTCCTAACCACCTATGTTTGTAATTCATTCTTCATCCTATCAGCAAACGCAACAGCGTTCTGCCTCTTCATCTTTGGGTTCAACTTCCTTGAAGGAATATCTGCTTCTTCTGGTTTATCCTATTCTCCCAATTGTCTGCTCCTATTGTCAGCAGTTGCAGCAGTTGTTTACTCACTGGTGCTTGCAAATGCTCTCATAGCCTGCAATTTAGCTTTGGTTCTATCTGGGATAGAAAGATCAGGTGGGTACTTGTCAATTCTGAAGGCATTTGTTCTAATAAGATCTGGAAGAATTACTTCAGTGGCCCTATCACTGGCTTTTTGCCAATCAACCTGGTATTAGCTGCCATTGAAGCACTGTTCCAATACAGAATTCTAAGAATGCCTGCTGCATCTGCTAATTCATGGTCACTGGCTTCTGAGGGGATCTTCATTGCTTACTTGTACTCAATTTCTGTTGTTCTTGACACAGTTGTCACTTTTGTATTCTATAAAAGCTGCAAGAATATTGGCTCTTCCATTGAAGAACAACATCTAGAACTAGAAGACACGTCATATTCTTATCAGATTGAAGAAGGTAATTATTATGTGAGTGTAAAGAAATCTAAACAACTTCCCTAGAAGAAGAGGAGGAGAAGGATACATCTTGTATTTTTTTTTTTTTAATTTTTTTTTTTTTAATTTTCAGAAAATGGGTGCACATGAATTGAAAAGGCGAATAAGATTCATGTGCAAGATATATAGAGGTTTGATATTGATCTGTTGAGATAGATTGTGGTAAAGTTAGCTCAGGGTATATGGATGGAAGTTCGGTGTTACTAAATTATTGGGAAAATTGAATTTTAATAATGAAGTCAAAAGATATCCAATCAAAATCCTCCTCTCTTTATTAATACTTTTCATGAGCTTCCACCGTTTTAACACAAGTTAGAACATTTGTATTATAATAACCTGTATGAACTTACAAAATTGACACCTGACACAAAATTAATTTTAATAATATGTACAACGGGAAAAACTTCTCATTTTAGCCGCCTTCTTCCTCAATTTTCATCTCTAACCGTCTTCATTTTTTTTAAATTAACTTTTAACTAAATAATAATAATTTGCACAAAAATACCTCCAATCATATTTCACAAAAATGTTTGTTCGTCGCAACATCTTTCAAATGCATCACGCAGAACCCTAAATATATGCACATTCAAAATTTTAACTTACTATGGACTCAAAACCCTAGTTTTCAATGCACTATAAACACCCAAGTTTTAATAGACCTATAAACAACTTTCGAATACGGCCTATCTCACAATTTCAAGTTAAATTATGAGCGAAATATGATTGTTTAACCAAAGATTAAAAAAATTTATAAAAACAACTGTATTTTAAAATTAGGAATATGAGAAGAGACTTCTAAATATAAACCCAAAAATGACAAAAACCCTTTAAAAGAATGAGGGAGGATTACTATTTAAACCAACAAAATATAATCATGAAAGATCTCCTTACAATTGTCACCCTCCTTTCAGGTGAAAAATGGAAGAAGCAGTGTACAAAAGAAACAAGATGTGGCAATACACGAATTATATATTTGATTGAAGAATTGAATCAAAGAAACAAGCAGTTTCAGACCTGCAGCCTATATACTTTGTTGTTGTTATATTACAATTACACTAGAAAAAGCCCGTCTTCTAAATTCTCTATCTGAATCTGTCTACCTATACAACAATTTTCGTGATGGGGCTCCTGTCAAAACTCTCCACTAAATAGAAAGAAAAGCCAAAAAAAAAAAAAAAAAAAAAAAAATTTATATGTTACAGGAAAATGAATTGAATCCTAACTAATGGTGGGTTAGATCTTTGTACATGGTTCCATGGTACAGTGAGACTTCAAGCTTTACAATGCCTTCCAGAGGCCCCCTGCCCTGGTGTTGAGAAGAATTAGCCAAACAAATATGGTGAAGCCAAAACCAAACCGCCTACTTAGCAGTGAGGGACTGGGCCGAATACTACAAAATTTCTCCCAAAACTCATGCCAGAGTGGACAACCCATCTTCTTGATAGATCATGCAGTGAACCTGCACCACATGTCTACCGTCTTATCATCCACTCATCACAATACAAGTTTTCTTCCATGATGCATCATCGTTCATCAGCCAGTTGTGTAGAACAGAATCCTGTCTAACATGGACCGCGAGAGCTTTCGCGTGGTTTTAAGTCTGCAGACCTCAAGGAGTTGCCCTTTTGCCTCATTTACATCACCTTCAAAAGGTTTCTCATTGCACCGGTACTTGGTAGTAAGAGATGTAACCAGTCATGAAAGCAGCGTCTTTGTCATCATTCAAATAAAAAACACTGAGACAGACTTCTGCTGCATGGCAAGAGTGGAGCTAAGTTTCCCGGGTGGAGATAGAATGAAATTAACCACCAGCTACTTCACACTCTTCTTTGTAAGGTTTATTCCCTTGGCCGCCTCCATCTCAGCCTCTTTCTCGGCTTTCTTCCTCTCCAATTCCGCTTGTTTCACATTCTCATCATGCGCTTTTCGGAATAACCTCACAAAATTTAACAGAGTTGCAGTGACTGCAGTTGCATGTGCAGCAATAATTTAATCAGTTTCACGTAATATAAGCAAGTGACTAAGAAAATGTTAGAACGAGATTCTCTAAGTCACAGACAGATAACAAATGTAACAAACTAGCAAATCAGAGACATCAAGAAATGTACATAGTCTCAAAGGCCATGGACACAACTTCAATCTCTATCAAAACTTCAAATTTATAATTTAAACTGGAAATTTTGAACCATACTATATCTATAATCTACCTTGCTCAAATGGGCAACGGGCAGGATCCTCACCAAAATATAGCGCAAGGGCATCTGCATTTCTACCCTGTCCACCACATGGTAATCATTCAAGATATGGCCAGCATATTATATTTGATAGATATAAGGCAGATTAAGTATCAAATAGAAAATTAAAAAGAGCTTATTACCACCACAGAGTAGAGATTTGTTACAGATGCCACCTCAGCCTCAGAAACAGAAATGAATCCTTTCAGTGTCTGAAACCATTATTATTAATTTTTTGAAAAGAGAAGAGTTGTTAGGACAGTTGAGAAAAATGCATGAAACCAACAAAAGAAAAACTTAACATATAAAAGTAATATCACCCCCATTTTCATTCCAAATAGATTATATGCCGATCAAATGGATAACTCAAAGCTGCTAACAGAATTTTTAGCCTTGTGAAATCACCACCATTCACAGCATAAGATGTGAAAAGGAGGTAAGAAGCTAAAAGCATCAATTATACAAACTGAAATGAGGACCTAAATGCTTATCCTATGTCCTTTTTAAATGGTAAGAAGTTTCTACTCCACCATTTGGGCAGATTTTGGAAATAAACAAATAAAAATATATCAAGGTCCATGAGAAATATAAAATCTTGTGGAAGTGGCCGGATGACTTGACTTTAAGATTTCTTACTTCTCAAGTTAGTTCCATTGTCAACAGACCAGACTGTTCAGGTTTTAGGAAAGGAGAAAAGGAAAAGGGTGGCCAGTGATGTGAAGTTGGAGTTGTCCAACCCCAGAAAAGAATAAACCATACCTTCTTTTACATAGATTTAAAAATGTCAAAATAATCTTTTCAACCTTATCTACTGTTTAGTTTCAGTTGACAGTCCATCAAACGAATACAGTGTTACCCAAACTGCAACGTAAACTTATCTTTACTCCAATACTTTTTTGGACCCTCAATCTTAGGGGCATATCAACTCTACATAACAACTTAGAACTCTTTGTGAAATTTACTTAAAAATTTTTCACATACTCCTCCAGCTACTATGCCACAAATAAGTTTCAATTAGAACATCTCCACTTTGAAAAGCAAATTATGATGGAAAAAGTTTCAAGATTTCAGTCATGATCAGAGGATTACTGAAAAAGTTTTAAAAGAACCAAAAATTCTAAAGTAATGAAAAATGTGTCAAAATGTAGTTCAGCAAGTTGCTGAAGTATAATTTTAGTACTAAACTAATTGCCAATGAATGAGATAGCTAGTTGTAAACAAGAAATAACATCAACCTACAGTCATTATGTTTTCCAAGACATGGAGCATCATGAAATAATTCTAGATTTTTAGTTAAGACTGAAAATTCGGAACAAAAGAGCTACATACCTTGCGGAAAACTTCAGATACAGGACCATCACTTTCAGACATGACCAGCTCCTGTTTGACCTTTTCTAATCCCTTGATTATAGCCTGCATTTCTTCTGCTAAAGACTTCAGTTGTATCTGCATCACAGCAAGATCCCAATCTCAACAAATGTAGCATAACTCAAAACTACATATAAACTGAAGACAGATGGATACCTTAGATGCTGGTTCAAGGCTAACAAGATCCAGGTGAAAATCTAGAAGTGATGGAGACTTAGCAGCAAGGACCTGATCCACAACAAGCCCAAGTTTGAAACTCAATTAATATGCAATTGCCATTTGAATTCAGAACAGCAAAATGCATCGAGCTATAAAGCTACATATACACTGAAATAAACTGAAAATCTAGAGCAATAGAGACCAACATGCAGGGGATGCATAAAAACGGCCTAAGGCATATATGTTACATAACTTCAACTTAACTCACAATGGGTAAATTCCTTTCAAGGTGGATAAGATGGAGATTTCCTCCCATATAGAAAGAATATTTGGCCTTTGTCTAGGTATTCAAAGGAATTTTTAATTTTTCATAGGAACTACCGCTGATACTATTGAAATGCAAGAAGAACTAAATCTAGTCTGCTGCTGGGGTTGTCACACATCCCACGCTGCGAAACAGAAGTTTGCAACAATAGGGAGATTGGTTGCTTCAAAAGCAGGAGATTAAGTCCTCAATTTTAGTATCCACAAGAATTCATATTTAGAAGAGCTCAGGTCTTCAAAATTATTATTATTTTTTAACTTATTGCAACTGATTTTACAGGATGTACCTAAATTTGTTCTCTAACATTTGTAATAGAATCTATTCAAGCCATCACCTAAGCTCCTGGACTCCAATTTCAACTCAAATCTCTGATTGCATCAAAAAATGTGCAACAGCTTTCATCTTAAGTTACAGAAAAGGCAGTTAATTGTAGAATTATACATTTATTATGCTGTAAAGCTGTAAAGGTAAAAGGATAACGTGCAATGCAAAGAGTTTGACCCTTAACCTAGCTGCACTTCTTTTCAAATGGTTTACATCATTAAGAACAAACATAGTTTCAGTTCACCCATGATCATCAAATTCATCCTAGGCATATTTTCTTTATCCTGGAAAAACAAAAACAAAAAAAAAAATCAGAAGAAATGTAATAAACATACCTTGCATAGATAATGCATGAGCGTCATCTTGCTGTTAGAAGCACGTGTATCTGTGAGTTTTAAAAGACTATCTAGCTTAAATCCAACTGCAGAACCTGTACAAATTGGAAAAGTTTGGAATTCTTTTAATCAATGTTTAAATATAGCCTGAAAGAGCTGCCACCAAATCAACTCTGGACAACACATCAGCACTAGATAAGTACTGTAGGAAAGAAGAAAATAGATAAGTCATGAATTATGTGGACAGAAAGAGAATAAAGGATGCTAACATGGTATCTTTAAAAAAAAAAAAAAAGCGCTCCTGTTTACCAACTAACGATCATCAATGTATTCAGTGTAAAGTGCATGTCTCTGCCAATGAAGTAGCTCATAAACTACCTTAAGTGTCCACCTTCAAGTTTCCCCAGGTGCTGAGAGATCAACTGAAGGTTGCAAGAAGGGGACATAATAAAGTCTCTGTTCTATGGAATTGTGTAGGGATGGGTCATATTCACAGTAATTAGGAATGAAAGAAATAGGAGAATTTTTTATGACCAAAGAGATCTGGCTTCTTAGGACAGCTTAAATTTTGGGATCCTCCATGGACCTCCATGTCCTTAGAATTCAAGGATGTACCTCTCCATCCAATAAAACAGAAGGCAGCAGTTACTTATGGAACATGTATTTTTGTTAGACAGGGTTTTGTTTTGGCTTTTGAGGGAGAGCTACTTCTGGTTCCAGCTCTCCCAGCATTTTTTCCCTTTTTCATTATAATTATAAATGCTTTAATACATATATATGCAAAAGCTACACAGTTTATTATTATAAAAAAATGCTACCATAAGCATCAAATACAATTGAGCAGGAGCCAACCAACTTCTAGCCTATCTGTGAGCTAAGATAACAAATGTAAACAATAACTTAAATTTAAAATGATTCCCATTTCTTAGTTTCATACCCAGTGGCATTTAGAAAGTTTGAAGTTAGAATCTAACTTTCAATTTGACCGAATACCTCTCTGCAGGACATAAAATACTGCACCAAAAAGTAGTATCTAAAAACATCAACAATGATCACAGGCATATTTTTTTTTTTCCATGATCTGAGACACATAATTAAACTTTCCAATTTTTTCAATTATAACACTATAATGCCACCCAAAACATATGAAAGTGAGGTCCATCCGTTCAACAACAGTGATCATTAAACCAAAACATGCCAGCAGTTTTGGATGAGAAAAGAATCTAAATTTAACAACTTGTTATCTTTGTTTGATAAACTTTTCTTAAGCAACAGTAGTGCTGTATGATCACATCTTCTCGAACTGCAACCATAACACTGCTACTTTACGGATTTGGGTCTTTAAAAAGTTTATTCATAGGAATCAATTGTGTATTCTGAGATGCCTTGACATTGTACCCCTTTTCTTTCCCATTCTTGATATTGAAACGAAAGGGGATGAAAAAGACTGGAAAAAGAATCCAATGTTTCCAAGTAATGTCTCCTTTCACTCTTTTCTTTCTCTCAATTTTTCTTTTTTTTTTTTCAAAAAAAAATTGATAGACAGAATCAAGGAGGTAAGAAGAAAAAATGGATTCAACATTGACAAAACTCATTTTCAAGCTCTGATTAGATTTATTACAAAGTTTAAAGAAAACAGAGACAAAGAGAAATGTGGACGATATTTAAGAGTATAATATTTTTTAAATTTATTTTATAGATGGTTATACAAACTGCTAAGAATATCATAAAATAAACGATACATCAGTGAAATATTATTATGTGACTAGCAATATAGTTAGAAATTATTTACTAAACTGCAGTACTTAGTAGAGTTCAGACCATACAGTTAATGTTCAAGAAGTTATTAGCCTATTTTATCCAGGTATTCCGTTGCAAGCCTGAAATATATTAAATTAAAGCAGAAATAACATTGCCGACTTTCAGACATTGGATGCGTGCAATGTGTCTTTTAATTAAATGCAGCCATAAACATGAAGGAGCAGATTAAAGTTGTAATCACTTTTATAGCAGGTCTTTTCTAATGAAATTAAGTTTATGATACAGATAATTTTTCAACACTTCTGAATGAATAAATAATTCTTGAGAACTTCTTAGTGACTACAAAGTTACTTACCCCTTGCAGTTCCCTGGTTCAATGTATTCCCCAAATAAAGAATCTTCTTCATAATTTCCTTCAGTTTGCTGGAATTCCGAACCTAATTAACCAGTGAACAAGTGTCTAAGGCCAAGGGGAATGTACAAATATTGCATGAAAAGCTTCAACATCGTAAGTGCATACCTCTTCACATGCAGAATTTACAGTGTTTAAGTTCTTTCTAAATTCCAAAATCTGCAAAGAAGCTCAAGAATAAGACAAAAAAACCAAAGACCTAAATAAACGAAATTATCAAATAACTAGAAACAGACTAACAATGCAGATACCGCCAAACCTGAGTGCCGAACTGAATCTTGAAAGAAAATACTCTTAGTTTTGACTCAACTCGTGGAACTTTCATCAGCTCCAGAAAGTACTGAACATAAAACATTTAAGTTAAAAATTTATTGAAACCTTATATTAAACAAACTGTGATGCGTTCTATTTACTTAACATATACAGATAAAATCATATTTGTATTACATAAACTAAAAGATATGCTAGCAAACTTATAATACGCCGCCATATTAACTTATAACCACCACAAATTATTTCCAACCAAAAAGAATTGTTTCCACTTCACCATTCAGTCCTATCAACACACATAATCATTGAGATAATATTAACTCCATCCAGTTCTTAAGCCTTCCCATCCGACCTCCAAAGCCTTCACCCAGTCCAAAGCACTATTACCCCATCCTGGCATTTCTTTAACATATTTAATAACTGAAGTGGACCAATGATGATTATGATCATCACTTATGCACCAACTTCACAGTTACAGTATGCACTCATAATCACTCTAATCTTCTGTACACTGTAAATCAGGATTTCATAAAATTCATAGTAAAACATAGGCAAGAGTATTTATTAAATTGCATCATTAGGATATGGAGCATCATCTAGCCACAAGAAGCCTGTCACATGTCCTGGAAAGAATGTGAAAGTTCAGATGATAAATCTATCACCCTTGCTAGAGAACTGGTTCAGTGGGACAACCAAGTAGTAGTATTCATTACGTATAAAAATAAATAAATTAATTAATACTCAAGCAGTCACCTTCGTCTTTGAAGGTTCTCTAATGATCATAGAATATTTTTCTCATATGCAGAAAACATAAACCAGGTACATAACTCTTCTATTAAATGCACAAGCATATTTCTATTAGAACACAGATATTATATCTAATAAGCAAAATAATAAAATAGAAAACATGGAGAAAGGCAAGTATGTCATTTATAATTCCAAGCATAAGATGAAGCCAAACTAGTTTCGAAATAATGAAATGGCTAGACCATCAGCATACAATCATTCACCAAGCTACCAAGGAATTAAAATAACCCAGGTCAAAAAGCTGTCAGTCATAAACAACACATTCCATTACAACTGGAAAACAATAAGATATAGTCAAACAGAAACTGTTGTTTACCTGTTCGCACTTCCCTAAGTTCTCCTTGTCACCAGTGTATCCCTGAAATAAAACAGACCAAACAAATTAGAGACAACAAGAATGGGAGGGTGGAGAGATGCAAAATATGCTCGGCGCACTTGAATTCAAAATGTAATCATCAAATAGCTAGGAAAATGTAAAAGTCAATTATAATTTATGGCAAAACATCACCTTCAGTAATTCCATCTCCTCTTTCGTTGGACAAAATTTTATAAGGTTTTCCACTTGATCAACATCTAATATTGACTCATCCATTGCTAGTACAGCAGCCTGAGAAAATGCCAATAATTTTGTATTAGCTAATATGGCATCCAGTATATTGATATAAAAATTGAATTTGTCCAATGTACTGTAGATATAGGCTTTTGATAAGGACTGTAACCAGCATAGTCACTTAGAAACAGATCCATCCAGCTCTTCAGACATGTACAAGAGCAAGAGACACTCTAACACCACGAGAAAATCACCTCTATGTAATCTTCTCCTGTCATAAATGACAATAATTGCCATGTATATGAACTGATGGACTATGATACTGTATTCACTTTTTTAACAGTCCAGCCCCAACCATATATTTTCAAATTTGTTATCTAAATACGCCATCATTAATCATAAACAGAATATCATGTTCACATACATTAATCACAAGGAAACAATAATAAATGCAAGAACTTCAACAATTTTTAGCTTACCATCATATCAGGAAGCGGCATCTTAACCTTTGTGAGCATAATTTCAGTGTTATTGGCCCTTCTCAGGTCAATCTACAATAATTCACAAGAAATTTATAAGTAAACAAACAATAGACCATTGAAGATGTTATCATAAGGTTGTATTACATATAAATCTAATTAATAAAATTCTGCTTTAATCATCCAAATAAACTGCAGCATGAATATCCATGGTCATTCAATAAATTTTCAGATAAAATTCCTGTGACTAAGACAGTGGAGGAAATAGAAAATAAATAAATAAATATTTTTAGATGATGCCCCTTGAAATTGTCCCACATATATTGAGAATGAATGCATAAACAGAGGCTGCTTGGGCAAATAGTTCAAAAAAAATGTGCTTCTTCAAGTCATATGCAATGAAAAGAAAACATTTATTAATTTTCTGTTGGCTTAAAAATAAAGGCTTCGGTAGAATTGCATGTCTATCAAACTTCATGTATAAGGACATTCAATCCCTTGAAGCCTTTTTTGTAAATCATATTGAAATGGAAAACTAAGGTGCATCATGACATTCTAACAAACTTTCATTTGTCATACAAAGATACGAACCTAAAGACCAAACAGTTAAAGGGTAGTAAAATACACTGCAGCAAGCTAGCCTCAATATGAATTTTAACTCTAGCATCTCGAGTTAAAAGTAGACCTTGGCACTAGAGAAACAGTGTCCAAGATTGGAAACTGGAAACCAAGCAATATAAGCAGTGTGCCACTCACATACTTACCCGCATCACATTATTTCTACTATATCTTAACCCATAACACCCATCACATATGCTTCCCATGTTTACCAGCTGACATTTAACCGTAAATGCATGCATATTATAAACTTATGCAATGATAAATTTCAGTCGATTAAAACTTCTTCTCTATTGCTATTATCACACATCAAAAATCCATTATTATACTTGTATCATACAGCTTATATTCAAATTTTACTGTTACAATAGTATGTAATATAATACTATTTAACATTCAAGACATTGTTATTGATTTCTAGCAACTGAATTCTGTAGATTAATATTACAGTTTCCACAGTTAACCCCTGCCTTTGATCAATTTGTATCAGATCTTGATACTGTGACTCAAACATTACTCAGCAGTGGTGCAAAACAATGTTGGTTTTGTGGAAATATTTCAATTTTACAAGAAACAATGATAACTGATAGAGACAAGAAATGACGATAATCGATAGGTTCAGATATTGAATTATAATTCAATTTGGAATAAAGTTGGAGTAAACTAGAAGGGCAAATTTGGAGCAACATATTGATGTGTATTAAAATAGAGGAATATGAATTTAATTGATTAAATTTGGTGTAGTATGGGACTAAACTTATGTTTTAATATTTTACACTGTATATTCATATTAATTAGTATTACATTTAATTAATCATTAACAGACGTAAAAACTCCATCAGTGGAACACCAACAACCATCCTCATTTGTCGGCGAACATCAGCGTCTGTTGATCTCAATTCCGGTACCATGGGAAACCTTGTCACTTGACCTACATAACAGTACCAATATCAACTATTTGACTAGTAGTTTGTCTGAAAATGGAGACTAAAGTTTCAACCACAATATAATGTCATTGTCAAATAGCAGCTAGTGAACAAACACCGCCACTATCATTCTCTTCAGTGTTGGCCAATCTACACAAAGGTGGTAACAGTGCTCCTCCAATTGCTTCCATTTAACAGTAGCCATAATATTAATCTCAATTATCCGGCAACAGACAGTTCAATAGTAAGTGATATTGGTACCTTTGAGCGACTAGGAATCCAACAATACCAAATTTGTGATCAACAAACATCAATGACAGCAGCCAACACTGGACAGGGGTGGTGACAAGGGCAGAGCTAGAATTGAAAGTTTTAAGGCCATAATGGCAAAATAGTATAGTTGAAGTGGCCAAATTCTGAAAAAATAGTTGATAAATTAGGGAGCAAAATGTTGCTTATCAAGAAGGAAGAGGAGTCAAAAACATACATTTATGCATACAAGTCAAATATAAATATTTGATGTATTACTTAAAAAAAATTTTGTGCTGCAGTGGCTTCGCCATTGGGTTGTGACAATGTTGGCTGGTTGAACTTTTGGTTTCTCATAGTTAATAGAAATTAGTTTTAATTACTTATAAGCATAATTAAAATAATTAAAACAAAATATCCTTTACTTTATAAGAAAGAATACAGTCCCCCCTTGAATCCACCCCTCCCCATGGATTAGTTATATCCAACAAGGTGTTACTTTCTTATTTTATATAATACTGTCCCATCATTTGAGGTTGCCAAACATAGGATTAATTCAATTTAATAAAGCCCCATGCTTTAATCCAACGACAGCAAATGTGCTCTAAATTAATTGGTTTCAGCTCATCTCGCCTACGATTAACGTACACAAAGTAGAATCAAATCTTCTAATCAAGTCTCTTTTGATTGCTATAAAGCCAATTAATCATCTAATGTAAAGAAATTGGGACTATTTGTTGGTACCTGGGGTGCCCATTAGTTAAAGACATATCAGTCCTAGGAGCTAAAATAAATATTCAATGTGTTAAGAAGCCAAAACCTAATAAATTGGGAGAGCAGGTGTAAAAAATTCAGTCACTGGAAGCAGTAATTTGAAGGAAGCAAGAAAAGGTGTTAAAACAGTAATACTCCATCTAAACTTCTATCTACAGGTGATGCCTTATAGTGAAAGTTTTCAAGTGAGTTCCATTTTCCAATGTGTTCGTACTCCATAACTATCTATGCCAAGGAATACTAAAGGAGGCCCTCTCTCTTAGAATCTATTCTTTTCTATGCTTAAATTACAAATTTCTAAAGAAAATCAACTACTTGGTTGGTTAATGCTCAAATTTCGGGTTAGCAACAAATTATAACTTAAATACTTCCACAATGCACTTAAAATCTGTTCAAGTTAAGTTGAACTTCTTCTGCATGCAAAATTGTCACTTGTTCCTAATTAAAGAAGTAAGAAAAAGTGCACTGAAAGGCAATATAAGGAAAGAAAAAATTCTCTCGAAATAACGGAGCAAGATAATGAAAAGTAAAAGAATCATCTTGCAACATAATGAATTTTCAAAACAATAAAAATTTCAGAAAAAGATTTAAATGACTGAATTACCAGGTGGACTTTGTCAGGTTTTGATCCAACAGACTTGCGACGGCCTCCAGCTTTACCTCCAGAGTCAGCAGGTTTTGGGACTGTTAAGGAAAAAAGGCTCTCTAATTCTGACACATCAAATTCAGGTGCACTAGGGAAAAAAAGCACAAAAGTCAGTTACTCAAAAGGGTTTAAAAATATTAAAAAATCAATGCACTATGAGGGTTCTTTGGAATTTTAAATAATTTTCTTTTACCAAAACAAAAAAAGAATGCAGTACGTCATTAGAATATATGTAACACTTATGAGAAACTACATATTAGCGAGAGAAGTTAATATACATTTGAGGTTCTCCATGTCTTTGCAGTTCTTCCCATAAGCTTCCTTGCAATGCCCTTGTTACCTTGCTCCAATGTAGAGGCTTTAATGAAGACCTTCTAGGTGCCATAGCAGTAGCTCCCATCCCTAGAGGACGTGAAAATCCACGACCTCTTGGAGGTGGAAGCGCTGCAGCAGTTGGTCCTTTGGCACCGAAAGGTGGAGGTGGAGGAGGTGCACCACCTGGAGGTCTAGGTGGAGCAGGAGGGCCAGATCCACGAGCTCCTGGAGGAGGTGGTGGAGGTGGAGCCCCACGCAATGGGGGAGGTGGTGTAGGTGGCCCCCCAATTGTAGGAGGTGGTGGAGGCGGTGGGGCCCCTCGCATAGGAGGAGGGGGTGGCGGAGGTGCTCCACGAGTTGGAGGTGGCGGTGGTGGTGGAGCTCCATGTGCTGGAGGAGAAGGTGGAGGCGGTGAGGCTCCGCGCATTGGGGGAGGTGGAGGAGGTGGGGCTCCGTGCATTGGGGGTGGTGGAGGCGGAGGCGGTGGGGCTCCAAGGATTGGTGCAGGTGGTGGAGGCGGAGGTGTTGGGGTTCCAAGGACTGGTGGAGGTGGTGGTCGAGGCAGAGGCAGAGTTGCATATAAAGAGCGTGAGGGTGGGGGTGGAGCTCCATGCATAGGAGGGGGGGGGGGGGGGTGGAGGAGCTCCATACCCAAGTGTAGGAGTACATCGCATAGGTGGAGGAGGGGGAGCAGGTATTCTAGATGTAGCAGGTTTTGATGCACTCACAAGGAAAGGAGGGGGTGGTGGTGGAGGTGGTGGTGGTGATGGTGTACTTGTCACTTTACTTTGAGCAACTACAGGTTTTGAACTCCAAGGTGGTGGAGGTGGTGGTGGCGGCAACACCAACCCGCTATTTTGTTGACTAGATGGAGGGGGAAGTGTTGGTGGAGGTCCATGGTGCAAGAGAGAGCCATTATTCATCCCACTAAATGAGGTGAAAGGTTGTGATGATGGTAGTGGTGGAGGAGGAGGAGGAGGCGGTGGTGGTGGTGGAGGTGGAGAAATCACATTATGAACTAATGCACAGGGGGTTGATGGTGGACACCGAGGCTGAGGTGGAGGTGGAGGCGGAGGTGGTGGTGGAGGTGGGGCCAAAGGAGGAGGTTGGGAAGGTAGGGTTTGGGCTAAAGGCTGATGAGGAGGTGTGGGAGTAAAGGGTACCACTTGCTGAGAGCCAATAGATACAAGGGTTGGTGAGGAACTACTGGTCCCAAGTGCAGAATTTACTGACTTCGGCGACTCCACCTTACAACCAATCTTTTCAGTTGTAACATCCTTTGAAACCACAGATCCAGGGGAAGTGAGGGGAGAAGATGCCCTTGAATTGGTAACTGAGCTGGGTTCCTTAGGAGAAGTTATGGCAAGGGCAGGTGGCGCACTATTATATCTTGAAGGCGGATATGATACATGCATTGAATTCATATAGGAGCCCTTATTGGGAGGGATCCATCGAGATACTGTATTTGGCTTTGCTATTCTTGCATTAACAACCTGAGGTTCTTGCTGTTTAATCTTTTGTTTAACAACTGTATCTGCAGCAGGTTTTGTGTTCAGTATTGGCTGTTTCTTAGGAGCAGGTGGCAGCTTATCAGATTTTTGTCTCACTGGAACCTTGGTTTCTGAATTCTTACGCACAGCATCTTCTCTGTCAACTTGATCTTCCATCTCTTCCAGTTTGTGACACACATCTTCAATCAACTCCTTGGTTTCTAAGTTTCTCATCACATTAGCAGCAACACCCACAGTATCTAAATTGATATCCCCATCATCCACGGTTATGTCTTTCACTACATGAATATCAGAGTCCACTTTATCATTCATTGCGTACTTCACATCGTCCACGGCAATGTCCTTCACCGCATCACTGTTAGGATCTATCTTCACATCATGTTTATGATTCCCATCATCTGATGCACAATCTTGAAATGAATGAGGATCAACAGCTTCCTTCCAAACTTCTTTATGGTCTATATCACTCTGTGTTCGAACTATTTGAGTATCGTTCTCTCCCTTTCCCTCCTGCCCATCTACAGCATTGCTGAAGATCTCTTCTACCTCATAGAATTCCTCTGGTGAAGCACTTTCTACCTCATTTCCTTCTTCACTTGCCACGACTGTGGTGAGATTATGCACAACAGGATCGGCATCCGAAAATAGCACCTGATACAGATATGAGTATGTATTCAACTCCTACAGCTTGAGAAAGGAGCAGTCACACAAGAATAACAAAAAACCTACCTCTGCTCTAAATTCCTTTGGTAGTTGGTCCTTGGCATCCCACAAGACGTCAATTTCATCCCTGTTGAGCACCAAAATATTTGATCGCACAAAAGCTGTGTGAAACATAATTCTGAACATCATCTCCTCATGTTCCAGATCATCCTCCAAGTGGATGCACTCAAGTACAACATCCCCTTGAACTCGGCAATAGATATCTATTTTTACCAGTGCACATTCATCCTGCAGTTAAATTGATAAACAAGCCTCATCAATTACTTTAATCATTTTTATTTTCAACGTATCAGGTGTGACTTAAGTATCACCTGCAGATAGTGGCGGATATGTTTTTTTGTCATCGAAGTTGAGAACAGAAGTTTGGAGCTTCTATTGGCTGGTGTTTTAGAGTCCTGACCATAAACACGTATAACTGGCCTGCAACCTTTTCCCCCATATATTGGAAGGACTCTAAGTATCAGACAATCCAAGAGTAGAGGTGTGTCAGACGGAGGCCAATCAGAACCCAAATTCCTTCTAGAAATGTACTGGAGGTATCTCAGTTGGGAAGGCTGTGGGTTTAGAGGAGACAAAAGATGGAGCAGTTCCCTAGGAGCCTGCTTGTAGACCATCTCCAGAGTCTTCTGCTCCCCATTGTACTGTTTCCTGTACAGCAAAAGACCTGCAAGCATGAATGCAAGCACAGGCCATCCTCCTCTCTCACAGTGCATCAACAGCACATTTTGCTGCCCTTCCAAGGACAACCAGCTTTCACTCGATCGAAGGAAGTGGTGGATCATCTCCAACGGCAGCAAAGGACAACCCTCACACTGGCGTGGGTAATCCATTACTGTCATGTCATACTGCGACAATATGTCCGAAATTTGGCTCCGCCTCTCCCCTTCTCTGAAGTTAAACACCATGAAAGAAGCATCAGGGAAGTGATCTTGCAGCTGTGCCACAATCCCCCCCAGGTACACCTTGTAATCATCTTCTTCCAGTACATCGGTGGAGAAGCAACAGTCAAACACTAAAAATCATAGGAGAAAACAAAATTAGCATAATAATTAAAATGGATAGAAAACTGCCCAGAAAAATGAAGATATACAACAATAGAAACTAGTAAACTTTTCCAAGTCTGACATGGATTCCTCCGATAAGAACAAAATTATTTTTTCAACAAGAGATACCATTGCTACAGAGAACAAAACTCCATCTTATATATAACTTTAAAACAATAGAAAATACAAGCTCCATGGCGAAGAGTTACTATGCTTTCCTAATATTGCTTTTTGTTTCAATAGGATAAATATCTGGCTTTAAACCCTAATTCTTCTTGTATGAAGTTTTGCCTTGTATGATCAATACATAGAAAAGCAACTCCTTCACATAAGAACGCTAAAACGCTAATGCCCCACTTAAGCAACCAAAATGCATACACCCAAATTCAATGCTTCAACTTCTGGGTGACTTAACTGCTCTGCCTTAATGAATGCTAACCCTAGAATGAGACCAAATTATATAAATTCGAAATAAACATTCACAAAGAACCCTAACCCCTTAAACATAGCATAATTCTCCAATGCATTACCACACATTGATTCATCGAACTTAAAAAATTAAAGCTTTCAAAACCCAATTGTGCAGGAAAAAAACTTATGCAAAGAACAAGACATTTTCCACAAAATTCAGCGGAATTAAGAGTTGAAGATCAGATTAAATGATAAAAAGGGTACCATAGACACGCTCGGAGATCTCGAGAAGCCGATCCGGCGGCTTCCGGTAAAAGAAGCGTCTAAACAGCGCCATCGGATGGCGCTGTTTGTCCTCCGATCGGATCCAAACCGTTGATTCGTTAACCTTCCAAACAGATCATCTTGATCCCAGATGTTCCACCGCAGATCCCGCCCGGTTATCCAATCCAGGACCGACACGTACAGAACTCGTAACAGAAATGGAGAAAGTGAGTATTATCGAGAAATTGAGAAAGCAATGGATCCAACAGCGAAATGTCAAAAACGGATCCAAATGCAAATCAGAAATCGATCACCAAAGAGCAAGATGGAGAGAGCTTTGGCTCAGACGTGAAAATGAGAAATGTTTTAGAGAGAGTAAGAGAAGTGACAGTAGGTGATGATGGTGGTGATGATTTTTGCAGAAGAAAAATTTGAAGAGAATTTCGGGATTAATTATGAATTAAAATTAAAAAACTAAAAAAAATAAAAAAAAATCACATGGAGAGAGAGGGAGAGAAGCGTAGTGGACTGAAAAGGAGAAGAGAGAAAGAGGAAAAGAAAGAAAACTTCTCTTTCTCTCTCTCTTCTCTCTCTCTCTCTCTCTCTCTCTCTCTCTCTCTCTCTCTCCCTCCTCTCTCTCCTCTCTCTCCCGGCCAACAACATCCGACGTGGCTTGACACGTGGACACGAAGCGAAAGGGACATGACAGAGAGAGAGAGAGAGGTCTGGTGTTTGTACAGGTCTGGACAAGAAGATAAAGCGTATCTTAAAGCGCGTGAGATATGTTCGGAGACCTTTTCAGGTAGCAGCAAGCCGGACCTAGTTTAAAACAGAAAATTCACTAATAACAAATTAATAATAATTATTATAAGGGTTAACAAACTATAAATCAATCACGCCCTAATTTATTACAAATTATCATTGCATTCCGGAGTCGTTAACTGATGTTGTTAAACTAATTTAGGGGTAAATATGTAATTTTATATTATCGAATTAATAAGCGTTTTCTTTTATTTTAATTCATTGTTGTAGGCTTTCTATTTAATATGTTTGATTGAATTGGGTTTTAATAAAAATGATTGGATTATTGTTTGTTAAAATTAATTCATATCAATTGCTAATTTAATGTCGTAATCAGCAAAGAGGTAAAATTTAATACCGCTTGACAAAGACTCCACCCTCGTACTGGTGTTTTTTTAATCTCTAAACTGTATTAATTTTATATTTATTACAATTAAGAGAGTCTTTAAATTTTCACCAAATGCTGGATTAGTTATAATTTAATCAATTCACTCATTTTATGTAGTCTACACCAGTGCACGAAATGCATCCCTAAAATCACTTTGTTAAAAAAAAAAATTTTTGGGTGAGTAGACTCAAATGGTTTTAAAGAATGGTGATTCGTAAAGCTCATAATCTCTATATTCAAGTAAGTGTCTAAAATATTCTATTATTTATCAATTTGATAGTATTTTTTTTGTGTTGGAAAAATGGTTTTGCCATTTGTGATTTTGACCAAGCATAAGTACTATGTTCTAGTAAATATTGTTAAAAATTGTTCTATTAAGAGGGGTTTGGTTACGATGATGGTCTTTGTTCAATTTATGCTCTCTATGTGCTTTTTAAACTAAGTTTGATTTGTTCGATTTTGAGCTCTCATGTGCTTTTGAAATTGAATTTGATTTGTTCGATTTAGAATGGATATGGCTTGATCTGAACTAAGTTTGAACGCTTTGATTTTGAGCTTTATGTCACGGCACGAGAGATCGCATGTTGGCTGGGTGTGCTGGGGTGTGACAACTCAAGCACATTGATGTTTCATGGTGTAAAGTCGGCTTCAGTCTCAAGGACTATTATGTAGAGGGGATTTAGACCACCCCTGCCCGAACTGGTCGGGGACTGAAGCCGTCCTCCTCATGAGGTCAAGGTAGGCCGAAACCAGTTAAATATGCGACGGGCTAACAAGGCTTACCCTCGACATGGGGGGTCTACGAGGGTGCCGCACATACCTTTCCGCTGGGCGCGTGACATTTAGGTATGCTTTTTAAATTGAGTTTGATTTGTTCGATTTGGAATGAATATGGCCTAATCTGAACTGAGTTTCAATGCTTCGATTTTTTGCTCTACCTATGCTTTTTAACCGAGTTTGATTTGGAATGAATATGGCTTCATCTGAACAGAGTTCAAATACTTCGATTTTGAGCTCTGCATATGCTTTTTAGACTAATTACTTGATGATGAATGGTTTAATCTTTTCTATTAAAAAGTGTACATATATTTGTTAGGTCAGTTTTATTACCAACTGCTAAAACAGTTTCGATTTGTGGCTTTACATATGGTATATATGTGGAAATTGAATTTTTATGTTTTAAGTTTTGTCTTGCATCGATGGTGAATGTTTTATTTGCATTATTATATGATGAATGATCTTATTCACTATATGAATAATGAATATTAATGTAATATCATTCAATGAATATTAATTGCCATATATAATAAGTACTCAAAATTGTAGTAAAATTTTAATGTGTACTTGTGATCATCAATATTATATCATGACATTATTGGTTTTCATTAAAAATAAATCTCATTTGTAATTTTAGGATTTTTTATATATTATATAAAAATAAATAAAAATTTTCATTTAGAGTAACTAAAATTAATTGAACAAAATTTGATTTCAAAACACACATATTTTGTATCATGTTAAAATTTTTTATCAATGCAATCAATATTTATATAACTTTGCTTAACTAGAATTAATATTTTTATACTCATATTTATTATTTTAATTTCAAGTAAAATATATGATTAACAATTTTTTATTGTCTATTTATTTTTTTGTCCTTTTGTTTTTAACCAAATTAACGATGGCCGTGTTAGAAGAGAGAAGTTTGCCTATTTCTCCCATCCTAACCATAAAATTGATAATATGCAAAACCTGGAAGGAAGAAACTGATAATACCCCTATTTTTTATAACAAAAAAATTATTATTATTTTTTAGATTATTGAAGTTGTAGTTATTTTTATAACAAATTTTTTATTTGATTTTTTAGAAATATTATAAAACAAAAAAATTACATATAAAATATTTGTTTTATTAAAAATATCGCTATATAAATATATGACTTATTTTAATATATGTTTATTTTAATAATTTATTAGTATGAAAGTACTTTTTTTTGTTACACCTCCAAATACTTAATTTCGCACCAATAAGTATCTTTTTAATATTTTTAACCAACCGCTTAAATACTTTTTCAAGAACTGCTAAAAGAAAAAATATTAAAAAGTATAAATACTAATTATATTAGTATTTATTTTTACCACTGTCAAATTGACCCTTAGATGATAAGCCAAAAGATAAGATTTTTTTTATATAATTAAGAATTATATTTTTTAAATACAATCCATTTAAAGCTTGCCCGATGAGAAATGAGAATGGCAAGTGAGAGAGAAGACAGAGCAGCAAACAACAAAAAAAAAAATTGAAAATAAATAAATAACTATATGCGCACATTATTTCATAAATTATCTTATTTTAACTTATAAAAATAAGTTTTTAATATTTCAGTAAAAGAAAAGAGACAAGCATAAGGTTGATTTAATCTTGAACAACTGATAAACAATAAAATGAAGACCAAAAAAAAAAGTACTTTTATCGGTCAAATGATGTCAATGTATAAATTATGAAACCACAACAACTACCAATTTAGAGGTAGTGTGATGGTGATTTATAATAAATTAAAGTGTTTATTGAAGTTTGGTCAATAAAATAGTGGGTAACTCAAACTTAACCTTAATAATAATAATAATAATAATAATAATAATAATAATAATAATAATAATAATAATAATAATTAGGGTGATGAGATCATTTAAATGCATCATTAACATATTGGTCACAAATAAATAAATTATATTTGTTGATGTTAAAATTTTTTATGCAAATCCATACTTAAAATTTATAGTAGTGAGATCAATATTTAAGTTGAATCAACTAGTATGACAAATTTCAACTTTCGTATTCAAAAAATATCTTGAAAGTTCTTAACATGTTCTACTTGATATTTAATTTCCTGAATACCAAAGAATGATTAGCAAGCATTGATACAATAGTTAAGAATATAACTTTAACTCTTCAATGCTTAAGTTAGCAAAGTATCTCAAGTAGAACATAAATCGCTTAAAAAACAAAAAAGAAAGCCTTTCATCATAAAAAGAAGAGAAAGAACCCTAAAAGATAGAAAGTTTTAAAAATCAAAGAGCAAACTTATTTTTGTGTCCATTCCTCTTTTATGATTTTACTCTATTTATAAGCTTAGCTCTCTATATAAGAGTTCTTCTTTCTTGTGGAGTTCTACATTTAGTATGAGTTAAAAGTTTTCTTGTCTCTATAACTCTACTAAAGTTATGAAGAGAGAGAGAATATAATAATAATAATAATAATAATAATAATAATAATAATAATAATATTCTTACAACTACATACAATGATAATTAACCAGAAAAAAATTTTAAAGTTTAGTAAAGTAAATATAATAATAATATTATTTATTTATGTAGTATATTATTCGGATAATGTTTATTTAGATATTGTTACTAAAATATAAATTTTTTTATTTTACAAAATACTTATAATACATTATTTAATTAAATTAGAAATTAAATAAAATCTAAAAATTTGAATTTATTTATTTTAAAATGTATTTACATTTGCAAACTTATTATTATATTGTAAATTAAATAAAATAGGTATATATAGCTAAAATTTAATTAAAATAGTAAAATAAAGTACATAAAATAATAATAAAATTTATATAATATTTGAAACTTATATTTTAATTGCAACATTTTTCGTAACAAACTACTATTATACTAAAAGAGTAAAACATTAAAAGGTACTCTTGAGGACGGAACAATAACTCCTAAATTTTATGCAAATTTTCGCATTATTTATAAACCATTAAATATAGGTATTTTTAATAGTTAAGATCAAATTTAACTTATTATAAATATTATATTTAGAATATATTATATGATGTGAACTTATTTTGTACATAGTAAATATATATCAATCTAAGACAAGCATCATTTTTTAAATTTTAGTTTAAAATAAATAAAATTCATTACTATTATTATTATTTAGTTTTAACACGTAGCTTGCCTAAGATTTATCTTTTTAATATTAAGAGAGAATGTTTAATCTAATGCATACCTCCCTTAGAAAATCCATTCACATTAGCCTGTTGTTAATTTTGGGCGTATTATGGTAAAATAACAGTGACTACCCTTTTTGGTGTCGCATTAATTAGTATTATATATGGTTATAAGAGTGATTGTATTAAGAAACTGGTAACTTAATCAATGTAACAGGATAAACTTTGAATTTTGACTTTAAAAGGGTAAAAAAAGAGGAAAAAGAATACAGAAACGTTTCGAGTTAGGCCGTGAACGTGACGTTAATCCTAAAAGCGCTGGTGGGGCAAGACACGAAATCTCTAGAGATAAAAATACATGCAAGGGAAGGCAGGCAGGGGCCAAGGAGGCACCAACAATTTAGGATTTTTGGATTTGAGAGACGTCCACTAAACGACGACGATTTAGTGCGCTGCACGCTATCAACGATTCTACCTTTCAATCCCACTTGCTTGAGCAGCTGACTGAAGTTGAGATTTTGAAACATATAATATAATAATAAAGGATTTTAACAAATAACCCCCCCTAAGTTTAGCTTTTTAACGTCTAAAGAAAATATTTGGCCTAATACACAACATCCATTTCCGTCCATTATGATTAAAAAGACATATTTGCCCTTCACTAAATAAGGACAAAAAATTGAAGCTTTAGATTTTTTAATATATTTTTTTCAGATTCAATTAATCAAAAGTTGTTCGTAGTTGTGCTTACATTCACAATATGAAATAATTAACTACGTGATTTATTTAATTTATATTAAAACAATATTATAATTAACTTTTTAGATGAAGTCTTACCTCCCTTAAGAGATGGTAAATGAGAAAAAGTTTAGATTCATGAGCAAAACAAATAAAAACTTGTATCATAATCTAATAATAAATGAATTTCTCTATATATTTTGCATTTATCTCATTAAAATTAGGACCTACTATTGTTTTTGAAACTTATCTTGCATTGACTATTCTTCAAAGAAAAAACCCTTTAACTGCTTTCGCATTTCCAAACTAACCACTTAATTATGACTCAGAAATTAATTAAATAACATCCAAATTTCCTTTAATTAAGTTGAAAGAAAATTGCTATGTGGACTTGTAACCATTATCCGGCTTGCAAAGAGTGGAGCTGTTTTGCTGTGCACAAAAATAATTTTCCTTGAAATTACAAATTATATTTATAATATATTAATATTATATAAATTTTTTTTTGAAAATTAAGAGTTTTGACTTAATAAATTTGGGTGAAATCGACTTTAATAAATTTTTGGGAAGAAATTGATTTTCACAATATAATTGAGAGGAGTTAACCCACTATGTATGGACAAATATATCAATAGAGATGATAATACCTTCTATCAATTTAAGGTTTTATAGAGATCTATTTTAAATAGGAATAAAATTAAAATAATGTGATAGTAAATATGATGGAAAGTGAGAGGAGATTACTTTTTATATTGTTAATAGGTTGAAGGACGGTATAATATTTCCAATTCCACCTCCATCCCAATCCTTACCCAAAAAAAAAATATATACATATAATATTTTTTAAAAAATATATATATGTGGACAATATTTAATTAAAAAATTAATAGTTCATAATTTTTTATTTTATAATAATATTTATTATATTATATTATAATATGTAAATAATATTTTAATTAATATTTAGTTTCAATAAATATAAAAATAAAAAAAATAAGTGGGACGAGGAATTTATTCTCAACGTGTTATTTACTCTATCAAATTTATTGAGATTTGGGTAGAGAACGAGAATTAAAATAAAATTTGGATGAAGTCCCACCTCATAAAGTAATAACTAGATGAAGCCCCACCCTGCCTCATTATGATCTTTAGGTACCAACAATGGTGGAACCACGTTGGGGCTCACAGGGCTATAAAAATTTTCGGGTTTTAACCTGAAAATTTTTAATTTTATCCTTTAAAATTATATTTTTCTTGTTTTAACCTCCTATATTTTAGATTATTACATTTTAGTCTCTCCTAACATTCACCCTACTCCGCGCTTGGGTACCAGCCACCCTTCGAAAAGTAATTGTTAATCTTTAAAATTTAGTAAAAATAAATACAATATAGTTATTCAAAATATATTAACAAAATAAATATGATAATAATATTATTTAATTAATTTATTTTATAGTATATTCACAATACAATATTTATGAAAATTAAATATAAATTTATTTATTTTATAATATATTTTATTTTTATTATTTTATTTATATTTTAATTATATAAATATATTTAATTTTAGTATTGTATTATAAATATATTATTAAAGAAATAAATTTATAAATTTATTTTATATTTTATTTAATTTATAACAGTAACTAAATATTGTATTATCAATATAATATAAAATAAATAAATAAATATATCGTATTTATTTTTTATCAAATTTTAGGTGTTTAACAAATATTTTTTTAACTAATTATTATTGTTGAATAATTATAGACCTTAGTAGGTATTCGCCATCTGCAACCTTCATCGTTGTACGGATTGCATTTATCAATTCTTTCAATCAAGAACCATAAAATATATAAAATGAAAATCATGTCTTCATAGAATTTTCTCCTTGTGAAAAATTAATCACACCGGAGCATTTTTACTAGATATAAAAAAATATTTGACATTCCAGAAACTAAGATTTTTTATCATTAATTATTTATTTTACAATTATTTCAAAAAACTAAAATAAAATATAAAATATTGAAATCCCAAAAAAAAAAAAAAAAAAAAAGAGAGAGAAACCTTATATCTAAAAACCAAAGCCCATCTTGCTTTTAGCTCTCGCGTGTCACCAGCCCACCACCCTTGGTCGGCGCTCGCTTGCTTACCTGAGCTGTCACCACCGCCAATTGAAGCTGCCAACACCTCGCTTTGACTCTACGCCACCACCACCCGTCACTTGCAACACTGCCTTCTGTTGCTCTACCGCCCACGCTTCCAAAATAATCCTAATTTGAATCCAGTTTACATAAATAATCATATTTCAAATTTGTTTACTAAATTAATTAGAAAAAGTAAAATGCTCCTCAATAGCCATTAACTAAAAACTTTAAATATTTTTTTCAATTTATTAGGATTTGAACCTAAAATTTTTGGGTGTAAAAGACTAGAAAACCGTCCTATTTGTTATAATTATGACAATTATTAATATTTATTATACTTTTTCGTTAATGGGAGAAAAAAAGTACTCAAAATTTATTTGAAGTTGTATTACATTTCTTTCAGTACTTCAGATACTTTTATTTTTTAATTCTCTTCAAGAACATAGTTGTTATTTCCATACTATTATGATGATATTTAATTTTTTTTTTGCTTTAAAAAATTTTTTTTTAACAATTTTGTGCAATTAAAGTACAAATTATAATTAATTAGAATTTAAAATTATTATAAATTTTATTATAGTTTTAACTCTACAAAATTAAAAGATTCTAAATATCGCATTACTGTATAGAAAATGACGCACTTTAAAGTACTCAAAAGTTAAAGGGTATTCGAAAGTAAAACAATAGTTAAAGGGTATTCGAAAACAACCCATTTTAGAGCGCCTAAAGTTTAAATATGCTAAAAAAGTGGGGGACAATGTGTTATGAAAAACTAGAAAATATCCTATTTTAGAACACTTGAAAATTGAAGGGCACTCAATAGTGAGGTCTTGTCAAAATAATATATTTTATAACAACTAAAGGATGATAAAAAATGACTCATATTAGAGAGCTTAAAAATCAAAAGAATAGGTGAAAGTAGTGTGCTTTGTAAAACTCGAAGTAGCCCATTTTGAAGCTATCAAAAGTTTATGAACGCTTGAAAGTGATGTTTTGTCAAGACACTATGTTTTGTAACAATTAAGGGATGACTAAAAATGACCAATATGCTCCAAAATCAAAAGGTACTCAAAAGTGCGCAATGTGTATTTTAAAAAACTCGAAATAACCCATGTTAAAGCATTTAAAAGTTTAAAAATACTCTGAAAGTAAATTCTTATAAAGATAAGTGTTTTGAAAAAAACTTATGAATGTTAAAAAAAAATTCCACTTTAGAGTGCTCGAAAGCTAAAGTTTACTTGCAAGTGGGGTAACGTATTACAAAAAACTTGAAAATGATCTACTTTAGAGCGCTTGAATTTTTTTAATAATTAATCCTAAATTTTAATTAATTATAATTTATAAAAAAATTAAGGTTAATATTTTTATCTCCTTCAAAAATATATTTATCAGCTATCTTTTAAAAAATAAAATAAATTAAAAAATATTTTCAAATGTAATAAATAATAATAATAATAATAATAGAAGAATAACAACTGTGTTCTTGTGGTGAATTAGAAAACAAAAATATTTAAAGAATTAAAAGAATATAATACAACTTAAAACAAATTTTGAGTACTTATTTCTCCCATTAACAAAAAAAATATAGTAAATATTAATAACAGTCACAAATTATATTATATGTTGCTATTGTCCAATGGTAAGGGTGTATGTTTTTTTTCACCCAAGGATTTTGCGTTCAAAAACATAAAAAATGAAAAAATTTAAAAGATTTTAGTTACCGGGTATTGAGGAGGAGTATTTTTGTCTGAAATTTACTATTTTGGTTCAAATTAAGACTATTTTAACAAATATCCTAAATAAAAATTATTGTTATTGTAGTTGACTATTTAATGGGCGCAAATCCAGAAGAGATAAGCAAAACGATTGATGGTTTTGTTCAATCCATTCGTGTATATGTAGCCTAACCAGTTACATTGCTTTGTGATTAAACACAAATTTTGAATGTATGATTTTTGCATTAAACATGGGTATTAAAGTAGTTGATTGTTGCTTTCAAGTGTTTGATTATTTCGTGATTGATGAATTGACATCTAATCTTGCTTTACACCTACCATATATTAAAGGAATGAATTCACAATAAATTTATCAGAGTTGCTGCGTTTCATTTCCAAATTCTGAAATTGTTTATGCATGTAACTGGAAAGTGATGGGATTTTGCAGAAAATTTGACTACTATGGTTTATGGGGTATTAATTTGTGATTTAAACACCATTAAATGAGCTTAAACAGTAATAAAGACGAGTCGGAAATTTTTTGTTAAAGTGCAAACATTATTAGTCCAAATACAGACAATAATGAGAGTAAGAATCCTCGCTATCTCATAGTCATCTCTATTAGTATAACATATTGTGACTAGTAAGATTAAATTGTTAAAGTTGATAAAAATATATCTAATTTATTATTTCACTAAAGTTTAAGAATGAAAATATTAATATCTCGTTTTAATTGTCTTTTGTTAAAATATTTCTCTTTTTTTTTTTAAAATACTCGTGTTACTATTAATATTACATTAAAAATCTGATGAAAATCAGGTATTCTATTTATATAACTCACATTAGATATCTATATATACAGTTTGTTTTTATCTTTAAATTGGATAAAAATCTATCTACGTAGTACTGGGAAAATTTTATAAATTTATAAGAAAGAGTACTAATTTTTACAATAAATGTCCGTCCATAATTCTTTAGGAGATACCACACTTTTTTAATTCAAGGATTCTATGTCAATATCCCATATGTTTAATTTAATTTATAATATTTTTTATAATATTGTATCATAAACATGTTATAAAATAAATAAATAAATAAATTTATAAATTTATTATGTTTGTGCAATTTTTTCTCTAAGAGTAGTGAAAAACTGACTTGCTTTCCCATTTCCTTTCCTTTTATTATTCTTTTCCTTATCATCTTTTACCTTGGCCTTCTTGTCTTCTTGTGATAGGTGAGATTATACAATTGTTACTATTCATTGGCCTCATTACTCGCCATTCAAGGGTTAAATGAGGATTTTCATCCCTCCTAGTAATCACGATGTAGGGATCCCTTTCATGTTAATTTTTCCTAATTGACTATTTCGTCCTCATATGACTTCTCTAATTACCATACACCCCTTGGGCCTCACTTCCTGTTTGGTCTAGCCCTCACGTGTCCTCTATAAATTTTAGGCGTCCAAAAAAATAACCCAAATATTTTACGTTATGAACAATAAAATATGAAATTGTAGGCTGGGATCACTTTTTCCGGATGGATTCTAGATTGAATTAGAATTGAAGTATGTTGGACGAACTAGAATTTCGAATATTATTAGGACTCCACTGATAATTTACATGCCATGTAACTTTCTAGGTTGATTACACAAAATTGGGAGCTAAACAACTAGCTTTTCTTTGAAATATATATAAATCGACTTCAAACTCATTCACGCATTTATTCTTGCATCAAAACTTTGTTCTCACACCATTTTGAAAGTGTTCTTAAAGCTTAAGCTTACTTTCATTAATAAAAATGAACAAATTAATACTATAAAATTAAATATTTATTTTTGTAGATAATCATCAGTCAGTTGATTTTTTGTAATCATTTTGTAAGTTGTGAGTGTGAAATACACTAAGAAATATGACAGTGTAGAAGATACACCAAAAATTATAGAGATTCATTTTCAAGTGTAAGATAGACACTAACAACCATAAATGCTTGTTGTTACTTTGAAATAATTTTTTTTTTTTAAAGTTTATAAAAGAGAAATCAAACAGTGAGGGTCTTATTAGTAAAATCTTTCAAATTTGATAGGTATAAAGACTTGGACATAAGTTAAAGACTTGCATTTGTTCCCGTTTAACTCCTTTTATTTATTTATTATTGATTAAATTGCTTTTTTATTTTTCTTAAATTCCTTATTTTAACTTTAGATTTCACATAAATTAGAAATTACTTTTTAATCTTGACCCTTTTTGAGTTGCCTAGCTAGTTAGAATTTCAAAATAGATGTAAAATCATATATTATATTATAATAAAATTAACATATATTACATTTTGATGGATATTTGGAAAAAAAAAAATACTACAAATTTTAAAAAATAAATAATTTTATCACATCTATTACACAAGTTGTATTATAGGGCAGAATTGCAATGAAGCTTCTCTTGTTTACACAACTAATGACTATGATACATGTGATATTTCATCAAGTGCCTAGAATGAGATACTAGACATATTCCTCTAGAATCATGAGAGTATTCTTCTATATTTAATTCTAAATAAGAAAACCTAAAACGAGGTCAAATAATACAAAAATTTATATAAATAAAATAAAGAAAATATTCCTAAAATTTGAAACATATTATGTAGAAGTTAAAAATTCTAACATAGAACTTTAAACATGAAACACCAAATTTGAAATGTAAAACATAAAATTTTAAAATTTAAATTTATGTAATAATATATCTAAATTATTATAATTTATATATACCCAAAAGAAACATAAAATTTAAGAAACATAGTAGAAAAATGACATATAAATTCTTTTTTGTTAAATTATAAATTTATATAAAAACTACTAATATTTAAATTAAAAATCTACTAAAAGTTAAGATACATACATTTATAATTTACTTGAAATATCTATGCACATGTGGTGCAAAATTTACCTTAAAATTCAAGATAAATCTATCCATAAATATGGTAAGAAGTCCCACAATAAGTGTAGACAGCCTTGCAATTATAGGACTCGAATACACGCCTCTAAGGGGAGGGCATGTGTTCTTTACTAGCTGAGTGGCCAACATATAAATCCTTAAACTTAGATATATAATACTTAATACACCCAAGTGATTTAAAAAAAATTAATTAAAATCATAGTTCATTGGTGCAAGGACTGTTATAGTCTTATGTAATCCTAAAGTGTAATAATATAAATAAAATACGTTAATAAAAAATCTAATAAATTTTTTATTTATATATTGACAATTACAATATTTTTTAACATATTACTAATTACATGAAATATATTTATTTATAACTAAAATAATAAAAGTAAAATATGTTACAGAGTTTTACTTATAATACTTATAATATAATAATATATATATAAAACAAATAGATATTATTATATTTATTTTATTAATGTATTTTAAATACCTTTATTTTTACTAAGGTTTTATGTTATTTTGCTTATGTAATTACTATTGTACAATATTTCTACATTAAAATTTTAAGAAAAGTTTTTAAAATTGTTAAAACTAATCAATTTAACATTACATTTTAAAATTATTTTTTATATAATAGTTCGTAAGGAACTTAATTTTTAAAATTTATTTATTTATTTGTTTTATTTTAATATAATAATTATGCTAGATATATTTTTTTATGTGATACGTTACGAAATTACAATAATTTTTGAACTTGATACTATGCTTTTTGAAAATAGAATAAATATACTTTCAAAAAATAATTATTTTTTTTTCGACAATTTCTTTTTAATTTAATCAATAAAAGAAATATTATTTTTTATTTTTGTCATTCACGAATTTCAAAGTTGGGATGTTATAATATATTTTTAATAAATTGTATTATGTCGACATTGAAGCAAAAGTCAGTGAAATGGACGGTTGGGTAATGATCGTGTTAGGGTAAGTGGGGTCCACTAATAAATAAACGTACTGCATGGATGTGGATTGGTATGAATGCAGCTTTCTATTCTTTTGACAAAGACGGTGGTTGAAAATAATCATGGGCACCACCAAAAAACTGCTTTTGGTTCAGAATCACACTTCTTTATTATTATTATTATTATTATTATTATTATTATTATTATTATTATTATTATTATTATTTTTTTTGTTTACGAATGAATTGACATTTATGGATAAAATTGATATGAATTTCTGTCGTTCGAAAACCCGCAAAGGGCCGGTATCTATTATCACACAAGCACGCACGCACGCACGCACTCACTCACTCACTCGTATGCATACGCGCACAAGCATGCACTTAGACATGAGTCTAACGTAGCGTGCGTTTGCTTGTTTGCTTGTTTGTATGGTTTTTTTTTTTTAATTTAAATATAATTAAAATCTAAATCTAATTAAAATTTTAATTTAAATAATATATTTTTATTTTAATTTTAAAATATTTAAAAATAAATATTAAATTATTATTTTAATAAAATAAAAAGTTTACAAATTGATATTGTGACATATATACTCTTTTAAATAATATAATTATATTTATAATAATTTTAATTATATTAACAAATAATAGATAAAAAATAATAAATTATATTATTATGTACATTATTTATTTATTTTGATATATATTTTAAAAAAATAATAATTTCTAATCGATCATATAAAAATAAATAAAAATAATAAGTTATAGTATAATATAATTGTAATTATGTAAATATATAAATTTATTATAATAATTAAAGTATGAAATAAACAAGATTTAGAAAACAAGTGGAGGAGATTCATAATAGAGAAAAGATACGTAAAAAATAGTTAAGTAGAATTTTATTTTTGTTAGTAAATAAATTAATAAAATAGGGATATTTTTGAAAGATAAAAATATTAAATTATTCAAATTTAAATATTTTTAAGTTAATTATATTCAGATGTTTTTAACAAATATTTAGATCTAAGTTAAAAAACAAATGGTTCTTAAATATCTGAAAAATTATATTCAGATTTTAATTAAAAAAGTAAACAGTCTTTAAGGTGGATAATTTTTCGAATTCGAGCCCTAATCTTAAAAAATTTTATTTAAACGTATCATTTAGGTCAGATTTTAAATTGGGGGTCTAAAATATGAATTTAAGTTATAAGAAATTTTTAGATTCGGGTCGGGTTTCCAAAAATCTGACTCGAATTTGTCTAAATATATATGTGTATGGGTCAAATATTTTAGGTACTCGAATTTTATCTAGACCTAAACTCGACCTGACTCGGTACGTACTTGAATTTTAAAATAAAATCCTAGGCTTAACCCCAAATCTATTTAGGGCTGAGTTGAGCCCGGTTTTACCTAGGCCGAGTTGGACCCAGACTTTTCTATTTAGCCTACATGAGTGGTAACAAATTAATAGCTAACTGATTTTATATAATTTTTTTTTTACATTATATATAAATTATTTATTCATACACTTTTAATAATTGAAATTAAATGTAACACATTTAATTAATATTTAAAAATGATATAATCTAATGATATATAACTGATATAAAAAATAAAATGAAGTTAAAAAGACAAGTCTTGTCTACATATGTGTATGGATGGCTATGCATCTTTCACAGTGATTCACGAGAATTTATATAGATTTAAAGCAAAAACAAAATTCTTTTATAAAATTACTATTATTTCACACTAAGAAGTTGTTTGATTTCTGATTCACAAATTATTTGCAAAAATTAGAATATAATTAAAAACTTTAAGTTGCATTATTAGTAATTTTAATAAATAAAAATGAATTTAATTTTCTAATGAAAGATTATGCAAATAACTATTAAATTTTAAATAAAATAACATTATAATTGCGAGAATTTTATATTTTAGTTCTTATAATATTATAATTGAAAAGAATATTTAGGATAAAAAGGAAAAAATATTTAAATTTGATTTGGAAACAATAAACTAAAATGCAAGGAAAGCACATTTTATTTTATTTCTTTTAATTTCGAACTGGCTTTTAGAATTCTATGCAAAAATAGTTTTTAGTTTACCTCTACTTAAATAATGTTAGATTTTTCTTAAAATTTTTTGTATTTTTTATTTTTAAAAGCAAAAATTGTATTTAAATTTTACGTCAAATGAGCCTTAAATTTACACATACTTTTTCAAATTTGTACTCTGTCAAATTCAAATTTCAAAAGATATCAACACCTGATAAGTGTATATATATGAGAAAGAATCAACAACTCTATAAGATTATACATGTTTTTAGATCAAGCCTTAATCTTTAGATTAAGGTATCGTTTATATTTTTTTCTCTGAACTCTGAATATGACTGAAATATAAATTTAATTAAAATATAAATTTACATGAGAAATATATATTTATATATATTAAATCTGATAACAAGTCTTAAGTTATTTGTTTTTACAAAAGTAAAAAGTTTGAAAATTGATATTTTGAGTAAATATTCTTTAAATAATATATTTATATTTTATAATAATTTTAATTATATTAACACAATAATAGATAAAAAAATATAATAAATTATATTAGATTGTATATTATTTCATTGTTTGATATATGATTTTTAAAAGAAAAATAATTTCTAATAGATTATATTAATTTGTACATTCTTCCTCTTTTTGATATAACGATATATTTTCCCTTTTTTTTTGCATTTACTTAGTTAAAAAAAATTATAAATTAATCATTTAAGTGATATAAAGATCTATAAAAATTAAATAAAACTGACAAATTATATTGTAATATTGTTGCAGGTATATAAACATATAAATTTATTGAAATAATTAAATTATGAAATAAGTAGGGTTAAAAAGACAAGTAGAGACCAATAATAGAGAAAAGACATGTAAAAAATAGTTCATATAATAACTCTAGGGCCAAGATTACAGTTAACAAATATAAAAGATTTTTACAAATTCATTTAATAAGATTTTGTATATCTTTTTCTTTTTTCTTTTCTCTCTTATAAATAAATTCTAAAATTTCTCTCCTCTCTCATATTTTTCTTCTATTACACATTATCTCTCTTAAAAAACTTTTTGAATTCCTTATTATCTCTCGTAAAAAACTTTTTGCATTCCTTAATTATGGATTGCATTCCTTAATTATGGATAGTTCATATGATGACTCAAAGAAGCTGAGCATGGAGAGTCTTTTGTACATCTTTTCATTTAAGTATCTGACTATTTCATTTAATTGAAATTATGCTTTGTTGGTTTGCTAGAGGTACCTTGCAAATTTTGACCCTCTAATTTTGTGTTTAATTGATATATTTTACTTGCTATTGTTTGAATTTCATTGATATTTTACTTGTTATTTGTGTTTCGTTGATATTTTATTTGCTATTGTTTGTGTTTCATTAATATTTTACTTATTGTGTGTATTTCACTAATATTTTTCTTACCATTATTTTTTTGCTAACTTTGGCTCAATATAGTTTTGTGGCGCTTTTATTTCTTTATCTATAATATTTATTACTTTAAGTCCTCATATATTTTGTTACACTTTTTTTTAATTCTTATAATATATATTTTATAATTTTTAGAAAAAATGTGTTCTCTTTATATTGCTGTACATGAAAAATTCAAAATATATAAGTTAATTATAAACACGATCATCACTATCAATAGTTTATTGAATTTTATTGTATGTTTTATTTAGAATTTATTGAATTTTGCTTTTTGTTTTTCAATGTAGGTTGAATACTTGAATTGAATTAGAATTTAGAAGTAAGACAAAAATGGACTTCTTGAATTGTTATTTATTCTCAAAAACATGTTAGAACACATGAAATGCTTGGTATGTTGAAGTGTGGCAGTTAGTTGTTTATAGGCATAATTATATATTTTTCTTTTACGTTGCATTAATTTATGATACTACTATTTGTTTGTAATTGTTATTGTTTTAATTTTAATTACATGTCTAGCACATTTATAGAAACAATTTTGAAAGAAGTAGGGTTGGGCAAAAATGGCCAATCGAACTGAACCAAATTGCTTGATTAGGTTCCAAAAAGAAGTTTGATTCAGTTTGGTTTCGAGCCGATCGGTTCGATAAACTGAACTTGAACCGGCAACTAATTAGGATTAAAATATAAAATTTTATATAAGCTCCTAATTTTCATAAAATTATAAATAAGTAAAAAATTTATAGTTATTTACATAAATTCAAATAGAAAAAAAGAAAAATTATTATGAAATTTTTAAAAAATTCTTTCGTTTTTATAATTTCTATATAATTTAAGGATTTATATGAAAATATTCCAAAAATTTTCAAAAAATTGGATTGGAACTCGTTTGGTTCTATTAAATTCTATAGTTCATATACTTCAGGTTCGGTTTAGCTAATTGAATCGAATCAGATTCTATCTACCTTTAGAAAAAAGCATTATTGTTGATAAAAATAATGAAAGATTTATTGGCACCATATGTGGGAATGTTTCTTGAAACATTAAATGAAGCTAGAAACTACTACAAATGGTAGTCGAGGGATTTTTCATTTGAACATGATTTATATCTAATACTAGATTTGGTTTAAATGAGGTGATTAGCGGACAATTTTTTTGTGCACATAAAGGAAAGTTTATGCCAAAGATAAAAAGAAACAATACTAGTGAGATAAAAAATACAAAAAAAAATGGTAGAAGTTGTTCAATGATTGGATGTAGGTGCGAAGTTAGTATGCAGATTATGTATGATAAATAGTTAAATAAGTGGAAAGTTTTCAGAGACTCTCACAATCATAAAATAGTTTCTCTTGCCAAAAGAATGAAGATGAGGTCTAACAAATATCTGTCTAAAGTTGCTAAAATTTGATTGAAACATTTCACAGAGAAAACTTACCATATGAAAAAGTTTGTTTAGTTCTTAGGGGTTCAAATATCAGTTTTAATAATAGAGATTTCTATAACAATTTGAGAGATGTGAAACATAGGTATTTAGAGGAAGGCGATGCCCAATTTGTCCTTAAATACTTTAGGGAAAAGAAAGCAAGCTAAGAATCCTCAATTTTTTTATGCAATCCAATATGACGAGAATGGATAGGCAACTGATTTTTATTTTTTTTTATGTTAATGCTCGATCATGTGAGGTATGTTGTCATTTTGGGAATATGGTTACATTTATACAACTTATAGAACAAGTAAATATGATATGCCATTTTCACCATTCATAGGAGTAAATCAACATTTGCAATCAACACAATTTGAATGTGCACTTTTACAAGATGAAACAAGGTAATTTTTTTATGGTTTTTTGAGACATGGCTTGAAGCTATGGAAGGAAATCCTCTGGTTTCTATCACTATTGACTAAAAGTTAGTAATGAAAGGAGCAATTGCCAAGGTTTTCCTTAATATTTATCTTTAATTATGCTTTTGGCATATTGAGAAGAAATTTGCTAAGAAGCTGTCACATGTGTAATTCAAGAAGTCAAGATTCAAATTAGGGCTTATTGATATGGAAAAATATCCTAGCTTATAACCCAAATAATGAGGGATTGGTCAATGCTCCAAGCCAAACTAAGCCAGACTCAAGAGGGCTTCCAAGGTCCTTGTTTGGTGATATTGCTTGCATTTCACAAGATGTATCGCACCTTAAATGGTGTTCCACCTTTTCTATGGAGCTCTATCTCATCTACATTGAAAAACACAATTAGACTGGGGTCATTGACGCTTAAGTCAGCATTCATGAAGGAGGAGATGAACAGTAGTTATAATGGCTTTTTATATAATAAAAATATCGTAAAACATTTAAAAAGTGGGTATATTGACCATGCTTAGGGGGCACTTTGTATTTTAGAGTTAGTGAAGTGAATAATGGAGATGAAATGACAACTTATTCATGGGACACAAAGAATTTCGATAGAGATCCCAAAAAAACATAGAACTATCTTTTGTATAATGTTTTTTAAGAGAGAGAAGAATGGATAAGACCTAAGATGGAGAAAGTGGTAGTTTGAGTGATGGTTAAATGATCATGCCCTGAGTTTGGAGAAAAGTATGATTATATGGGAGAGCCTTTCTGGACTATGATTCGCCAAATATAGGAAAACCTTAATCCTTATTTTGTTTTTTCCATATATTGAATTTGGAGATGCTTTTATGGTTAGTCAAAAGCCTAGTGACATGTGAGCGTTGGTGAGTGGCTTTTTCAAGATATCTCATTGTGTGACACTTTCTTATTAGCTTAAAAGATAACCTTATCCTTATCATGACATGTGTCACTATCCAATTAAGCTTTTGTTGTGCTCCCAAACATTTCAAATATCGAGTGGTTTCACTTGCTCACTTACTTGTGTCAGGCAGCTGCCAGGGCCTATGAAAACAGTTGCTAATTAGCTTTACATGGTCCCTTATACTGCAAGCTATCATGGAAATTATTTTTTTTTAGAGTATCAAGCCAAGTTAGAGATAATATCCCTTGATTTTTTGGGATCGGTATTTTCACATTGGAGTTATGAGATGATCATATGCTATAAGTGTTGGTCATGCGACTGGTATTCCCATTAATGAATACTCCCATGATTTGGTCAATCCCAACTCAGGTGGGTAGGTCTCCAAGAGAGTTCTGGATAAGATGATATCATCTTACCAAGTGTCAACTAGTATATCATGGGTTTACTCATTACAATGTCTAGCCAATATTTATCCCAGAACATCTATACCGCAAGACTCGATCCAAGGAGTAAGTAGAGATCGTTGATGATAAGGGAACAAAGGATTTACAACTTCTTAATGCATTTTATGTAGATGTTCATTTTACTAAGATGACTCAAAGGAGGTTGATTTAGTTAAGGAAGGATTACGACATTCCTCTATTGGTGAGGTGTATTCTACGACATCCCTCCAATGAGCTATATTCTAGCCTAGCAATCTTTACCTTGGTGAGGTGATCATTTTTACACAAAACTTTGAGTACAGATTTTGCTTACCCATTTAGCTGTTTTCATACATATTCCACATGAGCTAGGTTTTGCTCTCGCTTAGTTGAATGCCATAGTTTAGAGGAGTGTTGCCAAGATGTACATAATATGTAGGAAGATATTGAGCTTTGATCCTGATATAATAAACATAAAGGTCTATTTTTATAGTGGGAAAGGTTCAATTTGATCTGAATTTTTAAAAAACCAGATTGAAATAAAAAATTTGGGATTTTTACTTTTAGGACCGAATCGGATCAGATAGATAAGGAGAACCGAACTAAATCAGACCGAATACATAAAAAATCGAAATAAAATCGGATTGATTAGTTCAAATTTTGATTTGATTAGATTTTTAAGTTAAATTATAATTTTTTTTAAAAAATTTTAAAATTATTTTATAGTAAAAAACGACATTATTTTTATTGAAAAATTAAAAAGATAATAAATTTAATCTACTTTGAATTTTTTGGTCAAAATAAGAATTGGACAGAAAATTATAGGTTTTTAAATTTAAGAATCAAAATTGGGCTCAGTTACGTAAAGAACTAGGTCAAACCCATTAATTTTGGTTTAGATTTGGTCCGATCCGGTTCGATATGATCCAATTTTTTTGTCTACCCTTACTTACTTCAACATTAGTGTAGTCCCTAACAAATAGAGATATTACTATTTGTAGTTCTAAAGAGGAGTTCCTTTAGTGGTCCCCCAGGTTAATTCCTTAACGACAGATAAGCTGTGGGATGATTGTTGATTTATGGTGCCAAGAGATTGGGGCTTTACTTTTACTGATGAAAATAGGACTTATGTTGTTTTCACTCGCTTCAAATGGGCAGGTAAACATACTTCTTTGTTGGCTCTCTCTTTATGTGGTCGTTATAATATTCTCAACTTCTTATGTGATCACATATTTGTGTTGATAAGTTTATACATTGTAACTAGCCGGATGATACACTTAAGAAGATGCGTAAATATCTGAATGCAAATATGTATATAGAATACGCGCTTATCGGCCACTTTAAAACTTGAATTATTTGTAAATCCTCAAGTTTAATTAATATTTCATGAATTTTAGTGATTTTATACAGAAAAGATGAAAAACGGTCATTCAAGATAAAACTGGCTTAAAAAAGAAATGTCAAAAAAGTCAAAAAGAATGGGGACCAAAATACAAAAGTTTTAGGGACCAAAGTGCAAGAAAAGCAAACTCAAGGATTTTTGGGTTATCGCATGCCATGCATTCTACCCAAAGGCAGAAGCTGTGGCACGGCCTTATCACTAAGGCACGTAGCCACGCCACCCACGATGGCCCCATTACGCCTCTATGCCTCCTGGACGTCCTTAGATGATTTTTGGTCATGATATCATTAACTAATGGCCTAATTTGCTATATTTTATGTTTTTATGATTATGGGAGGCAGCCATTAAGTAACCAAGAAAGGAAGGTTAAGTTTTAAGTGAGAGAAAATGAAGAACAAAGGAAGAATTCTAGAAAGAGAAGGTGATTGCGTCAAGTTGAAAGCTTTGAAAGAAGATTTTAAGGAGAATCATTGAAGCTTTAATCTTTAGTCTAGTTTCTTAGACTTTATCATTTTCATTTTTGTATTTCATTGAACTCTATTTGTTGAATTTAAGGATTATGAAATATTTGATGATTTTGATGTTAATATTTGATACTTTGGGTTGATATCTTAATTTAGGGTCATGATATAACTTATCCAAACTATGTTTTAATTTATTGGTATGTTATTAATGTTGTTATGGTTTGATTTGTTTGTCTACCTTGCCTAAAGCTCTAATTTGTTAGTTAATTGAGATGAATAGATTGACTCTTGGAAAAGATTGATTTGTTTATCAGATTAAGGAAACACAATTTAAGTAATCATAAGAACAGAGAGGCGATCAACACCTAGATAATCTAATCAACATTTAGGATTTTAAGAGACCGAGAGGTAATTAAGTTCTAAGTGTTGAATAAGAAGTAGTGCTTAATGACCGTATAGTTAATTAAGTTAGATAGGGATATTGACTTGATTAATTATATGTAAGACCGTAATTGACACTTGGGAGAGGTGTTAAGGTTAGATTTCTTTTTGTGATTAGTGAATCGAACCAAAACATATTAATAACGACCAATCAAGAGAAATATAGGGATAAATAAGTAAAGTCAAGGCTCTAAGTAGTTTATCCTTGCATATTTCATTCCTTCATTGACTCGTTAATTCAATTTTTATTTCTCTTTTAGTTAATTATCGAGTTTTAGTTTTAATTGCCTTTAAAATTAATCAATTCAAAATTGCTTAGTTAAAATTGGGTTTTCGAGGCTATAGCACTCGATATTTAATTTGATTTTCAATCTCGTGGGACTGTAATTGTTCTTATTATTTTACTACTTGATATGATCTGTGCCTTTACAGTTAGAGTTGTCGCAATTAGATGTCAACCTTTTTGACGCTGATATAGTGGATGACATATGGACAATCAAAATAGGGCTGACTACTACATTAGTTGGGAGTGTTAGCTTGATAATTCTTCCCTTATCTTTCTTCTATTGTTCTTACTGGTTCTCTACTAATTTAGATTGTTCTTGGTCATGAGTAAGAGAAAAAGGAAGGTTGACATGGATAATGAGGATCTAGAAGCCTTATAGAGACTGGTGAGCAAGTTTGGGATAGTTCTAAATTCTTTTAAAGGACCTAGTATACAAGCCTCTAGTGCCTCCATTAAGAGCGGTACAGCCTTAAGCGTGATTCCCCTCAAATTCGGTAAGTAAACAAAGAAGGAGATGAGCCCAGCATGAACCCTCCCAACTGTCTATCGAGTTGAGTGGTATCTTGGTGGGACAGTTTCCTTATATGTCTCACATGTTTCCCTTTATGAAGTTTGCTTTTCTCATGATTAACACAAAGAAGGCAATTCACAGGACTCGCTTGAGCCTTAACGAGGTTTTGGATTTGACATTTAATATATTACTTAGGTATATCCCTGACTTTTGCTTTTGCTTACATAGGACATTAGATTTTGACTCTTGCTTTCTTGCTCTTGTTTTTTAGGTCGCAATACTAATGTCTTAACATGACGATAAGTAGGAGACGGCTAGTTCTTTAGAACTTTTACCTAGTGCCAATGCTCAAATCTTTATGTTGCATAAGGAGGGACGAGACAAGGATGCATGTATCTCCAAGTTAGCTGGGTAGCTAAAAATGGCTCAGAGCCAATAGGCATTGCAGATGCTTTGCTCTAAGATAAGAAAGGAAAGAACATCTAGCTTCAAATGACGACGACCCTTGTGGCAATAAACATATTGTGATAATTTTATGGTGATAAACATATGGTGATAATCGCATGGTGGTAATTGTATGGCGATGATAACATAGTAATAAACACATGACGATTATCATATGGTGGTATATGCGTGGCGGGTTAGCACATGGCGACACACTTATAAACATATAGCAGATAAACATATAGTGATATGTACATGACGAGTAAGCACATAACGATAAACATATAGCAATAAATTGAATAGAGAAAAACATATTAGGATAAATCGAATAGCCATAAATTGCATAGAGGCAACCATATGTAAATTGAATAAACAATATGATGATCACCCAGGTTCCTATCCTAAATGAAGGGGGAAGGAACATCCGAATGTGCCTTGATAGGATCAATAAGGACATTCTTAGCTTGAAGATAAGTCTACATGATGTAGGAGTAGGGTGGGACGTGTGGTGGAAGTTTCGCACCAGGTGGCATAATGTTTTTTAGCTACTTGTTGTACCCCTTAACTATTCCCACATAGTCCTCTACAACGAACTTCATGTTAAAATGATAATGGAGATTACTTCCTTTATTGCTGTAAGGAATGGTCGTCTTAAGATTGTGTTGTAGGAGCTAAAATGGTCAACTATTATGAAGTCTATCATAGTTATCAACTAAGTAGGATCGTCCTCAATAGTTATTGGTAGCATAATACTTCCATATGGAGATATCTAATGGTTGGTAAAGCCACTTAGTAGGGTGGTTACTTGTTGTATCTTCGCTATTGTTAGTCCCAACTTTGGTGTCTTAGATGGTTTTTCTTGTGATGTTGATCTTGTGCTTCATGCGGGGCAAGATGAGGTTGTGAGAGTATGCTTTCTTGGCTTTGTTAGAGGTCCCAACTAAAGTAGGTTCCTCATTAATGGTGTTGATAAAGTTGTTGTGATGAGCTATTTCGACTTCTGATTGACCTTCTGAACGTTTCTTTATTGCTTTTCTTAGTTTTCTTATTTTTTCGACTCTCTTTCGCACTTATAAGAGAAACACTTTAAAGTATCCCTTGTTAATTAGGATTTGGATTTATTCTTTCACATGGTAACACTCTATGGTGCTATGTCTACGGCCTTTATGGAAGTCATAGTATTTCCAAGAGGTTCTCATCTTCAGTAAATTGACTTGTTTTAGGGGTTTCATTAGAAGTCATCTATATTTGATAGCAAAGAGGATTTATAACTTTAAGGTTGGTCAAAACCCTAGTGACACGTGGTAGATGGTGAGTGGCTTTCTCAAGATATCTTGCCACATGGCACTTTCTTACTAGTTTAGGACATTATCTCATCTTTATCGTATCTTTACCATGACATGTGTTGCCATTCCATTAAGCCTTTACTGTGATCTCAAGTCTTTCAAATATCAAGTGGTTCCACATGCCCTTCTACCTGCGTCAGGCAGCTGCCAGGGCCTGTAGAGACAATTTTTGATCACTGCCATGTAGTCCCTTCTACTACAAGTTGCCATGAAGATTATGCTTTTCGGAGTATCAATCTAAGTTGGAGACAATATTCCTTGATTTCCAGGATTAGCGCTTCCATATTGGAGATCACAAGGTGTTTATGTGTTATAGGTGTTGGTCATGTAATACCAATTTCGTTCCTAATTTATTTCGATATTATCACTTACATCTTTAATGTTTTAATTTTTGAGTGCAAATGATCTTACTGTCCCTATAGCAACAAAGATGATGTCACCTAATTTTGAATTGGCCTAACTCAATTCATTTAAAAGAAGAAACAAAATATTTGTGCTTAGAGAGGTTTGAACCTTGGACCTCAATTTTCAAAATTTAAATTTTAACCATGAAGCTAAACCAACAAATATTTAGAGTTATATATACCATATTATTTATTGTGAGCATATATTAAATACATAATTAAATAAATATCAATTTTTAAAAACTCAAACAAATATTTAGAATAAAATTATTAAAAAAAAAATAATTTCAAAAAAAATAATTTCAAATTAAAAAAATTATTAGTAATAAAAAATTAAATCATAATGTAATAAATTTATTTTTTTTAATTTTTATGAAAAAATCAAATATAAATATAAATAATGAAATATAAATAAGTTTATTTCTTTTAATTTTTTAAAATTTTTACAATAAAATCAAATAAAAAAGAAAATAATAAGATGTAATAAAAATAAAATTAACAAAATCTAACTAATTTTATTGCTTTTCATTTTTTTATATTTTACAATAAATTAATAATAATGAAATAATAAAATTTAAATAAGTTTATTTCTTTTCATTTTTTAAGAAATTTTTACAATAAAATTAACTAAAAATAGAATAATAAAACCTAAATTTTTTGTAAAAGAACTATTTATGAATAAGACATTTTGTAGAACTTGATTATGCATAAATTTCTTTTTATAAATTTTTATAATTCAAAATATACTATTAAATATTATTTGTTAAAATAAGAATAAAGAATTAAAATTAAAATTAAAAACAATTATAGTCTTAATAAAAAGAAGTACATTTTTTTTATATTTTTTTTGCATTAGTTTTTTTAAAAAGTTTTGTTTAAATTTATTTTTTATTAGATAAATTTATTTTTTTTTATCATCATTTATTTATCATCCATCTAATGTCTATATAATATATAAAATGATATATATAAAATGAGCTATTGATTAAATTAGTTTATTGTTCAAGAATTAAAATTTTGAGTTTAAGGTCCAAGGTTTAAGCTTCAATACTTATAAATATCATAATTTTTCTTTTAAAAAAATCAAGTTGAGATTGGATTATAGTTTAGTTCCAACACAAATATAATTTAGCTAACGTTAAATGTGTCAAATAACAAAAAAATACTAACAATTAATTGTCAAATTTTGACGGTAAAGATTAAAAGTATAATTTTGGAATATTGGAGATAAAGTGGTAATATCAAAATAAATGAGAGACGAAATTGATATTTTTTCTTTCAAAAATAATTCGAAAAATCCCAATTTATTAGCAAATAATGATTATACCCTCATTTAATATTTATTAGGATATTGATAGATATTTCTTGATGTATGAGAAACTCTAGATACTCCCTGAGATATATAAAAATGACAGATATCCCTTGAATTTATTGTTCAACTATGTGAATTGACTATTTTGCCTTTATATATTTAGAAGGTATATATATTAAACATTTTAATTTTATTACTAATATATAATGACTAATATAACCTTATAATTTATTTTGTAATTATTGTGTATTCAATATTTTGGATAATTTTTCTCTAAATTATTATTATTTTAAATAATTTTATTCTCAATATTTGAATTATATGAATTATATTACTCATGATTTTGAAAGTATTTTTGATAAAGTAAATATTCAATATTGAATATTTGAGATTTATACATAAAAAATACTACATAAATTATATTTAGAGACTAATTATCTAAAATATTAAATACATAATAGTAAAAGAAAGTCGTAAAGATATATTGATCATTTTGCATTAGTAACAAAGTTAAAAATGTTCAATTTATATATTTTCTATATATATATAAGAGCAAGATAGTTATTTTAAATAATTGCACAAAAATTTTAGAGGGTATCTGTCATTTCTCTGTGTCCTAGGAGTTATCTATCATTTCTAAAATTTTAGAGGATATTTGCCATTTTCCAATACATTAGGGAGGTATTTGTCAATATTTTTAAGGGTATAATTGTTATCTGTTAATAAATTAGGATTTTTATGGTTATTTTTGAAATTATTAAGACTAATTAGATTAAGCAGCCAAACCTTAGGGATTCATATATCATTAACCCTTGTTTATGCTCATATATTTAAATGTTAATTAATTCTATGATGGAGGGGGAGCATGGACTTTCTATTGTACAATGAACATCAATTAATGAATTATTTGCAAATTATTTTTTATTGGCAATTAATAGTTTGTCATCATTAAAAATAAAAAGGAAGACTGTTTGCCTTAAAATTCATAAGCTATTATTTTGATAATAATAAATATTGATATTTTTAATTAACCGAATTCTTTTTATAGTATTCTTTGTAATATTTTTAATATGAAAATTTAGAATATAAATTGATCATCATATAAATGTCAAAAATTAAGGTATTCATGAAGAGCAAGATTTGGAAGACTCAAGAGCAAATTAAGGAGAAAACTTGAATAATTATAGATACAAATATTAGGTAATTTATTATAATTCAAATTCTAAATATGAATATGTAAAAAATAGTTAAAAATTTTATAGGAACTAAAGTGTAAGATTTTGAAACCCGAGAAATGGATCAAAATGCGAACTTTTGAAACCTAAAAGTGAGATTAGAATGCAAGATTTTGAAACTAAAAAAGGACTAAATTGTAAAGTTTTTAAACCTATATGAAAAACAGTTTTTACTTTTGGTTTAGGAAAACTTATCTAAATTGATTCACGTGAACCAAAAGAATACATGTCAAATGTGACCATTCGGTCAATTGAATTTTCAGAAATTTGGCTTTTTGTGTTCCTAATAGCTAGACTCATTGTTTAGATTGGAGTCACAAGCCTCCAAAAGTATTGGTAGTTTCAATAAAAATATGAATACACATTCTTGTGGTCTTTGCTGAGTTGCATCGTTGTTTGTAGCTAGTGGTTTAGCTGATGGAGATAAGAGAGGATTATTGCTATCTCACCATGTTGCAACCAAGAAAGATAAAAAAAAAAAGGGTTAGGGCATAAATTGAAGGAAGTCTAAGAGAAAATCCCTAATATGATTTTAACTTAATTAATATCAATTGACTCTTGTATCAGGATCAGAAAATATCACTAAGCTCCTTAAGAAAACAAAATAAATTACAATGAAAATCCTACAATTGACAAGAAACATGCGTGGCACACGTGTTGACTAAGTGTAAATTATCATTTAACTTCCTGTACAGCTATTTTTAGACACTCTTTTTGAAATGACAATTCCGCTAAAGCCCAAATTTCATCCAAAAAATTTTGTAAAACAGTACCTACGGGAAAGAGTCTTGGAAATACTGTTGAGACCTAAAGGTTTCACAAACATTTGCAATTAGACCCTCAAGCGCCAATTATATGAAATTACACTTTGAGCACAAAAAGATGCAAAACATGCAGAATTCCCAAAATGAAGATTATGAAATACCAGTGTCACCTAAAAGCTGGACACATTTTTCATTTAAGTCCAGAAATCACAAAACAATTGAGTTCATGTCAACATGGTGTTTTAACTCTTTCTTCATTTCATCCTACATAAATAATCAATATTTAAGACTTTAAGAACTTCACACCAAAAAATAAAACATATATAATGATGAATTTTGTGCGTATGTGCAAAGATTAACTCACATTTTTTTTTTTCAATTTGATTGATTTCAACAATTTTAAGAGAAGGTGAAGACAACAAGTTAAACTAACCTAATCAGCTTAATCTCACATTTATCATTTTACTTGTATGCATATATTGTGTGCAGTGATTAGTAGTTCATTTATGTTTCTTGCTACTAATTTTCTTTTCTCTTTTATTTCCCTTTTATTTTTCTATATCCAAAATCAATAGATTTCATGCTAATCATTGAGGCAACCCTCCTCTCATGATAGATCATCTTCTATATATTGTTGATACATAAACTCAAATTACTCATAAAAAGCTTTATACAACGATATAGATAACTGGATTATTGCACAATTTTTGTTGAGATAAGAATCAACAAAAATGGTCATGACTCAATATAATAGTTTTCTCAAAATTACATCAACCAATAAGAATTAATCATGATTCATGAATGTGCATAGAAATCAGTTCAAAATTTATCTAAAACCTTTAACTTTTGTTCATGAAATATATTCAACTTTTATTTTGGAGAAGATGAATATAAAAGTTATGAGGATGAAGATACTTCCATATATTTATTAAGTGTTTAGTAATACAAATTTTCAAGTAAAAGTTTTACCTTTCAAGATGGACATAATAATTTAGAAATTTTATTTTTATATTTTTATATTTTATAATATTTAATTAGTCAATCATTGTAACAAATTTTAACAAATATATTTTTTATTTATATTACTCAAGATAAAATAAATGAATTTTAAGTTTTTACTTAACTTTTCATTTCTTTTGCTTAAAGTGAACTGATAAGAAAAAAAAATATAAAATACTAGAATACGAAGGAAGAAATAACAAGAGGATTTAAAGGTCTTTTAATAAATTATTAAGGGTAATTTTGATTTTTAATCAAATAAATCAGCCCCATTTCAGAGGCAGAATTAGAAGTGGTTACGAAAACATTTAAAAGGGTGTACTTCGAAAGCCCAAATAAATTCCAACACTAACAAAGGAAGGTGTTTGCTTGATTATTTTTTCTTTTTAATTGATTCAGTGCCTATTTGCTGAAATTTCTTATTTTAAGTAATTAAATATTTTTATTGCTTATTTAATATTAATTTTAAGATACTTTTGTTGAATTTAAGAGGGTTAAATATTCTAATTAAATATAAATATTCTTGTTAATTAATTTATCTACATCATCGTCCATATAATATTTATAATTATTTTTTTTTCTTTTTAAAAATATAAGTATTTTTTTTTTACTTTCTCTTTTCATGTTCATCTATCAAAATTTTCAGTCAAAATGTTGTTCTTAATTTTTTTTTTATAATTTTCTTTTATTTTTATTTTGATTTAAATTTATCAATGTTTTCTTACAAATTAAAAAAATATATTTATTTTTTCATATAACATTATAAACTATAACAAAAAGCAAATTAACATAATTTTTTTTTTATGTGTTGAGTAAAAGTTATTATTTTACTTAATTTTTTTAAAATGTCTTGTTATTCATTTAAGATTTAAAATTTACAAAGATACAAATAAAAACATATTGATTTTCAGATTTTTTTTTAGTTAAAATAGAAAACAATTTAATATTTACATTCATAAATATACTATTCAAATTCACATATTCAAGTCTATTTAGATTTCAAAATTTTCATATTTTACAGTCAAAATCAATTTTATCTTAGTAAATAAATTGCATATTGTGGTTACCTATTTGTATTTTATTAAAAGTTGGAAAAATATATATATATTTTTTGGTCTTTTCATAGGGGCCATCTTATTATAATACTAAAATGATACACTTATTGGATGTGATTTTATTTGATCGAGATAAATACCTAATTGCAAATTTGTTAAGTCATTTTTACCCAATTATCAAAATTGAGAAAAAGGTGTTATGATTTGTTGTTTCAATAAAAATAAAGGACCATCCCATCATATATGAAAGTACAATTAGGCATCTTCAGAGAGGTGAATTTGTTATTTAAAAATTTAACAACTAATATGCAACCCAAATTCAAAACTAAGCACTTCAACAAACTGTTGCCGTTTTTAATATTTAAATAATAACAAATTAAGCTCTAAGTATTTAAATAAATATATGTAACTATTATTGGCACAACATTGTAAATTGATAAAACAATAAGTTTAAAGAGTAAAGGAAAGAAGAATGTTACTAATTCTGGCCTTTCATTCGCAAAACTCTCCAATTGACTTCTGAATGTTAATTAAAACTTTATAATACGAGTATAATTATGGGTTTCATTTGAACTTTATAATTAAGTAACTTTAATGACCGTCGCTTATACCTTACAATAAAGAGAAAATTATCCGTTCTTCATAAAATAATTCACAACAAAAAAATTGATCAAAAATGATCAATATACACTCACAAACAGCTCTTAAATACTAGATTTACAAATAATAGATTAAGGTGTATTTGAAATGATAAAATAAAAAATATAAACTCAATTTAAAAATAAATTAACTTTATCAGTTATGCAACCAGACATGTATGTGTTCTAATTTTGAAAATCAAGAAAATTTTTTCAAAACATAGCCAAACAACAAATAAGGTTCTATAATCTGGAAATTTAAGCAAAATTTATTTATGCAAAATGAAGCATGCTTGATATACGAGAAAAATTACCAATTCTCCAGTAATATTCATACTAATATCCCATTTTCTTCCTAATTTTTTAAAATTAACTCATCATCCCTCCATCGTTATCTATGTTAACTTTTAATTCAGCTTTTTAAGGCTAAATTTGTATTCTACGTATCAAATTGGAAAAGTAACTAACATAAAAATACTTCTTTTAATTTCAAAACAAAATATGATATCTTTTACACTTTTCTTCTGTTATTTTTATTTTCTTTTATTTTTTCTACATCCAAAAAAGAGCCATTTTCATTTTTCCATGGATCAGTCCACTATCTTTCTATTTTTTCTCTTTTTGTTTTGCTTTTCAACCTTTCAATCACTTGCTTCTTTTTTCTTTTCATCTTTCTTCAACAAACCAACAAGATTCAACAAACTCTCCAACACAGGTTCCCACCAAATATTCTGGTTTCTTTTGATTAATGCTAGACCCTACTACACAAAGCTGCATCCATCGCCAAACTCTTTTTTTATTGGTTTTGCGTTTGAAATTGCAGAATTCTTTTTCTTTTAGATAAATGTGCATATTCTCAGCTAAATACAAAAATTTTATCCAAAGCTTCCCATTAATATTCGAGTTATGCTAGTGTATAATCTTTATATGCCACATCCACGAAAAGTGGACTCCCCAACACAATTCATATACCATCTTTATTTTATATTGAATGTAAAATATATTTTAAATGATCCAACAGTCCGAATGCAACTACTTTATTGACTGTTAGATTATATTTTAGACCATCCAACATTCAATACGCAATGATTATACCTTATAGTCATTACGTTATAGTCATATCCTTAATATTTTGGGTTTGAACTTGTGAAGGTTTTTAGATAAATATGAAAATATTAGATAAGTATGTATATTTTGGATAAATTTATAAATATAATGTGATTTTTGAAGTGGACATCTTTTTTTCCTTTTAACTCATTAATCACAAACGGGAGAGTTATCCATTTAAATACAATTTTATTTAATTTCCCTATAATTTACATACATCTTCCATGAACCATGACGCTTCTTCATTAGAATAACTAGAGAGAGAAGAGGAACTGCAGCTTATATGAGTGACTCTAACTGATAACATCTTGCTAATTAGTTTTCTAATGTCACATTTCTAGAAATATGTAGTACTGATATGGCTTGCTGAGACTGGTCCTCTTCCTCTTAATGGAATTCTGTGATCTTGTGCCCATTTAAGTACTTCAAGATATATTTAAGCCACTAACTCTTATTATTGTTGGGACCGATTTTCCGACATAAAATATTGGAAATTGGTCTGGTTTCCTTGGACCATGATGAGGAGAGGCTCAAACGAAAGCACATTTAGTAGATGAATGCATGCGAAGGCCCCGTACCTTAACAACATTCATAACTGATGCTATGTTGGAGTCTTTATCTCAATGATTTCCAGAACTGACATGCAGCCCTAAGCTTTAGTACAGTTGGTACTCACTTTCCCAAAACTCTGGAAGGACGAAGGTCCGGTGAGACCCTATGTTAAATGAAAGCATGTAAGAGAACAATATCCCGATAATGCGCATAACCGATTTTTGCAGAAATACTTGGACCATGTAAAGCAGCTAACAACGAGGGTCCTATGTAGAAGACGGCCTTGTTGGACCTTTGAACCAGAGATCCTGTTGTACCGACATCTATTACAATATTGCTAAGCACCTAGCCTGATGGGAAGTAGGTCCAAAGAGGCTTCAACCTCGCAAAGCCCAAAAACAAGAATAAAGAGTTATACTTTTAATCTAATTAAAAATTTTAATCATAATACAATTTAAATTATTATTCATGCTGGTAGAAGGAAAATAATAAGTATAAATAGACTCTATGAATAACAGGAGGGTTTTTGAGACTTTTCTCTTATAATATATAAATTTTACTTGTTGAATCAAATTGACAAAATTTAGAATCAATAATGAGCGTCATTTGTATGGAGAAAACAAAACGCCAGGAAGATTCATGGTAATAAAGTTGGAAAATAACTAGAATTATGATAGAAATAAGAGAAAATCAAGCAAATCAACATCCTTCAGATTTAGAATAGATGTTGGAAGAAAAGAGAAGACAGAGACGAGAACTCCAAGTAAAAACTGAGAAATAAGGAAAAATGATAATTGAGATGCAAAAGATGATCAATGAATGGAGAGAAGTAATAGAAAAACAGTAGGAAGATGCACTGTTGTTGAATCTATTGTTATTGGAACCATTATTATTGGTAAACAGTGATGTACATGCTTCGTCTGGAGACAATAAACATTAGAGCAATATAGGAAAATAGTTAGACTCTCTACGCAATGAAACTGGAGACTTTGAGAGGAATGAGGCAAACGAGATTCGTGGACGAACTCAAGAAGTCAAGAACCCAAGTAACATGGAGGAAAACATAGGCGCACTTAAGTGACGTGCATATTCCTTTAATGTAAAAGTTGACAATTTTTCTTTCATTAAAGAGATCAAGCGAATGCTTAAGGAGTTATAAGACATTAGAAAAGAAAGGCAATGAATGGATAAAGCTGAAGATTATAAGATGGCTTCTCTCTTAAGCTCTGACATCATAACTTTACGCCTACCCAAGGGATTCAAGATGCCTCATATTAGCCATATTTAGGACAAACAGACCCTAAATCTCATGTTGAAAGATATAGAGAAATAATACATATTTAGGGCTTAATTAAAGATGAGATGTGTAAGCCTTTCTCGCTTACTTTAGAAGGGAAAACTAGGGCTTGGTACTAGAAACTTAAACAGGGAAGCATTCATTCTTTTTCACAACTTCCTCATGAATTTGTGAGAGAATTTCAGAGAGTTTTCCTTTTAGAAAGGATATAGAGAGCTTGCTATTGATAAATATAGGGGCAAATAAAAGTTTGAACAATCTCATCGATCGATACAACAAGAAACTTGTTACATTGGGTGCATACAATGAGGAGATAACCCTAGTAGGAAAAGGCTTTAGACATATGGGCTGTGGTATAAAATATGAAAGGATAAGTATAATACTTACCAAAAGGTTTATTAGAAAGTAAAAGAGGTGATATTGTTAGAGCACGAAGTGACTGAGAAACAATAACAAGAAGGATGCCTTAATGTTTAGAGATCAAGTTCTTAAGGCAAAACCTCAAGATCAAATAGAGGATTAGAAATAAAAACAGAGGATATAAGCTCAAAATAAGGCTTATGAGAGAGACCAGATTAGAAGTCCTCCTAATAGTAATAAAGGAATAATAACTATGGCAAATAGTATAGAGATGGAAGTCATAATGTTAGAAGATTGAGATATAAGGCAAAAATGACACTCATTATGCAAATTAGGGAAGGTAGAAACTTGCACCATGCAAGGTGAGGAAGCAGAAAATTTGAGAAATTTACACATCTGAATTGTCACTTTGAAGTATTTTGGAAGATATCAGGCAAAAAGAATTGGTAGTCTAACCAAGGAAGATAGGAACCCTTTTCTCCTTGGAAGTGTGGGATAAAAGTATGTGGTGTTTTTGTCATAATGAATATGAATGGCACGTCAAAAACCTAGGAAGTGATAATTATCTTGATTATTTTGTGAATGCATTAAAAGACCAGAGGGAAGCAAGCTACCAAAGCCAATAACCTTAGAACAACTTTTCAAGGAAAAATTACTTAAGAGAGACATGCTAGGCCCAACTACCCTACTCAAGTATTCAACATTCAAGCTCAAAAAAAGTATAAAACTTCCTCAATGCCTATAATGCTAAAAGAGGAGGATCATAAGGATATCATTTATCTTTAAAATGACGTAATCGTGGTAAGCATAAATATAATTGAATTCAATGTGAATAGAATTTTCATTGATCCAAGAGTTTTACTAATATCTTGTTCAAGAAGACATTAGATGAATTAGGGATCTAAAAAATTGAAATGAAACCTCTTCACAAACCCCTCTACAAATTCGAAAATGGTCAGGTCATACTACTAGGGTAAGTTAACCTACCCATGAAAAAGGATACAAGCCTTTGTGTTAAGACATAGATGGTTAACTTCTTGGTGGTTAACTAATAGATCCCTTATAAAGGTATGATAGGGAGACTTTTCTTGAAAATTGCACAGATAATGAAATCAATCCAATTACCAGAAAAGAAAGTTTATAACTAACAAGAAGATTGAGATAATGTGGGGTAACCAAAAGGAGACATGGAGTTGCTATTGGATGTTGTTTAGAAAAACATTATGTATCTTGGTCACGGAAAGGAATATATTGAGTACTAAGAACCTGTTTAAACGAGAAGACCCTAAAAAGATAAAAAGAGCAAATAAAGTAGTACCAATTACGCCTATTAACCTCTTATTTTAGAAGTTGCAAAATTTGAGTAGGTATATGAAGCAATGTTAGTTTTACCTAGGGACCAAATGAAGGTTATAAAGGTTGTTAACCAATTGAGCTTGGATGAAAAAAAAGAACTGATCACTTTTCTTGAAAACAACATTTATGTGTTCGTCTGGTTTCATGAAGATATGCCAAGAATAGGTTTGGATTCACATGCCATCGGAGAGAAATAACGTAATACAAGAAGAAATGGATAAGTTATTGAGAGCTAATTTCATCGTAGAAGCAAACTAGCTAGAATGGTGAAAAAATCAAATGAAAAGTGGTGAATGTGCATAGGCTTTACTGACTTAAACAAGGCATGTACTAAAGACAATATTTCGTTGCCAAAGATAGGCTAGTTAGTAGACATTACGGTTAGGCACAGTGCTTTGAGTTTCATGGATGTATTCTTGGAATATAACCAGAGTAAGCTATATAATGCAGAGTAGAAGAACATAACCTTATATTCAGATCAGGGGTTATATTGTTACAAGGTCACATATTAGAGATTGGTTTATAAGTATTCAAATCATTGATTGGTAAAACAATAAAAGTATATGTGGATGATATGAGTACCAAATCATCTAGCATCTTGGAGTACATCTATCACCTAGCCTAAACGTTCAACTTAAGAAGTATCAGATGATCCTAAACCTTGATAAATATTCCTTTGAGGTGAGCTCTACAAAATTCTTAGGTTTTTAGTAAATTCATATCGAGGTTTACTGATAGGCACTATAAGTTCTTTAATGTAATAAGAAAGGAAAGAAGATTGTACGAGATAAGATGTGTGAGATAGTGTTCCTAGAAACCAAAAGTTATTTGACATGAGCATTACTGCTAATTACTCCTACGAATAAGGATGATCTTTTCTTATATGGCTATGTCGGACCATGTTGTCAGCGTAGTAACTACCTAAGAAATTGGTAAAAAGACTTTCCACCCTATTTACTATGTCAGTAAAGCATTACTAGATCTAAAAACTCGATATGGCACACTTGAAAAGTAGACACTAGCTTTGGTGATAGTAATAAGGAAACTGCACCCCTACTTCTTAGCCACAAAGTGTCATGCTAACCAACCAGCCATTATAATAAATCTTACAATGACTGGATGTATCAGAAGCTAAGTGAGCTTGATGCAAACTATAAACCTCAGACTGCTATCAAAGCCTAGGCCTTAGCAAAATTTATTTCCCAAACTTTGGACATTAGGACCTTAATTACTTATAACATCATTATAGCCATAGCTGAATCAAAATTACGCCTATAAAAGTTGTTTATAGATAAGGTGTCAAATACCCAAAAAGTAGAAGCAGAGATTGCGATAATAAGTCCTGAAGGGAAATAATCCATATATGCCTTGAAGTTTGATTTTAGATTGATGAATAATGAAGTAGTATAAAGCCTTGATTGTTAGATTAAAGTTATCTATAAAACTCTATATGAGCAAGATTAACATAATGAGAGACTTACAGCTGGTGATTAGCCAAGTCAAAGAAGAAAAGATGAAAGAATATTTGAAAAAGTAAATGAGTTTATGGAAACATTTGCTAGTGCCAAGGTGACCAAATTCCTATAAGCAAAAACATTAAGGTGGATTCATTGGTTAGACTTGCCTCAACCATTTAAAGTAAGAACCAAGAACAGTACTTATTAAGCTTGTGACAAAGCCTAGTGTCAGTTTATGATAAACCACTCATTGTATAAGTAATCCAAGAGATAGAGTCATGGATGGATCCAATCAAAAGGTACTTTAAAAAAGGAGAACTACCGATAGAAAAAAGCCAAGCAAGGAAGTTCAAGTATCAAGTAGCTCGGTATTGCATCATTGATGGGACACTATATCAAAGAGTTTACACTTCGCCATATTTGTGATGTTTGCTACTGGAAAAAGCAAACTATGTCTTGCAGGAGCTTCACAAGGGGATTTGTAGAAATCATGAAGGAGGTTGGGCCTTATCGTACAAGATTCTAAGGCAGGGATTTTATTAGTTGGTAATCCATAAGGACACAACACAACTTGTCAGCAAATACGAGAAATGTCAATTGCATGGGAAGTTCTTTAGACAACTATTCGGGAATCTGACATCTCTAGTAAACCCCTAGCCACTTGCCTAATCGAGTGTGGACTTGATCAAGCTTTGCTGCAAGGAAAAGCTCAAGTAAAGTATGCCATTGTAGCAATTGATTACTTCATTAAATGGGTAGAAGTAGAGGCACTAGCAATAATCATAGAAAATAAGTGACATATTAATTTTTTTTATATATATTTGTGCTTTATTTACACAAATATTAAGAAGAATTCTTAACATTATGTAGTCATTTTTACTTGTTTACTTTTATTTTCATTTGTTGTGCTTTTATTTAGAGAAGTTGAAGAAGAACTTTATTTTCCAGCCAATTGAATTTGAAGAAAAGATTTAGGCCAAGTTAAATGGACCAAATTGCATTCTTTTCAGAAAGCCTATGTAAAGCCCAAAACCCAAATAAAGCCCAATGCCTAATCCTTGATTTGAAGAGAATATAAATATAACCCTTTGTTTTAGGGTTTGAGATTTCAACAAGGAGGTATCATCTAGAAGAGAAAGTGTTTTGATTTTCTCTCAACTTGAAGTATAAGGAGGAGGAAGATTACTTATTTTTCAGAAAAAGGGAAGAAGAGAGTTAGAATCATTTCCTTTCAAATCTTCTTTTCTATATTTTTATGTTTAAAATATTTAATTTTTGTCTAATTCCTCATTATTTAATGAGGAACTAAATTTTCTAAACAAGGACAAAGATGTAGCCTAGGTAAGAACATTTATTTTCTAGAAAATTGTGTTGTTTATGGTTTGTTATTCAATATGGAGCATTTATTATTTTGCTTAATGCTTTTAAATATTTCACCAATATTTAATTAATTTGTGAACTATATTAATATTTATGTGTTTTGATCTGGTAATGAATACCATGAATTATATGTTAAATAGAAATATACTATCATGATTCATGTAAAATTAAGAATAATTATCATTACTTTTAATAAACTTTTATGTAATTTGATTCACATAGAGATATAGTGGATTAATATGTGTAAATATGTTTGGAAAATTTTGAGAAAGATTATCAAATAAATTAGCATAATTTTCTATCAGTATTAGTAATAATTTGAAACAACATAGTTGAAGAATTAAATTTAAATAGCTATGGCAAAACCTATTGCCCTAGTGTTTTAATCAATTGAAATTCACAATTTTACTTTGTTAGTTTAATTTAATTTCTACAATTTCTTGTTAATTAACCATTAATTGAATTCTTCAAATAAATTTAGGATTAATTATCTTTGCTAATTAACAAATTAATTAATGCTCATGGGAACGATACATAACTTATCATCTATTACTTGTAGCAATAACGTACACTTGCATTTATTAAAATCCACAATACGAGGACTACCAACTTTATAAAAAGAAAGGTTGTTTATTGTTTTAGGATACCACATGCAATTATCATGGACCAAGGAAAACAGTTCGACAACAAAAATTCAAGAGCTGGCACTCCAAGTTAGGAATAGATCTCAAGTTCACATCCTCTTCTTATCTTCAAGCTAATGGTTAGGTCAAAGTGGCTAATAATACATTAGAAAAGAAAGGGTAATAAGTTGATGAACTTCTAAAAGTCTTACTGGTTTACCGCACGACTAACAAGATAATAATAGGGAACAAGTTTCTTGTTCTTTGACCTTGATGTAAAGGTAGTAAAAGTTGGGATTTGCTTTAGGTTTAGCCCTTACTTTGTAAAGTCGACAAAAATTTAAAAAAGATGGCTCATCGTGACTAATCCTTTGCCATAAGACATATATACCAACTAGAGCTCTCCAAGAATTCAAAATTAGGTAGGGAGTTAAGCTTAGCTCGCTTAACATCTTAATAAAATAAGGTTGGAAAGGAAGCCTAAATCCCTACTTAAACGAGACCTCAAACACTACCACCTCTCTTTCTCGAGACTGGCTAGCTTTCTCACCCTAATTCAGTATTTGTATAGTTACTGAAGTCGGCATATCATTTTTTTTTTCTTAATTCCTTAAGTATAGACTTCCTACTAGATGATCAGATTTAATCCAGCTCAGAAGAACTCTCTCAAGTATAATGGGCAGGAATTTTAGCATAACGTGGTATCAACTCCTGATATTTAGTGACTTTGCTTTAGTACTAAAGCTACTTAGCCTCTCTATAACTTGGCCAGTGTTCCTCAATTGCCAAAACTGATAATTACTTACAATTCTACCAGAGATATCACTTAATAATAAGACTTCCTGACTACCCTTTTTCTTCCTAAATGGTTTCCCTTGGAAAACTTCTAGCACATCACTCTGAGTAGCCAAATCTAAACGATTCGAGGTCTCTCAATCCGTGAAAGATGGCCTAAAATCAAATAGTAACAAAGTCATACAAAACAAGATAACGGATAACAAAACCCAGCCACAAGTACATAATGTAAACAATTTGCATAATGAAAAGTTTAGAAAAAGAAGAAACAAAATGATGCTTTAATTAGCAAAAAAGAGGTATTCGTTCGTGAAGCAAAAGGCCAGGGGAAGAACAATGTGGCAATAGAAGATAAAAAAGAAATAGGGCTTTTATTTTCTTTTTTTCTGAGCAGCGAAATAACATAAGCAAGGCAACTAGACAGTTATCTCCCCAAAACAAAATTTGAAATTTAAAAAGCCTAGTTAACATCATCACCCAGATTTTATTACCCAACCCAACCCATAAATACTTGTCATCTATTAAGTCCTAGGAACATGAATTGTTGAAAGGGAAACAAAACATTTCGAAAGATTCTATAGTTAAAGCTCAAGAAAAATTGAATTAAGTTTCAATAACAATTAACTATTAATAATGCTCGGGCTCGACCAAAGTTGAATTTAGCTTTTATTGAAGTTAACTACTATTGAAATTGGTGGACTCTATATTGGGACTGATTTTTCGACATAACATATTAGGTTTGATTTCCTTGGACTCTAATGAAGAAAAGCCTAAATGAAAGCCCACTGAGGATAAATAAATAAAAAGGCCCAGTATCCTCACAACACTTGTAATCAATGCTCTGTTAGACTCTTTAATCCCAATGACCTCTAGAACCAATGTATGCAACATTAACCTTTAACACTATGAGTACTAATTTTCCCAAAATCCTGGAAGGATGAGTTTCAAAAGAGAACCTGTGTTGAATAAAAGCACTTGAGAGCTTACTATTTTGACAATTCAGATAATCAATTCTTGCAGAAATACTTGGATCATATAAAGCATCTGACAACAAGGGTCTTAAAAAGAGGACGTCCTTTGAACCCAAGATCTTGTTATACTGACATCTACTGCAATCTTCTAAGCACCTAACCCAAGGAAAATAGGCACAAAGAGGGTTAAAATTTGTAAGGCCAAGTAATAAAGAATCATAATTTTAATCTAATTAACAATTTTATTCACAATATAATTTAAATTTTCATTCATGCTAGTAAACAAAAAATAATAAGTATAAATAAACCCATGAGTAAGATAGGGGACTTTTTGACACTTTTCTCTCACAATATATAAATTTTATTCGTAGAATTATATTGGCAAAATCTAGTATTAACAATTACGAGTTGTCTTTTAATTTTGAAATCAATTCACAATTTGAGTATTATTTAGAAATTATTAAAACTTTTTCATATAAACATCAGTTTTTATACGTTTTAGAAAATGTAAAAAATATATCTATTTTCATGAAACCAATGTCTATAGTTATATAAAAGACTCTAATTTTTTAAGAAGTCAATACATCCTATTCTACACAAACAACACTTTCTTTATATTTTTTAAAAAGTTGCACTTGTAATACTTCTTTTTATGGAATGAAAGTTTATGTTGTGTTAGTTTTAGAAAAAAATGAAACAAGGCAGTAAAAAACAAATTTCTTGTTAATACATTTATCTTGTTAATACATTTATCTTGTTAATATCATCAAAAAAAAAAAACAAACAGAAAGGTGTTATTTTACTTTCTCCTTATTCTTTAAAAGACTTAAGATTTAACTGGTTGTTCTGTAATTAACCACTGCAACATGTATGCTAATATGGTTGTAAATCTAAATTTTAAACCACAAAAAATGCATTTTAAGCTGGAGCTTTTTTGAAAACTTTTTTACAGTTCCATTTTTCTACTCTTCCTTCCTTGACTTGATCTTTTTGGTTGGTGTTGTAACAAATTTCCTATAATATATTTGTCATAGTAGAGAAACTCCGAGGTATGAAGTATAAACTCATTAAATTTTTTTTATGTAACTATTTAATCTTGTAGATTTAAAGGAAAACACTACTACAATCTTATAATCAAATAAAAATTATAAAATTATTACATATGTAGATCAGGATGGAAATAAACCATTATTAAATAGATATAATTCATTAGATGGAAATACACCATCATAGATCTAAGTAGAAATTTGCATTTATTATTGAAAATGAAACTAAAAATAACAAGGAAATAAGGATATGAGATGGAGTAGAAAAGTGGTTTTTTAGGGTTTTAGAAAAGAAAGATGATGGAAAAGAGTTTGGAGAAAGAAGAAAACTATTGCCTTGTTTCATTAATATAGGTTTACGAAGAAAAATTGCAAAACAAGTTAATATTTCCTTTTTCATGTTGCATGCTATATTTGATTCATATTAATAATCTTGTTTTCTAGAATGAATTACCTATGTAATTTCAGCCACTTCCTTCTCATTGATATGAAACTTTATTTTCATATCTATAATTTTGGAAAAGAGAAAATAACCATTATCCCACTTATTTGGATCCAAACTTAATTAACACATTTCCTACTACTAGATTTTAGTACTCGAAAACCTCTTTACAGTGGTTAATGTTGACAATTTTTTTTGCATTTTACTCTTTTACCCTTATGACAACAATTATTAGGTTTAAAATTTGATCCGAATTTGAGGAATCTAAGTTTATCCTACATCCATATTTTGATTTAAGCTTGAAAATTTGATGAAAAAAGAAAGGCAACTAATATTTAAACTCTTACCCCTCTAACAACATCACTTTTGACGGAAAGAGAGTTTTGATCAATAGAATTTGATCAATCCTTTTTTCTGTCGTTAAGGTGGAAAACTGAACCAAGAATTCTCTTTCTTTATCATCAATCTAATCACTGTTCGCGACCCAGGATTCTATTTTATCATCAATCCAATCACCGTTCCCCTTTTTTCTTTTTCTTATCAATGAATAGATCTCTTTACTTGTATGACTTAGATGTCTCGTATTTCTGGAAAAAGTGATTCGATATTAAAATCTAATAAGGGAGAAATATGTTAGGGTTAAATGTAATAGGGAGCAATGAAGATTTTTCATTTTAATAAATTCCAAAGGACAGCCCTTTAGGCGATAACTTAAGTAGTTGGGCATATTTGATGTTTTCAAACCATCATTATTTCGATTAAGGGTTAAGTGTTTTGTGGGTGAGGTTTCTCACTCCCATCCAAAATGTTTAAAAAAAAAATTCGAAAGGAAAAATCCTAACGTGCATAACCATTGAACCCCTAAGACCTTATCTACCCTTTAAGAGGTAACAAACAAAAATCAACATCATCATGAAATCCTTGTAGATGAAGAGGGATATCTATACATTTATCTGGGTTTATTGCAAGACTACCGTCCTTGCTAGTTTCTCACTTACAAAATTTTAGTCAAAAATTTGGATATAGTTCAGCTTTAGTCAAATTATGTTTAGTCCAAAGAAAATGTCAAATTTTTTTTCATTATTCTTTTCGAAAAATGATATGGAAAGTGATAGCATACATTACCTAATTTGTCCTTGAGGTTTTCACTGTTTATTAAGACAGGGCATAATCAACTTTTTATCAAAAGCTAGAGTAAACTAACAGTCAACTTTGATGACATTTAATGATAGTAGTTTCATAAGCCAAACTTTATGGGAAGTATGTGAAAATACCCTTTTAATTTTTTTTAATTTTCTAATCTTTTTTTTTAAGTTAACTTATATAATTATATCATATTACAATCTATCAATTTTATATTTTCTTTATTGTAATTCTTAAATTTTTGGTTATTTTTTTAAAAATATAACACAAGATTTAAAATATATAAAAAGATATCTGATTTGAAAAGTATAATAAAAAGTTGAAATAAATTGCAAGATAAATATTTTTACCATTACTCCTCTTCCTAAATTTATAATAATTAGTAATACTTGTAAGTTGTCTTCCAGAACATTTGTCTTAGTAGTTCTGATGAGAATTGCTTCCTGAAGTTAGCGTACATATGCCTTGCATAATATCTTGTCTCAGTATGAGGAAACACAACTTCAATGGCTGCTACAAGGCCCTTTTATCGATCAGACATGATTGATAGAAATGATCCATTTTGTATGTTTCTGTGCTCTTAAAACAATTTCAGAAACCAAGTGCAGTTTTCCTTGTTTTCCCCTCACATATAAACACTACTAAGGGCAAAATGTCAATGTTGGCATCTAATGTCACAACACTCATCAGCACACTACTGTAAACAGTTTTTAGATAGGCTCCATCTAGTCCATAAACCTCCTACATCCTTTTTGAAATGTCACATGTTGTGCCTTAAAATTGATGAAAAATAGTTTGAACAGTGTTGTAGCTCCTCGTAAATCAAGCTGAATCTTCACCATGACCTATGGATTTGCCTTTAGAATTGTGTGAGCATATGCATTAAGCTTTGTATAGAACTTGGCAAAGTCAAAATATGCCATGGCTAATGCCCTCTTCTTTGCACAATAGAGCTTCCTTTTGTTGTTGCTGTCCCAAATCTTTTCTTTAACTTCTTACCCATTTTATAGGTACCAATATTAAGGTTGGCCTTAATTGAGGCAAACAACTTTTGAACAGCCCAAGAACTGGTTACTTTCGAATTACACACCACTCGATCACACTTGTGGTCTTCAGTACTCATGGTTCTTATCATGAATGTCACCTTCTCAATTATCACTAAGGCATGTAGCCTCTATTGGCAATTTGGTAGGGCACACAATGCAATAACATTAGATTTTTCATTCTTAATCCTGTTTAAGATAACACCTTCAAGAATAACATATTCCCTCAGACAATCCTTAAATGCGTGAGTTGAAGTAAAGGTCTAGCCAACATGGAAGCTTACTTGCTCACCCTCTAGTTGTCCTCTATATAGCTTATGCCTCACTTCTTTGCCCATTCTGTCAACGACATCTCCAGAATCATAACCTTTATCACTATTTACTACAAACTCATCATCCCCACTGTTGTAGTCAGTTAAGTTATCACCTTTAGAATCCTCTAATCTTGTTAGATCAAGAGAAATATTATCAACAGAATCTGACTCTACCACATCTCCAATGTCATCATTCATCCAATTAATGGTGTTAACACTAATAGCATCATCATCACTACTAACATCTTTAGTGCTAGTTTCATGAGTAAAAGCTTAATCTTGTCCAAAATGGTATGATGCATCTTTATTAGAAGTAGCTATATTGTCTGATGCACCATAATCAACACCAGTATCATTAGTTTATTGAACCCTAAAGCCAACATCTTCCCTTAACTCAAATCATCCCACTTTTGTGTTTTCTAACCGTTCAAATAACCTAGCTATAAACTAAAGTATGTATTCAGCTTCATTTTGGGGTAAATCACATGATATAGTATTTTAGTGCTTGGTGATAAGGTGTGCTATGCTGTTATGGTTGCTGAGACTGCTGAGGCTTTTTCAAATGTTGTGTATTTGATGCAGGGTTTGCATTTTTTGGTTTTGTGTGTTCTATACTTAGGTTAATTGGGATATAAGAATATCATCATATAGGCTTAAAGGTTTAATTGGGTCAAGTTGGGTTTGTTGCATTTCTTGGGCGTGTAATGATCTATTTTGGGTTCCCAAATGGGTTTCTCCTTGCTTTTTATTGGTGGGATTATTGGACCAGGACATTAAGAAGGAAAACACATGCTAGAGGCACCAAATCAAACACTGATTTAATATCTTCATACCTTTCGACAAGTGCAACTCTAAGAAATCCATAAATTTCTTATTTGTTTCAAGGTTAACCATTTCCCTTACCAAGGGTTAATGCCCTTGCATTAGAAGTTTTCATCATCAAACTTAAGCCTTTTAAACAGGTCCCTTAGCATGTCATTAATGCATGCAACTAAGTTCACACGATCCATGTTATATCCTCCCATTTCATGGTCAATCCCACAAAAGTGCACAAATATTTTCACTACTCACAACTGTTAAAACAAAATAATTTATTACTTACAGTGATATTACACGTATATTCAATTATAACTTTCACCATCATTATATCCAATAATGCACTTACATGTACAATTACATAGTATACAGTAATTTATTTTAAACTAAATGCTAACAAACAAAAGGTACCAAACAAATAAAAAAGCATATTTGGACCAAAACTGAAAATGGAATCTTCTGTCAGCTTGCACAGTATACTGTACACACATTGTTCTAGCCTAAGTACACATACTATTCCAACACAAGTTTGCAACATAAAACCAAATCCATATTTTTTCATTTAAATAAAACCCATAAAAAAAAAATAGAATTAAAAAACATTTATATTAAATAAATGAATACAAACATTTATAAAACTCACTCAACATTTAACAATCATATATTGAGCAACAATGTTGTCCCTAACTTTCACACCATACCCACATTATTAACATGAAAAAATCACAAGCCATTACCCATAAGCCAATCTAACTAATTCTTATACAATAACTTACCGTCATTGCAAGTAGCACAAGTTAGATCATGCACCAAATAGATTGAAATGCATCACTGATTATTGAGGACTCTTATTTTGTAACCTAAGTTTTCTCAACACGTGCAAGACATGCTTATAGTGAAAAGTGATGGTGTTCAAGGATGGAGTAAAATGGGTTAGAGACTGAAAGGGAGAATGAAGAGTTATAAGGCAAAAACCAATGAGAGGGAAATAAACTATTTTTTAATTTTATCTCTCTTCTGGCTCCACAATATGACTTGTCCCTTCCAAGTCAGTTTTTGTCTACCATGTTGGCAATGGCATTCGAAAAGTCTCCTTTGCCCTTAAAAAGTTCACTCACACTGTTAACTTCTTGATGGTAGGGGGGCTTTTGTCTAACAGAGGGCAAAATGTAATCAATTAAATCTAACAAAGGGGTTGATGTCGTTTTCCCTTTTTAATACATATATGTCTATGTGTGTGTGGACAATATTTAACTCAAAAATAGAATTTTTTTATCCTATCAAGTAGTCAAGTTTATATTTTTAATAAAATTATTATACATGAATAATATCATAATATATTAATAATATTTTTAGTTAGTATTTACTCTAAATGAATACGAAAATGAGAAAAATAACTGAAAATAAAATATTCATTCCCCATATATGGATTTTTCATCCCTACCCCATTAAATTTTATTGTGGAATAGGATGGAGAATGAGGATTAAAATTAAAATGAGATGCGGGAACGAAAAAGGCCTCCCCACATTCCCCCCGCCATGGCTCATTGTCATCCTTATATCTTTTTATCTTCTCAAAACTTAAGGAAGTATCTAACACTTTCTAAAAATTTAAATAGTATTTACTTTTTCCTTAAAAGTTAGGGATATCTTATGATAACCCAAATTTTAAATGTTCTCAAGCTTTAATTATAAACTTTCTATAACAATAGTTGCCGACTAATTATGACCCTGATTAATTAGAGGATATTAATGGTTCCTATAGGTCTTATTAACTTCAAATAATCTTTAACTTATGACTAATTGCCAACATTTTGTTAAGTTATCAAAGGCCACTTAACATCTTGAATTTTAGTAAAACTTGACTTTGTTGCCTAGCATAGGTTTTCTTGCAAGATAAAAAGTATATATTTGATTCTTTAAATTCTAGTTACGATTTACTTTTCAACCTTCAAACATAACTTAACAAGATTTTCAAATTCTATAATTCATTCAATTTTGTTAACTAATATTTCATCATTTCCAAATCAAAGCGACAAATCTATTGATGTGTCATTAATTGTAATTTGGTGATTATAAGAAAAAAAATAAAAGATTGTTTTTGGGCATGATATAATTTACTCACTTTAGCATATATGAAATGTATTGTAACCAAGACAAATCAAGTTCTCTCAAGTAATAATTTCAAATGATATATCATCGAAACCCCTCTAATTTCTACTCAACATTTCCTATATTTTTTATGATATATAATTATTATAGCATTTGTTAATATTGTTATAGGTGGGGATCTTTAACTTAATTTGATTCTTGTGGTTTTCACTTAAATATTGTTAAACAAATTTTGTTATGCGTCGATTATATGTAGTTCACTAATAAAAATTTTGAAGTAAAAATAAGATAACGTTTAATATATATGTACCACTACTCTTGTGAACAAACAATTACTAAATTTTGAAAACTCTTGTACGGTTGTCTTTCTAAATTCGTGGTCGATCCATGTTACACATGTATTACTAATCTTCTCACTTTTACTTCATCTTTACTGACACCATACTTGCATGGCTATAAAAGTTTTAATGCATCCACGTACCTTAATAAGTTGCTTGGTTTATTTTTTATTTTGAAAAAAGATGGCTCTTGCATATTTCCTTTTTGCCTTTCTTCTTTCAATTAACATTCCAGGAGCAATTGTGGGCGTTCCAGCATCCACTAAACCAGTACAAGTCGATGATAAAGATCGGATTCATATAGCACTTAGTTTGGAGTTTTAGAAACAGAATTTTTCTTGAACGGTGCACGAGGTAAAAGGCTTGATAATATAGCTCTACAGCTAGCAGCAGGTGGTCCTCCTCCGGTTGGTGCCAAAAAGGACAACCTCGATTTTCTTAACAGAAAATATCGTCGAGGAATTCGGTTATCAAGAAATTGGTCATCTTATGTCTTGCTCCCAACTTTTCTTAATTTTTTGGTTGGGTTACACATAAGTTTCAGTTAAAGCACCACAACGTTAGCATAAATACGATATACATAGCTCTCGTTATTAATTGCATTGACTTCATTCTATTTTTTATACCAATTGTTAATTTTTCTTATTTGAAATCTTATAGATGCTCTGATCAGGCTATCATATCAACTGTTGGAGGATTTCCAATACCTCAAAATTTTGCTAAAATATTTGACCAAGTAGCCGGCTACAAACTGGTGCCTACATTCGACCCTTATTTTAATACTGTGAACTATCTCTTAGCAAGCTACACCATCCCTTATGTTGGACTCATAGGATATGTTGGCACCATACCTAACCTTGTTAACTCCACTTCTCGTAGAGTAAGAATTAAAATCTTCTTGATCATTTTCTTGTATATTCTCTTCTATGTATGGAGTTTGAACCCTTTCTTATATAGTATTTATTTAAAAAATATATTGCTGGACTATTAGGGGTGGAGTCGGGACAAGATGTAGTTATACGAGCATTGCTATACAAAAGAGCGTATGAGAAGGTTTTCCCTTATAGCATGACTGTGGCTGACTTCACGAATCGGATCTCCGACCTCAGGAATCGGCTTGGCATGACTGGCAACAAAGATGAGGGCCTAATTGTGCCACAAGAACTCGATGCAGAAAACAGAACACAAAGCAATATCTTATCAGCGGTTGCTAATTCTTTATCATATTCAAGGATTCCCCCAAAAATATTTAGGATAGTGTATGGAACTGGCAGGGAAAACAAGCCCGGTGGATTTTTCCCAACGATGCCAACAGAAGGATTACCAAAGAATTTCTCGCTGCAATTTAGGACCTTGTGCATGCATTAGAGTTCTTTTGTGTTATTTAGAGGCCTAAAATAACTTGAAGCTCGAGACTAAGATGTTCACTACATGTAATAGCTCTCTCGGTTATTAAATGAAAGTTGACAACACATAAGTTGAGCGTTATGAAGCTCGTATGGGAATAAAATTTATTTTATTCCCATCAATGTGACTTCAATAACAAATCTTGCAATGATGAATATCTTTTATAATTAATTTACAATAAATTAATAATAAATTTCTTAATAAAATTGGCCAGGTTGGATGGAATGCAAGGAGTATAAATGAAAACAAATAAAAATTTTTCATCATTGTAAATTTTTGGTTATATTTTTATCAGCTCTAAGGCTTTGATTCAAGTTACTAATCCAATATTGTTGTGAAGAAATAGATGCCTAACCATTAATTGTATTTCTTTTTTTAACTTTTGTAAAAAGGGAAATTTTTTAAGTTCTATGAGCTAATTAACTGATAATTGTTTCTAATGATAATATACTTTATATTATACAAGCAAATTAATACAGAGTGAGGGAAAATAATTTATTCTTAGCTATTGCAGACAATAGATTAAAGGGCTATTAAATGATACTTAAACTAAGAACTTTCTATAGCCAAAAATTATGGATAATTTTATAATTATAGTCTTGAACTAGCTGGTACTAAGGGCTACTTTGGCTCTTTAATTTAAAAAATATTATAAGTGAGAGCTAGTTGCTAATGTTCTTTGAAGTTATTAAAAGCTACTTAACCTCTTGAATTTTGGTAAACCTCAATCTTGTTGCCAAGAATAACTTTTTTCCAAGATAAAAATACAAATTTGATTCTTAAAATTTTAATTAAGGTCACTTTTGGACCTTGTTAGAAGTGAAGATGTTTCAGATACTACTTGCCTACGTAATGAAAAGAAGTGATAAGCACGAACTCTTTGTGATAATTAGATTATGAATAATCTGTAGGTAGCTTTTATCTTTTCCCTTTTTTTTATCTAGCTACAGTTAAAAGCTGTAAATAATGCCTCTGTAATTAGTTATACTCACAGAAATACATAGCATCTTTCAGAGTTTTGCTTCCAGTTTTTCTATCTGACCTTCAAAAGTAAACAACTCAAGATGATTCTTGAATTTTATAACTCGTTCTACTTCATTAACTCTTTCCTCCATTTTCAAATCAACAAGACAAATCTATTGATGTGTTCAATTGAAATTGGTTGATTATAAAAGAATTTAAGAAAAAAGGTTTGTTTGGCATGATATGATTTTTATTTTTTTAGTTTGATTATTTTTTATTCACTTCACCATCACCGTGCTCTAAATCAAATGTAACCAAGAAAATTCAAGTTACATCAAAATAAATATTTTCAAATAATATATTATTAAAAAACCTCCAATTTTCGCTCAATATTTCCTATATTCTTTATGATATAAAATTACTATAGCATTTGTTAATTTTTTTTCCCTTTAAAACCTTGACAAGTAAGGTTCATTTATTGAAAATATAACAAAAAAGAAAAAGATACAAATCAAGAGAGGACATAATGAGCCTTAACCTTTTAAAAAAAGCATAAAACAGGAAGAGGAAGACCCAATAACCTTAAGTAAATCAGTAATAGGGGAAGCCATTAGCATCATGAATAAGCAAACTACCAATAGAAGGAGGGTAGAAGGACCAACAATAGAGAGAATCACAATGCATCTGCCATTGCATTAGCTTTCCGAAAAGAATGTGAACACCGAAAATTTTGTTGGACAAAACCTTGAGAATATGTAAGCGTCAAGGTGTGTAAAGCACTACCTTGAAAGTTATTTCTGCCCCTTTAGGATAGTATCCCACTGCAGGAAAGATTTGACGGTAGTATAGCTTCAAGATACAATGATGGAACTCACTGTAAGCTTATAAACCAACGAGCATAGAACAACCGTTGAAGAAGGAAGAAGATTGTAACAATGATGCTTTGTTCTGGTACAGAGTATTTTGAGAGCAAGGAAGAATAAAAACGAATGAATAAAAAATGTTGGCCTAGCCCCAAGATTAGGCTTGAATTAGCTTGCCTTATGCGCGAGAAAATCTCATTAGTTGACTTATTAACCTACTCTAAGATTATTTTCATATATAAACTCTTTAAAAGTTTTTAAACTAGCCAATATAGAATTTTAGTATTTTGAAATACTACACAAATTTATAACAAATTCATCTTTGAAAGCAGCAAATGACAATTAATCCACCTATTATGAAGCAACCAAGGAAGTAGAAGAGACTCTTTAAGGCGAAAGTGAATAGCCAACATCGAGTCACTCTCAAGCCAGAGATTAAACCAACCCTTGTCAAAAGCGACTTCAATGGCTAAGATAACAGCCATAATCTCCGCAGAGAAAGCCGTTTGACAGCCAAGAGCTAAACCAAACCCACCCATGAAGCTTCCAGCGCTGTTGCAAAACCCACCCCACAAGCTGAGGGACCCGGATTACCCTTAGCCAACCCATCAGTTTTGACCTTGATCCAGCCAACCATTGGAGGAAGCCAGGAAAGAACCCAAATGCCATGGAATCCCCAAATCAGATAAAATATCTTGGTCATAACCAAACTTAACAAAACCAGGAACAAAGTCCACTTGATTGACCTGAGAAGGGCCAATAACACTGAAATTATGCTCACTAAGGTTAAGATGCCGCTTCCTGACATGATGGTGATTAATGTATGTGAACATGATATTCTCTTTATGATTAAAGATGGCGTATTTAGATAACAAATTTGAAAATATATGGTTGGGGCTGGACTGTTAAAAAAGTGCATACAGTATTATAGTCCATCAGTTCATATATATGGCAATTATTGTCATTTATGACAGGAGAAGATTACATAGAGGTGATTTTCTCGCGTTTTTAGAGCATCTCTTGCTCTTGTACATGTCTGAAGAGCTGGATGGATGTGTTTCTAAGTGACTATGCTGGTTACAGTCCTTAGCAAAAGCCTATATCTACAGAGCACATTGGATAAATACAATTTTGATATCGATATACTAGATTCCATATCAGCTAATAGCAAAAATATTGGCATTTTCTCAGGCTGCTGCACTTGCATTTGCTAATATTGTTATAAGTGGGGATCATTAACTAATTTGATTCTTTTTGGTTTTCACTCAAATTGTTAAACAAATTTTGTGATGCGTGGATTATTCATAGTTCATTGATTAAAATTTTGAAAAATAAAAAGATAACGGTTAATATCACTAACTTACCAACCATCGCTACCATTTGCTCGAATAAAGTTAATTATTCAATTCTGTTGACACATTAATAGTAAAGTAAGCAAGGAGTCTGTTTGAAAATGATTGATGGGCAACCCTTTTAATCATTTTCAACTAACTTGCACTAATTGTCAACACTATGATTTTCTATGTCTATCAGCATCCATTTGAACAAGAGATGTATCGCTCTACTCTTGCGAACAAACAACTACTAAATTTTGGAAAGTTTTATATTGTCTTCCTAAATGCATGGTCGATCTAGGTTACACGTGTGTTATTAATCTCCTCACCATCACTTTCCCTTTGCTGACACCATATTCGCATGTCTATAAAAGGTTGTAATGCATTCACCAATCTTAATAAGTTGCCTGATTTATTTTTTGTATTTTAGAGAAAAGATGGTTGTTCCATATTTCCTTTTTGCCTTTCTTCTCACTATTAACATTTCAGGAGCAATGGTAGGCGCTCCAACATCCCCCGCTACAATGCAAGTTCATGATAAGGATCTTATTCACGTAGCTCTAAATTTGGAGTTCCTAGAAACAGAATTTTTCTTGAATGGTGCACTCGGTAGAGGGCTTGATAGTATAGCTCCAGAGTTAGCAGCCAGTGGTCCTCCTCCAGTTGGCGCCAAAAAGGCCAGCCTTGACTTTCTTACAAAAAATATCATCGAGGAATTCGGTTATCAGGAAATCGGTCATCTCAGGTACTGCTCCCAAGTTTTCTTAATTTTCTTGGTTGGTGTTACACATAAGATATAATTAAAGCATTGGCATATATACCATACTCTTGTTATTAATTGCATGGAGTAGTTGGTTCTATTTCTAATACTAAATATTGTTAAAGTTTCTTATTTGAAATCTTATGGTATTTATGGTCAGGGCAATCATATCAACTGTTGGAGGATTTCCAAGACCTCACTTAGATCTCAGCCCTCAAAATTTTGCTAACATATTTGACAAAGTAGCGGGTTTCAAACTGGTGCCTCCATTCGACCCTTATTTCAATACTATCAACTATCTCTTGGCAAGTTACACCATCCCTTATGTTGGACTCGTAGGATATGTTGGCACCATACCTAACCTTGTTAACTCCACTTCTCGTCGAGTACGAACTAAAATCTTCTTGATCACCTTCTTATATATTATCTTCTATTTATAGAGTTTGAACCATTTTTTAAATCGTATTTATTGAAAAAAAAAATTGTTTGCTTTTTTTTTCCATTTGCAGTTAGTTGCTGGACTCTTAGGGGTGGAATCGGGACAAGATGCAGTTATACGAGCATTGCTATACCAAAAAGCTAATGAGAAGGTATTCCCTTACAGCATGACAGTGGCTGACTTTACAAATCGTATCTCCAACCTCAGGAATCGGCTTGGCATATCTGGCAACAAAGATGAAGGCCTAATTGTACCACAAGAACTCGGTGCAGAGAACAGAACACAAAGCAACATCTTATCAGCGGATGCTAATTCTTTGTCATATTCAAGGACTCCCCCAGAAATTTTTAGGATAGTATATGGAACTGGCAGTGAAAACAAGCCTGGTGGATTTTTCCCTAAAGGTGCCAATGGGAGGATTGCCAAAGGGTTTCTCGCCACAATTTAGGACCTTGTACATGCATGAGAGTTCTTTGGTGTTACTTAAGGCTTAAAATAACTTGAAGTGCAAGACGCTAAGATGTTTAATCTATGTAGCTACTCTCTCGGTTAAGAAAGAAAAGCTGACAATATGTAACTTGAGCACTATATAAGCTCACATGAGAATAAAATTTAGACTAATGTGTTTCGATAATAAATTTATTAACGGTGTACTAAATTAATGAAATATATCTCTTTTGTAATTAGCTTATAATAAACTATAATGAACTTCTAATAAGTTGTCAGTATTAAATTCTACTGTCTGACATTATATTTCAGCTTTAAGAATCTATGTATCAATCGTATAAAAATTTTTATTTATAATTAGGTCAAAAAATTATGACAACCCTACGCTATATGTGTATGTGTATCATATTTTATTCATTTAAAAGTATTAATATATATCGAAGGTGTTATTGTTTTTCTTATAGAAGGATGTAGAGAGAGAGATATTGAGAACCATAAAATGCAACATAGGTAGCAAATTATTTCATGGCTTACATTGATCTCGTGGTCCCTAGACATCATTCCTCGTTCGTAAGAGGTAAGAATATATGACCTTGTATTTAAGCAAATAGAAGTGCGTGATGAGTATTAATAAAAGATAATATATTCAAAATATAAGTATTGGCCATAGATTAATAGGGATGGCAATGGAGCAGGATAGGACCAACAGGCCTCTTCGTTGCCAACTCTATTTTCATTTTAATCCTCATTTACTATTCCATTTTGATAAATCTAATGTGGCGAGAATAGAGAATTTTCATATGAACAATAGATTATTTATCCCCACTTATGTTTCTCATTTTCTTATTTATTTATATTAAATACTAATTAAAATTGTCATTAACATATTATAATATTATTTATATGCAATAACTATATTAAAATTATAAACTTGACTATGTAATAGAATAAAAACATTATGAAAAGAATTTTTTTAATTAAATATTATCCATACACATATTTTTTATCCTAAAAATAGGTGGAGAGTATTTAAATATTTCCTACACTATTACCAATATAGGGATTAATCTTCCTCATTCTCCATCTTATTATTCTAATTTTATCGTATTTAGAGCAAATCTTTATAAGTCCCAAATACATGAGAATTTGGTCATTCCTATAAGATCGACATATTGTACACACATAAAAAATTGTTTTAACGATTAGAAATTATATAGAATACAATAGCAATGTCATTAATATATATAGAGGTGATAAATAGGTTAGGCCAGAATGACAAAATAGTTCTTGAACATAAAAATAATAGGTGAGCAATTGAGCATTGTATGTAAGTGAACTCACTTTGCTTATATCAAACTTAGAATTTATTTTATATAACTTTTTAAATAGAATTTTTTGGAGTACACTTTACTTGTAGAGTTTTTAATAAAAGTTTGTTAATTTTTTCATTGTTATAAATAATTTTTAAATAAATTTGAATAATTATTTTAATAGATAAATATTTAATGCTCTATTTTAAAGAAATAATGTAAATTTTTTAAATAAAATAAAAGTGATTTAGATAATTTCACTTTTTAAAAAAGTTAAAGAAACTCTGTTACTAAAATTTCAAATTTTATGCTTTTTTTAGTACATGAAAAATAGTTAACGATGGCAATAGGGTAAATTTCGTGCTTCTTTTAGTAGATGAAAAATAATTGGAGATGGTAATGGGTGGGGTGGGGGTGGGGGTGGGGGTGGGAAGGCCTTTCTCGTTCCCCACCTTATTTTAATTTTGATCCCTATTACATAATAAAATTTAATGCAGGGAGGATAGAGAATCCCCATACGAGGGATTAGATTCCCAATCTCTATTTATTTTTTCTAATTTTCATATTCATTTATATTAAATACAAATTAAAAATTTTATTAATATATTATAGTGTTATTCACATATAATAATTAAAAATATAAAGTTAACTATTTGATAGGATAAAAAATTATGAACTCTAAAATCTTTTTAATTAAATATTACCACATATATTTTTATTTTAAAAATATATTTTTTAATATTATACATATATATATATATATATATATACACACACACATATACTAATCTATTTCTCATCCCATTAATAATATGGGGATTAGCCTTCCCCATTCTTTATCCCGTTTTCCATCATATTATCCCAATATTACCTCACCCCTAATTTGTAGAGAATTTTGTTATTCTTAAAAATAACTTTTTTAATTTTAAAAAATTCTTTTCCAATACCAACTAAATAACACCTAAAAATTTGAAAAAGGTTTTTACTATTAAAAAGTCTATTTTAACTAATTAAAAAAATCAAAATAAACAAACATTTATACTTTAAGCATAAAAGTTCAATAAAACAATATGTGAGCCAACACAAAAACTCAGTAGTTAAGCAAAATATTTTTATAGTATATTTAAAAACAAAAAACAATTTACAATACATATAATAATGGTTGTATAAATACCAAACTTAATTTTTATAATTTTCATCGATTAAACATTTAAAAAAAAAAGAATTTAATGTAAGACAAAAAAAATGACACAAGTTTATCAGATTGTGATTACTGTCAATGTGACCACGGATGGCCCAAGAACAAGAAGCTTTTTCCTATTGAAAAGGCCAATCACTTTTATATTTTTTTACCATTTTCTATAGTCATTGTATTGGATTTTCTGTTTCATTTGCTAATATACACATAGACGCATATAGTGAAGAGTAATTTATTTCCCTTTCCCCCCATTAAATCCTTTTATTATAATAAATTACTGAAATTTGAAATAATCATTTGGGAATGTATTATTTTTCTAATATTTGTTAGAAGATCTCAGTGCTAGAGATTGATTGATAATTTATCTCATAATTTTTGTGTATCATTTTAGAGAAATTTTAACCCATGATTAATAAGTTCCTATTTTCTACTTCAAAATTTAAGAATTCAACACAAATTCAATTGAAATTATTATACATATTCATAGATACTAATTATCCTAATTGCATATTATTGAGATTTGTCATGAATAATATAGAAACATATTATTGAAACATTTGTATGACAAATAATATTGTGAAAATTTGTGATCGTGATTAGATAATTGATAGTATTTAAGTCTATTTATTTTGATGTTCTTTTTTAAATTAAAAAAAAAAAACAATACAAGAAAAAATGAGATATAAAACAAACTTTAAACACACTAGTTTTCAAAATTACTCATGCAACCTCTTTTTAAAATTACTATTATTAATTAGTTTGTATGATTTATATATTTTCCTATTACAACATCTTCGTGTTGGGCAAAAACTAGTCGCCCGAATCAAGCCTAATCGAACCAAATTGGTTCGGTTCCAATTTGTAAAATTTGTTTTGGTTTTCGGGCTGTTACTTTAAAACCCGAGAATTTGGTTCGACTTTTGACTTACATAAATCAATCTAATAACTAAATTGGACTTAATTATAAAATAAAATTTTAAAAAAATTATATTTTGAGTATATTTTTAAAAAATAGGGTGATAGTAAATTAAATTTTTATATTTTTAATGAATTTTATTTTAATATTTTTGTTTTTATTATAAAATTTACAAAATTAAGTTAGGTAAAAAAATTAATGACCTTAAAATAAAAAATAAAAAAATATTTGAGTAAGACTGAAGCAAACTGATCTGAACTAATTCAGTTCTATTTGAATTGATTCACCATTATGATTTGATTCGAATATAGTATTCATAATCTAAATAGTTCGATTTGGTTTTCGATTTCATTTAAAATTGAACCGATTTGAAAAATGCCCAGCCTACGATATATTCTCAGCATAATTATTTTAAATATTAATATATGTAATTACTTCAAAAAAAATATTAAAATATCTAATCAAGAATAATTAAAACTAACTTACGGAAAATGTCATATTTCAAGTAACTTTTCAAAACACATGTTTAATCTATATATTTTTGTTCATAATATGTAATTTCAAAATAGTTGCTTAAAAATTAAAAGCTTCTTTTGGAGACAATAAAAATTACTTTATTAAAAGAAAGAAAAAGCATCGACCAAATAATTTTGTTAAATTAGTAAATATTGAGATACATAGGACTCAATCAATATTTTTTTCAAGGGTTGTTTTTTATAAAATAAAAGATAAAATTATAGTTTTGATTTGATTTTTCAAGATTTGAAAATAGTAAATTTGTTCAACAATATTTATTTTACAAATTCTAGATAAAAATAATAATATTTTAACGACTTAAATTAACAAAATATGTTACAAGCGGGTATTTTTCTATTTACACCAAAATTTAGGCGTATCTAGCACACTTTATAAATTCGAGAGTATCTAACATTTTTTAAAAAATCACGGGTAAATACAATACATCTTCTTAAAATATTCAATATACATAAATGAAAATAGGGGAAGGGGTCAAATTTATCCATACCAAGCACCCAAAGACGAGGAAGGGTGTAGTAAGCGACGAAATACTTCAGGAGTTGAAAATAAATGTGGATTCGGAGATTCTCAAGTAGGTCAGCCTTTACTTTCAGCGAGTTGGGAGATTTCACTTGCTGCTGAGAACCATTTCATAATGGAAGACTTTCTAACATCAACCGACTATAGCTAGGTAATATTTCTAAAATCAAAATCGTGAACAAAAGTAACGATATCGTTTATAATACTACAGTTGCGAGTGTACAATATATAGTTTATAATACTACAATTGCGTGCAGTAAATAAAATAATACCAAAAAACGGAGATGTGAAATAACCATAAGAGAGACATCGAATGAACTCAAGTAGTTGATATTATCCCTCCAGGACAAGAATTCTGTGTTTCCAAAGGTCAACTTATTAAATTTGATCGACTATTAATAATTAATCCAAATGTGGGTGGATTTGGTATCTAGCGATTAGCTTTTTTTCGTAGTTATGAGATCGTTAGCATCGTTAGGACTGGTCAATTCAGCAGGCCAAATTCTAAAAATATATTTATGATTTTACCTTTGCTTTTTCACTTTTATCTTTATAAAAGTTGAAATTAATTATAAAAATATTTTGCAATAACCAAAATATTTAAATTGCAAAAACAAATAAAAAAAAAAAAAACATGATCGCTGAAAAAGCCTTGGTTTGGGCTTCTTTTTAAATATAATTCTGTTTTAGGATGTACGAATCCTGCACAAACATAATGAGATATCAATTGCTTAGCACCTGCCTAATCAATCACAAACGTATATACAAAGAGGATCAAATATCAATGGCCACTTATCTATACAAGCAAGAACATGGAGGACGAGTGAGATACAACACATTTATCTGAGAAAAGAATGGAGAAGAAGAAAGATACGAAGGAAAAAAAATTCTAATTTCTGGGAAAAACCAAAACTAAACTACTACATATTAAATAATGGTTGTTTGAAACAAGTGAACCACCACACTGGACCACCTCAATCATTTTCTCCTTTTTCTTTCCTCTAAAGCTGTGAATTGCAATAGTATGCAGTAGCTTCAACAACTTAGAAGTTCCCCTTTTCTCTTTTCTTTGGTCTGGTTTCTGTGAGTCTACATAACTGACGGTTCATTTTGATTGCCAGGAATAGACTTGGTCTTCTTCGTGGTCTCAGGTCGGGATTCTTATCATCTGGTAATTCCTTTCTGAGGTGTCTTCTGTTCTTGACTTTGGCTTAGAGTCGACAATATCTGACAATCACTTGCCATGTCTCTTTCCTGAGATTCAAAATATACTTGTACCGGTTAAGTTGGTAATAAAAATGATTGTTTTCACACTACAAGTATATAATTGTAAATTATAACTACTTCAGCTGAAGAATGCTAATTGATGTCCCTTAAATCACTGCAAGGCGTGCTAGTAGCAGAATTGAAAGCTATAGTTGAAAATAGTGGCATAGCCATATCTTGTCTCCTGATAGTCAATTATTTCCCTTGATTTTAGTTAGGTTTTCTTTATGGAGTAAAGTAATTGCATGCTTCCCAGTAATCAATACTAGCAACCACTGATGCATTCTAATTGTTACCTCTTTGGAACCAAGACTTTCGAACTGCCTGACGGATCTGGCGCTCATGTCTTTCTAAGAGTTCATCAATTCTATGCGACTGAGATAACAAGGGTCCAGAAAATTCAACCTTGTCCCCTTGATCTTGGTAACCCTGTGCCAAGAACAATAAATAACAAGGTAAAAATCAGTACATATTGATATGAATAGTACATTTATTTATCTAATACTTGGAAAACGTAAATATGTAAACAAACCAAGCAAGTGCAAAATCATTAACAATCCACTGATTCCAGTTAGTGGAGACATTGTTTCCCAATAACTTTTGCCTTTTCCTTTTCTTTCCATGTTTACTTTTTGCAACAGAAGAATAAAATGTGTGCGAAGATCACGCATGCTTAAGCTTAACTATTTATTTCTTATTTCTGGGAAAGCTTTTGGAATTCTTTTGAAGATCTTCCAAGGCTAGTTAAGAATTTCCAAAAGAACTACAAATTTTAGAATACTTTCCAAGGAAACTTGTGTTTCATTGTCATTGCTGTTATTTTTACACAACAGCCATCAACACCAGCATCACTATGCTAAAACCGCAAAACTGCCCCAACCCCACAGCCTCAACCACCATCTGCAGTGGTACCAGATCCTAACAAATATCTGCACCTAACTTTGGCCACTCTGAAGCTAGAGAAATTAATTATCCTTGTAAAACTGTACTTTGAATGCATTGTTCTGTTTTAGATACAAGTGATTCTGATTACCGAGCACCATTACTCATTCCAAAAACTGCACCATTTACTTTAATTGGCTTTTTCACTTGGACTACTTTAGTAACAGAACTGGCAAAAACACATAAATGCATCAACCTTGACTCATCTCCTAAGTACTATCCAAGTGAGGTATCAGCTTTTACAGAGCCCAGGTTTGCTATTTTGATGAAATTTGAATTATTTCTGAAATTTCTATCGCATATTTACAATTTAAGAATTATGACGGGTTACAAACTATTTAATACTAACATATTCATTGTTGCAACCAATATTCACTTGTTTTTAAGTTTGAAATCAGTATTAGATGCTAAACCAAAATTTTCCATTTGTAGCTGTAATATTTACAAACGTACCAAATTATTTCTCTTGGCTGCCATTTCCTCTCTTTGATAAAGTGCCAAAGATAGTTCCTGCGAATGATATCCATCAGAAGCATCAAACGAGTCTGGCCGCTCAAACTGGCTCCATTGTTTAAGCATAGCAAGCTTGGCCATCTCATATGAATCATGGCCTCTAGAATCAGTGCGGGCCACATGTATAACATCCCCATTATCTTGTTTTCTCGAATCACAATTATTTCTTGCATGCAACGCGGTAGAAGGTTCCAAGGCATTTGTAATGTGACCTCTTGATATAGACCGACTGTGAGATCTAACAGATGCATCGTCTTTTCGTCTTTTTGCCCATGCAAAGCCACTTGACGTAGAAACTTGTAAGGGGCCAGAAAAGGGAATGTCTCCATGAGATGCATTTTTCACATGGGAAGCCTCTTCCCGGTCATCAACTAATGGCTTTTGAACTTCCCCACCCGACAACACATCTTCTTTCGTAAAATGCACATTATTTCCGTTAAATTTTTTAGCACACTGAGTTCGGGCTGCAACATCCTGCAATTGGACAGGAGTTGAACAGTGAGAAATTTATTCCTGGTCAGCAGGGCCTAAAGAGCTATATGCCTACATACAAACATGCATGTATACATTAACATAGACCTCTACCGGTGCCAATTTACTATTTCCAAGGGATTTTCGCATAGGCTTTCTGGTCTCAGTTCCACGAACTCTTGTGCCAACCTTTTTCCTGAAACATCAGCTCCAAATATCAAAACAATGTTGAAAGAACATAATTCACTATGTGAATAAAAGAAGCTGAAAGGTATGATCATGTTTTGGCAAATCAATCAAATCCAATAATACTGCACAGAGTTGCTGCTATTCATACAAAAATACAGACATATGTAGATGCACATGAGTATTGTGTGTGCAAGTGCTATATAGAAGCCAATACTGTAGAGTTTAACCAATTACAGGGACTACTGAGATGAAATAGCTCCTATCTCAACTAGATTGTTTACACAAACATTTTTCTTTTCCGGTTGAACAAGTAAAACTCAAACTGTTGTCACCCAGCAGACAGAAATTCTAACCTGCGTGCATCTTCACGATTTTTTGCATCAATCTCTTTGCTAGGTGGATATATTGGCAAACTTGATGGGTCACAGGCGTAAGGTTTTGATGTGAAATACTGAAATTGCAGGCAGAAAGTATTGAATTAGAAATGTCCTAGAGGTGCAAAGATTGCAAGTACATGCTGCATTTAGAGCACCATCAATATGGCCATAAATAATAGTAATTACAATGAACTTAATAGTAAGAACTCAAGGGAAATATTTAAAGGTGTTGGGGAGAAAATAGTTCATTTCTGATGAATAAGAATCAGTAAAAGTATGTGTAAACTGAACTCCATCTTTGCAACAACATAAAAATTGAACTCAATAGGATAAATATACTACCATAAATGAATCAGAAAGTTCTGGAACCCCAGCAAATATAAAATTTGGAGGAGATAGCGTGATCAAATTGTCAAGCAATATTACCTCGGATGCCATAGCTGAAGAGGCGGTTGAACGCTTGTATGGCTCCACAGAAAGCAGAGTTTCTACGAGGTTCACTGCAGTTGTTGGCAAATCTTTGAATGTTTCTCGAAGACAACTGTCATATGGCTGTTGTGGCTTGAATAGAGTTGCATGGGGAAGTTTGGACTTTTTCCAGTAATCATCTGGTGGGGATCCACAAAGCTTGAAAATTTTGTGTAGTTGTTCAACCTGTCAGCATAACAAGAGCATTCCCATTAAGATCTTGAAATACAATCAGTATAAACTATGTGACAGGTATATTAATCTCAATTTGCGAATGTATTAAAATATAAAAGCAGCTTATCTCAGTACCTCAGGAAATGACATTGATATGCATGCCATAATTTTTTATATTAACAATAACTACAACATAAAATCATAACATTAAAAAAAAATTCACAGGTTATTTGTTACATGTACAACAATATCCTACACTAAAATATGATAAATCACACATACTGCCACGTGCTGGTCATGGACAATATTATTGCTTCTCTCAATTACCTCAAGTTATTGCAATAAATATTATGGTGTGGAAAGGTCACTGCAATATCATTATCTGACTATAACCTAATAGTGGCACCTACCCCACCACCTAGCCACATAGTCACCAAAAATTATTTAGTCAATGGAGCCAAGCCAAGCCAAGGAGACCGATTAATTTGTGACCATGGTCATTAATGTACAGCATAAAGTAACAGATTTGAGTTTGCAACGATTATCATCTTTATGTATGTCATTTTTGCTTCAAGTTGTATCAGAACACACTGTTGAACCTGTTCATTTTCCTGTAATAGATCTTTATCTCTTTGTCTGCCATGCTTAGGACTTTCCACTTAAATATTTTTATCATGAAAAATCCTAATTTTCAATTATAAGATGTCAGTTATCACCAAGAAAGGTGCCTAATATGAAAGAAAAAGGAAATTCCATGTAGTGTGGAGATTGATTACCTCTGTTCTCCCTTGAAGAATAGGTTTCCCTGTGAGAAGTTCTGCAAATACGCAACCAACACTCCACATGTCCACAGATGCTCCATAATCTGTGGCACCCAGCAAAAGTTCAGGAGGACGATACCATAAAGTCACCACACGACTAGTTAAGGGTTGCCGGTGTGCAGAGTTGGAGAAGTTTGCCAGTCCAAAATCAGCCACCTTGAGAGTTCCTTCATTATTTACCAGAAGATTCGACCCTTTAATGTCCCGATGCATAACACCCCGTGAGTGACAGTGCTCTAGTCCAGATAACAGCTGCTTCATGTAGCATTTAATCTACAAAATAAAATTAATCTTATTCCCAATAAAGGGCAAACAAAAAATGAACCCCTTGAGGTGGCATTCAGGTACCACAAGGAAAAGAATTAATTAGCTTGTCGCTTACCTAAAATTGATATCCATGTTATTTGATTAAGTTTTCTCAAAACACTGTAAATAATAAACCATGCATTCAATTTCATGTCAAGTTTTGCAAATGACTTTTTTAGTCTCATTGCAAATTCTAGAGATCTATACCTCCACTTTACAGTAAACGATGCATTCAATGTCATGGAAAATTTTGAAAAGTTTTCGTAATTTAATTTTAATATGGCTCTGAACACCCCATCCTGTAAATCTACAACTCAAACGATCAATATTTATTTCAAGTTTGGATACTTTATTGATCTAGTTGCTTCTATTATGTTAATATTAATCACTATAGTTGGAATTCTGTTTCTTATTTATATTGACAAATTATGTATCATGATCAAGGATATCTGAGAATTTCTGCTGATGCGAGTTCATGCAAATTTATATTGCTTTGGAATTGGTTGAAACGAGTTCCTATCTCTTAATGGGAATTTGGTTTGCACAACCAATTGCAGCGAGTGTTTGTCAGAAAGCATTTGTAAATAATCATGTAGGGGATAACAAACCTGTGACTCACTAAACTTGATGTCGGGACAGGATAGAAGTCCAGTAATATCATGTTCCATATACTCAAATACAAGGTATATGCTACATGATAATCTGGAAGTAATTAACCCTTCTAACTTGATGATGTTTGGATGGTCAAGTCTCCGCAGAATCAGTATCTCCCTTGCCATAAACCGAACACTCTCAGGCTCAAAATTGTCAAACCGCACCTTCTTCAAGGCAACAATCTTCCCCGATTCAAGGTCACGGGCTCGGAAAACACTACTATATGTACCCTGTCCAATCTGTTAATGCAATTGAAAATCAAATAAAATTATAAGAAAGAAAATTGCAATGCATAAAATAAAATGAAAGAACTCATGGGTTTGGAAAGTAAACATTCCAAAAACTTCATACTAGTAAATAAATTAGATTTAAGTAGAAATGGTAAAGTTTTATGATCAGAAATAACTAAGCAACTAAAGATTGCTTCAAGTGTTTTCCAAAACAAAACAAAACAAAACATGACAAAACAGATTAGCTGATTAAATGAAACCAAAGAAACAATTACAAAGGAAGATAAAAGACCACATTGTCTCCTTAAGAACTGGAAATTTCTAAAACTTTGGAAGCAATTTAAATAATTATAATAATAATAATAAATTATAACAAATCAAAACTTGTAAAACAAATAAATCGAACCTTTTCTAATTTCTCAAAAGCATCGGCTCGAAGTGGGACCCAACCCTGAATGGCTTCGCCGGCAACGGCGCTGAGCCAAGCCGGCCAACCAGCGGCCACCTGCTCACCTTCAATATACTTGTGCAAATTCCCCAGCCTAAAACTCAACGACTCGCTGTTGGAACTCGCCCGACCCGACTCACCCAAATCGCTACCACCGCAACTCACCACCACCTTGCTACTCTTCCTATTACTACTGCCATTCCTACCATTACTGACCCGGATCCGACCCGAATTCTCCCCCGCAACGTCCCCTCCCGAGAGGTCGAGAGCTGGCGTCACCGAAACCGCCTGCTTCGAACTGACACAACCCATTAAGCAAAACAAAAAAACAAACACATCCGATTCCGGTAGGTCGTTTATTTTGGCGGGAAAAACCAGATCCACCCGGTTCGGGATCCGGGTCCAAATGTGCGTGGATTCTCTCTCTGGGTTGTGGTTTTCCTGCAAAAAGAAAGCGAAAAATGTGGTGGTTGGGATTGCAGAGCGATTAAAGGAGGGTTTTTATAGGAATTTAGCTAAAGATAGAAGAAGAAGAGAATGTTTTGGATGTGTAAATTTGTAATATATTATTATTATAACTTCTACTGCTTAGTGTTAATTTTTATGATTTTTGATTTGTTGTTTTAGCGAGAATTACGGAAGGGTGGCTGTTACACCAAGCTTTAATGGGGTGGACGCCTGCATGGAACAGGAACTAAAACAGAAACACAGAGAAAGAAACCACCGTAATCAACGCTCAAATAGACAAATTTGATTTCATACGTCTAAGTCTATTGTATAAATAAATTTGTTTTTGTTTTCCAATTTTTTCTTTCTACAGCGGACACATTGTGCGAATGAATGATGGGTACTGTTTTCTATGACTTGTATTCTTTTTTTTTTTTAATTTTTGTTTTCGAACTCAACAACTATCTGTTGAGAATCAAGATGGTGAATAAAACAAATCTACGATGCAGTAATTGTATTTAAATTGCTCGAAATATAATTTAATAATTAATTTAGAATGAAAATGACCCATTAATAATGTTTGAAAATCTCACCTTAAAATTTTTAAAAAAATATGTAATATTACATTGATTTATTATAGTAAATTCTATATTAAGTAATTGAGAAGTGGGGTATTATTATTGTATTCGAGTTTTTTTTTTTTTTTTTTAAAGGAAAAGACAATTTGAAAATTGGGGTTTCATTTTCACATTTAAAAGTAATAGGAGTAGGGATGAGGGAATGGTGGAAAGTGACAAGAGAGAGGAAAAGAGGGGCCATGTTTTAATGGCAAAAGAAAAGAAAAAGAAAATGGAGGAAAGACTTAAAAGTGGAGGCATTGTTCACTTTTATTTATTTTTATATTTTTTTAAAAATTTTCATTTCCCATTTATGACTTATAAAAGTACTCCACTTATTCTCCATTTTACCTCATATATGTGTGTGATTTGTGGTCCTTCATTGAAATGGATCTTGTCCACTTTGCTTTGACTAGGATTAAAATAATTCAAAAAAGCATCTCTATGTTAGAATTTTCTTGTAGCATCATTTCCCATTTCTATACCTATTAACTAACTTCATAATTAATATTATTTTATTTTGGTGTCAACCACCTTATAAATGGGAATTATTTATATCCATACATATCTAATCAAATATAGGTTTTTATTTATATTTAAAGAGATATTTAAAATTGAGATACTATAACTTTAAAAATATAATTGTTATCGTATAAAAATATTAAAGATAATTTAAAATTGCAGTAGATTATCAAATAATATATTTTTTCTTTACTAAAAAACAATTAACTTTAAAAAAATAAATTATGTGTTTAATAAATTTTATTTTAAAAAATATTGTGAGTTCCAAAAGTAGTATACATGTATGTTATACTCTTTATTGTTAAAAATATATATATGTATTTTGCAAATTTGATTGCTGAAATGCTTAAATGTTTATTTTTTATGTTAAAAGGTTAATTTTATTTTTTTATTTTTTGAAGATAATGCATAAAATTTTATTTAAATCTTAGTAATTTTGCTCCTTGGCAATATTAGAACTCAATAACTATTTTACAGTTAATTTTAAGTTTGCATGATTTATAATGAAATATATTTGAAATTATATTTTAGGATAAAACTAATTTTCAAAAATTAATTCTTTCTTTACTTGTCAACTGTGAGATGAAGAAATTATATTAAAAGTGAATTTAAAAAAAATTTTACCAATTACGTGAGCATGATTTTTGGCTACTGAAACTTACGTACTTAAATATAACTTCTAATTATGAAATTTACTTTTAACTCTTTTAATATTAATTTCAAATAAGTCCTCTATATTTGATATTAGCAAGAAAGTAATGGGTGAGTTAGAACTATCAAACACTTTTCAAACTATACTATTTAAATTTAAGTGAAAATTAATAATACCAAACATTCCTCAAGTTAAAATTTGAACTTTTTTGTTAAAGTTTTTAATTTTTTTTTGGAAATATTTTGTGTTTTATGTGGTTTAATTTGTAACATAAATTATTGTATAAAACATAAATAATTTTATACTTAAAAATTTTAAGTTAATGAAACTTATTATTTTTGTAAAAAAAAAAAGGTAGAAAAGTATTTAAATTTTGTTTATATTATACTTGGAGAGAGGTTTAGTTTATATTTATATGAATTAAAAATATGTAGATATTATTTATTCATCAAAGAACATCTTAAACAATAATTTAAATAAAAGAATATCTTGAGTGTAGATTTTGTCAAATAACGTATTTTTAAATAGTGTGAGTGAAAATTAAATCTTAAACTACATAATAAAATTTGTAATTTTTAAAATCGCTTATTACACATTTCGCTTAAATTGAAAACAAATTTCTCTTAACGGATTTATATTAAATTCAATTAAAATTCTCAACTTTCGTTGAATTATTTATATAATATGATTATCTCAATAAATCACATTAGAATTATTTAACATTAAAGAAAAACTATTCATGTGATAAATATCACATCAGTAGGATTCTTAGCGTCATTTATTTTTATTTTTGAATGATCAAATGTTCAATTTGCTTGCATCAACCTTTTTATTTTTTTTTTTTTTTTTAAAAATTTGCTGATCATTTTCTTTTTTTATGCACAAGCCTTATAATAAAAAAAAGGTGTCACCCAATGCTCACATGATCAGTTCCTCTATCATTATGAAAAGGTACAACTCACTCAAATTGACAATTGATGTTTTTGAAAAAGCATAAATATTTAATGGATGTTTGATATGAATTTTTATATAATAAAATAATTAAAAATATTTTTAATTTTTTAATTTTATTTGGTTGTCAAAAAGAAAAGATTTTGAGATTAAAGAAATAAGTTAAATTTTACTTAAAAAAAATTAAAATTCTCTTATTTTATTGCAAAAATTATATTTTATTTTTTAATTTCATATAAAAATTTTTAAAAATAATTACAACATTTTTATTAAAAAGAAATTTTTTTTTTTTCAAAGAAAAAAGTGTAGATCGGATCCTGATTCTTTAGTTAATAACTAAATACTTAACAAAAGTTTTACTTCTTAAAATGAGAAATGTGTGTAGCTTGATCCTTCTAGTGCTTTTGGGTAGTGTTGGCATAATAATAAGCACTTTAGATAAAAGCACTTTTGCATGTGATGTGTGTCACCAATACTCCTACTCCTTTGTATTAAGCCATAATTGCTGCTCCCTGTGATCCAATCAAAATCCCTCTTGTAGTACGAAAGCACTTAATTTCTTTGCTTTGCACACATGCCCAATAAATTATCATTACAACAAAAGAATCCTTTAAACACATTTAATTAATTAATCAAATTAATTAATAAATTATGCCCAATTTAGATCAAATTAATTAATTAATTAATTAATCAAATTAATCAACCTTCATCCATTAAGTAATCAACATAATATAATATACTCCCAAATAATTAAAATTATTTTCGAATACATTCTTAAATATTGTTAATATCTTTTTTGTTGTCTAATAAGTGCTTTTCCTTTTATTTATTTCTTTTTCTTTTTATTTCTCTTTTTGGCATAACTTTCTCTTTTTGATTTATTTATTGTTTAACCTCAATAAAAAAGAAAAAGAAAAAAAAAAAAACTGTAACTTTTTGATTCATTGAAAGAAGTGCTCTAATTATTTCAATTACAAAATACTAATTAAACTGACTAATTATATTTCATGAACAATATCATTAAAAAAAAAATTATTGGATTCTTAAATATGATTTTTTTAAGAGCTCAATATTAAAGATGAGTAAAATCATATTACGTATGTTAATTTGTATTTTAATATTTTAATTTTAAATGACCTAAAATTTAACTTATTATTACCATATTATTTTATAAATTAATTTTAATAAATTTTACTAGAAAATTAATTTAGATATCCTTAAGATTTGATCTGTTAAATTGATTAATTTTAATAATTTTAAAAATTTTAATTTAATTTTTATTTATTAAAAAATAATGATTATACTCTTATTTAATAGTAGTTATTCAAAAAAATCATTTTTAAACTCTTAATTAAAATTAAATATAATAATAATACTAATAATGATATGTGTTTATTTTATAGCAGGCAATAAAATATTTATCAATATGTTATAATGAAATATAAATTTATGATTACAATATATTTACAATACAATATCAATTATATATAAGAAATCAAATAAAATAAAACATAAATAAATATTAATTTATTAAAAAAATATAAATTTATATATATTATTTATTTTTTATAACACATTATTAATACAATATTTATGATTACATTGTAACACAAATTAAATAAATTTTTATGTAACTAAAATATAAACAAAATATATTATAAAATAAATAAAATTGTTACATATTAATAAATCTTTTATTATTAATTTTGTGTTATAAACTATATTATTTATTTTATTAATGTATTTTGAATTAACACAATATATTTTTTCAAATTTAAAGATCAAATAATTATTTTTGCTAGATAATTATTATTGTATAATTATTTAATTATTATTTTTTAATAAATAGAAGTTTAAAAAAATATTTTTTTAAAATTATTGAGAGTAATACATTTAATAAATTCCTAACTCTTTTTCTTAATTAAATTATAATCACTTTAATTATTAATTAATGTATGTGGGTGCTCTAGTATTAGCTAAAGACAATAATGTGGTATGGTATAGTATAGGTAGATGCTTTGAAAGACCTAATAAAACAAGAATCAATCACAAAGCTATTAAAAAACTATATATATATATATATATATGTAGATATATATATATATATATATAATATGTGAGATAGAAAAGGAGTGGTGTTAAGTCAAAGGTAGGTCTAGTGGGGCTCTTAAAAAATCATTGCACAACAAACAACTTCACTCATCACACCAAACACTAAGAGATCTCTATTTTGGATTAGTTTAATATCTTATCATTTAGTTGGTGCAAACATTAATCAAACATATTTGTCATTTGGGAAAAATTATCATTAACAAAGTAAGAATATTTTTAAAAAATATTAAAATTTAATTTTAAAACCTTAAGCTTCTATATACTAGTCAATAGTAAACATAAAAATGACTTTTTTTAAATCATTCGAAGCTCTTCTGCTAGAATTTATTCTGAAATTTATAAATTTGAATGATATATTATAAAATATAAATATATATGTATATATATTGTTAGATTAACAACACCTTAATTTTACATAATTTTTTATACTATTTTTAAATTGCTATATTTATGCATTTTAAGGAGTTGTAATTAAATCTAATATACATAATTAATATATAATAAATACATCATAATTAATGCATTTGTGAGATGCATTGTGAACCATTAAAAAGTTTAAATCTAATTGTTTGAATAATATAAAAAAAGTATGTAACGTCTCTTAATTTTAAACATTTTCTTATATCTCATAAATGTATTAATTTTCATGCATTAGTTATTTATTACTTATATATACATATTAATTTCAACACTTCAAAAAATAGTTATGCATATTTATTATGTGTAGATGCATAGAGATTCTTTAATATACAAAAGCTTTGTGGTGCTTGTGATAAATGATTAGCCACCATCTCCACTAGAAATATTAAATGTTTAGTCCTTGAATATTATCTTGTCTTACTGCAAAACCATGATTTGGGTCAATGGATTAATGGTTGAAACATAAGTCCTATAATCAAAGTTTTCTAACAGGAATTATGTTTGCGAGCATGTGGTGTCATTATTGTTTATTATTATCATAATTTCTATGTTCTTAATTGCATCCTGACAATGAGATTTGATTTGAAGAAAGTGGCATTATTAGCTAACAAAGTGAAAACACTTTCAAGAACAAGTATATAATCTACCGAACTCCATAAAGTCAATTTAGGCCATTAAGTCAATATACATCTCTCTCTAGAGCCATTTCAATTTCTTAATGATCAAAGAGTGCATATGAAATGATATGACGAGAGAAGAGTATATAAAAAGGCAAACCCCACAATGTTGAGACTTTAGACATAGAGTGTTGAGTGGTTTAAGTGGAGAGGAAACTTTCTACTTTCTTTTTAATTTTTAGAGCATTTTCTTTGGGGAAGACAAATGCCCAGTAAACAAGTTGTCAGTTTTATCAATCTTGAATTGACTTTGATCCTAGATGCTCTTTCGTGTGCCGGAAACAAGTTGTCTTTGAAGCTCTTCTGGAAAAAGAGTCCAGAAAACATTCAGCTTTCAGTGGAAATACTTCAAATTAGCCAAGTTCTATGAGCTGCATGAAAATGATTTCATGGGTCTACAGGTCAATTATGTAACAAAATTCTAGTTTGGAGTATGATTCCTTCCAGTCCATTGAAGCATACAAATGTTAAGAGTCCGCAAAATGTGCTACAAAGCAAAAGAAATTTGACAAGAGATCTTACAGAATTAAAGCCAGCCAAGGGTCTCATTCAAATATTCTAACACTGGACCACATGGTACATGGAATTTAGTTTCAGAACCAGAATGCCAATCAATACGTATATCCAGATGTTATACAATTGGTGTAACACTCACAAATGTAAAATTCAGAACACATTAATCTAAGTTCTTCAAAAGAATGCATCAGAATCAGAATGAAATTATGATAGTCCACATTTGCTACAATGATTCACCATCATATGGCAATTTGCAAGCAGCCATACGATCTTTTGACTTGAATTTGCCAAGCATTTCTGCAACAGTTTTGCAACGGCACTGATTTCCAGGCCGGATTACATCCCCATAAACAGCCATTTCAATTATGTCAAGTTCCTTGTCTGCAAGTTGGAAAAGCATGTGACTTTACGATGAGTGATCCTTAACTCCAAATAAGAGGTAAAAAGCACGTTCATGGAAACCCCACATATAACAAGATGACAGTGCAAGTGAAAGAGCAAGAAAAGAGGCAAAAAGTGCATGCAGTGAGAATGTCCTGTGTCACTGAAAGAAACTATGACAGGAGACCATGGTCCTGCATAGTACTAAATAAATTGCAACAATTTCCAGTAATTTATGGACTGTCCAAATGGACCTGGTAGGCAAGGATTGTTCCTGCCTAAAATTAAAATATACTAAATTTGGCAGGAAAGATTCCCCAAAGGCAGCAATTTGAAACTGAAAGAGTTAAATGTCCGAAATATTATGGTGAACCCAACTTTTAAGGTCAATTTTGGCCTATGTTCCTGACAATGATTTAGGAACTACTGAAAATCTACATGAATACAGACAAGATCCATACATATTTGGTATAAACTGAATTGTGGAGAGTATCCTACAACAAGAACTAGAAGCCAACTTCTTCCACTGTTTTAAAGTCATGGAAACCATAGATGCTAGGAGTTCACAAAAAATGAACAAACAAGAGGCCTACTGATGGATTAAAACATGTATCAGACAGACCTGTTGAACAAATTCTAACTGATGTGAGCTTAAATCTTAATTTGTTTGTTTTATTCAATTACATGTTTGCATATTAATTTGTAGTTGTGCTAGTAGTTGCAGTAGTAGAGTGTAACTATTGATGTGAAGTGGCCATAATTGTGTGATTTTTTTATGCAGTCATTTAATTGTATTAAAATTGACGAATGAAAGAAATAAAGATTGAGAAGAAATTCCCAACCACAAGTATGATAATTTCTTATCTATAGAGTGGTTATCTCAAATTGACCTTGTTTCTTTCCTCAAATTCATGTCTTTCCCACTTGTTTTACATATTAATAATTATACAAGATCGTAAGGAATGGACCTCAAGTAAAACAACTAAACGTGTAATTCTATATCAATTACCAAAGTCACTTCTAAAGCAACAGATCTACAATTATATATTTACGTAAAACACTAACAACTAAACAAACTATAACCTGATCGACGTATTTAACATCCTCCACAGGCATTAAATTGATTGCTGCAAAAATATGATAATAGGACAGAGTGGGTCATGCTGTGGATCTATTGCTTAATTTATTCCACATTCATGGTCTTAAAGATCTCAAGATCCAACCCTCATTTGTTTCAAGAATTGCTCTACTCACACAACTGTTACTTCCATCTTCGATTCTGGCAAGGCTATCAAAACTCAAGACTATAGATTGTGTGTGGAGCCCATTCAGCCAGTTGATACAGGAAATGGGGACAAAATGTGGATCATTTTTACTTTTAAAAGGAGTGTAGTAAGGACATGGTCCAGAATTAGACCACACAGTGGTATAGGACTTTGATGAGATTTGCAATCTAAAGCTACGAGGTAATGTATGGCATTAAACCATGTAGAAAGTGAGAGCAAAAAGTACCCTGAGTGAGCAAAGCTATCTGAAAATCTTTTTTTTGCTCGTGAAACACATCGCTATTTGCTATAGATAGCACTCATAGAAGAACTGATCTATGACAAAGACATGGTTGCAACAACAATAACGTCAAGCACCGCTGCAAGGCATATTTACGTCATCAATATAGCAGAGATATTTCCAAGTTATTCCCAAAACCTTCCAATAGCACGGACAACATGAAATGTTTTCTAGTCTTGATTTATACAGTCATGGATATTTGAAATTGGATTAGAGCTCTTCTTCCAAACTCGTCCACTATGAACAACAACAAAATGCTACTACTTATAAACCACAAGACTGACAGTTGAAAAAAGTAAAAGTAATATAAAATAAACAAGAATCAACAATACCAGTAAACTGGACTTCACAAGAGTAGCCTTTCAACTGAGTTTTATCCACCACTTCTTTGTCCGATTTAAACCTGTTTACTCTAGTTTGAAGAATCTGACAATTATCTGCTGTAGATTCACCACCTAAAACAAAAACCCAAATCAAAAACATGCCAGAAGGGAATTCTTGAAACAAAAAAAATCAAATAAATCACATCACTTACAACCTAACTACATTGATAATCTTTCTTCCTGTGTTCTTCTAATTTTGCAAAAACTGAAAGTCTCAAATGAAGTAAGCCACATTATTCCAATCAACCAAATATTTAAAAGTGTGATTTTCAACCAACCAAGCTTGTAAATGAAATTAATCCCCTTCAATTAAAATCCAAAACCCTCATCGATTGACCCATTTGAAAATGAATCTCAAATAACTAAATTACAGAAGAAAGCAAACAACCCAGAAAGAGAAAATGGTAATGGACAGTGAAAGACAGGAATGGGAACCTTTAGAGAAGGGAACGATGTGATCGTACTCAAAGCAAAGGCAACCATGGCAGTTGCAGAAGCGCTTGCAGACTATGTTACCAGCAGCATCTTTGCGCCACCTTTCAGGATGTCGACCTGGCACCGTTTCCGCATTTGCCCAACAAATACTCTTAGCTTTTGAATCAAAGAATCTTGGTCTCCCCTCATGGTTACTATTATTACTGCTACGAGGTGAAGAACTCATCTTTTTTATTTAGTTTTGAGAGAACAGAACAACAGGATCGATCATTATTTTCTTTGCTATGCATTTGTCAACACTAGTCAACTTTTTAATCGGAATCAAATATGGGGGCAGAATATAAAATTGTTATATTATCACATAACCCCCCAAGGTTTTCCAAAATCATTCTTGTGAAGAAAAAATAGCTAATTCATGCTGACATCTCCTTTTACTGTTAAAAAAAATAAAAAAAAAAAAAAACTGCTTTTCATTAGTTGTAAGAGTAGCAATGACATTTCCACAAAGGCAAACATAATGCAACACTCAACTCGATTGAATTTTCTTTAGTTGTAAGATACTCGATTGAATTTTCTTTCTTGAGGACTTTAACATTTTATGTTGTTTAGAGCTTCAAATTGACTTTGATTGTTTGTGATTTAGCCTTAGTTTGTCATGATTGTCTTGTATGTTATGAGCATGCATGCTGTTTGTTTATGTTTTCTTTGTTTGAAGCTAAGTGGTGCTGCACATGTTCTTTAATTTGGGCTTGATTTTCAATTTTGATTTTTTAAATCCAAGCTCCATTTTAGCCGTCTTTGTTCTGTCCAATTTGCATATTGTGTATATTATTGCTTGCTTTTCTCTTGAATCAAGCAAAAGTAACAGAAGAATACAAGCATGTTGTTGCTTGCTTGGCCTCTAAATCCAGTCATTGGTATTGAATGGCTAGTTCTCGGTATGATGTTATATTATTGTTGCTTACTTTGCCTCTCAATCTACCCATGTTGTATCACAAACTAGAAAATGAAGATAACTTCCATTGTTGTTATCTGCTTTCCAAATCCAGCATCTGTAGCACTTGATTTAAATGATATAAACCAACATGCATGTGATACCACAAACCTGAAAATATGTTTGTCTTTAAATTATCGTGGCTTGCTTTCATGTTCAATAATTATTTCTTTTTGAATTAGAAGCATATATTATTCTTAATATGGAGATATATCTCCGTTATATTATCTGTTTTAAATTAGAAGCATCCTCTTTTGATTCAATCTTCCTTTCTCTTGCATATAATGTGTCAAAAGTTCACTAATTTTCTAGTTTTCCTTATGTATGTTATAACAAATTTCAATGTTTAGAACAATTAAAGATTTGAATATCTACAAAACAAATAAGTAAATGAATAAATAACATGTTTCAACAGTGTAATTGAAGCTCATAAAAATGGAATAATCTACTAATTAATGTAAATCATTCCAACAAATGAATCAATGCATCATTGTCACCATCTTGTGACCATTGATTTGTGTTTTACATATTGAGACTAGCGTATTATAATTATAATAATTTCAAAAATATTTGTCGAATCTACAGGTATCAAGAAATTTTTAAAAAAATAATGATAATAATACTATCCCATCCCATCCCAACTAAACATAAATATAATTATTTTTATGTGAGGCCAGATTATTGTATTTTTCATGTTTAATCACAATCTTTCTTGTCATAAAATTTATAAATTTGTAAACTCAAATTTTCTTTTAAAATAACATTAATAACTATCTTTAACATAGATACAAAAAAGTAAACTCGTTTAAACTTTACAAGATTATAACAATAATTATTCTAAGAGAGTTATGAAAAATGTAAACTCTATAAAATGATAATAATTATTTGTAATTTATATCTTTGAAACCATTAAATACACATATAACATATAAACAATTAATTAGTAATTTAATTCGTTTATAATACTAATCGAACACTATAATCCAGTAAACCAAATTGAAAGAAGTTTAATGGCATTTAAACGTCATTAAATTGGATTAAATTATCTTTTAGTTGTCATAATGCCCATAAGCCATTACGAATCCGATAGGCCGAGATTTAAACAAGTTGGATATGTCAAAATTTTATTCAAGATCAGCTAAAACAAAATTCTAAACTGATTAAAAACTGCAACCCATTAATAGTAATTGAATGGAAGGAAAATTGACTAATATTTTCTAAAATATGGAAAAATAGAAAGATATCGTTGTATTTGAATAAAAATAAATACTCTTTGTATTTAGGTAAATGGGCACGTACATCCTTTCTGACTTTTATTTTCTTCAGTTAATTAAATTATTATTATTTATATTCCTAAATTTTTTAACAATAATAAAATAATATATAATTTTTTAAGTTATAATAATTTAGTTTGTGATAGTTTAGTCTCTATTTTAATATTTTTCATAATATAATAAGAATTAAATAAATTTTTTAATTTATTATTTTAATAAAAATTTAGAAAAGAAAATACTAGTAGTAAAAAATTTCTAACAATGAATTGATCAATTCATATGTTAAAATATTTTTAATCTTTTTTTTTTTTTTTTTTTCAGTAATAATTTGATATTTAATTATCAAAAATATTTTAAATAAAATATTTTTTTAATGTTTTATTTATATATAATATATTTATTTAAAAATTATATTAAATTCGTTATATTTTGTTTCAAAAAATTATGAAAATATTAATAAAAATAAAATTATAGTTTATTTTGTTCCGAGTCTGTCCCGTTGTCATCCATATTCATAAATAATAAATCTTTATAGTTTTAAGTTTAATCAATTTTAGAATTTTTCAAATTCATTTTCTTAAGAAAAACATTTACTGAAATAATCAACAACTTAAAAATTGAATAACTTTTAATAATTAGAATAATGAGTTTTGATAAAATAAAAATAATTCATTGATATCAAGCAAAATAATCAATTTATATTCTATGAATTAATTTGATTTAATTAATAATAAAATTAACAAAAACAAAAAACTCTCAAAGATATTTTTCTTTTCATGTTTCATGTTCTTATCTACTAAACGAAATATTTTTTCTGAAAAATTATTTAGAAGCATAATATTCTAAGATTGTTTTAATATATTTTCTATAACTTATCAATTATAATTAAAAATAATGATACTGTACATTTATTTATTTTTCTATTTATATAGGTTAATAAGAAATCGAAGTAAATGTATTAATTAAATTTGATATTTTGTTCTAACAAAATTATTATTTAGTTGTATTATTTTATATAAAATTGTTTCAATATAATTTATTGTCAATTACTTTATTTTTATCAATTATTTTATAAAAAAAAAATTATGGATTTATTACTATATTATCTTGATGATATATGAAATGGTAATTTTAAATATGAAAAATTTATTTATTATTATTAAAAAGATAAAAAAATTTTTGTATTATAAGATTTGATGAAAAATTAAAAAATTGAGAATACTTGATTTTAATAAGAAATTAAAAATAATAATTTAAGAGCTAGTTTTTGTTAAATAATTTAGATATATATATATTCAAGTCAATAAATTTAATATTTTTTAAAGATTTGTATTGAGTTTAGTACTATTAAATAATTATAAAATTATTTATTTTAACTAACATAAAATAATGGACTTAAAATATAAACTATAGGAAAATTAAATCTTAAGTTTGTGTAAATCATGAACATCATGAATTATTGTTATTTTTTTTCTCAGAGGACATTGTTTATGTTAAGTAAGAGGGAGAGAGAAATTTATAGAAGGGAAGAATTAATGGACTTAAATTTATGGGTTTGGGCTTGAAATTAGTAAAAACGAAACTGATGGAATGTGAGTTTAATAACAATTATGGGCTTCGTATGAAAGGGTGGGTGCGTTTAGTAAAACTTATAGGCCTAACATTGTTAGAATTATAGGTTTGTTTTCATTTAATAATCAAACAAGAAAATGGCTTGAGTTAAGCATTTATCTTTTTAAAAAAGGGATATCCTGGACCCGACCCGTTTAAACTGAAACAGGGCCAATCAAGAAGGGGACGAGGATTCAGATCCAGGCCTGTTGCCCTCCATGTATATTAAAATCTAAAATTTTCATTTTAAAAAGTTTATTTTATTTTATAATTTTAAAACAACTTTAGAAACCAAAATATAGTTATTTACCTTAAAAGATTAGTAATGAATTTGAAAAAAATGACATGTTAAAATGCTCCAAAACTTTTTTTATTTATTATCTTTTTTATAATAATTTAGTGTCTAATAATCATAAGATTTTTTAAATAAAAAATGTATAATTTTTTGTTATATGTCTATTTAAAAATTATATTTCTTATTATATTTGGTTAAAAATAATCAATATAAATAAAAAAATAAATAAATACTATATTTATCACATAAACCATTAAATAAGAGTGTAAAAGCTTTCTATTAAATTACATGCTAAATTATTAATAAGAAAGTAAAAAACAAAAAAGTTAAAAGAATTTTAACATGTCATTTTATTCAAATTCATCATTAATATTTTAACCTAAATAATTATATTTTCATTTTAAAAATTTTTTAAAATAATAAATCCTTTTAGATCTAACATTTTAGTTCTCAATATGTTATAAATAACATCATAAAGAAGTAAAATGTTAATTATGAAAATATTATAATTTTATTATTGTACTAAATTTAAGGACAAAACTAATAATATGCTAATAAATCAAATTTATGGAAGTTAAATACATGAGATTTTTCCTTTCTTTTTTTCTCAAAACTCACTTTACAAACCCAAAAAAAAAAAAAATTCTAATCTTTCTCAAAAGTATCGAAAAATAACAATATCCCAAAATTTTTCTATATTAATTTTTTAAAATTTTTTAATAATTATAAATTAAAATAATAAATAAATAAATAAATAAATATTTTATATTCTTGTGTGCAAGCTTGTGTAGTATTCCCATGTATCAACTTACATAAACTTTATTCAGCTTTATTTTCAAATACCATTTTGTCTGTGAAAATGTAAATTTAAAGTAATCAGTAAAACGACATATTTTGAAAACAATAGAGAGATAATGAGTAAATAAGAGAAACTCCTGATAAGGATGATGGAGAGATGCAGATGGTGAAGAGTTGAAGAGATGAAGGGACAGGACAATTTGTGATGTGAAAAAAAAAAGATAAAGGGATTAATGCATATTATTATTAAAAAAGAACTTCAACAGTTTGATGATTCAATTAATCAAACAACCAAGCAAGTCAGCTTCAGCCATTATTTATTTATGATAATCAAAATCTGATATGTGTGCTACACCTAAGTTTTGTTTTCAATTCAGAAGATCCCAAAGGGCATTAGAGAATATCTTCTTTCAATGAGATAGTTTTATCATCATTAAAATTCAAAAAAGAAAAAGGGAAAAAAAACCCAGAAATCCATTATACAAAATACAAGGAGCAGAGAAACAGTACATGATTCAAACATATATAGTTTAGGTGCTTTAACAGTATTTTGGAATCATCAGAAACAAATAATAAATCAAGCATACTGCAACAACGAGAATGGAGATCTGTTCACCATCGATTAAACCTGAAATGATATCAAGTGAAAGAAACTTGTAAGTAATTTACTGTTGCAACGCTACAAAAGCAGAAATGGCAAATCAAGCAAATTCAGTCAAAGCAGAAGAATCAAAATATAGACAGAAGGCCCTCTCACCATCTGATTTTAACATTAGCTGCAACCAATGCCTCCCAAATTAACCAGGAAAAAATGGCCATATTCCAAATACTACATAGAAGGTTGGTTTGAACCTTGTTTAGAACTCTTAACTTTCTCCTGTGAACAAAGAATTCAAAGAAGCAAAAGCATACATGTTGAAGGTGAAAGAAGGCTGCAACCATGGGATATTAATTCTTGTTGGTAAAATTTTCTTACAATTAAGCTGCTTAAACTAGCTTTTATTTATCAATTTTCTACTGGGTTGAGTTTCCTCCTATTTAGAGATGACCCAAATTTTTTTTTAATAGTAATTAAGTCCAATTAGTTTAAAAATATTTTAATCTTTTTTCAAGTAGGGTTTAGTATTTAATTTTTTATTACAATATATATATGTGTATTAAGAGACAGGCGAGTACTGTTTATCGTTTAGAGAGAGGTAGATACTGTTCACGAGAGAAAGAGGCAGAATAGTAAATTTAGAACACTTTTGATCAAGTGGCTCAACGAAAGTCGATTCGTGATCTGATTGAACTGAAATTTTACCAGCATCTTTCTAACTCAGAGGACTAAATTCTGAACGGTGGAGATCAGATTTGAAGCTCCCTTTCTCCAGATTTCATGGTTGAACATTAAACTACCATTTTGGTGATGTTTTTCTTGAACCCTCTCTAATTTCTTTGTAAAACTTAATTGTTTGTCAAAATTGTGTGATTTTGAGAATATTGTGGATGTGTGCGTCTAGTTTTAGTTAGAGAAAAATTGTGTATTCCCATTATTTGATTATAGTGGAGTTTTGTGGGTAAACTACGATCCCGTGATTTTTTACTCCTCACATTGGAGAGGTTTTCCACGTTAAAATTGATTGTGTTATGGTTGTTTTGTTGATGATGTGGTTGCTGTCCAAGAATTGATTTTGTGCCCAAAAATTGTTGCTTTATTTGTTTATTTCCTATTAACTTCACGCAAGAGGGGATAAGGTAATTATTGTGTTTCTGCAAATTGTTTTGTATTAGTTTATCCCAACATTCTCTACGTAACCATATATGTTTCCAAAATGTATAAGATTTCTAAAAGATGCTGAAGATGGCACTGGATTGATTAACAGACTAAGTAATCAACTTTAACTAGTCAGCACAAGAATCAAAACTTCCCAAATAGAACTTACCACATTAATATTGCCCTTTTCATCTTGTTTCTCACCATCAGTCTGTGTGTTAGACTCTTTTGCATCCTCTTCCTCATCATCAGTCTCTGTGTTAGACTCTTTTGCATCCGCTTCTTGATTTTTACCAATAGCCCACATCAGGTACTAGATAAGGTACTCAGATTTGAGCTATACCTGGCTTAAATTAATTTGATACCAATAACATATTCATGCAATTATAAATCAGAACAGAATTTGACCATACTATTGAGATAAACTAATACAAACCAATTTGCGGAAGCACAATAATTACCTTATCCTCTCTTACGTGAACCTAATAGGAAACAAACAAATAGAGCAACAATCTTTGGGCACAAAATCAATTCTTGAATAGCAACCACATCATCAACAAAACAACCATAACACAATCAATTTTAACGTGGAAAACCTCCCCAATGTGAGGAGTAAAAACCATAGGACTGTAGTCTACCCAAAAAACTCTACTCTAATCAAATAATGGGTATACATAATTTTTTTCTCTACTTAGAACTAGAAGTACACATCCACAATATTCTCAATATCACACAATCTTGGCAAACAATCAAATTTTACAAAGAACTTAGAGAGTTCAAGAAAAACATCACCAAAATGATGGCCTAACTTCGAACCACGAAATCTAGAGAAAGGGAGCTTTAAATCTGATCTTCACCGTTCAAAAAATTTAGTTCTCTGAGTTAGGAAGCTGCTGGTAAAATTTCAGCTCAATCGGACCACAAATCAACCTCCGATCAGCCACTTGATCAAAACTGTTCCGAGTTTACTATTCTACCTCTCTCTCTCATGAACAGTACCAACTCTCTCTAAAAATGATTAACAGTGCCCTTTCTCTCCTTAACACACACACACACATATATATATATTGTAACAAAAAATTAAATACTAAACCTTACTTGAGAAAAGACCAAAATATTCTTGGGTTAATTGAGCTTAAAATTTGGGCCATATCCAAATAAGAGGAAACTCAACCCAATAAATCTCCCCCTTTCTGATTATATGGAGGGACTTGCCAACCCAATAATCTAACAACAAACTTCAAGTTTTTCTCTTGCAAGAGTCTTGGTTAACATATCAGAGGCATTGTGATCTGTGTGAATTTTTTCAAGCTCAAACATATTATCATTAAGTACATCTCTCAATTAATGATATCTCACATCAATATGTTTTGATTTTGCATGAAAAGAGGAATTCATATTCAAGTGAATTGCATTCTGATTATCACAAAATACCACATATCGCTGTTGCTTGAAATCGAGTTCCTGTAAGAACCTCTTCATCCATAACAATTCTTTGCATATTTCAGTTGCTGCAATGAATTTTGCCTCTGTAGTGGAAAGTGCAATACACTTTTGTAGCCTTGATTGCCATGATACAGCTTCACCTAAAATTGTCATCAACTAACCTGTAGCAGAATTTCGAGTATCAACATCTCTAGCCATATCTGAATTGTATAGCCAACTAACACAGGTTCTCCACTTCTAAATGTGAGTTTGAAATCTGAAGTATCTCGAAAATATCTCATAATCCATTTCACTGCATTCCAATACTCTCTTCCTAGATTGGATAAAAATCTACTATCAACACCGACTGCATGAGCTATATCTGGTCTTGTGCATACCATTGCATATATCAAGTTTCCAACTGTTGAAGCATAAGGAACTATTTCCGTGTCTTCGTTTTCTTTATCTGTTGTCGGGGATGCTTAGTACTTAACTTAAAGTGTGTAGTAAGAGGAGTGCTAACCACTTTAGCATTGCTCATATTAAACCTTTCAAATACCTTTTCAATGTAATACTTCTGTGATATATACAACTTCTTGGCTGCTCTATCTCGATAAATTCGGATGTCAAAGATTTGTTTTGCTGGCCCTAAATCCTTTATAGCAAAGGATTTGCTCAACTGCTTCTTTAACCTGTCAATTCTAGAAGCATTCCTACCAACAATCAACATGTCATCAACATAAAATAACAATATGATAAAATCATCATCAGAAAATTTCTACACAAAAACATAATGGTCAGAAGAAGTTTTTCGGTAACCTTGCTCCCTTATAACTGATTCAAACTTCTTATACCACTGTCTTGGTGCCTATTTCAAGCCATAGAGGTTTTTCTTCAGCTTGCACACATAATCTTCTTTTCCTTTTATTCTGAAACATTCTGCTTGCTCCATATAAATTTCTTTATCCAAGTCTCCATGTAGAAAAATAGTTTTTACATCCATCTGCACATCCTCTAAGTCAAGATTAGCCGCTATGCCCAATACCACATGAATGGATGACATTTCGACAACTGGAGAAAAGATTTCATCAAAGTCAACACCTTTCCTTTGGCTAAATCCCTTGACAACCAATCTGGCTTTGTATCGTGGCTGCGGGTATGTTCTTCCTGTTTTACTCTATACACCCATTTATTTTTCAAAGCTCTTTTACCCTTAGGTAACTTTACTAACTCAAATGTGTGATTTTCATACAGTGACTTCATCTCGTCTTGCATGGCATCAATCCACTCCTTCTTATGTTCACTTTCCACTGCTTCTGCATAACATTCAGGTTCTCTCCCATTAATTAGTAACACATACTCACTCGTAGGATAACGTGAGGAGGGCTGTCGGTTTCCGGTAGATCTTCTAAGTGGAGCATCTAATGAAGCCTCTGAAGTAGATGACTAATCTTGAACATTATCATTAACCTCAACCTGTGTATAAGTGTCAATATCACCTGTACCATGCTGGTTATCCACGACTTCATCTGTAGGCTGTGCAGGAACATATGTAGGAAGGACTGGATCCAAGTCTATCAATGCATCATTATATTGAGGCATTGCTTCTTTTGACTTCTCAATATCCTGTATAGTTTGCATCCCGACTTCTTACAAGTTTCTTTTGCACTGAATCATAAAACTTGTAGCCAAACTCATCTTGACCATAGCCGAGAAATACAAACTATCTTGTCTTAACATCAAGTTTAGATCTTTCATTTTTGAGAATATGCACAAATGCTTTACATCCAAAGACACGTAGATAATCATAAGCAACATTCTTCCCCAACCAAACTTTATTTAGAACATTAAAGTTTAAATGAACACACGGTGTGAGATTCAACACATGTACAACTGTATTCAAAGCCTCCCCCTAAAAAGATATTGGCAATTGTGCTTGTGAAAGCAAACATCTCACTCTTTTAACTAGTGTTCTATTCATTCTCTTAACTAGCCCATTTAATTGAGGAGTTTTCAGAGGTGTCTTTTGATGACAAATTCCTAACTGTCTATAATACTCATCAAATGGTCTAGAATACTCACCCCTATTATTAGTTCTGATGCACTTCAATTTCTTCCAAGTCTGTCTCTCAACTGAGGCATGAAACTGTTTGAACACATCTAATACTTGATCATTTGTCTTCAATGTATAAATCCACAATTTTCTTGAGTGATCATCTATAAAAGTTACAAAATAGATAGCACCACCAAGTGTTTTTGTTTTCATAGGGCCACAAACATTAGAGTGTACTAGTTTGAGTATACTTGATTTTTTTGAAGGTGGAGATGTCTTGAAGGTAGTCCTAGTTTGCTTCCTTGCCAAATAATGAACACAGTTATTCAAAGATTCATTTTTCAACCCAGAAAGCATATTCTTTTTGACCAAAACATTCAAACCCTTCTCACTCATGTAATCAAGTCTTCTATGCCATAACTCAATTGTATCTTCATTTTTTACTGTATTGATGCTACTGTCTGCAATCTTTGCTTGCATAAAGTATAATGAAGAACATTTCTTTCCTTGGGCCACAACCATGTAACCTTTGCTAAGCTTTCATTTACCACTACTAAAGTTGCTGGAGAAACCCTCATCATCAAGATTACTTGCAGAAATCAAGTTTAAACAAATATCAGGAATATGTTTGACATTTTTCAAAAGTAACATTGTGCCATTATTGGTCTCTAAGCACACATCTCCTATGCTTATGGCTTTAGCTAAGCTATTATTTTCCATCTTAACATCTCCAAAATCACCGGATGTATAAGATGTTAAGAATTCCCTTTGCAATGTAGCATGAATGGAGGCACCACTATCAATTACCCAGCTGGTCTCATGGCATATAAGGTTGACAACATCATCATCATACATAATAAGAAAGTCATCTGTAACAGTAGCAATTCTATCATCATTACTGCTGTCATCATTTTTCTTTTCCTTTCCTTTATCCTTCTTGTTGTCTCGCTTGACCTGTCGACAATACTTCTTTATATGCCCCTTCAAACCATAGTGATAGCATTCAACATTGGCAAATTTATTGGTCTTGCTTTTACTTTTATCTCTATTTTTCGGACCTCTACTCTTACTCCTCCCTCTCTTTTCTGTGACTAAGATATCTGACTGTGAAGAACCCTGTGGCTTTCTTCTATTCTCTTCATTCATAATACTATTCTTAGCTAATTTTATGGTGATAATACCATCAAGAGCTGAGTTAGATAATGACATTCTAAATATCTCCTATGAGTCCGATAATGTGCTTAAAAGCCGTAACTCTTATACGTCATCTTCAAATTTAATGTTCATTCCAACCAACTGATTAATGATTTTCTGAAATGCATTCAAGTGATCTGTCATGGGTGTTTTCCATCCTGATATTTCAAGTTCATCATCTGCTTTATTAAAAATAATTTATTATTCTCGGTATTTTTGGCATACAACTCTTAAAGTTTATTCTACTAAGAACTTACATCTGTCTCTCCACTGTTATGATTCAAAACATTGTCATCTACCCATTGTTTGATCTAACCACACACCTAACGATGAAGCAACTTTCATTGTGCATCTGTTTTATTATCGGGTTTCTGTTTCTCAAACACTGGTAAATAATAATTTTTCACATATAAAAGATCTTTTATCTTTCCCTTCCATAAATGATAATTTGTACCATTCAAATTAACCATTTTACTTGTATTATCTTCCATTATTCAACACAAGGCCCAAAACAAATATAACCAAAGCTTTGATACCACTTTATTAGGATAAACTAATATAAACCAATTTGCGGAAGTACAATAATTACCTTATCCCCTCTTGCGTGAACCTAATAGGAAACAAACAAATAGAGCAACAATCTTTGGGCACAAAATCAATTTTTGGACATCAACCACATCATTAACAAAACAATCATAATATAATTAATTTTAACGTGGAAAATCTCTCCAATGTGAGGAGTAAAAACCATGGGACTGTAGTCCATTCAAAAAACTCCACTATAATCAAATAATAGGTATACACAATTTTTCTCTAATTAGCACTAGAGGTACACATCCACAATATTTTTAAGATCACAAAATCTTGGCAAACAATCAAGTTTTACAAAAAAATTAGAGAGAGTTCAAAAAAAACATCACAAAATGGTAGCCTAACTTCCAACCACGAAATCTGAAGAAAGAAAGCTCTAAATCGGATCTCCACCGTTCAGAATTTAGTCCTCTGAGTTAGGAAGCTGCTGGTAAAATTTCAGCTCAATCAGACCACTAATCGACCTCCGATCAGCCACTTGATCAAAACTGTTTCAAGTTTACTATTCTACTTCTCTCTCGTAAACAGTACCTACTCTCTCTAAAAAAGATGAACAATGCCCTTTCTCTTCTTAACACACATATATATATTGTAACAAAAAAATTAAATATTAAACCCTATTTGAGAAAAAACCAAAATGTTCTTGAACTAATTAAACTTAGTTACTATTGAAGAAAAAATTTGGGCCATCTCCAAATAGGAGGAAACCCAACCCAATACATACTACAGTAGCCCTGTCTTTTGCTTCCTCCTCATCATAAGACCACGTTTCAAGCTCTTCCTACAATTTAAACTATAATTAGTATAAATTTGATACAAATAACACATTATTCTGTTGTAGAATTAAAACAGAAATTTTATTCATTCTTATGCCCTAGAGAAAGAGTAAACGTATCAAAAGAGGTGGAAAGGATTGCCAGATTTTCTGTTTTGTAAATTTAATTTTGGCTGAAGTCAATGTCTCTGTTTCAGAACTTAGTAGATTAATACGTACCGTTTCTTCATGCCACTGTTGTATGGTTGAATTCAGGTCGCCTTTCCAATACCCAACTTCATCATCCCAGTCTATCCTAACTCTCTGCAAATTGGGTGTATTTAAGACTCCGCTAGAGAAGATGTTCATCATGGGGCATCTATACACCATTACTTCTTCTAAAGATGGAAAACTGAAGGCGCAATTGCCAGAGCAGAAACTTGTGAGACCTTTTAGCCAAGTTAGAGACAAATCCTTCAATTCGCTGAAAACAATTTGATCTTCTGCTCCATCTCCATCATCTGCTACTACTTCAGTTATCATATTGCATTCAAATAGACTCATTCTTCTTAGTCGCAACAGACTCCTCGCTGTTGAGGATGTTACTATGTTTGTCAATTTGTCACAATTTGTTAATTCCAATGTTATTAGATTTTGAAAGGATGTTGAGGATGGCACTAGATTAACCAAATTGTGACAGCTACCTACTTGTAAATGAACCAAATGGTCCATATTTGTCTCTTTTTCCAAAAGTTGCTTCACATTAGAACACTCATCTAGAGACGTTATCCAAGCCAATATCCCATTTTCTACCTCTTTATTTGATTCAGACAGAATACCTCCTCCTACTTTGAGCATTTTGATCCTATGAAATCTCTGGAGGAAGTCAAGTGATGAAAAAACAGCTGACTTATCGAACCCGAACTGAAGAAATTTAAGTTTGCAAAGCAAGTGTTCTGGAAACTGCCAGATCGTTGCTATGCCCTTTCCTTTTACAATTAATTCTTCCAAATTAGGGAAAACCTGGCGGCCAATTAGAAAAGAATGCAAAAAAGAAATTAAAGAATTAACCAAACAATCAACTGATGGAAGTAGAGCATAAGATATTCATCCTACGCATCTAATACAAAACCAATTGATCTTGATATGTTTAACTAGAAGAACAGACATGCTAAGTTTCATATATAGCAAAATAAATTTTATAATTAAATCAACATTAGATGATGAGTATCCTAATAAAAATAATCTTGCTTTTTAATTAATTTGAAGCTCCCTGCTATTAATAAACTGATAAATCTTTAATAAAAAATTAATAATACAAAAACAGAAAGAGAAGGTATCTCATACCTTTTCAACCAAAAACGGGGTCCGTTGTGCTCTTATATCAAGTTGTCCATCCTGGAAGCGGTGAAATTTTGAATTGAATAATATCTTTACTGTCTCCCATCCACTCACTTCCAACGTCTTTAATGCTGGCCATTCTGTGGTATGTATTTCAGGATAAAATGTTGTAAATTTTGGCAGATCATGTAGCGTAAGGAAGGTCAACTTTGGAAAGGCAAACCTAAGGTTTGTTTCCGCTCCTCCTTCGGGAACAGAAACAATCTCTTCTACCCCGCATCCACTTATGTTAAGACTTTCCAGCTGTAAAAGGCTACAAGCAATGGACACTGGAAAGACATTTTTCAGCCTCTCACATTCATCAACCGTCACCCTTGTTAGTTTCTGAAAGCACAGAATTTTTTTAGAGTCCTTTGTCCATACATGCTTCAATTTTGGTAGACCAACAATTTCCAATTCTCACAACTGAGTTAATGCACATTGTTGATCCTCCAAAGTTGGCCCATCCAGATCAAATATCACTTCTAATGAACCACAATTCCAGACAGATAGCGACTCTAAGCTTGGAAATGCAACCTGCAGTACTCGAGTCCTTTATGTAACAATATCATTTGCTAGCTAACTCTAATTATATATGATAATTAGAGTCTTTCAAACACAAAGTTGATTTAAAGAAATTAATATGTCGGAAAAGAAATAGAAGACACTGAAAGTATAAAATTGAAAGAATTAAAGTCATTTTGTGTGTACCTTTTCATTGAACAAAGAAATCTCTGTGAAGTCTGTGCTTATATTATTTTTCACCATCAACCCCTTCAATTCAGGACAGTCCTTTATCTCCAATTTCTTCAAGGATGGAAATTCAATATAATCTCCTAAGCAGAATTTTGTGAGATTTTGAACAATTTCCATCTTCAGATGTACTAATTGAGGGAATACTACATTATTCCTTTCTTCTTCTCTCAATCTGTCATCTTCGACTATCATCTCTTCTAAGGCCAGGCATCGGCATATTCGAAGATATTTTAGTTGAACAAAGCTGGCAGCAATAGAAGATGAGAATAGAAATCTTAAATTACTACAGCTAGCTATTTATGATTAGTCTTGTTAAACTTTGAACGCCACAAGACATGGCCACAACTGGGCTTTGCCAAATCCTTTCAACTTTTGTTTCATATAGTTCCAGCTCTTCCAATTTTGGTAATGCAACCTGCTCATAGATTAACTTCTAGCTGTTATATATGCTCTTATTCAACCTTTCGTATATATCAAAAAAGTAATAAATATGTAATGGCCGAAATATTAATAATTAATTTCAGAGAAAAGAAAATGAAAACATATATATATATATATATATATGTAGCACATAAAAAAAGCATGTTTGTAATCAGGCCACTTAAAAAATAAATTTTCTTTCTCTGAGAATGAATTTGTTAGCAAATTGTATCAGAGAGATAGAGAATAAGATAACCAACCTTCTCATTAAAAAGTGTATTAGGAACATCGATATCATCCGCCAAAATGATTTCATTCGAGCTAGTACCAGCTGTTTCTGATCTGGAGCAAAAGCTTGTGAGTTGCGGAACACGACGGAGACTAAGTGAGCGTAACTGAGCAAGTTCAACGATGTTAATCACTCCAGTATTATTATTGTTGCTTTCGTCGTCGCTTCCACTAGCAAAAATCTGTTCCATCTTCTCGTATTGATACACTTGAATTGATTGGAGTTGTAGTAGTCGTCCAGCAATGGAGAATGAAAGCATATTTTTTAATTTATCACATTCAGACACATTTATCCTCCTCAATTTGCCTAAAGATTCCGCTGCTAGTTGGCCACATATTATTTTCTCCATGTTTGGTAGATTTTCAAGACATAATGACTCTAAAAGGAGGAAGGCAGAGGCATTACGAGTGACATCCTCCATCGAGTCAACAATAGAGAAAACGTTGGGATTATTTTTTACCGCAAGATACTTCAATTGTGGAAAACCTTCTCTGTCTAATCCATAAAGAACATTCTTCATGTCCTGCAATTTGCCCACAGATAGGTCTTCAATTCCTCAATTGCATGATATGTACGTCCTTCAAACTAATGTTGGTATCGGTGAGGTCAAGTTCGAATTGTCTAGAAATCTCAGGCGGTGAATGGTACCATGTATTGACTGATTCTCCTAAGATAAAAATCCTGTACCTTTCCAATCTTTCAAAGAACAAGTCTCTTGGCAGAGTCTTCGCGTCTTGGATACATATTTGCAGTGCGGTCAGCTTAGGCAAATGCTTCAATTCATGAAGGCTAGAATTTCTTCTTTCACTGTTCCCTTCCATCTCCCATTCAGCAAAGTCACCCGTACGTAGTTCTTCTAAGTTGGACAAACGTGATATAACATTTGGTGGGACAACTTCTAGTTCGTCACAACCTCTCATATCAAGTGACCTTAGTCTAGTCAACTGTCTGACTTCTAAAGGCAACTGCTGGATATTCGAAAACAGTAAAGAAAGAATTTCCAGTTTCTCCGAGGCTCCAATGACAGCTATGTTCTTCAGTCTGCAGTTGTGTAAGCGCAGAGTTCGAAGGTCTTTTAAGAGACCAAGTGATGATGGAGGTGAAGATAAATTCGTATAGCACAGGTCTAGAACTCTGAGCTCTATCATCATGTTGAAAAAATTGTCTGAAAATTTCAATGAAGAATACCGAGCACGTATCGAGAAAAGTTTCAATTGTGGACATTCCAGCACTTCGGGGAGATCATGAATCTCCGCATCGCTTAAAACAATTGAATTGTAATTTTTTGGTGTATTCTCGTTTAGCCGTTCCCATTGGTTAACGTCCTGATTTCTCGCTGTAAATATATGTTGGCGTTAAGATGCAATTGCTATGGCAACATCACCAACGACATCATGCATAATAAAGCGTTCAACATTGGCTTTATCCTCAAGCAGCATACAAGAATGCTTGAGTTTATTGACCAATTTACGCACTCGATTTTGTGCATCTTCCATCTTATTGATGTCTTCAAACAAACCCAAACCCAACCCATACATTAGCAAGTCGTCAACCATTGTGATGTAGGTATATCCGATAAGCAAAAAGGTTTTCTTTAGTTCCTCGCTCTCCAAAAGATTGTAACTCAACTCTATGGCCGAATATGCTTTTTCCTGTGTATCTTTGAAGTCCATTGAAGTAGGTCTTCTTAGTTTTAGCAAAGCATCTTTCCAATGAAATAATCTCTTTGCTCTCAATGCCCTCCCCACAGTTACAGTGGAAAGGGGCAAACCACCACATTCCTTTGCTACATCTATTGCTGTAGATTTGAACTCAACGCCTTCAATATAATCACCTGCCATTTTTTTAAATAAACTCCAAGCCTCTTCATCATCTAAGACGTCAACATGGAAGGTTCGTTGAGAATCCATTTTTCTTAGCAATACATCAACACTTCTTGCTGTCAACAATATTTTACATCCCTTTTGACGATCTCCATTCGAATTCCTACGGCCGTCAAATCAAGACTTTCCCAAATATTATCTAAAATTATAAGGACCTTCTTCTCGTCCCTCAATCTTTGACATAGCATTCCTGCCCTTTCTGAGTCAGGGATGTCAGAGAAACGCAGACCTAAACTAACTGCAGTTTCCTCTTGAATCTTTTTTATATTTGGATGTTGGGACACCTCTACAAACACCACCCGATCAAAGAGCTTGTTGTCCTCTGCATGCTTAGCAACTTCTTCACTAACGTCGTCTTGCCAATACCACCCATTCAACAAATTCCAATCATGTATAGATCGGGATTACTTAACGCACTAAGTATATTTGTGAGAGTGGGCATGCGAGACTGCAAAGGCACATAGTCTTTGTTAGATAGCCGTGGATCCTTTGTAATGGAACGGTAGGAAATTCTATCAAAACCCTCGGCTTCCTTGAAGAGTTTGGCAAGATTATCATGCTGCTTCACTCCTTCAATTGCTAAGTTGCTAGCGCATCTTCAAATCAGGACACAACCCTATGAAGCATCGACTCTTTGCTGCTATCTCTTCATTTTTAGAAAATTTCACTGCTGAGTCATCATAAATGATCTTGCTCACACACTTTAACACTTCTGAACACACTCTTCAATCTTTTCGCCGTTTCTTTTAGCTTCATCAATCTCATGCTGAATACTTGTACTTTTATTCTTCAGTTTCTCCAGTTCTGACTGGAGATTCTCAAAGTTGCTTTTGTACTTCACCAAATAATTAATCTGACGTCTGCTGGTGCAGCTAAACACTCGGCAACTTTGCAAACAATATTAAAAATTACTTCCAACATCTTCAAATTTTTTTCTTTTCCCGCTTTTGCTCTTCTTTTAGTTGGGAAGTGAAGGCAAGGAGATTCCGAGATAACAACACAACAAGCAGAAAGAAATGTCGAAAACACATGTGACAACGGAAAGCAGTGGCGGATGAGTAGATAAAAGGGCCGGCTGAGAAAGTAGACAGTAATCAGGCAAGAGGAACGAAAGCAAAGCAAATTGAAAACTTATTGCGGGAGCAAAACCAAACAAGAAATACTAGTGATTGCCGTGGAATATGAAAACAAGAAAAGAGTTTCTCTATATCAAGAAAAAATGCAAAGAGCTGATGGAAACTGATGGAAAAGGAAGAAAATACTAGAGGAGGGAGGAAATTAAGACAACAGTTATCCAAACAACAGTGAGCACAAGAAGCAGTGAAAAAGTGTAGGCAACAATTTGTAAAAGCCAAAGTCTACAAATTTTCGTTTCTTAATTATATATTCAAGTGGACTGGTGTAAAAAAAAAAAGGAGATTATGTGATAATTACGAAAGATTTGGCATTCTTCTTTATTGATCCAAAAGGCGAAACGTATACAAAAAGAAAGCAACAATCCACAAGCTTTAGGCAAAACAAATATTAAAAATCAAACTTATATTTATAAAAAAGACTCTAATCTAAGAACAAAATGCGGCAACTTTTAATCATAATTATTTAATAACTTTATTAAAGTGGTGACTAGCATTGATAGTGATGGCAGTGCGCATTTGCTTTCACTTTTATTAGTAATTGTTGCAGCAAAAAATAAAATAAAATAAAATAATAATTTTACATTTATTTATAAGCTAATATTATTCCTAAGCCTAGTCCTAATGCGAATTTGTTTCTTATAATTTATTTCTTTGTTTTGTAATTTAGTCGGCCAAATTTCTCAATAATTTTACATTTTTTACTTGAACTAATCTTTGAATAAACATTTGTTAAGGTAACTTTTTATAATCTTCTTTGTACTATAAATAAGTTTATTAAAATATACAATTAATTAAACTAAAAATTAAAACCACAATCTTCTAACTTAAAACAATTTTTAAAAAAAAAAAAAAGCTGAGAAAGATGAAGACCCTTGAAATTAAATTAAAAACCTGTATTTATAATATATATCTATTAGTGAGTAATTTAGAATGAGTAATTGGTTAAAATGGTAATATACCTTCTAAATATGTAAGTTTAAAATAATCATTTAAGAAGAAACGTTTATAAGCAACAGCTAGGTCCTAGATCCTAGGTTAGATAAGGCATCACCATTCTTTCTCATATGAAATCTTTTATCATCTCTGTCCTCTGCATCACCTTTCTCTTGGTTTGAATGGCGTGGGAACTCCTCCAAGTTCAGTGAGCAATTCGCGGTGAGCTGTCGGAAACATCCTACAACGTCAATTGGGTTCGATCCTGGTCAAACTTGGCCATCAATTCATCCCAGTCGAACCCAAATTCTATGTAGTACAAGTCCAAGTCAGGAAATTTCTTGGTGACTTTGTACTGAGCATAGTAATACCTGTTGAGGAGGTTGAACCCTGCATCAGTCTCTAACTTGTCCACGCTCACTGGAGTTCATTGGCCCTATCTGCCTCAACTTAGAATTGAGCTCGCACTGATTCAACTTCATGTCATACCTTTTCTATCTGATCTTCTAGCTTAAAAATTTGATCATCCTTGTCCTTAACCTTTTGGAAGAGTCAGGGTATTTGAGTTTCCAGCCTAGCAATATAACTAGTTGAGATTGATCCCTTCTTAAGCTTGTCAGCAAATTGCGACATGGGGAAGGATCCCTGATTATAAAGAAAAAGAGGAAGGAAAGGGGTTAGAACTTTGAATCTCAATCCTAAAATCGAAAGTAAAGGTAAAGTTCCTTATCTATAAGAAGAATTGGGAAGCCATGTTGACTGCTTGGCTAGAGCCCAACCTCGCTAGCTCGTTCCCTTTCTCTAAATCTGAAAGCTTAAGAATTTGCTTCAAAGTTAGAAGTGCTTGAGTAACATGGCCAAAATGATCACTAAGGACACCTTCAAGATTTGTAACTAGTTGAGACGTCTATCCTGAACCTTTAACCTTCTTAGCTTACTTGGACCTATGAGGGAGACCACGTGAGGCAGGAATAACCTTCTTAGATTTGCTTAACCTCGCTACAGCTTTTTAACTTGGTACACAATCTGCCTTGGCTATCCTATCCATTACCAAGTTAAGAAAAGCATGTCAGTCTTATTTATTTCTCCTTGCGGTCGAGCTTGGAGTAGAAACCTCACCACTTGAGGGACCTACATCACTTGGAAAAAGAAACATGGTCAAGATGAGAATGTTCACATTTAAGGAAGTAAAAAATAAACACTAAGTCTTTAAGGATACTGCTTGAGGAAGAAGGTCGAATCAATCTCACCTTAACAAGGTGTTCATCATTGACTTTGTCAATTTCAAGTGGGTTGGCCATTATATACTTTCTTATACTCTTAATATCAGTGTCCCATGATAGATTATGAGTCCACCTCTTTGCATAATGCCAAGGTCAACTAGGTAAAAGGAGAGGTAAGCTAAAGTTTCACCAAATAAGAGAATCAATCAAGTTTCAAAAATCTTACCTGCCCACATGAATTAAGTGGGGACAAAATATATCTCGCCATTCTCAATCACTGTGTGCCCTCAATTACCAGATGCCATGAACTAGAAATGATCCCAAGTCTTATCAGTAGTGTTTGGGTTCACCTAGGGGAATAGGTGAAGTTGGTTGGTGTACGTCTTCAAGTAGTAAAGGCCTGATTTGTTTAGAGCCGTGGTCAGGGTAAAGACGACGTGAACATTCTCAATGGTAGAGTCGATACCTAACACTTTCTTCCAAAGAATATAAAGCTCAGCCAAGACATGAATTTAGCTAGGTAGGGGCCATTCCCAACCCATTTAGCATTTGCATGAAAAACGGTTGTATTGGGAGTTAGAGGCTATACTCAAAGGACTGGTGGTGAATCACCACCTTGGTAAGACCAGATTGACTTGGTTTGAATCCTCGCTTGGGGAGAGACAACTTCACAGATGGGGAAATGTTATAAGTCTTTCTCAGTTGGGCAAGCATCATCTTTATTACCAAAGTTCCTTCGTAATCCAAGAAGAAAGTTTAATCTCCGCCTCTTTTAGAACTTTCCTTGGTCGCCTTGGAATGACTATGGCCAGCACGAACTTTGTAGTGTTTGCTTCGACTTGTTGAAGCAAGGGATGGTTTAACATTTTCAGAATGGTAGCCTCGCTATCCAAGGGGTAATGCTGAGATTCGCCAACATGTGACATATCTTTAGCATAACAAAAGGATATTATGAACCATCCACAAAATTTAGAATGCAAAAAAAAAAAAAAAAAAAAAATGCAAGCATAGATTCTGGAAGCCAATACAGTAAAGCTACAATGTGAAAAAATCATCACAAAGACAGTGCTTCAAAGCGCACATAAGAACGGAATATCATGACTTAAAGCAAGTTATTCACCCACCTAAGCATGCAAAACATACTTTTCATGGTTGCAAAACCATACTTAATAGCAAATATACCCTAGCATTATGAACCTTAAGCATTAACATACAAGTAAATCGGAGAAAACTCAGCATACCATAATAAATAATAGAAAACAAATAGAGCATCACAAGCATGGTTTTTTGAATAAAAAGACATACAACAGCAAACATGCTGCAAAGAGTCGATAAACATAAACTATATAAGCAAATCATAGGCAAAAAGCATGAACTTGCAAACCTATTCCAACGAATAGATGATATGAGAGCCCATGATGTGTAAAAGGCAACAAAAGAACCAAATAGAAACCATAATGCCAAGGATAAAGGATATACGCTTAAGTTTTCAGCGACAAAGTCTGGCAAAAATTGTAAAGGCAGAAGGAATGTTGCTTGAGCTACGCTAAGATTGTGAGATAGTGACAGTCATTGCAAGAGAACGTCGAAAAGGCAAGATCCACCCTTTTCGACTGTCGGCGATAGGAAAATTTAGTTGAAGAAGGTGGCGTTGTGTGTTGGAAACAAAGAGACAGAGGCATGTGACAGAGAAAGAAAACGATGATTGAGGATTGTGGAGGGGTGAATGTGGTCCCAAAATGAGAAAAAAAAATATTTAAGTTTCCATTGACCTGTAAGTCCTATGCAAAAAAAAAAAAAAATTTAGAAACATGAAAGGGCATGACCTTTCCTTCATGTTAGATAGGTAAGAGCCAATCTTTGGCTGCGATGAGTGCTGGCCAAATGTCTATTAGCTTATGATCTTATTCCATTTACATCCAGTATTATTGTGTTTAGCCTTCTGCTCCTTTATAAATTGGCTAAAAAGAAAGAAGGGAAAGTTAAATTAAAGAAAAGGTCCTTTTGAAAATCCAAGGGTCATAAATGGGGAGCTGTGCCCCATCATTATCCTTCATTAATTCTTAGAGTTCTAAGGTCTACATATATTGAAGAAAGGAGAGAAAGATTCAAACTACGGGGCCCGTATTCTAATAAACCTTTTACGTGTGCACCTTGGTTACTTCAATTCGAGCTAAGAAAGGATAACCTTCTAGCTCATGAGGGATTATCGCTCAATTTTGCCTAGATCAGGTGAAAATTTCGCCAAGCTCTACACACGTAAGGAAGAACAAAACAAGTTGAGAAAGTTGCTCTCTATGAGTATTGTTCGCCACAAACCTATGTTCTTTGTTGTCTCAAATCATCCTAATGAGGTGTTAGGATATGCATATACCATAAGGTGGAAAAGGTAAGACTACCAAAGAGGAGGGAATGAGATATCATGTGGGCAAGGAATGAATAGAAGCTTTCAATGCTTTTGCTATCTCTTCAACCATTAAAAGCTGGGAGACCTTTGTTATTGGGTGAAAATAGGCTAGACATGTGATAGTACATAAGCCCACAAGCCCACAATGCTATAGTCGATACCTATGGTATAATCTCTAATGTCAAAACCTACCTCACTAGAATCCTTGCTGAGGCGAGAACCAACTTCAAATAGTTTAAAAAATATTCACATAAAGGGGTGCCATGTGATTTATAACTAATCGTCGACATAACGAGAACAAAGAAGTGAACCCCACTCTAAAATAATCCTAAAAATTAAGGGATTTGATCTCCAAAAGTATGAAAAAGGTTTCTTATATTTCTAGATTACCTAAAAGGATCACTTGATGCTGCTTAAAACAGTCACCTAATCAGAGAGACAAATCAGCTCTATGAAGACTGAAAATGGGCCCTACCTGACGTTGTTAGTGTTTGATGGGCCATAAATGAAAGTGAATGAGCTTTCACTATATGTATGTAAAGAATAAGGTAATCTCTTATCCGAATTAAATCATGCCATATGGCATGTAATCTTAGATAAGGTCATGAAAATCAATCCCAACTCACCACGTCTCTTTAGTTTTAATTTCAAGATAAAGTTTCAAATGATAAAAATGTGAGAAGGCAAAATATAAGGAAATTAGGACAACACTTTTCAACCAATCATAAGCCAAGAAAGGTGAGACATATAAAGACATTTATTTCAAGATAAAAAGACCTTTCTCTTAGTGTGTGGCTTATTTTTTACTCTCACTCATTACAAACATGGTTCTTTACACACCTTCTCTCTATAGAAAAGAAAAAGCTTTGTTTTGTTGGTAGGTTATTGGAGACAACCTTAAACACTCATTGATGGGGTCTTTTCAGAGTTTATTCACTATTTTTTTCTCCTTAAAGGCACTATCTTGCTCTTTTTTCATATATTTTGTGTGCATTTTAGTTGACTTTCTCATTTCTACATAAATCCTCTATGTATTCGTCATTTTAAACTATTAAACTTGAACCTTAAAGTGAGCTCAGCAAAAACCTCCGACGTTTCCACTTTGATCATATTCTTTGTTGTAGGCAACTTCATTAAGTTTTAATCCAAGGCCAATAAGAGAGCGAGGCAAGGAAAGCTTGCAATAGTTGGGCCCGTAACTCTATAAAGCATGAAATACCATTTCATAGGCCTCCTTAGGTTTGGGACAAGGTCAAAACAGTTGTGAAACGTTAAGTTCAGATTATTGACTGGGTATTCATCTCTAATTCAGATATGAGGTCACTTAATATCTCGCTTTACCAATGTTGATATTTTTTCGTACCAACAATAAGTATTACTGAAGCCAAAGTCTGCAAATTTTCGTTTCTTCATTATATATTTAAGTGGACTGGTGTAAAAAAGGAAAAGGAGATTATGTGATAATTATGAAAGATTTGGCATTCCTCTTTATTGATCCAAAAGACGAAACATATATAGAAAGAAAGCAACAATCTATAAGCTTTAGGGAAAACAAATATTAAAAATCAAACTTACATTTACAAAAAGGACACTAGTGAACTTTAATCGTAGTTATTTAATAACTTTATTAAAGTGGTGACTAGCATTGATAGTGATGCTCATGTGCATTTACTTTTATCAATAATATTGTAGTAAAAAATAAAATAAAATAATAATTTTATATTTTACTTAGAAGCTAATATTATTCCTAAACCTAGTGCTAATATGAATTTGTTTCTTATAATTTATTTGTTTGTTTTGTAATTTAGCCGGCCAAATTTCCTAGTAATTTTACATTTTTACTTGAACAAATCTTTGAATAAGCATTAGTTAAGATAACTTTTTATAATTTTATCAGTATCATAGATAAGGTCGTTAAAATATACACTTAATTAAACTAACAATTAAAATCATGATCTTTCAACTCAAAACAAATTTTTTTAAAAAAAAAAAGCTGAGAAAGATCAAGATGCTTGAAATTAAATTGAAAACCTATATTTATAACATATATCTATTAGTGAATAATTTAAAATGAATATACAAGAGAAATTAAATAAAAAACCTACATTTTCTTACAAATATAAAATGTCAAAGAACATTATTTTTACATAAAAAGAAAGAAAAAGCCACAATAAATATTAAAGAAAACCTTCGAAAACGAATCTTGGTTGCTTCCAAATCGGTGTCGACGGCTATTGCAAGGTTGGGATTAGCTCGCGACAGTTCTGGTGGCTCTTGGCGGCTATCGTGGCAGCTTTTGTCGCCTTGTTTGTTTGGAAGAGGAGAAAGAAACGGCAGTGGTACTGGAGAGAAAGAAATTAACAAAAAGGTGAGATAAAATATTAAAGATTAAGGAAATTGACACGTGCTTGAATTTCTTGCACAATTCTTTTCATGCATGGCCTCTTTTTTTTTTTTTTTTAACTTATAATTTTTTTAATTTCTGCGGCAGGCAAAATAAAAAAGAAAGAAATAATAAATAAGGGATTTACAAAATAATTGTTATTTCATAAATATAAAAATAAAAAAATAAAATAATTTGTAAAGAGTATAAAAGTATTTTTTATTGTAGAATAAAAAATTTTAACAAATTTTTTAAAGAGTATTAAAAATAAGTAAAAAAAAATTAAAAGAAATGAGAAAATGATCTATGGTAAGTTTTTTCTATTGGAGCACTCTTACTTTTAAACCAAATTTTATTATAAAATTTTTATAAGACTTTTTAATTTAAGCAATAATAAAAAAAAATAAAAATTTAATATTTTATAAATAAAGTTTCTCACTTTTATCTTAATTTTTTTGAATTAAAAATATAAAACTAAATTTTATATAATTTTTACTGAATTGAATTATATTGTTAAATTTTTCATGAACAATTATCACTTTCTCTAAAGTTTAAAACAATTTAAGATAGTTACTTTTTTTATTATTAACAAACCGATAGTCTTTTAATGGGAATTTGGAAATTTTTTGACTAAATTTTAATGTAAAAAAGTATAATTAAGACTTGTGCACTGTTTGATATCAAAGTGCACATTAAACCACATTTAAATATAACAAATTTGATATTAAAAACCTTCGTGTCATGATAGAGAGACGTTTAATTCATTTTATTTTAATATAATTTTTAATGAGATATAAATGATTGTTTATTGTGGGAGTTACTTCAATAATTTTATAATGTATAGGCTAAATTCGAACAAAATTCATAAATATTCAAAAATATTAAAATTTGCTAAATGATTAATAATAAGCTTATAAGTTCAAGCCATGTTAAGCTACACAACAAAAAGAAAAATATCCACGTCATCCTTACGTCGCTATATCTAATTAATAATAACCATATTACTGCTTATAAAAGTTGAAAGTGTATTATTACTCTATTAAATATAATTAATTTGAATTAATTAAATATTTAATTGTCATTCAAATTGATTTGGAAAATTAGTAATATGCTCATATATAAATATATATTTATAATTTGATAAATGTATATGTCAACAATCTTCAACTACTTTTGTAATATGAATTACAAAGCATTTTGATATAAACATAAATTGTAAAGGAATATACACTTTTTCTAACAAATTGAAAAATCAATACCAAATAATAAAAAATTAATAATAACCAAAAAAATTAATAATGCTAAAAAGTCAGAGGGGCAATCCAGAAAATGAAAAAACAAAAACTATTTTAGTTTGTCACAAAAATTTGAACCAACCGACACTTCTACAATTTATTATATAGACATTATAACAACCTCAACTAAATTAAAATGAAAGAAAATATAGGATCTAAGTTAAGCATAAGAAGACTAATCTTTTCCAATTTACAATAACAACATTAACGAAACAAATGAAAATAGTTTGATTATTTAAAATTTTATTAGGTATGTAGCACTTGAAAACTACAAGATGAAACAAAGTGCAAAGAAGAGAATAAGTTTGAGAATAATGAACTCTTATATATATATAATAAACATTTTTTTGGTATCTTATTTTTCATAAAATATTTTTAATGAAGGGGTCAATGATCTCTGTTCCAATTTCTGAAAATTGAAAGCTTCTATTAAAACTGAAAGCTTCTAATAAAACTTAATCTAGTTTGAGAATTGAGAGCCATCTTATTACTCTTCTCTGCTTTTATTGGTGAATATTTCAAAGTGTTTTTAGAAAATATATATTGAAATTATTATTTTATATCCTGATTTGATGAAAAAGAATTGAAGAAAATGATCTTGGAAGCCTTGATTGATACTCTACACTCTTAAGTTCATTTGAGTTAGTTATTTTTAATCTTATTTGATGCATTTTATAATAGAATATTAAAACAAAATAGCTATGATTAGACTTATTTCGAAGAAATTTTTGGGTAAACCGAAACAAATTGAGCTTGAATGTTGCTAAATTATATAGTTGAAGTAAAATTAATATATAAAAAAATAAGGAATATTGAAAGATAAAAATAATTAAAATATTATTATTTTTTTTTTCATATAAAAATAAATAAAAAAATTATTTTTTTTATTATAAAAAATATACATAAATGATATCGTTGTTAAGTACAATATTTTCTTAGTTTATTGCACAGGGATAAAGTACCAATTGAATTTAAGATAATTTTTCTTATATTATTTTTTTATGGATTTTAGTTATTTTTATAACTTTTTAATAACTAAAATATAGAAAAAGATAGATCAATATTTCATGCTCATAGATAAATATTTTATGCTCCTAAATGTAGATTATATCATATTTTCATGCATCAATTGTGTCAACTTTGTTTCGGTTTATTTTTAAATATCATTTTATTCTTAAAAAAATAAATGCAATTGGAATAACGTGAAAGGGTATTTTTAAAATAATAAAATAATAACACATAATTTTTTAAAAAATAACTTTTAACATAGAGATGATTAAGTTTAATGATTCAGTTTGTGACATTAAAAAAGATAAGAGATCAAAGCATATTATTATTAACAAAGATTCCATTAATCAAGCCAACATGCAAGTCAAGTTCAACGTCATTACTTGAGGTAATCAAAATCTTACATGCTTGCTCCACCTAACTTGTTTTTTTCATTCATAAGACTCCAGAGGGCGCTACAGACGATCTTTCAATGAGGACAGTTTCATCATAATTAAAATTCAAAAAAAAAAAAGAAAAAAAACCCCGAAATGCATTATACAAAATACAAAGAGCACAGAAACACATGATTCAAACATCTATAGTTTAGGTACTTCACCAGTCATTCAGGCCTACAAATTGAATTTGTATAATTCAAGCATACTTCAACAATAAGAATGGAGATCTGTTCCACCATCCATTAAACCTGAAATGATATTAAGTGATGAAGAAACTCGTAAGTACTGTACTGTTGCAACACTATAAAAGCAGAAATGACAATCAAGAAAATTAAGCCAAAGCAGAAGGCTCTCTCACCATCTGATTTTAACATTAGCTGCAACCAATGTCTCCCAAATTAACCAGAGAAACAGTCCTTATTCCAGATGCCACATAGAACGTTGGTTGGACCTTGTTTAGAACTCTCACCTTTCTCCTGTAAAAAAGAAGAAAGAGCGTATATGTTGAAGTTGAAAAAAGGATGCAACCGTGGGAAATTAATTCGTCTTGGTAAATCTTTCTTACAATTAAGCTACTTAAACTATAGTTTCTATTTATAAATTTTCTTTGAAACCATACTTGTTACCAAAGTGCAATAGAAATCAATAAATTAATTTGAAACCAATAACTAATAACACAGTCATGCCATTGTAGAAGAAAAACTGAATTTGACCATACCACAGTAGCCCTCCCTTCTGCATTTTCCTCAATGTCATAAGCCGACGTTTCAGGCTCTCCCTATAATTTAAACTATAATTAGTACTATAAATTTCATACAAGTAGCTCACTGATGCTGTTATAGAATCAAAACAGAAATTTTATTCATTCTTGTGCCTTAGAAAAAGAAATACGTTTCAAAAGGTGGGGGGGAAAGGATTGCCATATGTTCTCTTTCCTATATTTAATTTTGGCTGAAGTCAATATCTCTGTTTCAGAACATAGTAGATTAGTACGTACCGTTTCTTCATGTAACTGTTGGATGGTTGTATTAAGATCGCCTTTCCAATAACCAACTTCATCGCCCCAGTGCTTCTTTACTTTCTGCAAATTGGGCGCACTTAAGACTCCTCCAGAGAAGATGTTCATCTCTGGGCATTTATACACTGTCACTTCATCTAAAGATGGAAAACTTAAGGTGCAACTGCCAGAGCAGAAACTCGTCAGGCTTTTTAGACAAGTTAGATACAAGATCTTCAATTTCCTGAAAACAATTTCATCGTTTCCTCCATCTCCATCATCTGCTACTACTTCAGTTATCATATTGCATTCAAATAAGCTCATTTGTTTTAGTTGCACTAGACTCTTTGCTGTTGAGGATGTTACTGTGTTTCTCAAATTGTCGCAATTGGTTAATGCCAATGTTGTTAAAGTTTGAAAGGAAGTTGAGGATGGCACTAGATTAACCAAATAGCGACAGAATGCTACATCTAGATGAACCAAATGGTCCATATTTGTCTCTGCTTCCAAAAGGTGCTTCACATCAGAACACTCATTTAGACTTGTTATCCAAGCTGAAGCCTCTTCATTAAATATTACCGGAATTTGTCCACTTATCTTCAGCATTTTGATGCTGTGAAATCTCTGAAGGAAGTCAAGTGATGAAAAAACAGCTGACTTATTGAACAGAACATGAAGAAATTTAAGTTTCCGAAGGAGGACTTCTGAAAACTGCCTCGTCGTTTCTATGGCCTTTCCTTCTACAATTAATTCTTCCAAATTAGGGAAAACCTGCAGGTGACCAATTAGAAAAAATCTTGCAACATTGAGTCAGCTTTTCCTTCACATAGCAAATTTAAAAAAATAGAAATTAAAGAATTAATCAAATAATCAATTGATGGAAGTATGGCATGAGATATTCATCCTATGCATCAAATCCTAAACAATTGATCTTGACATGCTTAACAAGACAAAGAGAACACAGATGCTAAGTTTCATATATAGCCAAAAAATTTTACAATATGACAACTTAGATGATCAGTATCCTTATGGTCACTTTCTAAGTCGAGGTCAAACAAACAAGTTGATTAAAATAATCTTGCTGTTTTAATTAATTTGAAGCTCCCACTACTACTAATAAACTGGTAGATCTTTAAGAAAAAATTAATAACACGAGAAACAAAAAAAAGAGGAAATGAGTCTCATACCTTATCCTGGGGTTGTCCATTGAATATCTTTACTATCTCCCAGCCACTCACTTCCAACGATTTTAACGCTGGCCATTCCAAGCTACGTGCTTGAGGAAAAAACGTTGTAAGTTCTGGCAGATCATGTAGCTGAAGAGAGGTTACCCTTGGAAAGGCTAACCTAGTGTTTGTTTCTGCTCCTCCCTCGGAAGCAAAAACAATCTCTTCAACCCCACATCTTCGTATATGAAGACTTTCCAGCTGTAAAAGGCTACCAGCAATGGACGCTGGAAATACATTTTTTAGTCTGTCACAACCATAAATCATCACCATTCTCAGGTTGCGAAGTTTTGGTAGACCACCAATTTGCAATTCACTCGACTGAGTTACTGCACTAAGTTGACCATCAACATTTGGCCCATCCAGACCAAATATTGCTTCTAATGAACCACAATTTCTGATCAATAGCGACTCTAAGCTTGGAAATGCAACCTGCAGTACTCATGTTATTTAAGTATTATTATCATTTACTAGCTATCTGTAATTTATATATATGATAATTAGAGTATTTTGAATGCAACTTAATGTAAAGAAATTAATCTATTGGAAAAGAATTAGAAGACATTGGAATATAAAATTTCAGGAATTAAAGTCTTTCTTTGTGTACCTTCTCATTGAACAAAGGAATTTCTGTCAAGTCTGTCTCTATATTATTTTTTACCATGAATCCCTTCAATTCAGGACAGTCCTTTATCTCCAATTTCTTCAGGGATGGAAATTCAACATAATCACTTGAGCAAAATTTTGTGAGATTTTGAAGATCTTCCATCGTCAAATATACTAATTGAGGGAATACTACGATCTTCCTTCCTTCTTCTCTCAATCTATCGTCATCGACTACCATCTCTTCTAAGGCCGGGCATTGACATATTAGAAGTTGTTGTAGTTGAACAAAGCTGGTAGCAATTGAAGATGAGAATAGACATCTTAAATTACTACAGCTAATTATTATCAGGTGTGTTAAATTTTGAATGCCGCAAGACATGGCCACAGCTTGGTTTTTCCAAATCCTTTCAACTTGTATTCCATTTAGTTCCAACTCTGCCAATTTTGGTAATGCAACCTGCTCATAGATTAACTTCTAGCTGGTTATGCTCTTTCACATAAATTGAAGGAGTAATAATTTGTAATAGCCGGAGCTATTGCTAATTTCAGCAAGAAAGAAAATAAAAAAATGCATATTTATATATACCACCTAGAACAAGCATGTTTAATATTCAGGCCACTTAAAGAATAAATGTACCCTTTCTCTGCGAATGAATTTGACAGCAAATAATATCATAGAGATAGAGAATAAGATAACCAACCTTCTCATGAAAAAGTGTATTAAGAACATCAATATCGTCCGCCAAAGTCATTGCATTGGATGCCGTGCCAGCTGTTTCTGATCTAGAGCAAAAGCTTGTGAGTTGTGGAAGAAAACAGAGTATAAGCGAGTGTAACTGGCCAAATTCAATGATGTTAATCGCTCCATTATCATTATTGTTGAATTCGTCTTCGCTTCCAGTAGCAAAAATCTGTCCCATCTTCCCGCATCCAGACACTTGAATTGATTGGAGCTGTAGGAGTCGTCCCGCAATGGACAACGAAAATAAATTTTTTAATTTAGAACAGTTTTCCACAATTATGTTCCTCAATTTGCAAAAAGATCCGGCTGCTAGTTGGCCACGACTTATTTTCTTCATGTTTGGTAGATCTCCGAGATATAATGACTCTAAGAGGGGGAAGGCAAGGGCATTACGAGTGACATTCTCCATCGAGTCAACAAGACACAAAAGGTTGGGATTAAACGTTACTTGAAGATACCTCAATTCTGGAAACCCTTGTCTGTCTAATCCGTAAAGAACATTCTTCATGTCCTGCGATCCACTGACACGAAGGTCTTCAATTCGTCTCAATTGCATGATGCGGCCGTCCTTCAAACTAATGTTGGTATTGGAGAGCTCAAGTTTGAATTGTCTAGAAATCCCGGGCAGTGTTTCCCCATCTTCTGTTTCTTCATCTTCGGTTTCCCCATCTTCTGTTTCCTCATCTTCTGTTTCCCCATCTTCTGTTTCCCCATCTTCTGTGTCCCTATCTTCTGTTTCCTTATATTCGAAAATTTCCTTAGGATATAAGAAGGATTTTCTTGAGATCCAAATTTTGTACCTTTCCAATCTTTCGAAGAACAAGTCTCTTGGCAGAGTCTTCGCGTCTTTGATACATATTTGCAGTGCGGTCAGCTTAGACAAATGCTTCAATTCGTCGAGGCTAGCATTGTTGTTCCCTTCCATCTCCCATTCATCAAAGCTACCCACATATAGTTCTTCTAAATTGGACAAACGACGTATAACATCTGGTGGAATAACTTCAAGTCGGAAACAATCTGTCAACTCTAGCCACCTTAGTCTAGTCAACTGTCCGACTTCTACAGGCAACTGCTTAATATCAGAATCCCGTATAGAAAGAATTTCCAGTTTCTCCAACGCTCCAATAACAGCCATGTTGTCCACTTTGCAGCGGTGTAAGCGCAGCGTTCGAAGGTCTTTTAAGAGATCAAGTGATGGTGGAGGTGAAGAAAAATCCATTTTAGCCATGTCAAGAACACTGAGCTTAGTCACCACTTTGAAAAAGTTGTCTGAAAATTTTAACGAAGAATCCCGAGCACGTATGGAGAGAAACTTCAGTTTTGGACATTCCAGCACTTCCTGAAGCTGGTGAATCCCTGCATCGGTTAAAACAATAGATTTAAAATTTTTTACTGTATACTTATTTGGCCATTTCCATTGATTATCCTGCTGATTTGTCGGCCTAAATATACATGGGTCTTCAGATGCAATTGATATGGCAACATCACGAACAACATCGTGCATAATAAAATCTTTAACATTGGCTTTATCATCAAGCAGCATACAAGAATCCTTGAGTTCACAGACCAATGTACGCACTCGATGTCGTGCATCTTCCATCTTCATGTCTTTAAACCAACCCAAACCAACCCAATACATTAGCAAGTCGTCAACTGATGTGATGCCGGCATATCCTATTAGCAAAAGGAATTTCTCTAGTTCCAAGCTTTCCAAAAGATCGTAGCTCAACTCTACAGCTGAGTATGCCTTTTCGTGTAGTTTATCGCTGGAGGTTGGTTTTCTTAGTCTTCGCGAAGCATCTTTCAAGCGAGATTCTAAATCTGATGTATTTGATGATGTCGATGCTATTAATGCTCTCCCCACAGTTACAATGGAAATGGGCAAACCAGCGCATTCCTTTACTACATCTGTTGCTGTAGATTTGAACTCAACACCTTCAATATAATCACCTGCCATTTTTTTAAATAAAATCCAAGGTTCTTCACCATCTAAGACGTCAACGGGGAAGTTTCGTTTAGAACCCATCTTTCTTGTCAATACATCATTGCTTCTTGCTGTCAGCAATATTTTACATCCCTCATGATCATCTCCCACTGGAATTCCTATGGCCTTCAAATCAAGACGTGCCCAAATATTATCTAAAATTATAAGGATCGTCGGCACATCCTTCAATTTTTCACGTAGCTTTTCTGTGTCTCTTTCAGCAGAGAATTTTTTCATACCCAAACTATGTGCAATTTTCTCTCGGATCTCCTTTTCATTTGGATGTTGGGATACCTCCACAAAGACCGCCTCATGAAAGAGCTTTTCTTCCTTTCCTTGCTTACCAACTTCCTTCGCTAATGTGGTCTTGCCGATACCACCCATTCCATATATCCCAATCATGTTTAAATCGGGATCTCTGAAAGCGCTTAATATCTTCGTCAAAGTGGAATTTCGAGACTGCAAAGGCACATAGTCTTCGATAGGTGGCGGTGGAACCTTTGGATTGGCAGGGTCGGAAATTGTTGTACCAAAACTCTCAGCTTCCTTCAAGAGCTCGACAAGACAATCTTGCAGCTTCACTGCTTCTTTGCTAAGTTGATAGCGCATCAGCAAAGCAGGACACAACCCTATGAAGCATCGCCTCATAGCTGCTATCTCTTCATTTCTAGTGAATTCCTCCACTGGGTCATCTTCAATGATATCGCTCACACGCTCCAACCACTTCTGTACAGGCTTTCTTATCTTTTGTCTGTCGCTTTTAGCTGTATTAACAAGTCCCCGAATACGCTCATTTTCAGTTCCCAGTTTCGTGAGTTCTGACTGTAGTTTCTCAAGGTTGCTTGCGTAGTTTAGCAAATAATTAATGTGACGTACTGCTGGCGGAGCAGCAAATTTCCAAACAAAATCAAAAATGTCTTCCCACATCTTCAAACCTCCCGCTTTTGCTCTTCTTTTTTGAGAGAGGTGAAATGTTGAAAATTCACAAGTGACAATACAAGCAGCGGCGGATCAGTAGATAAAAGGGTGAGAAAGTAGACAGTAATCAAGCAAGCAAAACGAAAGCAAAGCAAATACTTGTTGGGAAGCAAAACGAAACAACAAATACTAGTGATTGCAATGGGATATGAAAGCAAGAAAAGGGTTTCTCTAGATCACGAACAAATGAAAAGATCTGATGGAAACTGATGGAAAAAGAAGAAAATAGCAAGAGAGGAGGGAGGAAATTAAGACAACAATTATCCAAACAACAACGAACATAAGAAGCAGTGGAAAATTGTAGCCTTTGAGATCAAAGAAAGAAAATTAGCAAACATTGGATCAGACTCAAGACCAACAAGTTTCTTAATAAGCGCGCAGAAGTTTTTGCTAATTGTTATAGATAGATTTTAGCGTCTTCATTTTATAATCCTACATGAAATAATATAAACACATTGTACAAATTACTGTAAAAACTAAAAGCTAATATATTATAGGGCAAATGACATATGGATCTCGGTTTATTGTTTAAATGATATTTATATTTTAATTTAAAAATAATTATCAAATACACTCTTGTTAATTTTTTCTTTAAAATTAATTGTTAATTTAATGTTGACTGATTTTTATAATTTTTAATTATTTTTTAGTTAAATAAATTAGTTATACGAAGATAATTTAATTTCAATTAAAAAAAAAAATTTAATTTATTTTCAATTTATTTTTAATTTTTTATTTTAAAGTTTTCACCTTTCTTTTTATTTTTGGTTTTAAAAAGCTTTTACTTTTTTATTTAATTTTTATTTTTAACTTTTTACCCTAATTTGTAATTGAAACAACACTAATATATTAACAAATAATAGTCCTAAATTCACTAAATGGTAAAAAAAATAGTAAAACAACATAAAAATAATTAAAAATAATTATACTTGTTGAAAAAATCAAATATATGTTGAAAAAAATTACCTTCAACATAAAAATATCATGATTTTTAATTATTTTTATATTATTTAACTATTTTTTTGTCACTTCGTGAATTTCAATTATTCATTAGGGTGAAAAATAAAAAAATTAAAGTAAAAGATGAAAACTTTAAAACCAAAAGTTAAAAAATTATGAAAATTTTAAAACCAAAAATACAAAAAGGAAGATGGGAACCTTAAAACAAAAAATAAAAATAATTAGCTTTTACTTTTCTAATTGAAATTAAATTATCTTCATATAATTAATTTATTTAACTAAAAAAATTAAAAATTAAAAAAAGAGTATTTATGTCATTATATTAGTCAAATAAAGATTAGGAGATATTTTTATTATTGAACCAGACAATATTAAATTAACAATTAATTTTAACGGACAAGTTAACAAAAAGGATATGTTTGATACTTATTTTTGAAATAGGATAATAGATATCATTCATAAATTAAAATGGGATTCATATGTCATTTGCCCCCAATTATATTGAAAACATGGAAATTATATAAAATATTTTCGCATCAACTTATTAAAAATATTTAAAAATATTTGTATATCCTAAAAACTACTGTATAATTATGAATTTTAATTTAATTAAAAATTAACTAAGATTTTATGCTGCCCAAATAATTCAACTAAACAAATAAAACTTAAAAAACAAGTGATCAACTTCATTAATATAAATTATTGGCAACCAAATATAAAGAAAAATTTGGGGATGAGAAATTAATTATTAATGAGGGCAAGAAAAGGACTCATTTGGATGTATCACTGAAGTCAAAGTATTCAGCTTTTGCGTCTTGAAAGGAGAATAGGCGATAATTATGAAACATTTGGCATTTGTCTTCATTGAACCAAAATGACAAAACATATACAGTAATAAAGCAACAATCCATATACTTTTGGCAAAACAAATATTAAAAATCAAATGTATATTTATAGAAGAAAACTTGAGAGCTGGGAGCTGGGCCTCCGGAATGATTCTTTAAACGAATCATAATTATTTAATAACTTTATTCAGTGGGGACTATTATTGATAGTGATGCTAGTGCATTTATTATTACTTTGATTAGTAATTGTTGCAGTGATAAATAAAATAATAATTTTACATTTTACTAGAAGCTAATATTATTCCTAAGACTAATACTAATATAAATTTTTTTTCTTATAATTTATTTTTTTGTTTTGTACTTTAGTCAGCCAAATATCTTTCTATTCTTACATATTTATTTGAATTAATTTGAATATACATTTGTTACGGTAACTTTTTATAATTTTATTTGAAAAATAAGGTTATTAGGACACGAGCTCAATTAAAAGAACAATCTTTCAATTAAAAAAAATAAAAAAAAGACTCGAAAAAGATTAAGACTAAGGCCCTTAAAATTAAATAAAAAATTTACATCTAATCACTGATATCTATTAGTCAGTAATTTCGAATAAATACAAAAAAAAATACATGAAAAAAAGTTCGAGAAAGATTAAGACCCTTGTTATCAAATCAAAGAATAATATTTTTACAAAAATTGAAAGAAAAAAATACAATAATATTAAAAAATTGACATGTGCCTGAATTTTTTGCACAATTCTTTTTATACTTTAAAAAGGTAAAATATTAAAAATAATTATTTTTGTTTTCTAACTAACACTTTTTTATTTTTGTAACAGACAAACTAAATAACAAAAATAATAATAAGGAATTTTCAAAATAATTGTTATTTATAAAAAAGGTAAAAGAATAAAATAATTATTAGAGGGTTTAAAAGTATTTTTTGTTCTAGAATTAAAAATTTAACAAATTTTTAAACAGTATTTAGAGTAGGTAAAGAATAAAATGACATGAAAAAAGGTAAAATTTTATATTAATATTCACAAGAAATATCAAGCTTAATAAAATAAGTATATTATAAATTTTTTTTTTGCTATAACAATTCTACTTCCCAACTAAATTTCGTTATAAAACTCCTATATTGTTCTAGATTTAAATAATAATAGGGGATAAAAATTTTAGTTGTGGGAGTGAGATTTTCACTTTCGTCAAAATACTTTTGAATTAAAAATAATGATTAAATAATGTGGATTAAATTTTATATAATTTTCACTAATGCAATTGCAAAATTTTGTCTCAAAGAGCTATTGTTTTCCCTAAATTTTGAAACAATTTCTCATATTTAATAAGAAGTTACTTTCTTATCATTCACTAACCATTAGTCTTTTAATGAAATTTTGGACATTTTGACTTTAACAACCATGAATAAAAAACTTGACATAAATTAGCTTGTGATGATAAGAAGTCAATTTATAAATGCAAATATCTCTCTTTTATGATTAAAATACATCATATTAATTTAGCAAATAAAATCTCTTCAAGATTATAAAAGATCTGAGATTCAAACCATTAAGATTATACTGGAGAGGTGTTTAGTTCATTTTAATCTAATATGATTTTGAATAAGACATTAATGATTTTTCTTTGTGGCAATTACTTCAACAATTTGATAAGTATAAAAGAAAGTAATACCACTTTCCAAGTAATTTTTTCATTTTTTTCCCATCAATTAAATGTTAAATTTATAATTTTTAAAATAATTGTTGAATTCATAAAAGAAAATAAATCTCGAAAAGACTCAGCTTACTATGTAACTATTACTAATTAACCTAGTAACCATCTCACTATTGAAAGTCAGGGAAGTGTACTATCACTCTATTAAATATAATTGACTTTATCAACATTTAATTTTCATTCATGATTTCAAGAACTAATAATATGCACAAGTTTTTAATTAATAATAATATAAATGTATATTTATAATTTGATGAACATATTTCAACATTAATCTTCAATTACAGTTAAATATATAAAAAAACATAAATAGTAAATAAAACCAAAACAAAAGCTGCTATACCAAGATCATTTCGTATTCGATCCAAAGAACTCAACTTCAAGTGATATATTGAAAATAATGTAAAATAAATTGTTAAATTATTAGCCATCAACTTCATTAGTGTAAATTATTAGCAATCAAATCAAATGTAAAGAAAAATTTGACACGACAAATTAATTATCAATGAAGGCCATGACGAGGACTAATTTGGATGTATTACTAGTTCTTTAATGAAATATTTGATTTTTTTTTTTTGTATTTTAGCAATCATGAATATAAAATTTGATTTAAATAGATAAAAGTATTATTACGACTTGAGATGATAAGAGGTCAATTTATAAATACAAATATCTCTCTTTTATGATTAAAATATATCATATTATTTTAGCAGATAAGGTCTCTTCAAGATTACAAAAGCTTTGATATTCAAACCATTCACTCCATATTGAAGAGATGTTTAATTTATTTGTATAATATGATTTTGAATGAGACATACATGATTTTTTGTTGTGGGAATTACTTCAACAATTTGGCAAGTATATTAAAGAAAGTAATGCTACTTTCCAAGTAATTTTCTGATTTTTTTTCCCATCAATTAAATGTTAAATTCTATAATTTTTACAATAATTATTGAATTCATAAAACAAAATGAACCTCGAAAAGACCCACCTCACTATGTAATTAATACTAATTAACCTAGTAACCATCTCACTATTGAAAGTCAGGGAAGTGTGCTGTTACTCTATTAAATATAATTGACTTAATCAATATTTAACTTTCATTATGATGATTTCAAGAACTAATAATATGCAAAAAAATTTTCATTAATAATAATATTATAAATGTATATTTATAATTTGATAAATGTATATTTCAACATTAATCTTCAATTACAGTTAAATATGTAAAAAACGTAAATAGTAAATAAAGCCGAAACAAAAGCTGCTATACCAAGATCATGTTGTATTTGATTGAAAAAGCTCAACTTTAAGTTATATGTTGAAAATAATGTAAACTGAATTGTTAAATTATCAGCCATCAACTTCATTATTATAAATTATTAGCAATCAAATCAAATATAAAGAAAGACTTTGGGATGAGAAATTAATTATCAACGAATGCCAGGATAAGGACTGATTTGAATCTATTATTGAATCTAAAGTCTTAAAAAGGGAGAATGCCCATTATCTATATGTTTTTTTAGTCAATACCTCATATCTCTCTATATTTTTTTAATATTTTATTACCCTTTTAATTTTTTGTTCGATTTTACTCTTTAGTTTAATTGTTTTATAAAATAGTAAAATAAAAAATATTTGAAATATCGAAAGGTAAAATCAGAATTTAAGAAGGTGATAAGATATTAAAAAAAATATAAAGAGATAATGGGGTATTAATTCAAAAAATAAGGGAGTAATAGGCATTCTTTCGTTTAAAAATTTCCGTTTCTTAACTATATAAGGAAAATGACTTATGTATCATTAATGTTTGACTTAATTAGTACCAATGATTTTCAAAATACCCATTATGGTCCTTATTTATTAAAAGTAACAACAATTATAACCTTATATCATAATTATTATCTAATAAAAATACATTAAACCTTCAAAATTTAGTGGAATAATGCATGTTTCAAAAGTACATTCATATAAAATAAATAATATTATTATTTTATGATACAATTAATAATATAATATTTATTAATATATACTAATTTATTTATATTATGTCATAGTTTTATTTTATTATTTATTATATTTTTGCTGTATAAAAATATTTTGTTGTGAAATAAATAAATTTATAAAATTATATTTGTATTAATAAATTAATATTTATCTATACTTTTCTTTTTATTTAATTTCTAATATATAATTAATAGTGGACTGTAAATATATAGTAAAATATTAAATTAATATTTTAATTCTAATATATTATTGAATATTTTATTGTTAATAGGTTAAGATTTTAAAATAAATTTTTTAAATTGATTACTATTAAATTTGGATATAATTATTATTTTCTAATTTATAGAAATTTTAATAAGTATTTTTGAAATAATTAGAATTTATAAATTTAATAAACTAGATCTCAAGGATCTTGTAAGTCTTTTTCCTAATTATATGTTCAAGTGGGTAGGCAATAAAAAGAAAGGAGATTATGTGATAATTATGAAAGATTTGGCATTCATCCTCATTGAACCAAAAGGACAAAACATGTAGGTTTAAAAAAAAAAAGGACAAGACATGTAGAGAAAGAAAGCGACAATCAATAAGCTTTCAGCAGAACAAATATTAAAAATCAAACATATATTTATAAAAAAAGACTTTACTGTTAGGAGCTGAGCCTACCGACTAAGTCTTTAAATAAAATTTGGTACCTTTAATCATAATTATTTTATAATCTAGTGGTGATTACAAGTAATAGTAATGTTAGAAAAACTAAATAAAATTTTAATGGAAAAATATTTCATCTAAACTAGAATCTCATGTTAAATCAGTAAGGAAAAATTAATTAGAAGCGTACTTGAACCAATCGAGACATGATAGTTTGAAGTGGTTCGTCTTCTATGTCTAAACTTTTTTTAGATAAAGAGAAAACCCTAATATCATTCAAAGATTGGATATGAGTGAATGCTACAATATTTTAAACTCGAGACTTCAATTTATTTATATGTATTATTTTATTTTATTTTAATATATCACTAAAATAAAATAAAATAAAATAATTAATTAGATTTCTACACATTGTGAACCCATACCTATTAAGAGATAACTTAAAAGTCCAACTATTTAATTGACTTAGTTGATCCCTCTTAATGGGCTAATAATTAGATAGTACATATAATGTACAATTAATGTTGTTATGTAGGCCAACATCAATAAATTTTCCCGACAATCTTTCACTTGGACCATATATGCCACTTTACGATTATACAATATTAAACAACTTTATCGAGCTCAGTATTTGCTATCTTTATCAAATAGCATTTTAGACAATTTAGTTCATTAATTATACTAATATAGGATCAAAGCGTTCTTAGTCACTTTTTCTTTGTGACTAGACCCATCAATGGTCACAATATCAATATAATGACACACTCTCAAAACTTTATGCATAATTGTAATTGAAAGAACATAACTTTACTTTAAAGTTTTTAATAACCAAAACAAGAACAATACTGTAATTTGATAAAAAAAAAATGTCAAAAAAAAATAAATATCAAGAAACAAACTCCTACTAAACATGTATATGGTTAGAATGAACCACACTTATATAAGCCACATGCTCATAAAACACTTTAGGTGGTACAACCTTAGTAAGCTAATCCGCAACCATGAAGTTTGTATTGATATGTTCAATATCAGTTTGAAGACTCTGAATTGTCTCTTTAATAACAAGAAACTTTATGTCAATATACTTTGATTTTAAAGAGCTTCTGTTGTTCTTAGAATACAATTTAGCGGCTTTATTATCACAATTTATCTTCAATAGTCTCTTTATGTCATCGACAATCTTTAGCCAATTATAAAATTTTGCAACCATATTCCTTTTGTTCAATGCCTTATAATTAGCTATAAATTCTGTTTCTATGGTGGAAAAAGATATGAGTGACTGCTTGACACTCTTCGATGATACAGTTCTTCTAGCCAACATGAAACCATATCCTGAAGTGGATCTCTTGCTATTGATAAGTGTATAAAACACGCTCTTATTGCTCACTTTTAGACTTGAGTTGTATGTTTAATCCTTAAGTTTTATTAATATTTGATGTGTTTTAAGGTTTTGTGTGGAAAATGAGAGAATTGGCCATCCAAGGTAAATTCAGCTCAAAACATAAAATATTCTAGGACTAAATTGTGAGATGTTCGTGAGCTAAAAGGCAAGATAATCAAGGGCCAAAGAGCAAAGCATTAGGGACCTAAATGCCAACATTGAAAAGCTGAAGGAGTCATAAATTCTGCCTCAAGGCAGAATTGATGGCACGGCTGCGCCAAGCACTCTTTCTCGGGACAGAATATATTGAATTCATGAATGTTTGTTTTGAACTATTTTTCATAATTGACTAAATTTAATACCTAGGGCAATAGTTTAATCTTTTGAAAACATAGATATTCTAATTTTGTATTATTTTTTATTAATATTCTTATGTTGCGTCTTTATCATGGACATAATGTGATTAATTAACTGGCTATTTATTAATTGATCCATGGACTAATAAATATTGAGAAATATTAATTGTGTATAGATTGCGTAATAAACACCACAAATAGCATATTAAACAAAGATGTATATTAATGTGGTTTTTTTAGTGGATTTAGTGATTACTACTGCGTGTAATGTATTTTCGTTTAATTCATGTTTACATAAAGATATAGTAAGCGTGTAAACAAGGAATAAATTCGGTTGATCTTGAGAAAGGCAGTCAAATAGGTTAAAGTACTTATACTAATAACATAGCTATTAATCGAAATAACACAATTTTAAGAATTAGTTGTAAGTAAACTAAGTTAAATCATTAGCCCTAGATATTATTCTTATTGGAATTTCCCTTTTTGATTGTATATTTTAGGTTGTAGTTATTTGAATTTCTTTTAATTTCGTATCACATCATTTTCGACTCTTCAAATAAATTTAAGAAAAACTACCTTCGGTACTTAATTGATTAATACTCCTTGTGGGAAAAATACTCTACTCACCCTATATTACTTATTTTGCAACAACGTATACTTATATTGGTAAATCATTCAACAACTATCAAGGCAACCAATAAAATCATAGTCAAAATACCCACGATCTCTAAATGATTAGATCTCTGATAAGTAAGCATGACATGTTTTGTTCTTTTTAGATAACACATAATTCATTTGCTACTTTTTAATGATCCATTCCTGAGTTGCTTAGATATCTGCCAAGTATTTCAATAACGTACACAATATTTGGACATGTACAAACTTGAGCATACATGAGACTTCTTATTATCGATGCATAAGGGATTTTCTCCATTTCTTTCTTCTCAATTTCATTACTTGGGCATTGAAGCAAATTAAATTCATCACCCTTAGAAATAGGCGTATTTCCTGGTGTACAATCTTTCATGCCAAACCTACTAAGCACTTCGTTAATATATGCCTTTTTTGATAAGCCAATAATACCACGTGAATGATCTCGATTAGATCTGTATGCCTAACACAAAAGATGTATTACCAAGATTTTTCATTTTAAATTATTTGAAAGAAATCTCTTAGTTTCATACAATAAGCTTATATCGCTACTTGCTAGTAGAATGTCATTGACATATAATACTAGTAGAATAAATTTACTCTCACTAATTTTGTGATAAGTACATTGATCAACATTGTTTTTTTCTTAAAACCAAAAAAGGTAATTACTTAACCAAATTTTCAATACCATTGGTGGGATCCTTGCTTTAAACCATAGATGGATTTCTTTAATTTGCACACCAGATGTTTTGACTCATTCAACACAAAATTCTCTTACTGCATCATGTATATATTCTTCAATATTGCCATTAGGAAATGCAGCTTTTACATCCACTTAATATAATTCTAAATCATAATGAGCTACTAACGCCATTATGATTCTAAAAGAGTTTTTCGATGAAACCAAAGAGAAAGGCTCTTTAAAATCAATGCCTTCCTTTTGAGTGAAACTTTGGTGATCAAACGTGTCTTATATCTCTCGACATTGCCTTTCGAATCCCATTTGGTTTTGAAAATCCATTTGTAGCCAATTGGTTTTGCATTTTTAGGCAATTCGACAAGATCCCAAACATTATTGTCCTACATTGATTTCATCTCATCTTTTATGGCCTCTATCCATTTTTGGGAGTTCACACTCTATTTGGCTTGACTAAAAGATATTGAATCATCTTCTAGTTGTATATCAAACTCGCGTTCTTGGAGATACATGATATAATTATTTGGAATCTTTTATCTCCTTTCCCCAATAGATCTCTTTAATGGCATATCTAATTAAGGTTGTTGTTACTCCTCCACATGAATAGGAATAGGTTATTCCATATAAGCGAGAGGTAACTCAAGGACGTCTTCATTATCTGTATCTGTGTCCTGTATAATAAGAGGTATAATTACCTGATTACTTTTAGTTGCAATTATGGGACTGGTAACATATTCCTCTCAAATATAAAGTTCCTGAGTTTCACAGTCCTACTTAATTTAACATTCTCAAAGAATTTTGCATTCCCTATCTTGAAATAGGAATTGCTCGAGGGATTATAAAATTTGAAACCCCTTGACTTTTCTGAGTACCTAACAAAGTAGTAGCTCATTGTTCTTGAATCCAATTTTCTTTCATTAGGCCTATATGGCTTAGCCTTAATCAGATAACCCCAAACATGTAGATGCCTAATACTAGGCTTCTTTTTAGTCCATAACTCATATGGGGTTTTAGCTATTACTTTACTTAGAACTCGGTTAAGGATATACACTGCAGTCTTTAAAACTACCCCCCAAAGTGACTCTAGTAAAGAAGAATGATTTATCATGCTTCTAACTATATCATTTAGGGTTCTATTTCATCTCTCAGCTACACCATTTTGGCGTGGAGTCCCAAGTATGGTGCATTAAGGAACGATATTACATTCTGCTAAATATCTCACAAAAGGTCTTGGACATTGTTCACCTAATCCATTATATCTACTATAGTACATGATCAGATTTTACAACTTTAATTTTCTTACCAAGTTGATTTTCAACTTAAGCTTTATAGGTCTTAAAAACATCAGGATTAGAACTTCTCATGTATCAAGTATAAGAACCTATAACGAGAGTAATCATCTATGAAAGTAATTAAATACTGTTAATTGTTCTAAGAAGCCATAAGGAGCGGACTATAAATATCAGTATAAATTAATTTTAAGATGCTTGAACTCCTGTTGGCACCAACTTTCTTTACATTTGTTTGTTTTCCCTCAATGGAATCAATACTTGTTTTAAAGTCTAAAATGTTAAGGGAATCAAGAATTCCTTCTAACATAAGTCTACAAATTCTTTGCTAAAAAATATAGCCCAAACACTTGTGCAATAACATGGAAGAATTCTCGTTAATTAATTTGCGGTTTATAATACAATTACTTATATACAGGGTTTCATTAATCTGTGAGTCATGAGCATCCAATTTATATAGATTATCAATTAAAGAATTGGTGCCAATAATATTTGAATATTGAAAGAGACTAAACTTTATATTTCTAAATTAACAAGAATAACCATATTTGTCCAAATAAGGAATAGAAATAAAATTCTATCTAAATAACTATACATAAAATGTCTCTTGCAAGTCCAAATAACAACCAGATTCTAAATGTAATCTAAATAATTCAATGGCCTTAACTGGTGCTTTATTGCTATTGCCCACATAGATGAATCTTTCAGTATCAACTGGCACTCAGCTTTTTAGACAACCCTGCATTGTCACACTTATGTGAGTATTTACACCTATATCTATCCACACAAAGTGTGATTTGATACTATAGCCAAATTAACTTCAAAACGAACAAAGTTGAGAAGTTTACCCTTTTAATGAGCCAATTATCATATTTGGAATAGTCCTTCTTCACATGTCTAGCTTTCTTGCAAAAGTAACAGGTGATAGCATTATCCTGTTTCCATTATACCTTAGGTTGTAAAGTCCTATTATTTGTAGTTCTTTTTCCTTTATAATTCCTTTTCCTTTTCTTGTTGGCAGCATTGTCTGAAAAGAAGTAGTTAAGTGAGCACTTTTTATTTTCTCTTGTTTCAATCTTTCTTCCTCTTGCGCACATTAAGCAATGAGCTCACTAAGAGTCCATTTTTCTTGTGTATTATAACTTATCTTAAAAAGATTAAATTGTCCAAAAGGAGAGATTAAGACTAGGTGCACAAGAATGTCATCAGACAGCTCTAACTTTAATGCCCTCGGTCTAGCAACAAGATTAGACATCTCCATAATGTACTCCCTTATATTCCCTTTGCTTTTGTACTGCATTAAAACTAGCTTAGAAAGAATGATGCTCGTTTCAACCTTTTCATTACCAGCGAGAATCTGTCTATTATTTAGCTCAGGAACTTTTTATTATTTTTTTCTGCGAGCATTACGCCTTTGATGGTATCCCAAATTGAATGCTTCATGATTATTAGACTTATGCAGTTAAAACTCTCCCATTTTTCATAAAGTGCCTTTCTTGTAACAATTTGCTATCAATAGGGGTGGGAGGTTCTTCCAACTGGATCACATAGTCTAGATCCATACACCCAAGCACAACGGTAATGTGCTCCTTCTATTTCCTAAAGTTAGTGCTATTAAGTACTAGAATGTTGTTTAAGTTGGTAGATATAGAAGAAGAATTAACTGAATCCAGAACAAAATAACAAACTCACAATTAATAAATATGCCATTTAATCATGCATATACACAATCAGAAAGAAAAAAAATTAATTGCATGCATATACACTCGTGGCACAGGATACAACAAATGGGTCATTATAAAATACCAAATACAACATTGTAATTCAGTCTTTGGACAAAAATAACAACTTGCAAGTGGTATTTTAAAAAACGATTAGCAAATATTGATAATAAATCCTGCCAACAAAATACCTTTCTTTGGACCGATATAATGCATGCATGAGTAAATATAAAAATTATCACATATCCACTATCATATGTGTATGATTTGGCCAAAAAATAATTTTTTTTACGTCGATTATTTTTTTCATAGATTTAGACACAAGTTTAATTTCCTTAATAAAATCCACATATTTCAAAATAAATAAATCAGCATAAAAGAGGTCACTTTAGTGACATTTTATTTCAATTTAATTTATTTTGATATAGTGAATCTTAATTTGTAGGAATAAATAATAAATAACTTTTTTTTTGTCAAAATCAACAGTTAAAGTCAAAATAGTCAAAGGTCAAAGCAGTGAAAGGTCCATAGGTTAAAGTCAATAGATTATAAGTCAAAACAGGCCAAGGTTGGACCTGGTTAAAACAGTCCAAGGAAAATGAGATTAAGCCTAAAATCTAACTTGATGCCTTGTTTGGCCCTTATGGTAAGACTTAGCAAATCTTCAATTAAATTAGTCTTTGCAATGGTAAAAAGAAAAATGTATTTATGTCTCTTCCTTTCTTACCGCCAGATTCTCTAACTCATATGTATAAAAAAAGCAATGACTTTCTACTCTTTTTATTTATTTATTTGTTATTATTACTATTTTAATTGAATATATAAAACAAAATCAACTGCAAGTCTTATGCCAAACAACAGCTAGTTTAACATCTTTTATTCGAAACCAAACTTGTTGAATCCATGCAAATCAAAACCATAATACATAACCATTCATAACCATAATACAAGATTACACATAAATAACCATAAATATATGATTACCTACGAATATTTAATTGAATACAATTCTTTACGACAAAAATTCATATATTAACAAAATAAGGAAAAAAATTTTTTTCAATGATTTGATACGAGTGACTCTGATACCACTTGTTGAAAAAATTAAATAAAACTTTAATTGAAAAATATTCCATCTAACCCAAGATCTTATGTTAAATAATTAAGAAAAAATTGATCAGAAGCATGCTTGAATTCATTGAGACTCGGTAGCTTGAGGTTGTTAGTATTTCACGTTTAAATTTTTTTGACAAAGAGAAAATCTTAATATCACTCAAAGATAGGATATGAGTGAATATTACATTATGTTTAGATTAAAGACTTTAACCTATTTATATGTATTATTTTATTTTATTTTAGCCCATCTTTAAAATAAAATAAAATAATTAATTGGGTTTCTACACATTTTAAACCATACCAATTAAGAGATAACTTAAAAGTTAAATAATTTAATTAACTTAATTGATCACTCTTAATGAGCTAATAATTAGATAACACATATAATGTACTATCAATGTTAATATATAGGCTCACATCAAGAAATTTTTCCAACAAGTAATGCCAGAGTGCACATTTATTTCTATTTTTATCAGTAATTATTATAGAGAAAAATAAAATAATAATTTTACATTTTACTTGAAGTTAATATTATTCTTAGTATAAATGATATTTGTATTTCCAATTTTGAAAATAAGGGTCAAGCCCATCTTCAAATCTAAAAATATATGTTTGTGAGACTCCTGTTAAAAATTTTCATCTGCTTTGTGATTTGATTGTCTTTGACTATTGTAATGACACAAATACGTTTCACATGGCTACTTGATTTTTGGCTAATTTGAAGTAGAGAAATAATGGCCAATATGCCTTATAAATAATAATGAAACCTTTCTTTATTGTAAAGGTGAATATATCATTTTGAATATCCACACAATCAATTAATGTATTCAACAATTTTAATAAAAAATTTCAACATATTTTAATCAACTATAACCAATTTAAGCAACTTAATGCTTTTGACATTAATAACTATTAATTTACCACACAATTAATTAATGTATTCAACAATTTTAATAAAAAACTTCAACATATTTTAATTAATAATAACAAGATTTAAGCGACTGAATACTTATGACATTAATAACTATTAATTTACAAAATTTGGTTACTTAATATAATACATTAAAGTAAAAAAATTAAAAAATTAAAAAATTTTGAAAATGGAAATAATTTTATTATAATTAAATTTTTTTAAATATTATGTATTTAAAAATAATAAAGAATATTAACAACATAACAATTATATAAATATATTGTCATATTAATCATTAAAACTTACCTCAATGGCTAGGAGATTACTCTCTCAATTGAAAAAAGCACGTCTTCGAGGACTAAGATTTATTCTCATCATATAGTGGGATCTTTACCACTCATAGAGTTCATTATCCACTTTTTGTGGAGACAGTACTAAATTCATTCAATTAAAATTCTTTTTTCTTAATATATTATACTTGTAATACGAAAATATATACATATATTGTCATATTAATTTATATAAAAAAATTTTGTATATCCTAAAAATAATTATATATATAAAATTTTTAATTTTAATTTTTTGTAAAAAGTTAAAGTTTCATGAATCGACTCCAAGTGGCCCAAATAATTCAAGTAAACAAACAAAACTTCGAAAACGAAAAGCCATCAACTTTATTAGTGAAAATTATTAGCAATCAAATATAAAGAAAGACTTTGAGGATAAGAAATTAGTTATTGATAAGGGCAAGACAAGGACTCATTTGCATTATTGAAGCCAAAGTCTACAAATTTTCGTTTGTTAGTTAATATATTCATCAAGTGGATAGGTGTAAAAAAGATAAGGAGATTTCGTGATAGATATGGAAGATTCGACATTCGTCTTTATGGAACCAAAAGGACAAAACTATACAGAAAGAAAGCAACATTCCATTAACTTTCTGCAAAACAAAAAAAGACTTCAGTGCTGGGAGCTGAACGGACTGATTAAGTCTTAGAGTAAAATGTGGCAACGTTAATCATAATTATGTACGAACTTTATTACAGTGGTGACTACGTACCATTGATGGTGATGCTAGTGTGCATTTCCTTTTATTTTTATGAGTAATTATTGCAGAGACAAATCAAATAAAATAATAATTTTACATTTTATTATCATAATTATCTAATGTTAATCCTAAGACTAGTCCTAAAACGAATTTATTTTGTAACTTAGCCAAGTATTTTTGTAATTTTACATTTTTATATGAACTAATCTTGAATATATATATATATACAATTATTACGTAACCTTTTATCATTTTATTCTAAAAATAAGGTCATTAAAACACGTGTTAAATTAAACTAACAATTAAAACCACAATTTTCCAACTCAAAACAAATTAAAAGGAAAAAAAAAAACTTGAGAAAGATCAAGATCAAGGCCCTTGAAATTAAATCAAAAATCCATATTTGTTGACTTATATCTATTAGTCAATAATTTTGAATGAATACAGCAAAATACAAGAAAAATTAAATAAAAAATTTACTTTTTCTTACAGATAAAAAATGTCAAAGAATACTATGTTTACAAGAATTGAAAGAAAAAATCACAATAACTATTAAAAATTAAATAATAAAAAATTAAGGAAAAGTAACACGTGCCTGAATTTCTTAAACAATTTTTTTGTTTTTTAAAGAAAAATAAAATATTAAAACAATTATTTTTATTTTTTAACTCACTATTTTTTTAAAAATTTTTACAATCGACAAAATAAAAAACCAGAATAATAATAAAATTAGGAATTCACAAAAATAATTGTTATTTTATAAATAAAACATATCATAAGTTTTTTCTAATGTAACAATATTGCTTTTAGACCATTGGTCATAAAACTAGTAAGTCATTTAAGGTTCTAAGTAACAATAGAAATTAAAGATTTAAACCTTTCGTCAATGAGATTTTTTACTCTTATTTAAATATTTTTCAATTAAAAATAACGACAAATCAAAATTTTATATAATTTAATAAAATTGGTTTTATTGTAAAATTTTTTCTCAGATAAATGTCACTTCCCCTAAAGTTTGAAATAAGTTCTCTTACATTTAACAAGTACTTACTTTCCTTATCATTAACTAACCATTAGTTTTTTTAATGGAATTTCGGACATTTTTTTGAATTTAGCAGCCATGAATATAAAACTTGATTTTAATATACACAAATATAATTAAACTTAGTGCAATATTTGAAGTTAACAAGTCACTTTGTAAATACAAATATTTTTTTTATGATTAAAATACATCATGTTAGTTGAGCAGACAAAATCTCTTTTACAATATAGGAGATTTGAGATTCAAACCGTTCACACCATATTAGAAATGTTTTTGGTTTATTTTGTTCTAAAATGATTTTGAATGAAATATAAATGATTGTTTATTGTAGGAATTATTTCAACAATTTTGTAAGTACATTAAACAAAGTAATACCAGATCTCAAGTAATTATTCTTATTTTTTTTCTCATCAATTAAATGATACGTTTTACAATTTTTGAAATTATTAAGCTCTAGGTGCAGACAACAACAACAACAAAAAAGAATATCCACAACCCTGTCCAATCGATAAAAGATTGTAAGGCCAAAAAAAGCCCACCTCTTTTTCTAATTAATAGAAATCGTATGCCTGTTTAAAGTCAGAGACGTGAATTATTAGTCTATTAGATGTAATTAATTTCAATTAATCGATATTTAATTTTCATTCATAAATTCAAGAACTAATATTATGCAGAAATTTCTTTTCATTACTAATAATTCAAATGTATGTTTCATAATTTAGTAAATATATTCAACTACACCTAAATGAATAAAAGCATTTTGAGATGAACATAATTTATAAAGAAAGCCAAAACAAAAGCTGTTAATTTTAACGTAAAAAAAAAAAGGACTATACACTTTATCAAACAAATTGAAGAACAATTCCAAACAGTACAAAATTAAGTAAAACCGTAAAAATAATGCTAGAAAAACAAAAACATTTTTAAACTAATTTTTGAATTGATCAGAAAATTTAAACTCCATAATATAAATGCTCTACGTTTTGTCTGCAATAAACAATACTGAGAATCAAGACTGCTACGAATATTTCAGGCAAAATCTTGATAATAATATTATTTTTTTCCCCTGTAATGCATGGTTATAAAATACATGTCATTCCTACAAAATAGCACCCACGCCTGTTCTTCTACAATTACATTTCACAGTGAATTTTCCTGTGAAATTTGATAAAGCCAATATAGGTGCTTTAGTCATAACTTCCTTTAATTTTTTAAACGCAATCTCGGCAAGTAATATCCAAGCAAAGCAGTGATGGAGCGCCTGTAAGGTTTGAGGGGGCCCTGACCCCTGGCCTTCACAGATTTTTTTTTTTAATATTTTATCATAAATATTTATATTTTTTATCCCATTTTTCAATTTATATAAATTTTAACCTTTTGAAACATTCTCATTTCATCTTTTAGTTTATTAATTATTTTTAAAATATCTTCTAATTAACTTTATTTTTTAATCATTTTACTCAACTCTCTTTTGTCCCTCCTAATTTTCTAGTTTTGACTCTACCCCTAACGTAAAAGAACCCTTTCGTTACATGTTTCAAAAAGGTCTAATTATTTTATCAAAGTTTTGAATGAATTTTCAGTACTAATCCGTTAACCCAAAAAATTCACTTATGACTCAAGTGTAGCAAATTTAGACCAATTAATCATCATGATAACCTTGCTAGAATCTATTATGACGCCTTCGTCCGAAATTACATACCTAAGATAATAAATGTGTCTTGAACCAAACTAACACTTTTTTCTTTTTAACAAACAACTTCTTAGTTCTAAATACAGATAACACAATTTAAAAATGGTGAAAGTGATCATCTTGAGTTTGATTGTATATAATTATATAATAAAAAGTTACTAATACAATCTTGCATAAGTAATCTCGAAATACCTCACTCATTAACACCTGCAATGTAGACGAAATATTGGAGAAGCTAAATGACATTACCTGTAACTCATAATACCCATGACGGGTTTTAAAAGCTATCTTGGCGGTATCTTTGTCTAGTACTCGAATTTGATGATATCTACTTCTTAAATCCAATTTTGACAATTTTTTAATATCATGCAACTCATCTACCAGCTCCTCAAATACTGAAATTGGGAATCGATCCTTGATGATAATCTTGTTAAAGACGCAATAGTCAACAAACATGCGTTTTGACCTATCATATTTTGTTTAATAAGTTTACTATAGATGAATAAGGTCTATTGTTGGTAGAGTTGGCAATTCGGGTTCACGAGTCATGTTCGCGTCATGTTAAATAATTAATTGTGTCAGCAGCCCTCAACCCGAACATGACCTGTTTATTAATCGTATCAAAAATCTTCAACTTGAATACGATCTATTTATTAAACAGGTAACACGACACGATACGACCCATTAACCTATTTATTAATTAAATGATTGTGTTGAATTGAGTCGTTTATTATTCGGCTAATCAAGTTGACCTGTTAACTCGTTTAATTTAAATGAAAAAAATTGTAATTGTGCAGAATCAAACCCAAAACCTTAATTTAATACAGTTTTAACAATTGAGCTATGATTATATTTTTGTTTAAATTGTAAATGCATTATCTATTCATATCACATTTTAAGTTTTTTTTTTATATTATAATGTTAACTTATTTTATGTAGAATTATATTTAAATTGTGACTGCTAAATTATTCAAGTAATTAACATAAAATTATTTAATGAAAAGTATTTTTAAATTAAAAAATTACTAACAATAAAAAATTAAAAAATTAAAATTATAATGTATTGCATTTATTTCTTTTCTTTTCTTTTTTAATTTTTACAATAAAAATCAAAGAAAAAATAGAAAAAATTTAAATCTCTTGTAAAAACTATTTATGAATACTATATTTTATAAAAATCGATTATGGATAAAATTTTTTTGTATACTTTTATTATCTAAAATCATATTGTAATTGTTAGTGAATATATATTTAAGCTTGACAACAATGAATAAGCGAGTGAAATACTCACTCATTAGTTTCAAAAAAGGAAAAAAAAAAAAAAAACTATAATGTTCAAACCTAATTATAACTAACATAAGCCTGAATTTGTCGATATATAAATAGCACTTATTTATTTAAATTTAAATATACAAATATATTGATTTTTTTATTTATAACATTTTCTATTGTTTATTTTGAAAATTAAGTTATAATGCTCAAATTTAATTACAACTAACACAAAATAAAAATTTTATTTAAATATAATTAATGAAACATTCTTATTTAACTATCAATGACAAATTAACATATTATTTAAAGTTAGAATGTTATGCTATTTAATTTTTGTAATACATTAAGTAGTTATTAATTTTCATACTATTATTAATGTAATAATTATGAATTAACAAGTCAAGTATCACATAAGTTATTAAAATTACGTATATAATGCAATATATTTTAACTAATTATGTTGATACACTTTAGTTAGAAACTTAAATAAATATTAGCAATTAAATTTGAAAGTTTTTAAAAAATGACATACTAATGAAGTGGTATGTCACATCGATTTTTTTATTGTTCGATAAATTTATTTTCTTTGCACAACTATATTTTAGTTGACCATTACAAATAAGTTAAAATATTTTATTTTAAGTTAAATATCTTAATTACAAAATTTAAGTAAAATATTTTAATGTTATTTTATTTATAATTTATAAGTAATTAATTTTAAATATTAAATTAAAATAAATACTTTTAAGACTATTAAAAGTAATTTAGTAAAGAGGAACAAAACTATTTTATATAAATAATGGGCCTACAAATTTTACCAAGTTGTAATTGTGGTTTAGTGGTAAAAGTCTCACTAATTTATTATAGAGTCCTAGGTTTGAATCTTACTCTTTGCAATTGAATTTTTTTATATTGAATAGTCAAACTCTTCAAGTTAAATGGGTCAATTCGATTACCTGCTTAACCCGACACGATTACTCGTATAAATAGGTTGGCAGGTTAATCGGGTTAACCTAATATAATTACTATCTTAATAGTAACCATATCATAAATGAGTTGACTAGTTGAGAAGATTAAACTCGGACATGACCCGATGTCATAAATGAGTTGACGGGTTGAGAAGATTAAATTCGGACACAACCCGATTAATAAACGAGTGACACAAATAGTAATTATGTCAGTTTTACTCAACCCAAACCCGTAAAATTCGTGTCGAGTTCACAGGTCGTGTCCAATTTTGCCACCCCTAATTGTTGGGTATAATAACTCCAATTGAAAGCATTTTAGCCACCAAACCCTTAACCTTAGCCTTTTAATAATGCGGGTAATGATGTGGCTTAATGCAAACGAAAGAACTCCCTAGCATTAGTGATATCTTATGATTATGCATTCATTGTGGAGACGTAACCTTGAATTCTTTAAATACATCCTAAAATTCAACCAAAAGTTGTTGAAGTCTATTATCTTCGTGCTTGTTTGCATATTTTGGAAGTGGCTTCCTAAATGAGTACATTTGAAGAAATAAGACATTTTTCTTCTTCTTCCTTACTGCACGCTTGAATTTAAAATCCTTACTCAGTTGATCTTCTGAAATAATCATTCCTTGGAGTGCAACTTTCTTACGTTCAATTTTATGCATTATTTGCAATCTTGTAGAGACCATAAAGTTGATCCAGGTATTATGTAGTATTGATACAAAAATCATATTTCGAAGAAAGAGATAAAAGCAAAGCTAATTTAATAAAACTATTTATATTATTTCTAGTAATCAATATAACAGCTTAGTCCACCAGGAATATTGTCTGCTTTAGGTATACAGCCTATCATTGTTATTTTTTAGGTTTTTCAAGCCAAAAAACATATAATAAGGGTTAGAATATGCTGACTTATATACCCAGCATTTCTCCTGTACTTTGTTGATGAGACATTTGCTAAGGTATCATAGACACTCTTTTTGGGACTCAGCGTCCTTGCTAATGTTTGCCCACTATAGATAAAAAAGACATGTGGAAGATATGTAGGGTGGCTCTGATATTAATTGTAATGGCTCAGTCTACTAGAAATATTGTGCACTTTTGGCATATAGTCTGTCATGGTTTTATTTTTGGGCTTTTCAACTTAAAATGTGTCTACTGAGGTTTAAAGCTTATTGAATTATATACCCAACATCTCTCCTGTGCTTTATCAATATGGAATTTGTTTAGGGTGTTACATACACCCCTTTTTAGGACTTAGCATTTTCACTGAAGCTTGTACTATTATCATTCAAAAGTGCAAATAGAGTGGGTTTGATACCATGTTTGCAAGACCCTAAATTCGACATTTACCAAAGAGACGCCAATTAGGGTGTTATGAAAAATTTTTAAACTTCCAAAACAAAACCATATCTTAAAGAACACAATGCTATAATACTAATTATAATGACATAGTCCACTACAGATATTATTCACTTTAGGCACACAACCTATCACAGTTTTCTTTTTGGCCTTTGCAACCTAAAACGCATCTACTGAGGGTTAAAGCATGCTTACTTATATACGTATCATTTTTCTTGTGCTTTTCTGACTTATATACCCATAACCTCTCATATGCTTTTTAGATGTAGGATTTGCATAGAGTGTCAAATAGATAATTTTAACAGCCCAGTCCACTAGTGATATTGTCCACTTAAGATAGACAGCCAATCATAACTTTATTTTTAGGCTTTTTTACCCAAACTGTGTCTACTACGGGTTGGAACATGCTGAATTATATACTTAGCATCTCTTTCATGCTTCATCGATATGGGATTTGCTTAGGGAGTCCTATACACCTCCATTTGGGGCTCAATGTCCTCGCTAAGGTTTGCCCTGCCATGTCTTAGAGGACATGCAAAGTAGTTCTATACCAATGTAATAGCCAAGGCGAACAGAGATATTATTCGCTTTGGGCACACAGCCCTTCACAATTTTATTTTTACCCAAAATGCGTTTACTAAGGGTTAGAGCATGCTGACTTTTATACCAAGAACTCTCATGTACTTTACCAATATAGGATTTGTTTAGGGTGTTAGATATAAACCTTTTTAGGACTTAACATCCTGACTGAAATTTGCCCCACCATTGTTTAAATGCACACGCGAGTGGGTTTGATATCACTTTTAAAATACCTAAAATTTAATGTTCACCATTGTGACGCCAAACTAAGGTGGTAAGAAAAACTTCCAAACTTCTAAAACAAAGGCTTATCTCAAAGAACATAATGTTCTTATGCCAATAGTAACATCGCAGTTCACTGGAGATATTATTCGCTTTAGACACACAACATGTTATGGTTTTTTTTTTTTTTTTGGACTTTTCACCTTAAAATGCATCTACTCAAGGTTGAAACACACTAACTTATATACCAATCATCTTTCTCATACTTTGTTGATGTGGCATTTGCCTAAAGTGTCACATAGATAATTGTAATAACCCAATTCACTAATGATATTGTCCGCTTTAGACAGACAGCTTGTTACAATTTTCTTTTTAGGCTTTTCAACTTAAAATGTGTCTACTGCAGGTTGGAACATGCTAAATTATATACTTAACATTTCTCTTATACTTTATCAACGTGGGATTTATCTGGGGGTCATGTATACCCCTATTTGGGAATCAATGTCCTTGGCTGAGGTTTGCCCCGCCATAGCTTAACAGGACATGCAGTGGCTTTAATATTGATTGTAACAGTCAAATTCACTAGTGATATTGTTTACTTTGGGCTTACAGCCTGCTACAGTGTTGTCTTCGGGTATTTCAACCCAAAACTCTTTTACTAAGAGATAAAACATGCTGACTTGTATACATCTCTCCCAAGCTTTATCAGTATGGGATTTGCCTAGAGTGTTACATACACCCCTTTAGGACTCAATGCCGTCGCTGAGGTTTGCCCCACCACTATTTAAGAGTATACGCAGAACTGCTTTAACATTATATTTGCAATAATTCAAAATTTGACATTCACTAAAGTGATGCCAAACAAGGGTGTTACGAAAAATAAATCCCAAAACAAAACCTCATCACAAAGTACGTGATGCTCTGATACCAATTGTAACAAAACAGTCCATTAGAAATATTGTCTACTTTGGTTACACAACTGCCATGGTTTTGTTTTCGGACTTTTAAACCTAAAAAATGTGTCTATTAAGGGCAAGAGCATGCTGACTTATATACCAGCATTTCTCTTGCGCTTTGCTAATGTGGAATTTACTTAGAGTGTAACATAAATAATTATAAGAGTCTAGTTTACTAGAGATATTGTTTGCTTTGGGCACATAATCATAGTTTGTTTTTAGGCTTTCAAATGAAAACGCATTTGCAGAGGGCTATAGTGTGTTGACCTATATACTTAGCATCTTTACCATACTTTAGCATTATAGGATTTACCTATGGTGTCACAAACACCTCTCTTTGAAATCTGTATCCTTGCTGAGGTTTGCCCCACCATCGTTTAAGAGCATATGCGGAGTGGCTCTGACACCATGTTTATAACACCTTGAATACAACGTTCATCAAGGTAACACTAAACTAGAGTGTTATAAAAATCTTATCTTTAAGAATATAATGCTTTGAAACCAATTATAACAACAGAGTCTACTAGAGATATTCTCCACTTTAGGCATATAGATTGTCATGGTTTTATTTTCAGTTTTGTAACCCAAAACTAGTCTAATGACTGTTGGAGCATGCTGACTTATATACCTAGTATCTCTATCATATGTTGCCTAAAGTGTCACATAGATAATTGTAACAGTCTAGTCTACTAGAGATATTATCCGCTTTGGGCATACAGTCAATCACAATTTTGTTTTCAAGCTTTTCAACCTAAAATATGTTTATTGAAGATTAGAGCATGTTGACTTATATACCTAACATCTCTTCTAAGCTTTACCGATGTGGGATTTGCCTGAGGTGTCAGATCTACCAGCTATGGGACTCAGTGTCTTCACTAAGGTTTACCCCACCATCATTCAAGAATACATACAGAACGGCTCTGACATCATCTTTGCAACACCTTGAAATTTGACATTCACCAAAATGACACCAAACTAAAGTGCTACAAGAAATTTCCAAAGTCCCAAAACAAAACCTTATCTCAAAGATCTTTATGCTCTAATACTAAATATAAAAATATAGTTTACTAAAGATGTTGTCTGCTTTGGGTACACAACCCATCATGGTTTTATTCTTGAACTGTTCAACACAAAACACATCTACTAACTACCAAAGTATGCAGACTTATATACCCAGCATCTATCTCGTATTTTTCGATGTGAAATTTGTCTAAAGTGTCACATAGATAATTGTAACAACTTAGTCCAATAGAGATATTATTCACTTTAGGCATATAGCTCATACGGTTTTGTTTTTGAACTGTTTAACCCAAAACACGTCAATTGAGGGTTGGAGAATGCTGACTTATATACCCAGTATCTTTTTCGTGCTTTGCCAATGTGAGATTTGGCTAGCGTTTTACGTAGATAATTGTAAGAATGAAAGAGATGATGGGTATACAAGTTAACATGCTCCAACTCTTAGTAGGTGCATTTTGAAAAGCTCAAAAATAAAACTGTGACATGCTATATGCCCAAAACGGATAATATCATTAGTGGACTAGGCTATTATAATTATGTAATACCTTAGGCAAAGCATACGAGAGATGCTATGTATATAAGTTAGCATGTTCCAACCTTTAAAAGGATTTCAGCTAAAAAGTCCAAAAATAAATCCGTGATGGGTTGTGTGCTCAAAATAGATAATATTTCTATTAGACTGGGCTGTTACAATTGGTATTAGAGCTATTTTGCGTATTCTCTTGAACAATGGTGGGGCAAATCTCAGCAAGGATGCTGAATCCCAAACAAAAGGTATATGTGACACTTTAGGCAAATCTTACATTGGCAAAGCATAGGAGAAATGTTGGGTGTATAAGTCAACATACTTCAACCTTTAGTAGACGCATTTTAGGTTAGAAAGCTCGAAACAAAACCATAATTCTGTGAAAAGTTGTATGCCCGAAGTAAAAAATACCGATGAATTGGGCTATTACAATTATGTGACACTCTATGTAAATACCACATCGCAAATCACAGGAAAGATACTGGGTATATAAGATAGCATACTCCAACCGTTAGTAGATGGGTTTTAGGTTGGAAAGCTTGAAAACAAAATCGTTATCACCTGTGTACCCAAAGTGAATAATATTTCAAGGGATTGGGTTATTATAATTGGTATTGGTATCACTTCGTGTGTTTTTTTGAGCGATGGTGGCTCAAACTTTATCAAAGACGTTGAGTCATAAACAGAGGTGTATGTGTCACCTTAAGCAAATCCTACATTGGTTCAGCATAAGAGAAATGTGGATTTATAAGTCAGCATGCTCTAACTCTCATATTAGCCCTATGGCTAATAAACCATTATTTTGATGATAACAAACTTTGATATACTTGATCAACCAAATTCTTCTTATAGTGTTTGTTATGATATTTTTAGCCTAAAGAATTGGGATATAAGTTGATTATCAAAAGGACATAAAAAATCAAACATTCATGAATAGCAAAATCAGAATCCCCCGAGAGCAAATTGAAGAGGAAATTTGAAGAATTGAAGACACATATTAGGTGATTTTTTATTTATAATATGTTTCTAAAATTAAATATTGGTATGCATATAAAAACTCAAATTTATTTTTCATTAAAATAAATATTTTTAAGCTTTTCAAAAATTTATATAGTTATATTGTTTTGAAATGAATATTTTAAATATGTGAAAAATAGCCATAAGTCTTTTAGATGGGTTAAATTACAAGTTTTTGAAATTTGAAAATCAGAATAAAATATAACTTTTGAAGACTTGAAAAAGTGGACCAAATTGAGAAAGTTTAAAGTTTGAAATTGGAAAAAATTGCAAGATTTTGAAACCTTAAAAACGGACTAAAATGTAAAGTTTTCAAATTTGTGAATAGTATTTGTGAAAAGTGTAAATTGAATGACTTGACTATATTGGTCAACTGAACTTCTAAAAAATTAAATTTTGACACTCCTAGTAGCTAGTATTTTAATATAAATACTAGTTTAAGCTTAATTGGAACAAGTTTTGGGCTATTGGAAAACTATGTTTCATGTTTCAGAAATGCATTATAAAGATAAAACTTTAACTTCATTACACACTCTAGTTTTCATTTGTAATATTAAAAAGAAAGAGTGTTTATATGTCACTTGATCAAACTCTTTGATCAAGTTTATTATCTTTGTTTTATTTATGTGTGAGTGTGAGGGAAACACTCTTAGATTGTGAGGTTAAAGTGACACCCGTAAGTCACTTATTTGTAAAGGTTAGAGAGACACTCAGTCAAACCCTGCATAGCACCGAAAAGTCTACTTGGAGTTATATTTGCCTGCCTTTAGATTTGAAAGCACAAGTGGTCGAATCCTCAATCTTTTAACTTGAAGACATGGCCGTAGGTCAAAGTTTGCATAATCACATAAAGATCATTGTGTTTAATCTCTCTCCCTCTACTCGCTATTATTATTTATGTTTATAGTTGTTATACATAATATTCACACACATTAAAGCTTAATTTGTTGACATTCATATATTGGTGATTAGAATTGTGTATTAAATTACGTGTTTCACAATTTGGAATATTTGAATTGCTTGGTGTTGGCTATTGGGTTGCTTGTAAATTGTTAAAATTCTTAAAAACTCAATTTATCCCTCCTTTTGGGTTGCCACGTTAGTATTTCACTTTAGTTGACACGTTTGGGTTGAAAAGCTCAAAAGCAAAATTGTGATGAGTTATGTGCTTAAAGCAGACAATGATTTTGGTGGATTGGACTGTTGCAATCAAGCCTTTGTAGTCTAGTTTACTCAACAATTATAGAAGATTCTAAGTGTAGCTGGTTAAGATATATGAATTGAGAGAAATAGTATTAGCTTTTATTATAAATTCCTTCTTTATTTTAATCATCTTGAGAAACCAATAAAAGACTTCTCTATTTATAGATTGTGATATAGGCCATATCAGCTAAACCATATAAATAACTTCTTGATTTGTTTGATGATTGTTTTAGTTAAGTTTATTTGTTGGTTTTGTGTTAACTGATTGCATATTTTATTCTTGATAATTCTTCAACATGGAATTGGAAGTTAGTCATTAATAAGTTGTTCAAGATAGCTTAAACACAAAGTCGTATTAACCAATTAGTATTAAAGCCTTGTTTCTTGAAATTTTCTTGAACCTAAGTAATAGTATGGTAGGAAAGGTTTCAAAGGAAAAAACTGTACTAGCACTATTAGAAAAACTGGAAAACAGGTACATGACTAAGTCTTTAACCAATAAGTTGTATCATAAGAAGAAGTTGTATACCTTTTCTCTAGCAGAAGGTGGTTCTGTAAAAGAACACCTCGATGAACTTACTATAATCATTCTTGATCTTGAAAACCTTAACTCTATGATACCCGATAAAGATCAAGCCATTTTTCTTTTAAATTCACTTTCATGTCCTCTTGAGTATTTGTTTGACACACTTACACTTGAGGGAGAATCAATCTCGATGAAGGAGGTTGAGGCAACTTTGAATACCAAAAAACTTAAGAAGAAATGTAAGACAAGTGAATCTTTTAATGAGGAAGGACTTATGACAATGAAAGAACTAAAACTCAGTTTAGATTTGAATTCAAGAAGAAAGCATTGAAATGTTTCCAATGCCATAAAAAAAGGTCACTTTAAGAGAAATTACCTTAAGAAAATATTAAAGAACAAAGAAAAGAAGAAGAATGATGCAAATCCTACGGTAGCTTCAAAGAAAAATTTGGAATTAGATGATGAAGGTTGTATGTTTGTAGATTTACTTATTGCTTCAAACAAGAATATAGAATGTTAATAGATCCTTAACTGATACTGGAAAATGGAGGTTTGTTTAGCGATTTAGGTTTTTACTAAATAATACTTGAAATAACCTCTCCTCCTAAGGTTTACAAAAAAAAAAAAGGATACAAAAACACCACCCTAATTTGCTGCCAAAGGTTGTAGAACTTAAAAGAATACTCACCACTCTATAAAAATTCTCCACAAGAGATACAGAGTATAGAATACCAAAATTTTATTTAACTCAACTCAAAACAACTTTATTTTAATGCTATAGACTTGAAACCTTTATATAAACTCTTACAAAAAAAAATGTCAAAGGTTAGGCCAACAACCCCTAAAAATTTCAATGGTTAGGCTAACAACTATTATCTAACTTTGACAAATGAAAATAAACATTTAAAATTCTTTGAAAATAAACTAAAACAGTTAAGACATTAAATTACAGCTCACCAAATTCTTCTATAATATAGAAATTAAATAAAATACATTGAATTTAAGGTAAGAAATCTTTAAAATTCATGCATCTAGATTTTGCCAAGAAAATGAATATATTGTGAATAAGTTATTATAACTTTCTCTAGAGAACTCCAAATGTTAAACCGTAAAATTCTATAAAAAGCTTACTTTAACTTTCCAATGGTACCAACCTCTTTCTAAAATATTACTTTAGTGAATACAGTTTAAATTTTAAAATTATCCCTTTGACAGTGTCTTCATAACTTAGTAAATTAGAGTAATCTTCTTGAACTTATTGGCACTTAAATTTTGCTCTTAATGTTTGGACACTCTCATGTCATTAATTCATAATGGTCATTTCATATATGCTTTTCTAAAGGCTCTTTTGTGTCGAATAAGCCTTATAAAGATATTGATGGGGAATAATGTAGTATTTTTCTTATTGGAATAGGGTATGATTCGGCAGATAAAGTGTAAAAGGGTTAGAAAAGACAAGACTTATACCTGAATTGAGAGTAATTTGTATGCAACTATGTATAAAAAATTTGAGTTTTCAAATGCTAAACTAATTGTTGTAATTATTGTAAATTTGTTTTATCTAGGCAATCATTACTTGAATAAGTGAAAATACAAGAAAAATATAAAATATAATTGCTAACCTAGTGGCAGAAATAGAAATATAAAAATTAAAGGTAATAGTATGAGTGTGTTAAAACTGATATAAGTTGGTTTTAGGGCCTTGACTTTACCTAATTATCACCATATTTCTCTATATTGGGGTTTGTTATGCTTTCAGCTTCAATAAACTAATCACGGGTTATAAACTAACCTCGTTCCCTTTCTTAATGCATCACAAAGTCCTATATATATTTGCAGCTGATGCCAGTATCTAACCCAATTAATTACATGTTCATTTAGCTTTACCTGTTATTAATCACTAAAGACTCAATCACCTGTTGATTTCTTGATATTCCTATTATTAATCCGATTATCTAGATATTGATATTCTCTTGAACTCTTAAAAGTCTAAACAATATTTCCTAATCCCAATGAACAAATTAAACATTCCTAAGCACTAATTAATTCATGATTAATCAAATAATTCATCAAACAATAAATTATAAGTATTCAGTACAAGGAAAACACAAAGGATTGAAGCATACTAAGTTTAACAAATTCCAAATTAATCAAAGCACAGTTTGATCAGATATATCAAGATCTTAGAAAATAAAGTCTAAACTTACATATTGCAATCCAACAATAAATTCATCTTAAAGTTCATAATTCTCCAACAATCACAAATATTGATAACAATATGAAATTTAAGAAAAATTAAAGAGTTTAAGAGATAAAACTAGTATAGATGCTGCTTTAAGTCCACTGATCTTTGAGTTTCCTTTCAAAATGCTCCAAGTGTAAACGATTCTTCATTTTTTCTCACCAGAAAATCCTTTAGCTATTTCTCTTTCTCACTCTAAAAACCTCATTTCTAAAATTGGATCCAAGTGGTGAATATTTGGAAAACACAAAAACCTAGAAATGGCCAAATCTGCCAGCCAAAGTCAATTCAATGGCTGAATATAACTCAAAGATGTGACTTGCGTTATAAGAGACATAAGCACGTAGTGGTTAGTGATAGTGCGACCAAACGTACCTTACTTTACTTACGCGTGCCATTACCTTGGGCCAACCTAACCCTGGGCATCACTAATATGGCATGGCCATGCATTCGACTAGGCACGTGCATGCCATGCTTGCTATCTAAGGGTGGTCCTCTGTTGCTTTTATGCATCGTATTCTCATCTATTCTTCCCATCTTGTTTGCCTATTTCCCTGTTGCCTCTTTTCATGCTTAACTCACCTTGAATTGATGTTTTCTTGCCTTTCTACACATAAACACAAAAATTCATCAAATAACACTAGCGCTTGAGGGTTTATGCAAATATACTCACTTATCAAAATCTCTTATCCTTAGGTAAGTTAGATCAATTGGTTGTATGTTTAAGGTTAGGAATGGTATTAATAAAGCATATAAGACCAATGGTTTGTATGCACTTGAAAGCAAGATTGTAACTGGATCTATTTTAGTAGATATGAAGACTAAAATAGATAAAACTAGGCTATGACACTAAAGTTTAGCACATATGAGTGAAAAGGGATTGAAAGAGTAAAGCAAACAAAGGCTACTAAAAGGTGATAATATAAACTACCTTAGCTTTTGTAAAGATTGTGTCTTAGGTAAAGCCTGCAAAGTTAAGTTCAACCCTGGTGAAATAGAACGAAAGGAAACTAGAGTATATTCATTCTATTTAATAGGGACCATCTCAAGTACCATCATTAGGTAAAGCAAGGTATTTCTTGTTTATAAGTAATGATTGTTTCAACAAAGCTATGGTTGTCTATGGTAAGGAATAAGAATCAAGTGTTTGAAAAGCCTAAGGTATACAAGAATTTGGTGGAGAAGCAAACTAGCAGAAAGGTAAGAAAGCTTAGAATCGATAATAGACTTGAGTTTTGCAATATTTTTTTCAATAAATATTATGAAAAGAAGGGATTACAAGGCATAAGACTATAAGAATGACTTCTTTAGTAGAATGGCATTGCTGAGAGGATGAATAAAACTATACTAGAGAAACTTATATGCATGTTGCTATATACAAAGCTCTCAAAAACATTTTTAATAAAGGTGGTGGATGTAGCAATTTATCTAATTAATAAAAGTCTTACTATGGCTTTAGATGGCAAGGCACCAAAACAACTTTGGTTTGGCAAACCAGTTGACTATGGAAATCTTAAAGTTTTTGGAAGTATGGCTTATGCACTCAAAAAACATGGAAAGTTAGAACCAAGATCATTAAAGTGTGCATTTCTAGAATACTCATTAAGGATGAAAGGATATAAGTTGTGATGTCCAAGTCTAAAAAATTGTATAATTAGGTTTAATGAAAGTCAAATGTTGAATTCCCAAGAAAATGCACAAAAAGAGGATAAAAAAATGGATCTTTAAGCTCAAGGATAGCATACTAAGAGCGCAATCACAGAGATTCAATGCAAGGTTAGTGGCAAAAGGTTTTACTAAGAAGGAATAAGAAGATTTCAATGAGATATTGTCACCATAAATTGTCAAACTCGCATCTATAAGAACATAGTTGGATAGCTACATATCTAACACATCTGCCGTAATTAAATCTTATAAGCCATTAATGAGACAACTGACCTGGTGATTCTTAGGAAAGTGTTTCGCCTGAGACAGTCATCTCTCAAAATGAGTTTGATAATCGCAAATATACCATTATATTGTAGTTTGGTTTATTCGCCAAAAGAAACTTTGAATCTTTTTGCTCCAAGCCTTTAATTCAAGCCATTCTAAAATCACAACCAAGTCATCATTCCCTTCTTTTGCTTAAGTAACTGACACCGTAATTGAGCATTCGCCAATAAAAACCTTCAAATTTTATTGCTCCAAACCTTTAATTCAAGCCATCTTGAAATTCCAATCAAGTCATCATTCCTTTATATTGCTTGAGTAACCCATACTGTAATTAAGCATCTTCATTTGTCGTGTTGTTAAATTCAAAAGATTACACCCTATAAAACCAGCTAGTTGCATCTTCTTCTCCATTGAAACGAGGGATATCAATTTTGGCAAACTTTGAAATATATAGCAACTCTTTAAGGTGTGCCTTGTTGGTGCTCCTACGCCATTTAGTAGGATATTGAAGTGGTGCCACTGAATTTTCTCCATCCTGATCTGGCTGAATATTATTTCGTGAACTCAACTATGTAGAGAGTTCATTAAGCTTTTCAAAAATTTGTTGTTGACCTGCTCTAAGAGTTTTTCTGTCCTCTAATTTCTCCGTTCGTGAATCCATGCCCTCTTTGATACCACTGTGATAAGTATCAGAATTAGTTCTTTTGTTGTTGTTAAAATTTATGGTAAGAAGAGAAGATTATAACAAGAAAAATTCCAGATTAACTATAAGGACCTTTGCCTCAATAAATTTTATAATGAATTAAAATTGATGATCTCTCCAATTGACACTTTTATGATTTATTAATAGCCAATACTACACAACCTCAATGAAAGTCGAATGAAATAGAGCATAGAATCCAAGTTAACAGAGAAGACTAGGTCTTCACGACTTATCTGGTCTAACATAACAACCTTGACTGAATAGTTGAAGATACAACTCAACTACTTTAACTCTCATATCACTATTGAAAGTTAGGGAATTGTATTATTACTCCACTAAATAAAATTAATTTGAATTAATCAATATTTAATTTTCAGTCATAATTTCAAGAACTAATAATATGCAAAAAGAATTTCATTAATATAATATAAATATATTGTTTATAATTTTATAAATTTATATTTAAACATTGATCTTCAACTACGCTTAAATATATAAGAACGTAAATTGTAAAGAAAGTTAAAACCAAGCTCTGATGTCTTCATCATTATTGGAATAGCTGTGATAGTGATGTCGATGGATGAAATCGTCTTCGTATTTTTCAAATCCAACAGACCCATTTCGATAAATCCATCGATTTCGTGGTCAATGATTGCGGTGTTGCAATGGTGGTGTCAAAGTTACATCTCCTTCACGGCTTCATCATCCTTGTTCTTCATCCATTCCTTTGTTGGTGTATCTCCATCATGAATGCATCAAACTTAGCTTCAAGCCGTTGCTTGAGATCTCTAATAGCACTCTGCAAAGCTTTCATGTCGTGCTCACTACTACCAACTTGGTTGCTACTGTCCCCTTTGGTAGCCAGAGAGTTCAGGGTATGACCGTTGCTCTGATACCAAAGAAGCTGCGGAAGCACAATTTTTCGAGAAGAATTTGTCTTGGAGAGATTAAGATTCTCGATCCTTCTCTCAGAACCAAAGAAAAGCTAAAGAAAACAATAGAAGATTTTGTAGGAAAAAATTATCTTGTTCTATTTCTACCTCCTCAAATAGACAGGATAACCCTTTAACGTCAAAACTTACAGAACAATTGGTTTTGCATTACAGTTAAAAGCACCTAAAATTCGAAAAATGTACAAAATATCAAATGAGGCAAAGTTTTTAAAAAAAAAAACAGAAAATAAGGCTTAAACTTGCTGCATCGTTAACTTTGCCAATACTGAGATTGAAGATAGAATATATGGAAATTCGAGATTGATTAACTAGTGAAGACAGGCAAAGAATGGATTTTGTTCAATGATTTTGAATTTTCTCCTCATCTTGCTTTTCCATGCTGCCCATTCATGATGTGGCTTCATTCTGGATTCTGATCAAAGCATTGCGACATTTTGACCTAGGGGCTTGGAGCTTATAATGGATGGGAAATACTCAAGTAAACATTACAGTTAATGGATATGAAGACGAAAGCAAACGCTACGGGCTCTCCTCAATCTACATGTGATAGCCATAGAATCTTTGATATTGTGAATAATAACATGTACAAGAGTGATTACTTGAGTCTGAAGTAGCTTGGGAGGCTGGAATTTGGGTTGCAAAAGGTGGATAACTTTACTGATTTGGCCAATTCTAACATTATGTCTATATCTTAATTATTATTTTTTCATTTTAATTTTAACTAACATTTTTATAAGTTAAAAAATTAAAAAATTAATTATATTATAATATATATTAAAAGGTTTGAATTTTATATATTATTATTTTATAAAAGGACATATATGTAGCAACAACAATAATAATAATGGTATGTAATAGAACTGTTCAACTTTTTTGATACTTTAATTAAATGCTTGAAAATAAATTTATATTGCAAATTCAAAATTAAAAGCCAAAAGTTTAGGTTTCGAGGGGTTTCAAATTTTGTAACCAAACTATTCAGAAATTCTAATGAATTAGATGATTTTTTTTGAATATTTATGAATTGTGATAATTTTTAAAGCTTTTAGACAAATTAATTAATTAAAATAAAGGGTTTTTATTTGTATTGTTGATAGTAAATTTAAAAATTTTCAATTTACAAGTGATAATTAAAATGAGAAGATATAATAAATAAGAGAAAAAGCAGGAGAGACATTTTATAATTTACAAAATAAAAAAAAATTTTAAAAGCATAAAAAACTTTAATTAATAAATAAAAAGTATTTATTATATTTTATTATAGTCAATCTCCATCCTTTACATATTCTTGACCTAAAAGTTAATGAAAGATATAAAAATGTGTGTAATCTTAGGTCCGTTCATTATATTCAAAATTCTACCGGCTTCACTGTACTCCAAATTTAGCAGTAGCCTCGAAGTTAGTAAGAAACACATGCAGAACATTGACAGAAACAAATAGTTGTACCAACATTATGCTTTTGCAATAAACATGAAAGAATCCTTCTGCGATAGATGTTCATAAACTACGATTACAAAAAATAACCGGAAGGAAAAAAATAGTCATGTTCTCACTGAGGTGTATTATGTTGGCTGGCAGCTCCGATTAGTTGTTGAAACATCTTTCTCTCATTTATAGTATCCATTCTCAGAGGGAAAGACATAAGAAACATTATGATTTTGCCCATATATTGTGTTTTATTCATTGAGTAGCATAAGAACACAATACAACTAACCTTCATTAATCTCATCAACAACTGTAAAGGTACAGTAAAGGTACAGCTCGTAAGATCTTGAAGCGAAATTAGATAAAGAATAAAATCTTTAACTTTAGCTTTGCCTTCCAACATACTCACCACTGAAGACATCAAAGGCCTACTGTAAAATTTAGAAGAATAAATAAATGGCCATCTCAATTTGTCCTTGAAAAGCAGACAAAAATGTGGGAGTAGAGGTAAATTTATTGCCATTTCATAGCAAACTCTTCTTTGTGATTTTACAAAGCATTCAAATGGTATGCCATAGTAAAACCAAACCTCAAGAAATTCTTTTTCAAGTTCAAGAGTGACGACAGCAATTGATTTTGTATTTGATAATTCGTTTTGATAATCCTCTACTTCTTTTTTACCCAAGGAAGAAATAAATAAGTTAGACACAAAGAATAAAGATAAATTTTACATATATTATTTTTTCTAATACAAAGTTTTTAAATATTTGATTTCACTAAAACATATACTGAAATCCATGTTTAAAAGTCTTGCATTTTTTTTCCTTAAGCAAAATCAAAGTTTAAAAATATTGCATTTCTCCCCCCAAAAGGTCATGCATTTTCTCCTCTACAGGTAATATCGAAGTTTAAAAGTCTTGCATTTCTCTACTCCAAGCAAAATCTAAGTTTAAAAAATTTTGCATTTTGCACTCTACAATATACGTTTGTCTTACTCAAAAAATTTTTTGAGTAATGCAAATTTTTTAACCTTACTTAAAAATTTTTCGAATGAGACAAATTTTTAGTTTTATTCAGACAAACATTTGAAGGAAAATTTTTTGCCTTTGCCCAACAAATTTTTTAAGCAAGACAAATTTTCCAGCATAATAGTTAGGTGAGGCTCATTTTTATCCGAAAATATAATCTTGGATTAGTTTGACTAAAAAGCAGACGGGATATGATTTCTTTTCGGGAAAAGAAAAATGAAAAAAGCCGACACAACCTAGTCGAAGTAAATTGCGAGGCTTCCACCCACCTCTCTTAATCTCTGATTTATGAAGAAACGCAAGAAGCCGAGGCCTCTCACATTGATGAAATTAGGACTGTTCATCCAGGTCTTTTCGAAATGGTTCGAAGCAATTGGAGGCTATATTAGCCTTTTTCCAAAGCAATCCGATGCATTCGAATTGGCCAAGCCAGCAAGCAGTACAGTCCACGCCGGTGTCTGTACCAAGTGCTTCAGCAAATCAGAAGAAAGGGAAGACTGTCTTTCTGTGGGGGCGATTCAAGAAATGTTTTAGTTAACCGATATCTTAATTTTTACCAGCCGGACTGCTATTCAGTCATGAAGTTTTTGCTATAATTTGTGCAACAAATCAAGTTTTATTGTTTCAGTTTTCAATTTTGTGTTTCAATTTGTTTTAGTAAGAAGCATGTGTTTTTCCTTTTATCAGTGTTTCGCTGTATAATACTAATTTGAATTAATCTATTTGTACAATTTCAAATTATTTAGCTGACAAGATCTTGACAAGATCATCATGCTGCTTCACTGCTTCCTTGCTAAGTTGATAGCGCATTATGAAATTAGGACACAACCTATGAAGCATCGCCTCGTTGCTGCTATCTCTTCATTTTCAGTAGATTTCCCCATTGGGCATCGTCAATGATCTTGCTTACACATTTCAGCCACTTCTGGACATAGTCTTCATCTTTTCCCTCTGTTCTTTTAGCTTCATCGACCTTGTGCTGAATACTTGTACTTTTATTCTTCAGTTTCCCGAGGTCTGACCGGAGATTCTCAAAGTTGCTTTTGTACTTCAGCAAATAATAAATTCACGTCCTGCTGATAGAGCCAAATGTTAGGGATAGCGTTCTAAAAGTATATAATTTGTATATTTTTAGAATAAATAAAATTGGAATTTTTTATACTTAATTATATTTATATTCAATATCAAAAAAATCCTAATTTATTTATGTAATCATAACTTTTATATACATAAGTGTCATAAATGTCAGGGAATTAAGAGTATAGATAATAAATTGAAATAGTCCGTAATAAATTAATTAAAATTGAGTTCTTAATTAAATATTATTAATATGATTCACTAACATTAAGATTATGATAATTTTATCCAGACTGTCAATGTAGTAACATTATAGCAAAGACACTTTATATAATATGATTATATAAGACTACAATAGACATACTTTGAATTCTGATATAAATTACCTTATTAACTGATAATTTAAATAATTTCAATAGATAATCATATACAAATCAATTTTAATTCTGAATAGTTATAAACTTTTATTTATATTATTGAGTTTCTTAAGTTATTTGTTAAGATTTATTCTAAGAATAAGCTCAGTATTTATATCTTAGAGATTTAATGGTATAAATAACTAGGAATGTAATACATAAATATGGAATCGATTCCATACTATTAGAAGTCAGAAAGATGGTTCCTTTAAAATGTTAATCCTGAAATTGAACAATTTGAACACTTAATTTATAACTAGTTTATAAATTAATAGTTCAGTAAAAAATTAATGAAACTTAAAAATAAAAATATAATTAGAGAAGTAAAACAGAAAATTAACTTAATTCTAATTATGGACTGCTTATGAATGGTTAAATTACATGAAGTGATTATATCAATAAACTTATTAAAGTTTTCTAAGTAAAATATATCTAGAATTTGAAGAATTCAATTCTAGATTTTTAATAGAATAATATTGAAATTAATAAATTGGATTAGTTAATTAAAGAGTATAATTAATTATTTAAATTTATTGGAGGTTGAAATTGTAGGTGCATAGGTTTTCAATACCACTTCTTAGATCTGTGCAGTAAATAATATAATGAATAAAATTATTCTAAATATGTATATGTTTAAAAAATAGTTTTTTAGAATACATATTTTAATTTAGATTTAATTGATTAATTAAGAATTAATTAATAATAAAATATTTTAAGACAAATATCTTTAATTAATATCCAAATAATTTAATTTAAGAAATTAAATGGATGAATTCTGATAGAGATATTTATCTTCTTTATCATTTCTTTTAAATATTAATTTTGAATTAATTAGACTTTCACTTCTGCTAGTTGTTTTACAAATTTAATTAATTTTATTTTAATTGAAATTATTACTTCTATTAGTAGATGTCTTACGTATTTAATTAATTAATAAACGTTATTAATTAATTAAATTAAATTAAATTAATTTTATTATAATTAAAATTATTTTAATTGACATAGAAGTGGTATCAAAGAAATATATAGGGTGGGAACCTTACACATAAAAAAAAAGAGTTTTTCTTTTAATGTGTGCTATAAAAAAAATCAGTTTTTTTCTAAAGCGCCATCATATTACAAAGAAACTCACTCTTTTCTCAATGGGAACTGCTGTAGAATTAGCTTGAAAATTATTATTAAAAAAAACAACAGTAAAAGTATTTTAAAAGTACTAAAAATGATATTTTTTTTTTCTTTCTTTTTATTCCAGATGCTACATAGAAAGTTGGTTTGAGCCTTGTTTAGAACTCTCAACTTTCTCCTGTAAACAAAGAAGCAAAAGCATATATGTTGAAGTTGAAAGAAGGATGCAACCATGGGATATTAATTCTTCTTGGAGAACTTTTCTTATAGTTAAGTAAACTAGCTTCCATTAATCAATTCTCTGCGTAACCGTATATATTTCCAAAATGTACTAGATTTCTGGAAGATACTGAAGATGTATAATTAGTCAGCACAAGGATCAAAACTTCCAAAATAGAACTTATCATATTACTACTGGCTGCTGCATCTTCCTCCTCGTCATCAGTTTATGCGTAAGACTCTTCTTCATCCTCTTCCTGATTTGTACCAATAACCCGCATCAGGTAACATATAAACGACTCAGATTTGAACTATACCTGGCTTAATTTGATTTGATACCAATAACATATTCATGCAGTTATAGATTCAAAACAGAATTTGACCATGCCACAGTAGAATTAATATAAATTTGATACATATAACACATTAGATTTTGAAAGGATGTCGAGGATGTCACTAGATTAACGAAATTGTGATAGACATGTACGTTTAAATGAACCAAATGGTCCATATTTGTCTCTTTTTCCCAAAGGTGCTTCACATAAGAACACTCATTTAGAGAAGTTATCCAAGCCAATATCCCATTTTCAAGCTTTTTCCACGAGCACGTCTGAGCAGATCCGTTTATATCCAGCATTTTGATGCTGTGAAATTCCTGGAGGAAGTCAAGTGATGAAAAAACACGTGACTTATCGAACACGAATTTAAGGTATTTAAATTTGCAAAGTACGTGATCTGGAAACCGCCATATCGTTGTTATGCCCTTTCCTTTAACAGCTAGTCCTTCCAACGTAAGGAAAACCTGGCAACCAATTAGAAAAGAATCCAAAATAGAAATTAAAGAATTAAGCAAACAATCAATTGACAGAAGTAAGTATAGGATATTCATCTTCTGCATCAAATACAAAACCTATTGATCATGATATGTTTAAAAGAGAACAGATATGCTAAGTTTCATATATATATATAGCAAAAATGATAAATTATAATTAAATCAACATTAGATGATGAGTATCCTAATAAAAATAATCTTGGTTTTTAGTTAATTTGAACCACCACTGCTACTAATAAACTGATAAATCTTTTAAGAAAAAATTAGTCGCACGAGAAAAAGAAAGAAATCTCATACCTCTTCAACCAAGAACTGGGGTTGTTGTGCTCTTGTATCAAGTTGTCCCTCCTGGAACCGGTGAAATTTTGACTTGGATAATACCTTTACTCTCTCCCATCCATTCACTTCCAAATTCCATAATGCTGGCCATTCTGCGGTATGCATTTTAGGATAAGACGTTGTAAATTTTGGCAGATCCTGTAGCGTAAGAGAGGTTAACTTTGTAAAGGCAAACGTCAGGTTTGTTTCTGCTCTCCCTTTGAAAACAGAAACAATCTCTTCCACCCCGGATCCACTTATATTAATTCCTTCCAGCTGTGAAAGGTTACAAGCAATGGACGCTGGAAAGACATTTTTCAGTCTCTCACATTCATGAACCGTCACCTTCTTAGTATCTGAAAACACACAAATTTTTTAGGGTCCTTTTTCCATACATGCTTCAGTTTTGGTAGACCAACAATTTCCAATTCACTCAACTGAGTTAATGCACATTGTTGATCCTCAAAAGTTGGCCAGTTCAGACCAAATATCACTTCTAATGAACCGCAGTTGCTGACAGATAGTGACTCTAAGGTTGGAAATGTAACCTGCAGTGCTCATGTCATTTAAGTAACAATATCAATTACTAGGTAACTCTAATTATATATGACAGTTAGAGGATTTTGAATACGGAATTAATTTACAGAAACTAATCTATCAGAAAAGAATTGCAAGACATTGGAAATATAAAATTGAAGGAATTATAGTCTTTCTATGTGCATCTTTTCATTAAACAAAGGAACCTCCATCAAGTCTGTGTTTATATTATTTTTCACCATGAATCCCTTCAATTCAGAACAGTTCTTTATCTCCAATTTCTTCAAGGATGGAAGTTCAATATTAATCACTCAAGCAAAATTTTGCGTGATTTTGAAGAGATTCCATCTTCAGAACTTATAATTGAGGGAATGCCACTTTCTTCCTTTCTTCTTCTCCCAATCTGTCATCGTCAACTACCATCTCTTCTAAGGCCGGGCATTCGCATATTTCAAGTTATTATAGTTGAACAAAGCTGGTGGCAATAGAAGATGAGAAGAGACATCTTAAATTACTACAGCCATGTATGATCAGGGATGTTAAACTATGAATGCCACAATATATGGCCACAGCTCGATTTTGCCAAATACTTTCAACTTTTGTTTCAGATAGCATCAAGACTTCCAATTTTGGTAATGAAAACACACACACATACACATACACATACACATACACACACACACACATATATATGTAGCACCTGGCAAAACCATGTTTATAATCAGACAAGTTAAAGAATATATTTTCTTTCTCTGAGAATGAATTTGTCAGCAAATAATATCAGAGAGATAGAGAATAAGATAACTGACCTTCTCATTAAAAAATATGTTAGAAACGTCCATGTCTTCCGCCCAAATGATTTCATTCCAGCAGGAGCCAGCTGTTTTAGATATAGAGCAAAAGCCTGTGAGTTGTGGAACACCATAGAGTTGAAGTGAGTGTAACTGACCAAATTCAATGATGTTAATCACTCCAGTATTGTTGCCGTTTGATTCTTCTTCACTTCAAATGGCAAAAACGTGTTCCATGTTCCGGCATCCAAGTACTTCAATTGATTGGAGTTGTAGGAGTCGTGCAGCAACGGAGAATGGAAATATATTTTTTCATTTATTACAATCGAGCACAAATATCTTCCTCAATTTGCCAAAAGATTCAGCTGCTAGTTGGCCACAATTTATTTTCTCCATGTTTGGTAGTGTTATGCAAAATCAATTAATCAAGCAAATAGAAAACATAAGAAAATAGAAATAACACCAGATTTACATGAAAAACCTCTGAAAAATTTCAGAGAAAAAACTACAGGAAAAGGAGACAAATTTCAATCAAGAATGAAGAAGATGTACAGTTCATGTTCGCCTTAGATGCCAGAATATATATTCTGGGTTTTGGATCAAATTCGAGTTATACTCAGGTTGGGTCCGGTCCATATAGTAAACAAACCTATACAACATATTTATATACACATATACAATACCGTAAAAGGGTAGGGGCATTGCCCCTTAACCCCCAGTAAGGGGCGTTCCACCCCTTTGCACCCCCAACAAGCTTTCTGGAGAGCTTGACCCTTGATGCGTTAGCGTACCCCAATATACTGTATTGGTTATCAAATATGGGTTATAAATTCTACAAATCTCCTGTCTAAACCTCTCCACTATACCCCTAAAGGCTCATCAAATGTTGCAAATACAAATCAAGTCCAAGCAATGCTTGAACTTGTTCATAGGAACTACTTTGGTCAACATGTCTGCTGGATTCTCGTGTGTAGAAATCTTCTGTACCGTAATAGAACCATCTGAAACCATAACTCTGACAAAATGGAACATGACATTAATAAGTTTTGTTCTTTCATGAAGCATCTAGTTCTTAGTCAAATGCATGCCACTCTAACTATCACAATGTACAACTGTCTGTTGCTGTGACAACACAAGGTCACTTATAAGACCTCCCAAGGTCACTTATAAGACCTCTCAGTCACAAAGCTTCCTTTACTGCTTCTCTAATAACCATATATTTAGCCTCTGTAGTTGACAATGCTACTGTACCTACAATGTTGCCTTATTAAATACCAGTCTTATATGACTAGTGCTCTTCAAATGCTGCAATATCCACTTCACAGCATTCTAGTGTTCTTTTTTAGGAGAAGTCATATACCTATTCACTATACTCACAGTATAAGCCAGATCAGGTTTAGTACAAATCATAGCAAACATGAAACTTCGAACTGCATTAGAATAAGGAACATGCTTTATATACTCCACCTCTTCTTGTATTATGGGTGACAAATTTACAGATAATCTGAAGTGGGTTGCCAACAGTGTACTCATAAGCTTGCAGTTACTCATGTTAAATCTGTCAAGAATTTTCTCAATGTAACCTTGTTATGATAAAAAAAAGTCTTTGATCCCTTGTCTCTGTGAATCTTCATACCCAAAATTTTCTTTACTGTACCCAATTCCTTATCACAAACTCATCACTTAACTATTTTTTCAATGAATCAATATTTGACATATTTTTTGCAGCTATTAACATGTCATCAACATACAGTAGTAGATAAATGTAACGATCATCATAAAGTCTCTTACAGTACACATAACTATTATAAACAGTTCTAGTGTATCCACAATCAAGTATAAAATTATCAAATTTATTATACCACTGTTTAAGAGACTGCTTCAAACCATATAAGGATTTCTTAAGGAGACATACTTGATCTTATTTTTCAGAAGAGATAAAACCCTTTGGCTGACTTATATAAATCTGCTCCTTCAATGTGCCATATAAAAATGCTGTTTTGACATCCAACTGCTCAAGATGAAGATCATATACAACAATCAAAGCTAACAACACTCTGATAGAGCTGTGTTTCACAACTGGAGAAAATACTTAATTAAAATAAATTCCCTCCTTCTGTGTATAACCTTTTGCTACAAGATGCACTTTGTATCTAAGAGCTTCAGTCTCTGATATCCTTCCTTTTTCTTGTAGACCCATTTGCATCCTACAACTCGATGTCCTTTAGGTAATGTCACTAACTCTCACGTCTGATTCTTGTATAAAGACTCTACCTCCTTAGTTATAACACCCATCCACTGTTCTGCTTTTGGATAAGATATCGCTTCCTTGAAAGTGATAGGCTCATATGTGCTCACTGTCTCAACAATAGATAACGCATATAAAACCATATCAACATAACTATAACGTTCAGGTGGTCAAATCTATCGCCTTGGTCTTCTAATGGCAAAACTATCCTGCTATTCTTGTGAATCCTCATATTGTTAACCATCTGTATCAACACTCTGCACATCATTTATCCTCTACTCTGTGCACTGCTATACTATTGGAGCTTCTAACTCAAGCTCCACCTGCTCATTGACACCATGATCTTTTCCAGCTATTGGCTGATCCTCTTGATGGTCAAGTGTAGTAGACTCGTTAAATGTAACATCCCTGCTAATCACAAAACCTGAAGACTTCGAATATGTAACCTTTCACTCTAGATGCATACCCTAAAAATATACATTTCTTTGTGCTTGGTTCAAGTTTACCATCATTAACATGAACATATGTTAGGCAACCAAATACTCTCAACTTAGTATAATTAGCAGGTGTACCTAACCATACCTTAAAAGGAGTCTTACAATCAATAGCTGTAGATGGAGATCTATTCACCAAATAACATGCTGTACTAACTATTTTAGTCCAAAATACCTTTGAAAACTAGAATGAGAAAACATATAACAAGCTTTCTCAACAATGTTCTATTCATAAGTTCTACAACTCCATTCTATTATGGTGTCTTTACACAGGTGTGGTGTCTCACTATTCCTTCTTTGCTATAGAGCTCATTAAATTCAGAATTGTAATATTCTAAACCATTATCAGTTTTAAAATGCTCGACTTGTTTACCTGTCTGCTTCTCAATCATCATCTTCCACTGCTTAAATGTCTACAATGTCTCATTTTTAGGCTTCAAAAAATAGACCCAAACCATTCTAGAGTAATCATCAATAATAGTCATAAAGTATTGAGCACCACCTTTTAAAGTAATCTTGCATATGCCCCATAAGTCTGAGTGCACATAATCTAATGTACCCTTGGTCTTATGGACTACCTTACTGAACTTCAATTTAATTTGCTTCCCAAAATACAATGCTCACAAAGTTTAAGATTGCCCAATTTTTCTTTATCAAGCAGATCTTATTTAACCAGTTTTGACAAACCTCTTTCACTCATGTGCCTAAGTCTCATATGCTACAATTTGGTACTATTTATATCAATACTCTCGATAGTTACTGAAACTGCACCTTAAACAATAGTTCCTTGAAGAATGTATAAACCACTATATACACTGCTCATCATGTACACAATTAAGCCTTTTACAATCTTCAAAACTCAATTTTCTTCATGAAACCTAAATCCCTTCAAATCCAAGAAGTTTTTTTTCAATCTTGGAATATGCAAACACTCTAATGTTCTTACTACACCATCAAACTGAAATCTCATATCTGTTGGATACTTATCTTCTACTGCCTTCCATAGCCCTTGAAATCTCATATACGCCAGAAACTGAATCTTCTACAAACTAAAGTTGATTTTGCATCAAACTTTTTCAGATCATACTTGATTGAGGAACCCATGATAATAACTTAGTTTGCAAACAAATGCCGCTCTAATACCAATTTGCTATGCAAAATTAAGTAATCAAGCAAATAGAAAACATAAGAAATTAGAAATAACACCGAATTTACATGGAAAACTTTTGAAAAATTTCATAGGAAAAATCTCGGGAGAGGGAGATAATTTTCACCTAAGAATGAAGAAGATGTACAGTTTATGTTCGCCTTAAATGCCCGAATATATAATCTGACTTTTGGGTTGTATTTGGGCTACACTCAAGTCGGGTTAAGCCCATACAATAAACAAACCCATACAACATATTTATCTACACATATACAATATCGTAAAAGGGTCCCCGATGCATCAACGTAACCTAATATATTGTATCGGTTACCAAATATGAGCCACAAATTTTACAGGTAGCTTTGTAAGAGATGATGACTCTAAGAGGGGGGAGGTAGAGGCATTACAAGTGACATCCTCCATTGAGTCAAGGATACACAAAAGGTTGGGATTATTTTTACCTTAAGATACTTCAATTGTGGAAAACCTTCTCTGTCTAAGCCATAAAGTGCATTTTTCATGTCAGCAATCCATCCACATGAAGGTCTTCAATTCCTTTCAATTGCATGATATGTCTGTCCTTTAAACTTAAGTTGGCATTGGCAACCTGAAATCTGAATATTCTTGAAATTTTAGTCGGCAGTTTCACAAAATTGAAAAGCTCAGGATTGGCCGTGAGCCAAATATTGTACCTTTCCAATCTTTTGAAGAACATATCTCTTGGCAGAGTATTCGTGTCTTTGATACGTATTTGTAGTGTTGTCTACTTAGGCAAATGCTTCAATTCATCGAGACTAGCATTTCTTCTCTCAGTGTTCCCTTCCACCTCCCATTCAGCAAAGCTACCCGTTCGCAGTTCTTCTAAATTGGATAAATGTGATGTAACATTTGGCCGGATAACTTTCAGTTCGAAACAATCTACCAAGTCAAGCGCCCATAGTCTAGTCAACTGTCTGAATTCTACAGGCAACTGCTTAATATCAGAAGGCTGTACAAAAAGAATTTTCAATTTCCCTAAGGCTCCAATAACAGCTATGTTGTCCAGGTTGCAGCAGTATAAGCGCAAAGTTTGAAGGTTCCTTAGGAGACCAAGTGATGACAGCAGTGAAGATAAATTCATATAAGTCAATTCTAGAACTCTGAGCTTTTACCACCATTTTGAAAAAATTGTCTGAAATTTTTAGCGAAGAATCAAGTAAACGTATGGAGTAACAATCAAAACGACGCATGGAATATAAGTATCAGTTGTGGACATTCTAGCACTTCTGGAAGCTCATGAATCTCTGCATCAGTTAAAACAATTGATTTGCAATTTTTTGCTGTACACTTATTTGGCCATTTCCATTGATTAACCTGCTGATCTGCCGGCCTATATATGCGTTGTTCTTCAGATGTTATTGATATGGCAACATCATGAACAACATCATGCATAATAAAATCTTCGACATTGGCTTTATCGTTAAGCAGCATACAAGAATCCTTGAATTCATGGACCAATGTACACACTCGATCTCGTGTTTCTTCCATCTTCATATCTTTAAACCAACCCAAACCAACCCCATACATTAGCAAGTCGTCAACTACTATGATGTCGGCATATCCTATTAGCGAAAAGGTTTTCTTTTTCCAAGCTTTCCAAAAGATCGCAACTGAACTCTACAGCTGAATATGCTTTTTCCTTTAGTACATCTCTGGAGGAAGTTGTTCTTAGCCTTCGCAAAGCATCTTTGCACTGATAATCTGATGTCGGTGCTCTTAATGCGCTCCCTACAGTTACAATGGAAATGGGCAAATCAGTGCATTCCTTTGCTACATCTGTTGCTATAGATTTGAACTCATCACCTTCAATATAATCACCTGCCATTTTTTTTTAAATAAAATCCAAGCTTCTTCATCATCTAAGACGTCAACGGGAAAGGTTCGTTTAGAATCCCTCTTTCTTCTGAATACATCAATACTTCTTGCTGTCAGCAATATTTTACGTTCCTTATGATCATCTCACACTGGAATTCCTATGGCCTTCAAATCAAGACGTGCCCAAATATTATCTGAAATTATAAGGATCGCCTTCACCTCCCTCAATTTTTCACGTTGCATTCTTGCCCTTCCGGAGTCACTGATCTCAGAGAAAGACAGACCTAATCTATCTGCAACTTCCTCTTAGATCTTCTTTACATTTGGATGTTGGGATACCTCCACAAAGACCACCCGATCAAAGAACTTTTTTTCCTTCGCAAGCTTAGCAACTTCCATCGCCAACGTGGTCTTGCCAATACCACCCATTCCATGAATCCCAATCATATGGAAATTAGGATTACTTAAATCGGCATGTATATTATTCAAAGTGGACATTCGAGACTCCTAAGGCTCATAGTCTTCGATAGGTTGCCGTGGAACCTTTGGATTGGCAGGGGATGAAATTGTTTTGCCAAAACTCTCAACTTTCTCCAAAAGCTTGAAAATACGATCATGCTGCTGCGCTGCTTCCTTGCTAAGTTGATAGCGCGTCAGCAAATCAGGACACAACCCTATGAAGCATTGCCTCGTTGTTGCTATATCTTCATTTCTATTAAACTCCTCCACTGGGTCATCGTGAATGATCTCGCTCACACACTCCGGCCAATTCTGAACATGCGTTTCAATCTTTCGCCTATTTCTTTTCTCTTCATCAACACAGTCCTGAATACTCGTATTTTCATGCTCTAGTTTCCCGAGGTCTAGTTGGAGTTTCTCAAAGTTGTTTTTGTAGTTCAACAAATAATTAATTTCACGTTCTATTGATGGGGCCAAAGACCCGACAATTTTGGAAGCAATGGAGAAAATGATATTCAACATCTTCAAGCTTTTTTCTTTTCCCGCTTTTGCTCTTCTTTTAATTGAAAAGTGAAAGCAAGAAGGAGATTCAGAGAGAAGTCAAACAACAAGACAATAAGTAGAACGAATTGTTGAAAACACAAGTGACAACACAAGTAGCAAGGGATCAGTAGATAGAAGGGTGACAGTAATCAAGCAAGCGATATGCAACCAAAGCAAATAGAAAACTGATTGGGGGAGCAAAACCAAACCACAAATACTAGTTATTGCAATGGAATATGAAAACAAGAAAAGGGTTTCTCTAGATCAAGAACAAATGCAAAAAAAGAGCTGATGGAAATTGACGGAAAAAGAAGAAAATAAGAAGAGAGGAGGAGGGAGGAAATTATGACAACAATTATCCAAACAACAATGAACACAAGAAGCAGAGGAAAAGTGTAGACTTTGAGATCAAAGAAAGGAAATAAGGAAAGATTGATCAGATACAAGAACAACAAGTTTATTACTTATAAAACAGCGAAGTTTTTGCTAATTATTATAGATAGATTTTTAGCGTCTTCTTTTTATAATCTTACATGAAATAATACTAAAATATAAACGCATAATATAAATTTTTGTATAAGACTAAAAACTAATAAATTTATATTGATAACACGACAATTATGTAAAATGTTGTCACATCTATCTAAATATGTTTGTTTATCCTAAAATTACTGTATAATTTTGAATTTTGAATTTCAATTAATTAAAAATCAAACGGAGATTTTATGCGGCCCAAATAATTCAACTAAACAAACAAAACTTCAGAAAACAAGAAGCCAACAACTTCATTAGTATAAATTATAAGAAATCAAATCTAAAGAAAGACTTGGGGATCACATCAATAAAAAGCAAGACAACAACTCATTTAGATATATTACTCAAGGCAAAAGTCCACAATTTTCGTGTCTTAAAAGGAGATCAGGTTATAATTATGAAAGATTTGGCATTCGTCTTCATTGAAGCAAATGGACTAAAAATATAAGAAAGAAAGCAATAATACGTAAGCCTTTGGCAAAACAAATATTAAAAATCATATTTATATTTATAAAAAAAGACTTATTTAGGGTGCTGGGAGCTGGGTCTACGGATTAAGTTTTTAAACAAAATGTGGTGACTTCAATCATAATTATTTTATAATCTAGTGGTGGCTATAAGTGATAGTATGCTAGTGTGCATTTATTATTATTTTTATTAGTAATTATTATAGCAAAAAATAAAATAATAATTTTACATTTTACTTGAATTAATCTTGATAATATTTTTTTACGGTAACTTTTCTAATTTTATTTCAGACATAAGGTCTTTAAGACAAGCTCAATTAAACTAATAATTAAAACAACGATATTTCAACTCAAAACAAGTTAAAAAGAAAACTCGAGAAAGATCAAGGCCTTTGAAATTAAATAAAAAAAATGCTATTTTTATAAAAATTGAAAGAAAAAATAAAATAAATATTAAAAATAAAATATTAAAAAATTAAAGAAAATGGACACGTTCCTAAATTTCTTGTCAAATTCTTTTTATGCATTAAAGAAAGTAAAATATAAAAAATAATTATTTTTTTTTTTTCTAACTTATAATTTTTTATTTTTTAATAGACAAACTATATAACCAAAATAATAATAATGAATTTAAAAATAATTATTATTGTACAATAAAAGAATAAAAATAAAATAATTATTAGAGAGTTTAAAAGTTTTTTTTTTTTTTTTTAGAATTAAAAATTTAGTAAATTTTTAACGAGCATTTAGAGTAGGTAAAATATAAAATGGAATGCAAAAATATAAAGGGTAAAATTTTATATAATATTGACATGAAATATCCAATTTAATAAAATGAATATCATAAGTTTTTTCTATTATAGTAATATTATTTTTTAACCAAATTTTGTTATAAAACTCCTTTATTATCCCAGAATTAAGTAATAATAGAAGACAAATTTTATTATTTTGAGAGTGAGGTTTTGCTCTCATCGAAATATTTTTGAATTGAAAAAAATAGTTAGTTAAACAATGTGAATTAAATTTTATATAATTTTCACTAAAATTGATTTGATTGTAAAATCTTTTATGGAGAACTATTACTTCCCCAAAAGTGAAACTATTTCTCTTATATTTTATAAGCAGTTACTTTCTTATCATTGCCTAGCATTAGTTTTTTTAATGAAATTTTGGACAATTTCTTTAACCTTAGTAAGAATATAATACTTGGTTTAAATATACAAAAGTATTATTAAGACTTGTGAATATTAGAAATGAATTTATAAATACAAATATCCCTCTTTTATGATCAAAGTACATATTAATCCAGCAAATAAAATCTCTTCAACAGTGTAAGAGATTTGAGATTCAAACTGCTCAAACCAAAAGGTCTTTAGTTCATTTTGTTCTAATCTAATTTTGAATGAGATATAAATGATTGTTTATTGTGGGAATTACTTCAACAATTTCGTAAGTATATTGAAAAAAAGGAATACTATGTCTCAAGTAATTTTCTTATTTTTTCCATCGATTAAATGTTAAATTCAATAATTTTTAAAATAAGTATCTAATTGATAAAGAAAGCAAACCTCCAAAAGAAAAAACCCAGCTCACTGTCTAATTAATACTAACCTAGTTCATGATAGTTTTGATGTCTCTCGGTGGCTTTCACTGGCTTTCATCGGGGGTTTGGTTTTGAGTGAATTCATGTTTCGTTTTTTGGAAAATTTATCGTTTAGCACGTTTTAAAATTAATTTTCAGCTTTAACCACCTTCAAGAAAAAAAATTCTCCCTAGCCACATTTGACAAAATACAAATTATTTTTCTTCACCTTTCACTTCTCTACAATACGCTTGCTCCAGATTTTCTCACACTTCAATCCAAAATCTCCATACGGTAATCAATTCTTTTAAAAATCTCTCTTCCACATTGTTATCTACTTAAACAACAATCTATTTATAATTAAGTTCAAAAGATTTAATTGCCTTGAGGTAACGAAGTGATTATTATTGAACTTTCTTGTTTTAACAAAGAAGATCTTATAAAACAATGAATTATTTTTTTTTAATTTTTGTGAGATATTCGGCAATATAAGGATAGAAATTGTTGGTTGTGGTGTGATTTCCGTGTTTGAAGGTATTTGGTGCATCTTTATATAAAAATTGGTGAATTTGTAGAGGTTGAAGATAATTTGTAGTTATTTCAGTTTAAATTCTTCTTACTCAAAGGTTACTTTTGAGTAATTGGGTAAGAAGGAATTTGAGTTCGAAAATAATTTTCAAGTTCCATCAACTTGAAAGTTGTCTTCATGATTAAAAATTTGAAATTATCTAAAACCAAGTTACTCATATATTTCATTTTGATGCAAGTAACCGACCTGAATCAGCATTTTCTTTTTGTTCTACACTATAACTGTTTCCCGACTAGGCTTTCGTAGAGTAGGAGAACAAATATTAGTAACATAACAAAAATGCATTTCTTGTCATTAATATTTTTGCTCGCAGTAGTTATTGTCTCTTCGAAGAATCGATGATTGCATCTTTGATGCACTTGCTGGTAATAGAATATCTGAGAATTCTTAATTTACTAATTATAAATAGTCTCGTGACTATATAACAAAATATTGTCCCACATTTATGTCGAGGTATTGACGGTGATTTAAAATTGTATTACTAGCCTTACATTTCTAGAAATATTATTTGGGGCTAATAATTTTCAGAATATGGCTGATAGCTGATTATTGCATAATGAGCCAAGGGGGTTTTCAAAAGAAAATAATGAAAGCAATGGGATAGCAAATATTTTTCAATATAATTGCATTACATAAATCATGGTACAAACTTAACAAAAAATATTAAATAATATTGAGAACATAACAATTATATAAAAATATTATCACATTAACTCGTGGAAGAAATTTGTATATCCTAAAGGCTACTGTATAATTTTAAATTTTAATTTGTTGAAAAATTATCTAGAATTTTATGAATCAACTCGAAGCAGCCCAAACAATTCAACTAAACAAACAGAACTTCAATAACAAAAAGTCATCAACTGTATCAGTATAAATTATTAGCAATCAAATATATAAAGAAAGACTTGAGGATAAGAAATTGATTATTGATAATTAAGGGCAAGACAAGGACTCATTTGGATTATTGAAGCCCAAGTCTACGAACTTTCGTTTCTTGGTTATATATTCAAGGGCTAGGTATAAAAAGAAAAAGGAGATTAGGTGATAATTATGAAAGATTTGGCATTCTTCAATGAACCAAATGGACAAAACTTATACAGAAAAAAAAAAAAAAGGCAACAATACATCGAGGGAGAATGCCTATTACCTCTCTATTTTTTTAACAAATATCTCATTATTTTCCTATATTTTATCTAAAATCTTATCGCTCTCTTGTTCTTATTTTTTTACAATTTTACCTTTCAATTTAATTGATTTATAAATAGTAAAATCTAAAATATTAGAAATATTAAAGGACAAAATTAAAACTCAGAAGAGTGATAAAATATTATAAAAAATATAAAAGGATAATGAAACATTTTCTTAAAAAATAGGGGTAATGGGCATTCCCCTGTCCATTAACTTTTAGTAAAATATATATTAAAAATCTAATACATATTTACAAAAAAAGACTTAATAGCCTGGGAGTTGGGCCTATTCACTAACTAAGTCTTTAAATAAAATGTGGTAACTTTAATCATAATTATTTTATAATCCAGTAGCTAGTGGTGACCACGATTGATAATAATGCTAAGATTATTATGGGGAAGAATAAACTCATCTTCAATAAATATTTGCTAAGATAACTTTTTATATTTTATTTCAAAAATAAGGTTATTAAGACATATACTCAATTAAACTAATAATTAAAACCACGTTCTTTCAATTCAAAACAAATTAGCAAGAAAAAAGTTCGACAAAGATCAAGGCCTTTGAAATTAAATCAAAAACCTATATTTAATAACTTATATCTATTAGTCAGTAATTTACAATGAGTGAAAAAAAAAATACAAGAGAAATTAAATCAAAACCTACTTTTTCTCATAAATAAAAAAAGTCAAAGGATATTTTTTTTTACAAAAGTTGAAAAAAATTGTCATAAATATTAAAAATTTAAGGCAAATTGACATGTGCCTGAATTTCTTGCACAATTCTTTTTGTCTTAAGAAAATAAAAGGCCCTTGAAATTAAATCAAAATTCTATATTTAATAACTTATATCTATTAGTCAGTAATTTAGAATGAGTACAAAAAAAAAATAGAAGAGAAATTAAATCAAAACCTACTCTTTCCCGTAAATAAAAAATGTCAAAGGATACTACTTTTACAGAAGTTGAAAAAAAATGTAATAAATATTAAAATTTTAAGGCAAATTGACATTTACTTGAATTTCTTACACAATTCTTTTTGTCTAAAAAAAATAAAATATTAAAAATAATATTTTGTTTTTAACATATTTTTTAATTTTTGCAATAGACAAAATAAAAAATAAAATAAGTAATTGACAAAAATAATTGTTATTTAATAAATAAAAAAGTAAAAAATGAAATAATTACTAGAGAGTATAAAATTTTTTTATTTTAGAATTAAAAATTTAATAAATTTCTAAATAGTATTTAGAGTAACTAAAAAATAAAAAGGAATGAAAAAAAAGTCTTAAAGGGTAAAAATGTTTTTAGTTCATTTTGTTCTAAAATGATTTTGAATGAGATACAAATGATTGTTTATAGTAGGAATTCTTCCATCAATTTCGCAAGTGTAAATAAAAAAAGTAATACTACATCTCAAGTAATTATTTTTTTTTTTTTGTCATTGACTAAATCATAAATTTTATAATTTTCAAAATTATTAAGCTCTAGGTGTAGACAACAAAAATATATATATATATATATATATATATCCACATCCCCTGTAATTGATAAAAGATTGTATACCCCAAAAAAGCCCACCTCATTATCTAATTAATAGTAATCATATCACTATTTAAAGTCAGATACGCGACTTATTGCTCAATTAGATATAATTAATTTCAATTAATCAATATTTAATTTTCATTCATAAATTCAAGAACTAATCATTATGCACAAATTTTTTTCATTACTAATAATTTAAATGTATATTTCATGATTTCATAAATATATATTCAACTACATTTAAATGTATAAAAGCATTTTTAGATAAACATAACTTATAAAGAAAGCCAAAACAAAAGATTTTAATTTTAACGTGAAAAAAGAAAGACTATACACTTTATCAAACAAATGGAAGAACTGTTAATGACATCAAGCAAATCAAACATTACAATGACTTGATTTGCAAGATCATTCTAGCAAATCAACTATTATAATGTTTGATTTTCAAGCATATTATTTCCTTTCATGTTGCTTTTATTTCCCTTTTTTATTATGATTTTATTTTCTTATTTGATCTCATTAATTGAACTTATTTTGATTCCTTTTCTTTGTTTATTGTAAGCCTATAAAAAGGCCATTTGTGTACAGAATTGTATTCAAAAAATACAAAAGCAAATTCTTTTCATGGTATCAGAGCTAAGTTTGACTTCGTCTCAATATCAGTTTTCCTTCTAGTCCTAAATTCGGAATTCTGTCTCTCTACATTATTTGCAAGACTCACCGTCTGTCGCTATCCTCAACTGTGTGTGCACTCCACATGCCGCCATCCTTATCTGCGCGTGTGACTAATGCATCGCCACAACTAGTCTTCCTTTTGTATCATCGCTTATTCTCACAGCATCAAAGTTCGCCAGCCAATCTGTTCGTGGGCTCTATATCCTTACATGTGCCATCATTAGCCTCTATAAAGAAAACCCTCAACAGATCTATCCACTACATCACTGCCTACTCTTGAACTGACAACTTTGTCTTTCGGGTCCACATCTGATGTCTCCACTATCCCTTTGACCACCTCCTTTGATCTTCCTCTTTCACCTCGTCAATCCAATCAGGTAAGGGAACTTCTTATTAGACTTCGAGATTATCACTGCTTTTCTACTACTTTTTCCTTGTATAAATCTCAATTATATTTCGAAGCCAATTCTAATCCTATTTGGTAGCAAGCAATGGCAGAAAAACTACAGGCTCTTGAAAAATCACATACATGGGACTTGGTTGATTTCCTATCTCATAAATCAGCAATTAGCTGCAAATGTGTTTACAAAATCAAGACCAAAGCTAATGGCTCTATTAAACGGTACAAAGCCAGATTAGTTGTTAAGGTATTCAATCAGAAGTATGGTATTGATTATGAAGAAACCTTTGCCCTTGTTGCTAATATGACATCTGTACAAAGCTTTTTGGCAGTGGCTGCTATACACCGATGGACATTATTTTAGATGGATGTTAAAAATGCCTTCCTTAATAGTGATCTCATTGAAGATGTTTATATGAAACCTCTTCCAGGATGTTCCCATCTACCACATAAAGTTTTCGTCGTGCCTTATATGATCTCAAACAGGCTCCTCGAGCATGGTTTGCCAAGTTTAGTACTACCATTCAGTAACTTAGCTTTCGTTTCAGCTCTTATGATACAACTCTCTTTATTCATAACATAAATCATAGTTGTATTCTTCTCTTACTTTATATGGATGATACGATCATTACTGGTGATGATGTTGGTGGGATATTTGCTCTCAAGACCTTACTTTAGTAACACTTTGAGATGAAAGATCTTGGCCATCTTATTTACTTTCATGGTTTGAAGGTACTTTCTGACTCTGATGGCTACTACTTTTCTCAAGCCAAGTATGTATCAGATCTCTTTGCCCGAGCTAGTTTGATTGACAGCAAAATTGAACTAGAGCCTAATGTTAAACTTACACCACTTGACGGGGTTCTACTTGAAGATGCCACTCTTTATAAACAACTGGTTGGTAGTTTAATTTACCTCATGGTTACTCGACTTTACATCTCTCATATTATTCATATTGTGAGCTAGTACATGTTAGCTTTTCACGCTCCTTATTACGTGGCTATTCTTTACATTCTTCGCTACATTAAAGCACTCTATTTCATGGGTTTCATTTCTCTACCCATTCATCTCTCGAGTTACGTGCCTTTTTGATACAAACTGAGCTAGTGATCCTACTGACTAACACTCTACTACAGATCTTTGTATTTTTCTGGGTGATTCTTTTATTTTTTGGCATTGTAAGAAGCAAATTGTTATTGCAAGATTTAGCATAGAGGCAGAATATCATGCCCTTGTATATATTACTCAGGAGATTACTCAGCTTTATTGGCTTCTTAGTGATATGGGTGTTCATCATTCTCGTCCTACATCTCTTGCTTGTGATAATAGTAGTGTTATTGAGATTACTCACAATGATGTATTTCATAAACGCACTAAACACATTGAAGTTGACTGTCATTTTATTCGTCAACATATTGTTCACGACACTATTACTCTTTGCTCCATCTCTTTTTTTGATCAACTCTCAAATATGTTCACAAAGTCTTATCATCCTGGTCATTTTCGAGACTTAGTATTCACACTCAAGTTAGCTTTTAGTAAGCCAACTTAAGTTTGAGAGAGAGGCTGTTATTGACATCAAGCAAATCAAACATTACAATGACTTGGTTTGCAAGATCATTCTAGCAAATCAACCATTATAATGTTTGATTTCCAAGCATATTATTTCCTTTAATGTTGATTTTATTTCCCTTTATTATTACCATTTTATTTTCTTATTTAATCTCACTAATTGCACATATTTTGTTTCCTTTTCTTTGTTTATTGTAAGACTATAAAAAGGCCATCCATGTACAGAATTATATTCAAGAAATACAAAACTAATTTCTTCACAAGAACAATGCCAAATAGTACAAAATAAGTAAAACCAAAAAAATAATGCTAAAAAAAACCATTTTTAAACTAATATTTGAATTTGATCATAAAAATTTAAACTCCATAATATAAATGTCTATGTGTTGTTGGCAATAAACAATACTAAGAGTCAAGGCTACTAAGAATATTTGAGTCAAAATCTTGATGATAATATTTTTTCTCCCTTTAATGCATGGTTATAAAATGCAATGTCATTCCTGCAAAATAACACCAACACCTATTCTTGTACAATTACATTTGACAATGAATTTTCTTGTGAAATTTGACAAAGCCAATATAGGTGCTTTAGTCATAACTTCCTATACTTTTTTAAAAGCAATCTCGGCATCTAATGTACAAGTAAAGGAACCCTTTTGTCAACACATTTCTAAATGGTCTAGTTATTTTATCAAAGTTCTGAATGAATTTTTAGTACTAGCTTATTAACCCAAGAAATCCACTTATGACTCAAATGTAACAAGTTTAGGCCAATTAATCATCACAACAACCTTATCAAGATCTATTACGACGCCTTCATCAAAATTACACACCTAAGATAATAAATGCGTCTTTAACCAAACTAAGACATTTTTCTTTTTAACAAACAACTTGTAAGCTCTCAATATAGATAACACAATTTAAAAATAGTGGAAATGATTATCTTGAGTTTGACTATATATAATTATATAATAAAAAATTACTAAGACAATCTTGCATAAGTAATCTTGAAATACCTCATTCATGAACACCTGTAATGTAGACGAAATATTAGAGAGGCAAAATGACATTACCTATAACTCATAATAACCATGATGGGCTCTAAAAGCTATCTTGGCAATATCTTTGTCTACTACTCAAATTTGATGATATCTACTTCTTAAATCCAATTTTGTCAATATTTTAATATCATGCAACTCATCTATTAGCTCTTCAAATACTGAAATTAGGAATTGACCTTTGATAATAATCTTACTAAAGACGCAATAGTCAATACACATGTTATGACCTACCATATTTTTTTAAATAAGTTTACTAATTAAGGACTATTGTTGGGTATGATAACTCCTATTGGAAGCATTTTAGCCATCAAACCCTCAATCTTATCCTTTTAATAATGTGAATAATGATGTGGCTTAACACAAACGAGAGCACTTCCTAGCATTAGTAATATCTTATAATTATGCATTCATTATGTAGGTGACCTTTAATTCTTTAAATACATCCTGAAATTCAACCAAAAGTTATTGAAGTCGATTATCTGTGTGCTCATTTGCATACTTTGGAAGTGGCTTCCTAAATGAGTACATTTGAAGAAATAAGACATTTTTCTTCTTCTTCCTTACTACATGCCTGAACACAAAATCCTTAGTCAGTTGATCTTCTGAAATAATTGTTCCTTGGAGTGCAACTTTCTTATGTTCAATTTTAAGCATTATTTGCAATCTGGCAGAGTCCACAAAGATGGACCAAGTGTTATGTAGTTTTAATTCAAAAATTATGTAGTATTGATTCAAAAATTATATTTCGGAGAAAGAGATAAAAACAAAGCTAATGTCACAAAACTAATTCTATTATTTCTAGTAATCAATGTAACAGCCCAGTCCACCATGGATATTATGCGCTTTGGGCATACAGTCCATCACTGTTATGTTTTTGGGTTTTTCAACCCAAAATATGTCTAATGAAGGTTGGAACATACTGACTTGTATATCCAGCATGTCTTTCATGCTTTGCTAATGAGATATTTGCCTAAGGTGTTACATATACCCTCTTTTAGGCCTCAGTGTCTTCGCTAAGGTTTGCTCACCATAACTTAAGAAGACATACAGAGTGGTTCCAATACCAATTGGAATAGCCCAATCTACTAGAAATATTATCCATTTTCGACATACAATCCATCATGATTTTATTTTCAGGTTTTTCAACTCAAAAAGCATTTACTAAGGTTTAACGCTTGCTGAATTATATACCCAGCATCTCTCATGTGCCTCATTAATATGGTATTTACTTAGAGTGTAATATATAGCCCCCTTTGGGACTCAACGTTCTCGTTGAAGTTTAACCCACCATTATTCAAAAGTACATATGGAATAGGTTTGATACCATTGTTCAAAAGTACACACAGAATGGATCCAACATTCACCAAAGTGATGCCAAACCAAGGTGCTATGAAAATTTTCCAACCTTCCAAAACAAAACCTTATCTCAAAGAACATAATATTTTGATACCAATTGTAACAACGTAGTCTATTAAAGATATTATCTGCTTTAGGCACACAACCTATTTGTTAGGGATAATGTTCTCAAAGCATGTAATTTGTACGCTTTTTGGAATAAATAAAATTGGCATTTCTTTATACTTAATTATGCTTATATTTAATATTAGAAAAATTGTAGTTTATTTATGTAACCATAATATATATATATATAAGTATTATATATACAAAAGGTTTAAGATTAAGGATAATAAATTGCAATAATCCAAATAAATTAATTAAAGTTAGGCTTTTTAATTAAATATTACTAGTGCAGTATACTAACATTAAGAATGTGATAGTTTGATTGGACTATCAATGTAATGATATTATAGTGGAGACACTTTATATAATATAATTATATATGATTAAACCAGACATAGTTTGAATTCTCATATAAATTCCATTGCGAACTGAGAATTCAAATAATGTTAATAGATGATCATATACAGATCAATCTTAATCTTGAGTAATTATAAACTCTAGTTCATGTTTTTGAGTATTTTGAGTTACTTATTAAGTTTTGTTCTAAGAATAAGTTTAACACTTGTATCTTGGAGATTTAATGGGATAAATAGCTGGGAATGTGACAAACAGATACGAAATCCATTCCTTCTTATTTGAAGTTAGAAAGATGGTTCCCTTAAATGTTAATACTAAAATTGAATAGTTTGAGTGCTCAATTTATAATTGATTTCTAAATTACCTGTTCAGTAGAAAATTAATGGAACTTAAGGATAAATATGTAATTAAAAGGGTAAAAAAGAAAATTGACCTAATTTTAATTATGGACCATTTATGGAGGGTTGAACTGCATGTAGTGATTATATCAATGAACTACTCAAAGTTTTTTGAGTAAAATATATTTATAATTTTAATAGTTTAATTCTAGATTTTAAATGGAATAATACTAGAATTGATAAATTAAATTAATTAATTAAAGAGTTTAATTAATATATAAATTTATTGGAGATTGAAATTATAGGTTCATAGGTCTCCAATACCACCTCTTGATTAGTGCAGTAAAAAATACAATGGATAAAATTATTACAATAAATATTTATATATCTAGAAAATAGTTTACTAGAATACGTATTTTAATTTGGATTTGATTAATTAATTGAGAATTAATTACTTAGTAAGATATTTCAAGGAAGATATCTTTCATTCATATCCAAATAAATTAATTTCAAAAATTAAATGAATAAATTCTCATAGAGATATTTATCTTGTTTATTGTTTCTTTTAAATATTAGTTTTTGAATTACTTAGAATTTCATTTCTATTAGAAGTTGTCTTAAAAATTTAATTAATTAATAAATGTTATTAATTAATTAAATTAATTTAATTCTATTCTAATTAAAATTATTTTAATTAAACTAGAAGTGACATAAAAGAAACGTAAAAAGTAAAAACCCTAAGGGACAGAAAAAGAGTTTTTCTTTCCACATGTATTATAGAAAAAAATCAGTTTTGTCTAAACACTATTGTCTTACAAAAAGAAGTCTGCCATTCTCATTACTATAGTTGTTGAAGGATTGATTTGAAAACCATTGGTGAAAAAAAAAAACCTACAACAAAAGTAATTTAAAAGTATTAGAATCTTATATTTTCTTTTAGGGTTTCTACTCTTTATGTTTCTTTTATATCACTTCTAGTTTAATTAAAACAATTTTAATTAGAATAAAATTAAATTAATTAATTAATTATAACATTTATTAATTAATTAAATATGTAAGACAACTTCTAATAGAAATAATATTTTAATTAAAACAATTTCAATTAATATAAAATTAATTAATTAATAACATTTCTTAATTAATTAAATTTGTAAGAAAACTTCTAATAGAAAAAGAGTTTTTCTTTTGACCTGTATTATTCAGAAAAATCAGTTTTCTCTAAACTCCATTATATTACAAAAAAAGGTCCATCATTTTCTTTATTACAGTTGTTGAAGGATTGGTTTGAAAACCCTTATTGAAGAAAAACCTATAATAAAAGTAATTTAAAAGCATCAAGAGGTATATTTCTTTTTCATATTTTTATTTTATATTAAAATCGTATACTCATATAAATTTTGTATCTCTTTTAAATTAATTTTTTAGCTATTTATTTGATTAAATTTTCCAATACCGTCATGGTTTTCTTTTTGGGCTTTTCAATTTAAAACATGTCTACTGAGGTTGAAGCATGGTAACTTGTATACCCTTCATTTGTTTGTGCTTTGCTGATGAAAGATTTGCCTAAGGTGTCACATAGATAATTGTAACAACCTAGTCCATTATTGATATTGCCTACTTTGTGTAGACATCCAGTCACAGCTTTATTTTTGGGCCTTTCAACCCAAAACATGTTTATTGTGGGTTAGAACATGCTAAATTATGTAATCAGCATCTCTCCCGTGCTTTATTAATATGACATTTTCCTAGAGTGTCACATACACCTTCTTTGGGACTTAATATCTTTGCTAAGGTTTGCCCCGACTTGCTTTAAGAGAACACATAAGTGGCTCTGATACCAATTGTAATAGCCAAGTTGACTAAAGATATCGTCCACTTTGGGCAGACAGTCTGTCAAGGTTTTATTTTTAGGTATTTTGATCCAAAACGCATTTATTGAGGCTTGGAGCATGCTAACTTTTATACAATTATCTCTATCGTAATTTACCGATGTGAGATTTATCTAAGGTGTCACATACACCTCCTTTTGGAACTCAGCATCTTAGCTGAGGTTTGCACCATCATTGTTCAAAAGCACATGCGGAGTGGGTCTAATATCACTTTTGCAACACCCAAATTCAACATTCACCAAAGTGACATCAAACGAAAGCGCTACGAAAAATTTTCAAACTTCTAAAACAAAGCATCATCTCAAAGAATATAATGCTTTGATATCAATTATAACACCGCAGTCCACTTGAGATAATATCTACTTTGAGTGCACAACCTATTATGGTTTTCTTTTCAGGCTTTTCAACCCAAAATGCGCCTACTAAAGGTTAAAACATGTTGACTTATATACCCATCATCTCTCTAGTACTTTGTCAATGTAGGATTTACCTAGGGTGTTATATAGATAATTATAATAATCCAGTCCCCTAGTGATATTGTTCACTTTTGGACAAACAGCATGTTACAATTTTATTTTTAGGCATTTCAACCTAATACGCATGTACCATAGGTTGGAACATGCTAAATTATATACGTAGCACCTCTATCGTGCTTTATTGATATGGAGTTTGCCTAGGGTGTCACGTACATCCCCTTTTTGGGACTCAATATTTTTTGCTAAGCTTTGTCCCGCCATGGCTTAAAAGGACATGCAGTGGCTCTGATAACGATTGTAACAGCCAAATCCAACATATATATTGTCTGCTTTGAGCTTATAGCTCACCGCAATTTTGTCTTCGGACATTTCAACCCAAAATGCGTCTACTGAGGGATGGAACATGTTGACTTGTATACTCAACATCTCTCTTAAGTTTTATTGGTGTGGGATTTGCCTAGGGTGTCACGTACAGCCCTAGGTCCTCGTTGAGATTTGTTCTATCATTGTTTAAGAGCATACATAGAATAGCTCTGACACTATGTTTGCAATATTTCAAATCCAACATTCACCAAAGTGATACTAAACAAGGGTTCTACAAAAAATAACTTCTAAAACAAAACCTTATCACAAGGAACATGATGCTCTAATATCAATTGTAACAGAACAATCTACCAGAAATATTGTCAGCTTTGGTTACACAACTCATTACGGTTTTGTTTTTAGATTTTTAAACCCAAAAATTACGTCTATTATGGGCTAAAGGATACTAACTTATATACCAATATCTCTGCCGTGCTTTACAGTTGTGGGATTTGCCTAGAATATCATATAAATAATTATAAAAGCCTAGTCTACCATAGATATTATTCGCTTTGGGTACATAGTTTGTCACAGTTTATTTTTAAGCTATTCAACGAAAAATATGTCTCTTGTAGGGTTTACGTCTCCAACTCTAACAACAACATCAAACAAAAACTTCCCCTTCTAGTTTACTTCCATGCTCTACCATTGCAGGATTTACCTATAATGTCACAAACACCCTTTTTGAAAATTTGCATCCACGCTGAGGTTTGGCCTACCTTCGTTTAAGAGCATATACGAAGTGGCTCAGATACCATGTTCGTAACACCCTGAATCTAATGTTTACCAAAGTGACACTGAACTAGAGTGCTATGAAAATTTTCCAAACTTTCTAATTAAAACCTTATCTCCAAGAACATAATGCTTTGAAATGAGGCGTAATAGCAAATTCTACCAGAGGTATTGTCTATTTTGGTCACATAACTTGTCACTGTTTTATTTTTAGGCTTTTTAACCCAAAACGAGTCTAATGAGGGTTAGAACATGTTGACTTACATACTTAGTAACTCTATCATGCTTTGCTAATGTGAGATTTGTTTAGGGTGTCACATAAATAGTTGTAAATGCCTAGTTCACCAAAAATATTTTCTGTTTCAGGCACATAGTCAATGACGATTTGTTTTCAAGCTTCTTAGTCTAAAACACATATACTGAGAATTGGAGCATGCTGACTTATATACCCAACATTTCTCTTAAGCTTGACCAATGTTAGGTTTACAGAGGGTGTCACGTCTACCCCTTACAAGACTCAGCGTCCTCGGTGAGGTTTGCCCCAGCAACATTTAAGAGCATATAAAGAACAGCTCTAATATCATTTTTGCAACACTATGAAATTAGACATTCATCAAAGTGATCCGAATTAAGGTGCTATGAAAAATTCCCAAACTCCTAAAGCAGAACCTTATTTTAAAGATCATTATACTCTGATACTAAGTGTAACAGTACAGTGTACCAGAAATATTATTCGTTTTAAGCACATAGCTTATCATAGTTTTGTTTTTAAGCTATTCTACATAAAATGCATGTACTAAGGGTTAAAGCATGCAGACATATATACCCAACATCTATTTCGTGCTTTCCAATGTAAGATTTGCCTAGATGTCGCATAGATAATTATAATAACCTAGCCCACTAGAGATATTGCTTGCTTTAGGCACACAGCTCATTACGGTTTTGTTTTCAAGTATTTCAACCCAAAACACATCAATTTACGATTGGAGAATGGTGGCTTGTATACCTAACATCTCTCTCATGCTTTGCCAGTGTAGGATTTGCTTAGGATTTCACATAAATAATTGTAACAACCTAATCTATTAGACATATTGTCTGTTTTGAGAGCACAATTCGTCATGCTTTTATTTTTGAGCTTTTCAACCCAAAATACGTCTACTGTGACTTGAAGCATGCTAACTTACATACTTACATCTTTCTCATGCTTTTCCAATATGGAAGTTACTAAGGTGTCACACATACCCCATTTTGGAACTTAGTGTTTTTGTTGAGGTTTGCCTCACCATCATTGAAGAGGACACGTAAATTGCTTTAATAACATGTTCGTAACACCTCAAATTCAACATTCTCTAATGTGTTGCCAAACCAGGGTGCTACGAAAAATTTCCAAATTTCCAAAATAAACCTTATCTCAAAGAATATAATGCACTGTTATCAATTGTAGTAGCGCGGTCCACTATATAACCTGTCACGGTTTTGTTTTCAGGCTTTTTAACCCAAAATGCCCTATTAAAGGTTAGAGCATGATTACTTATATACCCACATCTTTCCCATGCTTTACTAATGTGAGATTTACTATGTGACACCATAGGCAAATTACACAATAACAAAGCATGGAAGAGATGATAGTATATAAGTTAGTATGCTCTAACCTACAGTAGGTGTGTTTTTGGTTGAAAAACCTGAAAATAAAATCATGACGAGTTATGCGCCCAAATTGAATAATATCATTGTGGACTGGGCTATTACAATTATGTAATGCTTTAGGCAAATCGCATATCGGTAAAGCACAGGAGAGATGATGTGCGTGTAAGTCAACATATTCTAACCTTTAGTATATGTGTTTTTGGCTAAAAAGTCAGAAAATAAATCCGTGACAGACAATATCTCTAATAGATTAGGTTATTACGATTGATGTCAATGCTCTTCTGTTCTCTTGAGCGATGATAGGGCAAACTTCAGTGAAGATACTAAGTCCCAAACAAGGGGTGTACGTGTCACTTAAGGCAAATCCGATATCAGTAAAATATATGAGAGATGCTGGGTATATGAGTCAACATACTTTAACCCTCAGTAGATGCATTTTAGGTTAGAACTCTTGAAAGAAAACCATAAACTTATGACAAAAAGCCGAAAACAAAACATAAAATCGTGACAGACTACATGCCCAAAGCAAAAAAATATCATTGGTGGACTAGGCTATTATAATTACATGACACCTTACAAAAATCCCATATTAATCACGCCAGAGATGCTAGGCACTTACGTCGGCATGTTCAAACCCTCAGTAAACGGGTTTTAGGTTGGAAAGCTCAAAAACAGAACCATAACCAACTGTGTATCCTAAGTGAACAATATTTTTAGTGGATTAAATTGTTATAATTGGTATCAGAGCCACTTTGTTTTTCTTTTTAAACAATGGTGGCATAAACTTCATCGAGGATGTTAAGTTATAAAGAAGAGTACATGTGTCACCTTAGGCAAAGCATTGGGAATGCACGGGTGAAATGTTGGATTTATAAGTCAACATGCTCTAGCCCTCATATTAGCCCTATCGCTAAATTCTTCTTGTAATATTTGTTATGATATTTTTAGTTTAAAGAATTGGGATGTAAGCTGATCATCAAAAGGATATCCAAAATCAAGCATTCACAAATAGCAAAATTGGAATCCCCAAGAGCAAATTAAAGAGAAGATTTAAGGAATTGAAGACATACATTAGGTGATTTCTTATTTATAATATATCTTTAAACTTGAATATTGATTTGCACGTAAAAATTCAAATTCATTTTTCATTAAAAAAAATATTTTTAAAGTTTTTCAAAAATTCATATAATTATATAGTTTTAAAATAAATGATTTAAATATGTGAAAAATAGTTGTAAGTATTTTTACAGGTCAAATTGTAAGTTTTTGAAACCTGAAAATTAGACCGAAATTCAAATTTTGAAAGCCTAAAAAAGTGAACCAAATTACAAGCTTTTAAAACCTTAAAAATAGACTAAAATGCAAAGTTTTCAAATTTATGAATAGTATTTGTGAAAAGTGTTGGTCAATCGACTTGACTATAATGGCCAACTGAACTTCTAAAAAATTAAATTTTGGCACTTCTAACGACTATATTTTTAATATAAATACTAGTTTAAACTCACTTGGAATAAGTTTTGCACCATTATAAAACTTTATTTCATGTTTTCGAATTGCATTATAAAGATTTAAGCTTTTATTTGCAAATCAAGCATCAACTTTATTACACATTTTAATTTTCATTTGTAATATCCAAAAGAAAGAGTGCTTGTATATCACTTGATCAAACTCTTTGATCAAGTTTATTATCTTTGTTTTACTTATGTGTGAGTGTGAGAGAAATACTCTTAAATTGTAAGGTTTAAGTGACACCTATAAGTCACTTGATTTGTAAAATTTGGAGAGACACCAAGTCAAACCATACATGGCACCAAAAAGTCTATTTTGGAGTTGTATTAGCTTGCCTTTAGATTTGAAGGCACAAGTAGTACAATTCTGAAGCTTTTAAGAGACGTGGATGTAAGTTGAAGTTTGCAGAACCGTGTAAAAATTATTGTGTTTGATCTCTCTCCCTTTACTATTTATTATTATTTATGTTTATAAATGTTATACACAATATTCACACACATTAAAGCTTAATTTGTTAACATTCACATATTGGTGATTAAAATTGTATGTTAAATTGGGTATTTCAGACTCTGGAATATTTGAATTGCTCGGTGTTAGTTGTTGAGTTGCCTTTAAATTGTTAAAATTTTCATAAACTTAATTCATCGCTCCTCTTGGGTTGCTATATTAGTATTTCACTTCAATTTACACATTTTACATTGAAAAGCTCGAAAATAAAATTGTGACAAGCTGTGTACCCAAAATGTACAATACTTTTGGTGGATTGGATTGTTACAATCAAGCCCTTGTAGTCTAGTTAACTGTACAATTATAGAGGATTCTAAGTGTAGCTAGTTAAGATATATGAACTAAGAGAAAATAGTATTAGCCTTTCTTGTAAATTCCTTCTTTATTTTCATCATCCTGAGAAACCAATAAAAGACTTCTCTATTTCTCGATCGTGATATAGGCCATATTGGCTAAACCACATAAATAACTTCTTGATTTATTTAGATGATTGTTTTAGTTGAGGTTATTTGTTGGTTTTGTGTTAACTAAGTTTATTTGTTGATTTATTTAGATGACTGTTTATTTAGATGATTGACTTTAATTAATTTTTGGAGAATAAAAATGAAAGCCTTGCTAGTTCACCAAGGGCTTGAGGAATTTTTGATGGTGAAGACAAATTACTTGAAACTTTGAGTGCAAGTGAGAAAAAAGTGAACATGAGAAAGACACATGGTGACATTGTCTCAAGCCTAAGTGATGGTGTGTTAAGAAAGGTTTCAAAGGAGAAAAGTGTGATAGAATGATATGAAAAACTGAAAAATAGGTATGTCACTAAGTCTTTAGCCAATAAGTTGTATCATAAGAAGAAGCTGTATACCTTTTCTCTAGCAAAAGGTGGTTCTGTAAAAGAACACCTTGATGAGCTTATTATAATCATTCTTGATCTTTAAAATCGTGACTTTATGATACCCAATAAAGATTAAGCCATGATTCTTTTAAATTGACTTTCAAGTTCTCTTGAGCATTTTGTTGACACATTTACACTTGAAGGAGAATCAATCTCGATGAAGGAGGTTGAGGCAACTTTGAATACCAAAAAACTTAAAAAGAAATGTGAGACGAGTCTTCTAATGAAGAAGGACTTGTGGCAAGGGGAAGAACTAAAAGTAAAGACAATAAATGAAGAAATCAGCAAAGATTTGAATCCAAGAAGAAAGCATTGAAATGTTTCCAATGCCATAAAAAGGTCACTTCAAGAGAAATTACCCTAAGAAAAGATTAAAGAACAAAGAAAATGTAATATATATATATATATATATATTTGGAATTAGATGATGAAGGTAATAGGTATGCAGATTTACTTATTGCTTCAAACAAGAATACAAAAGGTTAACGGATCCTTAACTCAAATGCTCCTTTGATATATGTCTTTCTAAAGACTCTTTTATGTCAAATAAGCCCTATACAAATGTTGGTGAGAAATAATGTAGCATGTTTTTAATTGCAATAGGGTATGATAAGCTTAATTTGGTAGATAAATTGTGAGAGGGTTAGAAAAAAATGAGACATATACCTGAATTAAAGAGGAATTTGTACGCAACTATGTAATCTACTGGTATACGAAGTTCTATCAAGTAATATAGTGATAAAAAAGGGAATATCGAACCCACTAGGATTGAGTTTTCAAATTCTACACTAATTACTATAATTATGGTAAATTGATTTTATCTAGGCAATTATTACTTGAATAAGTGAAAATACAAGAAAAATATAAAATATATATGCTAGCCTAGTGACAGAAATAGAAATATAGAAAATGAAGCTAATAGTGTGAGTACGTTAAGACTGATACGAATTGGTTCTAGGGCTTTGACTTCGCCTAATTTATCACCATATTCTCTAAATTGGGATTTGTAATGCTTTTAGCTTCAATACATTAATCTCGGGTTATAAACTAACCTTGTTTTCTCTTTAAGTGATGAACAAAGTCCTATATATATTTAACCAGCCAATATCCATATCTAGCTCAATTAATTACATGTTGATGTAACTTTACCTATTATTAATCACTAAAGACTCAATCACCTACTGATCTATTGATATTCCCAGTATTAATTCGATTATCTAGATATTGATAACCTCTAGGACTTTTAAAAGTCAAAACCGTATTTCCCGATCCCAATGAACAAATTAAATTCTCCTAAATACTAATTCATTCATGATTAATCAAATAATTCATCAAATAATAAATCATAAGCATTAAGTACAAGGAAAACACAAATGAACGAAACATACTAACTTTAACAAATTCCAAATTAATCAAAGCACAATTTAATTAAATACATCAAGACTTAGAAAAAAAAGTCTAACCTAACATATCATAGTCAAACAATAAATTCATCTTAAAGTTAATAATTCTCAAATAATCACAAATATTAGTAACAATATGAAATTTAAGAAAAATTATAGAGTTTAAGAGCTAAAACTAGTGTAGGTGCTACTTCGAGTCCATTAATCTTTGAGTTACCTTTCGAAATGCTTCAAGAGTAAACTATTCTTCATTTTCTCTCACTAGAAAATCCTTTAATTGTTTATCTTTTTCACTCTAAAAACCTACCTTCTAAAATTAGATTCAGGTGGCTAATGTACAAAAACATAGGAATGGCCAAATCTGGCTAGCCAAAGTTGATTTGATGGTCGAAAATAACTCAAAGACTTGACTTAGGTTGTAAGAGACACGGGCATGCAGTGGTTAGTGGGAGTGGCAAGCATGTGCACCTTACTTTGGTCGCAGCGCCACTACCTCAGGCCAACTTAGACCTAAGCATCACCAATATGGCGCGGCCATGCAGCTAGCTAGGCACGTGCATGCCATGCATGCTGTGTAAGGGTTGCCCTCCACTACTTTTATGCATCATATTCTCATTCGTTCTTCTTTTCTTTTCCCCTGTTGCCTCTTCCCTGCTTAACTGGCATTGAATTAGTGTTTTCTCGCCTTCTTACTCAAAAACACAAAAGTTCATCAAATAACACTAAGGCTTGAGGGTTTATACAAATATACTCACTTATCAGAATCTTGTATCCTTAGGTAAGCTAGATCAATCGGGTTGTATGTTTACGGTAAAGAATGATATATTAAGGATTATCATAAGGAATGGTACTAATAAAGCATATAAGACCAATGGTTTGTATGCACTTGAAAGTAAGATTGTAACTAGATATGTTTTAGTAGTTATGAAGACTAAAATAGGTAAAAGTAGGCTATGACATTTAAGTTTGGCATATATGAGTGAAAGGGGATTGAAAGAGTAAAGCAAACAAAGGCTACTAGAAGGTGATAATGTAAACTCTCTTGGCTTTTGTGAATATAGTGTCTTAGGTAAAGCTTATAAAGTTAAGTTAAAACAGAATGAAAGGAAACTAGAATATATTCATTCTATTTTATAGAGATCATCTCAAGTACCATCATTAGGTAGAGAAAGGTATTTATTGTCTATAATCAATGATTGTTTCAACAAAGCTATGGGTATCTTCGGTAAGGAATAAGAATCAAGTGTTTGAAAAGTTTAAGTTATGGAAAAATTTGGCGGAGAAGCAAAGTAGCAGAAAGGTAAGAAAGCTTAGAATCAATAATGGAGTTGAGTTTTACAATTTTTTTTCAATAAATATTGTGAAAAAGAAGGGATTACAAGGCATAAGACTATAAGAATGAGTCCTTAGGAGAATGGCATTGCTAAGAGAATGAATAGAACCATACTAGAGAAACTTAGATGCATGTTGCTATATTCAAAGCTGTCAAAAACATTTTTAATAGAGGTAGTGGATGTAGCAGTTTATCTAATTAATAGAAGTCTTACACTATGGGTTTAGATGGCAAGACATAAAAACAACTTTGGTCTTGGCAACTAGTTGACTGTAGAAATCTTAAAGGTTTTTGGAAGTTTAGCTTATGCATTCAAAAAACATGGAAAGTTAGAACCAAAAGCATTAAAGTGTGCATTTCTAGAATACCCATTAAGGATGAAAGGATATAAGTTGTGATGTCCAAGTCTAAAAAATTGTATAATTACGTTCGTTGAAAGTCAAATGTTGAATTCCCAACAAAATATACAAAAAGAGGATAGAAAAGTGGATCTTTAAGCTCAAGGATAGCATACTAAGAGTGTAATCACAAAGATTCAATGCAAGGTTAGTAAAGGTTTTACTAAGAAAGAATGAGAAGATTTCAATGAGATATTGTTACTATTAATTATCATATTCGCATCTATCAGAGTATAGTTGAACAGCTATATATCTAACACATCTGCCTTAATTGAATCTGATAAGCCACTAATGAGACAACTGACCTGGCGATTCTTAGGAAAGTGTCCCACCTGAGTTAGTCATCTCTCAAAATGAGTTTGATAATCCCAAATATGCCCATTATATTGCAGTTTGGTTTATTCGCCAAAAGAACTTTTGAATTTTTTAGCTCCAAACTTTTAATTCAAGCCATCTTGAAATTCCAATCAAGTCAGCTTTCCTTTATGTTGCTTGAGTAACTCATACCGTAATTGAGCATCTTCATTTGTCGTGTTATTAAATTCAAAAGATTATTCAACCCTCTAAAACCAGCTAGTTGCATCTTCTTCCCCATTGAAACGGGGGATATCAATTTTGGCAAACTTTGAAATATACAGCAACTCTTTCAGGTGTGCCTCGTTGGTGCTCCTGGATCATCAAGTAGGATATTGAAATGGTGCCACTGAATTTTCTCCATCGTAATCTGGCTGAATATTATTTCGCGAACTCAACTATATAGAGAGTTTATTAAGGTTTTCAAAAATTTGTTGTTGACCAACTCTTGAGAGTTTTAACGTCCTCTAATTTCTCCGTTCGTGAATCCATCCCTTTTTGATACCACTATGATGAGTAGCAGAATTAGTTCTTTAAAATTTATGGTAAGAAGAGAAGATTATAACAAGAAAAAATCCAGATTAACTATAAGGAACCTTTGCCTGAATAAATTTTATAATGAATTAAAATTAATCTCCCCAACCGACACTTTTATGATTTATTATATATCCTGTACTACACAACGTCAACGAAAGTAAAATGAAATAGACATAGAATCCAAATTAACATGAGAAAGCTAGGTCTTCCCATATATCTGGTCCAATATAACAACCTCGACTCAATGGCTGAAGATACAACTTTCCTACTTTGACTTCTTAAAATTCTAGTAGGTACATAAAACTTAAAAAATGGAAGATAAAAGAAATTGCTGCGGAAGAGAACAAGAAAGAGAAAAATGAGCTCTCATATATAATAAGCATTACTTTTGGTATTTTATTTTTAACAAAACATTTTTTATGAAAGGGCAAATGATCTCCATTTCGATTTTTGAAAAATGAAAGTTTTCATCACGATAAAGTTAATCCGATTTGATATTGGGAGCCATGTTAGTACTCATCTATTTCTGTTGGTGAGTATCCACAGTATTTTTAAAAAATATATGTTGAATTTATTATTTTATATCGAAGAAAAACATCTTCGAAGCCAGAATTTCTTTAATTTTTTTCTTTTTAATCTTATTAGATGCATTTGGTAACAGGATATTATAAATAAATAGCTATGATTAGGCATATTTTGAAGAAGTTTGTCAAGGAACCAAAACAAATTGAGCTTGAATGTTGCCAAATTATATAATTGAAGTACAAAATTAATATATAAAAATGGAAAAATAAACACATATCCCCTAAGTTTAGGAAAAAGGAAGACACTTTTGGAGTTTGAGAGTTGACAAATACTCCCTCAGATTTGAAGAAATATACAAATACTTTTCATCACTTTAACATTTTTCGATTGATCGTTAGATTGTTATCACTTATATCCTTAAATCATAATAAAATAATACAAAAATATAATTTTGTGAATTAGAACAATTTAGTCCTATGATTCACGATATGCTATAGACTAAATCATTAAATTAAATTTTTTCATAATAAATGTAACATATATGTATTCTTTATATTTTTTTTTATATTAATTATGGGCTTCATAACTTTTCTTAATAAAAAGTAATCATTACAATGTGTAGATATATTATATACAAAAATAAAATGTTAAATATTTTATTTGTATTTTCTATAATCACCTATCAAGTTATTACAACGAAACTAAAAAAAAGTGTTAATGATATTTTAGTATATAAGTTTGCAACTAATTAAAAAAAATTTTTGGACTAAATAGTTATAATTAAAAAATTACATTTTAAAAAAGTTTAAGAATAAAAATAATAACCTAATAAGTCAATCTCCAAACTTTATGTATGTATATACTATTTTTTTGATATCTATTATTTTCTCAAACTTCAGATAAATATATATGAGTTTTCCTATGAAAAATTAAGAGATGTAGAAACGTAAAAATAATTACAATATTATTTTAATAAAAAATAAATAAAAATTAATTTTTGTTACTAAAAAAAACAGAAATAAATGGTTATCTGTGAAGTAAAATTTTTCGTTCTTTGCACATGTGTAAGGTACCATTTGAAATTAAGATAAATATTTTTTAATTTTTTTAAATAAAAAATTAAAAAATAAATAAATATATTATATTCTTATATTCTCAAGGGTCAGCTTGTTCATATTCCCATGCATCAATTCGTGTCAACTTTATTTACCTTATTTTCAATTACCATTTTGCTCTTGAAAAGATAAATTTAAAGGCGATTACTCTAATGGTAAAATAAAAAAAGTAACCAAATATTTTTAAAACAACATAGGGATAATGAGCAATTAAGAGAAATGCTTGATAAGGATGATGAAAAGATGAAGATGATGGAGAGATGGAGAGAAAGTAATAATTTGTTATTGTCAAAATGGCAGGAGAGTAATGCATATTATTATTAACAAAGAGCTTCAACAGTTTAACCTTCAATTAATCAAGCTACCAAACTAGTCAAGTTCAATGTCATTATTTGAGATAATCAAAATCTTATATGCTCCCTCCACCTGACTTCTGTTCTTCATCCAGAAGACTCCGAAGGGTATTACGGATGATCTTTCAATGAGACAGTTTCAGCATAATTAAAATTCAAAAAAGAAATAACCCAAAAATCCATTATACAATTACAGGGAGCACAGAAACACTTGATTCAAACGTCTACAGTTTAGTTACTTAAAATAATTTTGGGCATACAAGATTGGAGATCTGTTCCGCCATCCATTAAAGCTGAAATGATATCAAGTGGAAGAAACTTGTAAGTACTGTACTGTTGCAACACTACAAAAGCAGAAAGTGGCAATCCAGCAAATTATGTCAAAGCAGAAGAATCAAAATAGAAACAGAAGGCTCTATTAGATATAATTAATAATAACCATATATCACCACTTATGAAAGTTGGAATTGTATTATTACTCTACTAGATATAATTAATTTGAATTAATCAAATATTTAATTGCCATTCAAATTGATTTGGAAAATTAGTAATATGCACAAATTTATTTGTCCATAATTATATAAATATATATTTACAATTTGATAAATGTATATTTCAACAATCTTCAACTACTTTTTTTTGGATGAATTAAAAAGCATTTTGATGTAAACATAAGTTGTAAAGAAAGCTAAAACAAAAGATATTATACCAAGATCATGCAATATTTAATTGAAAGAACTCAATTTTAACGTAAAAAGAACATAAACTTTTGCTAACAAATTGAAAAACAATATTAAATAGTGCAAAATGAAGTAAAACAAAAAAAAATAATGCTATGAAGTGCAAGGGGACAATCTAGAAAATAAAAAATAAAAATAATTTTAATTCGTAAGAAAATTTAAACCACTGATACTTCTACAACCTATTATATAACTGTTGTAATAACCTCAATTAAATTAAAATGAAACAAAATATAGGATCCAAGTTAACATGACAAGGCTAATTTTTTTTGACAATATTAACTCAATAAATGAAAATAGTTTGTCGCTTTAAAATTTTGGCAGAAGAAATAAAATGCAAAGGAAGAGAATAAGATTAAGGATAGTGAGCTCTTATATATATATAATAAATATTTTTTTGGGTATCTTATTTTTCATTAAATATTTTTGATGGAGTCAATGATCTCCATTCCGATTTCTGAAAATTGAAAGTTTCCTTTATGATAAAAATTAGAGCCATCTTAATAGTCTTCTTTGTGTTTGGTGGTGAGTATTCCAAAGTGTTTTTAGAAAATATATATTGAAATTATCATTTTACATCCTGATTTAATGAAAAAGAATTGGAGAAAATAATTTTGGAAGCCGTGATTGATACTACAAACTCTTAAGTCCATTTGAGTTAGTTCCTTTTAATCTTATTTGACGCATTTTATAATAGAATATTTAAAGAAGTAGTCATGATTCGGCCTATTTTAAAGAAGTTTTTGGATAAACTAAAACAAATTAAGCTTAATGTTTCCATATAATATAATTGAACTAAAATTGATATATAAAAAAGGGATGTAGAAAGATAAAAAAAATTATCAAAATATTATTATATTTTTCATATAAAAATAAATAAAATATTATTTTTTATTATCAAAATAAAAATAAATTATATCGATTTTAAGTACACTATTTTCTCAATTTATTGGACACTGGGTAGAGTACCTTTCTGAATTTAAGAAAATCTTTTTCTTATATAAATTTTTTATGCATTTTAGTTACTTTTATAACATTTTAAGAACTAAAATATAGAAAAAGATAGATAAATATTTTATGTAGATTTTATCATATTTCCATGTATCAATTGCGTCAACTTTCTTTCACTTTATTTTTAAATACCAATTAACTATTGAAAAAGTAAATTTAATTGGTAGAACGATTTTTAAAATAATAAAAGAATAAGAAATAATTTTTATGGAAAAAACTTTAAAGATACGAGATTAGAGCATATTATTATTAACAAAGAGCTTCAACATTTTAATCATTCAATTAATCAAGCCACCAAGCAAGTCAAATTCAGTGTTATTATTTGAGATAATCAGAATCTTACATGCTTGGTCATATCATCGTAGCTCTGCCTTCTGCAAATTCCTCCTGGTCATAAAACCGCGTTGCCGACTCTGCCTATAATTTAAAGTATATTTAGTATAAATTTAATACAAATAACACATCTATGCTTTGCAGAAGGAAAATAGAAATTTTATTCATTCTTAAGCCTTAGAGAAAGAGAAAAAGTTTCAAAAGAGGTGGAAAAGATTTTCAGATTTTCTATTTTCTTTATTTAATTGTGGTTGAAGTCAATGTCTTTGTTTTACTACGTAGTAGATTAATACGTACCGTTTCTTTATGTAACTGTTGTATTGTTGAATTAAGATCGCCTTTCCAATATATCCGAACATTATTGAACCCGTATATCTTCACTACTTTCTGCAAATTGGGTGTGCTTAAGACTTCTTTAGAGAAGATCTTCATCTTGTGGCATTTACGCACCTTTACTTCTACTAAAGATGGAAAACTAAAGGCGCAATTGCCAGAACAGAAACTTGAGAGACAATCTAGATACAAATCTTTCAATTTGCTGAAAATAATTTCATCTTTTGTTGCATCTCGATCATCTGCTACTACTTCAGTTATCATATTGATTGCAGATAATCTCATTCTCCGTAGTCGCACCAGACTCTTCGTTGTTGAGGATGTTACTATGTTTCTCAATTTGTCACAACTGGTTAATTCCAACGTCATTAGATTTTGTCAATCTTCCAAACCATGCTGTTGTAAATTGCTTTAATCCAGATAAAGATTTCTTCAACTTGCATAATTTCTAACTATAATCGTCTGGTACTATGCATCCTGGTGGAACAACCATATAGATTTTTTCAGATAATTCTCCATGTAAAAGGACATTCTTTGCATCAAACTGGTGCAATGACCAATCAAGATTCACAACCAACAATAATAAGACATGTATAGTGTTGATTTTAGCCACAGGTGCAAATGTATCTGTGTAGTCAATCCCATAAGTTTAAGTGTACCCTTTTGCTACTAGACTTGCTTTGAATCTCTCAATGGTACCATCTACTTTGTAGTTCACGGTGTAAATCCATCAACATCTAAATGGTTTTTTCCTAGTGGAAGATCAACAAGTTCTTGTATTTCATTTTGTTGAAGAGATTTCATTTCTTCATTCATAGCAGCTTTCCATCTTAGGTCAGTTAAAACCTTTTGCACGCTGTTAGGAATAGATGCAGTAGATAATTGATTTATAAATGACTTATTTGATTCAGACAAGTGATGGTTAGACATGCAATAACTAATGGGATATTTGGCTTTATTAAATAGGTCAGACTCATATGTTTGTTTAAGAATACCTCTGTTTTAATGTGGTAGAAGTACTTTTCTGACTGGATCGGATGTTATAGAAGCATCTTCAGCAATTGATTAGTTGGGTATGTTAGCATCTTATGGTACAAGGAACTCGTGCTCAAGAATAGATGAAGATGTTTCTGGGACTTCATAGCAATCGAATTCCTCTTTACTCTCTTATTGACCATTTAATCCAATTTGTGAGTCATTACCACTTGAATTCTTGCTTCTTTCATTTTGTGAATCACCAGTCTTAATATGATTTTCTATGAATTGACCTTCTTCTGAGGATAAATCATATACAAAGGTCTGAATATATGTCTAGTTATACTCCCCCTGAAATTCAAACTCTGAATTGTAATAAATTATATCTTCATGAAAGACCACATCCATTGTTATGAATATTTATTTTGTTGGAGGATGATAGCTTCGATACCCTTTCTAATGGATGAGATATCCTACAAAAACACAACGTAATACTCGAGGTGCCAACTTATCACGTTGCTAGTTATGTAGGTGAACAAATGCTACATAACCAAATACTCGGGGAGATAAGTTTGGAACATTTGGTGCAACAACTTCTTCATTCAAAACTTAAAAAGGTATCTAAAAGTTGGTAAAACTATAGGGTACTCGATTGATCAAGTATGCGGCAAAGACAATCGCTTCTCCCCAGTAAGATAATGGCATATGAGCTTCAATCAATGATGCCCGGACAACTTCCAACAAGTGTCGATTTTTTCATTCAACGACTCCATTTTGTTAGGGTGTATCAAAACAAGTGGTTTGATAAATTATCCTGTGTGATTTCAAATACTGTGGTAGTTCAGAACTCTTGTATTCTCTTTCATTACCACTATGTAGAACCCGAATCTGTGTGTTAAATTGTGTTTGCACCATTTTATGAAACTTTTGAAATAATGAGCTTACTTCCCCTTTGGACTTCATCAAACATACCCATTTCATTCTGCTATAATCATCCATAAATGTTACAAACCAACGTGCATTTCCAAAAGTAGAGGCTTTAGATGAACCCCACACATTATAATGAATTATTATAAAAGGAGCTGAACTTTTATTCAAGGTTAATGGAAAAGACACACGATAGCTTTTGGCCAATTCACAGACATCACACTTAAATTTCAAAACATCAAGACTTTTAAATAAATTAGGAAACAATTTTTTTAAAAACCCAAAGGATGCATATCCTAGTCGTTTGTGACATTACCATATTTTTAATTCTTTCTTCGTCCCGATCCATCTGCCAATAAAGCTGGACTTAACTTGTCAACACTTGCTGATACCAAATCCAAATAATACAAGTTCCTACACTTAATACCACAACCAATCATTTGCTTTGTCTAAATGTCTTTAGAAACACAAAATTCAAGCTAAAAAATTACAACACAAGATAAAGCATTGGTTATTTGAGACACAGATAAAAGATTAAAGCCTAATGATAGAACAACTGACACTGAATCTAAATTCAAATTACTAGTGAGGGATAAAGATCCTTCCCCGATAACTAATATTGAGGTACCATCGAATACAGAGACAATCTTTTGTGAGGATGGCTTTAGATGTGAGACTTGTCTAGAATCAAATGTCATATGATTTGTTGCACCTGAATCAATCATCCATGTACTATTAAAAACATGTGTGGAAGTTTTAAAAGCCTTACCAGTATTTTCTGATGTTGCAAGCATTGCTGAGGTGTTTTCTCCAACATTTTTGTCTGTCTTTATTTCAGTAATAGTCACAGTAAATCCTTGTTTGGACATTTTCTTTCAGTTACAATCCCACCAGTTTGGATATCCTACAATTTCAAAGCATCGATCTTTGGTATGTCCCTTTTTATGGCAATGGGCACATTTGACAAATGACTTATCAGTTTTTTTTCTATCTTGTTGATTTGAGGCTTGTCGATTCTAAGTTATCACAGCAGAAATGTCTGAGCCTTCATTTTTGGTCTTTGCTTGACGTACTGCTTCTCGTCGTATTTGAGAATAACATACTTTCCAATTAGGGAGAGCTTCTTTTCATAAAATTTCTCCATGAACTTGCTCAAATTCTCCATCTAATCTAGCAAGGAATATGTGAACCCTTAGTCTTTCAACAAAATTTTATATGATACTATATCATATGGATCCTTCATGACCACTTTATTGCGGTGATCCAATTCCCTAAATATCTCCATCAATTCTCCATAATACTCAAATAATGTTCTTCCATTTTACTTGGTAGTGAAAGCCTTTTGATTCAAGTAGAAGACTTATAACTCATCGCTACCATCATAGAAGGCTTTTGACAAAGCACTTATAACTCAGATGAATTATTCTAAATATCTCATAAAATTATTCTAAAATCATCACTAATGATAATAATTTTAGAAATTTATAATATTTCCAAATAATTGTTAAGAAAAATGAATTTAATTTACTGTAAAAATAAAATTATTTTGAAATCGCTATTGTTTTAATTTATCCACAAAAGAGAGATATTAGGTGTTGTGCGAGTTAAGGATAATATAAAATAAGAATATTTTCGGCTGTATTTTATTGTGATAAAACAATATTTTAATGCTACACTACAATAGAGAAATGTCTTAGTAAGCTACAAAACTTTAATGTCCAGCCAAAACTTTTTAACAATGTAGGGATAAAATTGTCTTTATATTTAAATTTACTGTAGTTTACTATTTTGATCATTTAACAAAAAATAATAAAAAAATTTGTGTAATATAAAAATATATAAAAAATTCGTGAAATTAAAAAAAAGGAAACCTTAATCACAGAAATCGAAAAAATTGGTAGTGTTGCACCCATTTCAAGCTCATTAGCACGATTAGCATATTTGCTTTAGTTTCCAGAGGAAATTTCTTAGCTTAAAAACATCCACACACAAAAAAAAAAAAAAATTCAATTAGCACATTGGGAGAGATTTTGAACGATGTCACATTGTTGCTTCTATTGACCAGCCTCAAGAATAAGATCCAATAGTTGAAAGAGATTGGGTGATTGTCAATGACGAATTGCATCGACGATGAGGATTGGTGCTGGACATTATCGCCATATGGTTGGCGTAGTGGTGATCATAGAAGGTGGAGATAGTGGTTGCCTACTAGTGGTAGTAACGGTGATGTAGTCCTAAAAGGTAGAAGGTGTAGGAGAAGCTGCATGTGCGAAGAAAATAAATGAAGAGAAACTGGACGAGTTGGAGGCGATGAAGGAGGAAGATATGTATTCGAGATAGATTTAGTTTTAAGTTAAATTACGATAATAATATTTGTATTCTTAAATTTTTTTTATTTGTATCTTTAAATTTTTTTATACGTGTTCCTAATATTTTTGAAAAAGTAAAAAGAAAAAATAAAATTGTTATTATTATTCACAATTTTTGTAATATGTAAACTGAACGACACATTTTTTATTTTTTTGTATTACAGTATGTGTTAAAATAATTGTTGTATCACAATAAAATATAGTCAATTAAAAATATTATTATAAAATAATAATTAATAGATAATAATAATTACTAATAAATTAATAGATGGGTTAGTTAGGATGCAACTTCAAATAGTAGAGAATGCATCTATTAATATATATATATATATATATGTATATGTCTAACACATACAGCTTCACCTTCCATAGTGCGTTGTATTAAAATCCAACAGATTGAATATGATTTCATCTCATCTTTTATTACTTCTGTCTAAAAATCTGAAATTATTGCAGCTACTTATGATCAACCTTGTTAAACTTTGAATGCCATAAGACATGGCCACAGCTTGGTTTTGCCAAATCGTTTCAAATTTTGTGTCATCTAGTCTCAACTTTTCCAATTTTGGTAATGCAACGTGCTCATAGATTAGCTTCTGGCTGTTTTATATGCTCTTATTCTACCTTTCATATATATCAAAAAAGTAATAAATTTGTAATAGCCGAAATATTACTAATTAATTTCAGAAAAAAGAAAATGAAAACTTGTATATATATATATATATATATAGCAACTAAAAAAAGCATGCTTGTAATCAGGGCACTTAAAGAATAAATTTTCTTTCTCTGAGAATGAATTTATCAACAAATAATATCAGAGAAATAGAGAATCCCACCTTGTTAAAAGTGTATTAGGAGCATCCATATCGTCCGTCAAAATGATTTCATTCGAGCACTACCAACTGTTTCTGATTCTGATCTACAGCAAAAGCTTGTGAGTTCTGAAAGACGACTGAGTTTAAGTGAGTGTAACTGACCAAATTCAATGATGTTAATCACTCCAGTATTATTGTTCTTTGATTCGTCTTCGCTTCCAATGGCAAAAATCTGTTCCATATTCCCACATGCATCCATTTTAATTGATTGGAGTTGTGGGATGAAATAAATCTGTGTAATAGAAGAAACCAAACAAGAAAAGCAAAGAAAATTTCTGTTACCCAGCAAATAAACAAACTTTATTGAAGCTGAAGATGATGTGATTTGATAACAACAATTATTTATATTAAAGAAATTCTTAAAAAATCTCAACTAAGTGAGAATGCAACAACAACATATTTCTAAATTTATTCAACAAACAAACCACAAACATTTGAATAACTATCTCCTAAATAAAATGAACACTAAAACAAGCTTTTGACTTATTCAACATTTCTAAAACTAATTCAGTAAGTTTCACTAATTTGCAACACTCTTCCTTAGTGCAAACTTACTGGTAACAACACCAAGAGCACTTCGTAATACTTCGAACTTTGCTCTGGCAAGAGCTTTGGTAAATATATCAGCACCTTGATCTGTAGTTCGTACTTTCTGCAGCTAAATATCCTGAGTTAGCACCTTCTCTCGAATAAAATGGTAATGTGTTTCAATGTGTTTTGTGTGCGGATGAAACAGTGGATTTTCAGCAAGCTTGATTGCAATTTCATTGTCACAATAAATGATAATTGGATAGTCTAAGACTGTAATCATTTCTCGAACAAGCCTCTTAAGCCATAGACATTCTTAACTGGCCATAGTGGTTGCTACATACTCTGCTTCACAACTAGAAAGAGCAACAATATTTTGCTTCTTACTGCACCATGAAACTGCAGTTGAACCTATATTGAAGCAATACCCTGTTGTGGAGCGTCTGTCATTTATGTCGTCGGCCCAATCTGCATCTACAAAACCACTTAATAAAAATGGTGTGTGCTGATTGTATGGTAATCCAAAGTTCTGAGTGCCTTTTATGTAACGAAGAATTCTTTTTGCTGCAATTAAATAACCTTCACATGGTTTTTCCATAAACCAAGAGATAACACCTACAGAATATGCAATGTCGGGTCTTGTGATTAGTTAAATAGAATATACTACCAACAAGTTGTCTGAAAAATGTGGCATCTTTCAGTGGTTTTCCTTCATCTTTAGTTAACTTGAGACAGTTCCACAGGAGTAGTCATTGCTTTTGACTCCCCCATAGGAAAACGATTTAGTTAGCTTGCTGCGTAACCTTTTTGAGGGACAAAATAACCATCTGACTTTTCAGTTTCCAAGCCAAGAAAACAACTAGCTTCACCCAATTGCAAACCGAATGGACAAGGCATCTCGAAGACCGGCTAGTTCAGCATTGTCATCTCCGATAACGATCATATCATCCACAGAGAGAAGAAACATTGTGCATTGCGAGGATGTTTTCTTAACAAATAGACTAGGATCTGCATTTGAAGATTTACACCCACAAAATTCAAGATATTAAGCAATCTTACCATACCGTGCACGTGGAGCTTGCTTAAGCCATATAATGCCTTCTTGAGTCGACACACATAATGAGTGAACTCCTTAGAAATAAATCCCTGTGGCTGTTCCATAAAGATATCATGATCCAACTCTTCATAAAGAAATGCATTCTTCACGTCTAGTTGCCACAATTTCCAGCCTTTATGTGCAGCCAAAGAAATAACAGTTCGAACCGTTGCCATTTTCGCAATAGGCTGAAAGTCTCCTCGTAATTTAGACCATATTGTTGAGAAAAGCCACGGGCAACAAGTCGAACTTTATGTCTGTCAATGGTGCCATCAGCCTTTTTCTTCAACTTATAATCCATTTGCAAGAAATCAAATCAGCATCCTTTGGCTTTGGAACTAGCTCCCACGTACTGTTCTTGTTTAAAGCTGACATTTTTTCTTGCATTGCTTTCTCCCATTCAGAGACACCTTGAGCTTCATGGTAGGATATAGGCTCATTTTCACAAGAATCTTCCGTCAGAAAACAAGATAAAATCAAACAATGATTTAATTGAACTTCACAAGCTGCTAGGTGTTCAGGTTGCTTTCCTTGTCTAGATGATCTTCAAATTACAACTTCTATATTCTCATCTTGTTGAATGTTCTCCTCAGTTCCAGAAATATTGTTTTCTTTTTCACTATATATAGCATCACCATAAGGAGGCACAAGATCAGTTGTACTTTCACGTGCATTTGTATTTTCTTGATGCGATTATACTTTGTCAAACGCCACATCACGTGAGATAACAACATTCTTTGTTTCTGGATCTGTGCACCTCCAACCTTTGCAATGAGTGTCATAACCAACAAAAATACAACGCCTTGCCCTTGGATCAAGTTTAATCCGTTTGCTTTTTGATACATGAATATAACACACTGAACCAAAAACTCAAAAATAACTTACATTGGGTTTGTGATGATATAACGCTTCAAAAGGAGATGATTCTGTTCCTGGCCATGGAGGCAAACAATTTATAACGTGACAAGCAGACTAAATAGTTGTTGCCCATAACTCTCTCGGAAGATTCTTTGCATGTAACCATGACAAGCACATAATTGTAAGATGTGCCAACTTGCACTCAGCCATTACATTTTGTTGTGGGGTTTCTGGACAAGTCATTTGACGTTGAATCCCATGTTCTCTACAATATTCAAGGAATTGATGGGACGTGTATTCTCCTCCATTATCTGTACGTAGACACTTTACTGGCAACCCAAACTCTTTCTCCACATGTTTGAATTGAACAAATTTGGAGAGAGCTTCACTTTTATGTTCCAGAAAATATACTCAGCTGAACCAAGAAAAATTGTCCACAACAAACATCACATAACGAAGACCAGTGTAGTTAGATGTTCTTGTTGACCCCATGAGATCAGAATGAACCAGCTGAAGTGGAGCAGAGGCTGTATTCTTCCAATTTGGAAAAGGGAGATGATGGGATTTTCCATATTGACATCCAGGACACACCATATCTTGATGAATGTCCTTTAAGAGAGGAACTCCATCAAGAAGTTTCTTTGTGGAGACTTTTTGCAGTAATTGATAACCAACATGACCTAACCGAGCATGCCAAAGTGTTGCACTTGCATTATAACCCTTCTTTTCAATATATGCATCACTCGCAGATAAAACATATAATGATTCTTTTTTCTTCCCAGTAAATAAAACATCAGCTACAATGTGCTTTATGTTGGAAAGAATCTGTACATCATTAGGACCAAACAGAATATACCTCCCAGAATCGGTTATTTGAGACACTACGGCAAGATTCTTCTTTAAGCTGGGAACATGATAGACATTTTGAAGAGAAACCCATTCATCATTTGAAAAATCTTCCTTGACGTTGAAATGTCGTTCTTTCATTACAAGGTGTAATGAATTATCAGCTATTTTCATATGCGACATTAGCTTCTGCTTCCGTAAGATTGACCCAACAATTTGGTTTAATATGACTTGGTTTTCAGCATCGATTACACACAATTCGCACATGACAATCACGCTTTATATGCCCAGGCTTTCCGCATCTATAGCAACATTTTGTCTTTCCTCTGGACTACCCCTCATTTTTGGATTGTTTGTTGTCACCTGAAGAATGCTTGGAGAAGTTCTTTTTCCCATGATCCTTTGCATAAAGAACATCTTCCACTTGAAAGAGAGATTGCTTCTTGTAATCAATCCTTTGTTTGACAGGAGCTTCTTAATTAGACAGCAAATTTTCCAAGTCAATGATCGAAGGCTAAATTGGCCATCCTTGAATTGAAGAGATAAATGGCATGAACTCTTTCCGTAGTACAAGAATAAGATTACGACGCAGATGTGCATCGCTTACAGGCTCTCTGTATCCAATTATGAAAGTTCCTTGAGTGATCCCAGCAAGTTGATTCTCAAATACTGTAGTCGCGTCATATTCTTTTGGGTAAATAGTCATTCAAGTCTCTCCCATACTTGTTTTGGCGATGTTACATCACGAACATGCTCAATGTATTCTTTGCTGATAGAAGTTCGCAAAGCAAACATAGCTTTGCCACACTTGATCTTCCACTTCCATCGCAACTCAGAATTTTGAGGCGTATCCTCTGGAATTACAACTTCACCAGCGATAAGCTCCCACAAATATTGCCCTTGTAGATAAGCTTCCATACATAACTTCCAGTAACCATAATTGTTATCAACAAGTTTTTCTACAGAGGCGTAAGAGGCACTACTTGCAACATTCATCTTCACTGAGTAGCAAAATCAAACACTCTTCCTCAATTTGCCAAAAGATTCCGCTGCTAGTTGGCCACAACTTATTTTCTCCATGTTTGGAAGCTTTATAAGAGATAATGAATTACGAGTGACATCCTCCATTGAGTCAACAATACACAAAAGCTCGGGATTATCTTTTACCCTAAGAGACTTCAATTGTGGAAAACCTTCTCTATCTAATCAATAAAGAACATTCTTCATGTCCCAGAATCCACTTACACACAGGTCTTCAATTCTCTTCAACTGCATGATATGTCCGCCCTTCGAACTAATGTTCGTGGCCGTAAGCTCAAGCTTGAATTTTATAGAAATCTCACGCCCTTTTTTCCCATGTTGGAAACCCTCAGGACATCTTGTGATCCAAACTTTGTACCTTTGCAATCTTTCGAAGAACAAGCCCCTTGGTAGAGTCTTCGCTTTGATACATATTTGCAGTCCGGTCAGCTTAGGCAAATGCTTCAATTCATCGAGGCTAGCAATTCTTCTTTCTCTGTTTCCTTCCACCTCCCATTCAGCAAATCTATCCACATGGATTTCTTCTAATTGGACAAACATGATATAACATTTGGTGGAATAACTTCTAGTGCGAAACAAGCTCTCAACTCAAGCGACCTTAGTCTCGTCAACTGTCTGACTTCCACAGGCAACCGCTCAATATTAAAACTATGTACACAAAGAATTTCCAGTTTCTCCAAGGCTCCGATAACAGCTATGTCGCGCATTATGCAGTTGCATAAGCACAGAGTTCGAAGGTCTTTTAAGAGACCAAGTGATGATGTAGGTGAAGATAAATCCATATTAGCCAAGTCTAGAACTCTGAGCCCAATCACCATTTTGAAAAAATTGTCCGAAATTTTTAATTGAGAACCCCGAGCACCTAGGCAGAAAAGTGTCAGTTGTGGACATTCTAGCACTTCGGGAAGCTTACGAATCTTCGCATCAATTAAAATAATTGAATTGCAATATTCTAATGTATTCTCATTTGGCCACTCCCATTGATTAGCCTCCTCATCTGTCGCCGTAAGTATACGTTGGTCTCAAGATTCAATTGATACGGCAACATCACGAACAACATCATGCATAATAAAATCTTTAAAATTGCCTTCATCATCGAGCAGCACACTAGAGTTCTTGAGCTTTTGGACCAATGTACGCACTCGATTTTGTGCATCTTCCATCTTATTGATGTCATCAAACAAACCCAAACCAACCCCATAAATTAACAAGTAGTCAACCATTGTGATGTAGGAATATCCTATTAACAAAAATGTTTTCTTTAGTTCCTCACTCTCCAAAACTCAACTCTATGGCTGAATATGCATTTGCCCGTATACCTTTGGTTCAATGAGGTGGTCTTCTTAGGTTTAGCAAAGCATCTTTCCATTCAGATAATTTCCTTTTCCTTAATGCCTTCCCCACAGTTACAATGGAAATGGGCAACCAGGGGAATTCCTTTGCTACCTCTGTTGCTATATGTTTGAACTCAACACCTTCAATATAATCTCCTGCCATTTCTTTAAATAAACCCCAAGCCTCTTCATCATCTAAGACGTTAACTTGGAAGGTTCGTTGAGAATCCATATTTCTTTCCAATAAATGAACACATCTTGCTGTCAACAATATTTTGCATCTCTTGTGATCGTCTCCCACTGGAATTCCTATGGCCGTCAAATCAAGACTTTCACAAATATTATCTAAAATTATAAGGATCTTCATCTCATCCCTCAATCTTTGACATAGCCTTCCTGCCCTTCCTGATTCATTGATCTCAGAGAAAGTCATATCTAACCTATCTGCAATTTTCTTGTTGGATCTTCTTTACCTTTGAATGTTGGGTTACGTCCGCAAAGACCACCAGATCAAAGAGCTTGTTTTCCTCTGCATGCTTCGCAACTCCCTTCGCTAACGTCGTCTTGCCAATACCACCCATTCCCCAAATCCCAATCATGTTTAATCAGGATTACTTAAAAGCATTAAGTATATTTGTCAAAATGGACATTCGAGACTGCAAACGCACATAGTCTTTGTTCAATAGCCGTGGATCCTTTGGAATGGAACGGTAGGAAATTCTATCAAAACTCTCGGCTATCTTCAAGAGGTTGACAATGTCATCATGCTGCCTCACTGCTTCCTTGCTAAGTTGATAGCGCATCTTCAAATCAGGGCACAACCCTATGACGCATCGGCTCTTTGCAGCTATCCCTTCATTTTTACTAAATTTCCCCGCTTGGTCATCATCAGTTATCTTGCTCACACACTTCAGCCACTTCTGAACGTTTTCTTCAATCTTTCCCCGTTTCTTTTAGCTTCATCCACCTTGCGCTGAATATGCATACTTTTCTCCTTCAATTTGTCGAGTTCTGACTGGAGATTCTCAAAGTTGCTTTTGTAGTTCACCAAATAATAAGTTTGACGTTCTGCTGGCAGAGCCAAACACTCGGCAACTTTGCAAATAATATCAAAAATGATTTCCAACATCTCCAAAATCTTTTCTTTTCCTGCTCGTGCTCTGCTTTTAATTGAGAAGTGAAAGCAAGAAGGAGACTCGAGAGACAACAACACAACAAGCAGAACGAAATGTTGAAAACACAAGTGACCACACAAGCAGCGGCGGATCAGTAGATAAAAAGGCCGGGTGAGAAAGTAGATGATAAGCAAGCAAGCGAAACGAAAGCAAAGCAAATAGAAAAGTAGAGATTGCAATGGAATATGAAAAGAAGAAAAGTTCTCTAGATCAAGAACAAGAAGCAGTAGAAAAGCGCAGCCTTTAAGATCAAAGAAAGTCTACAAATTTTCGTTAATTATATATTCAAGTAGGTAGGTGTAGAAAAGAAAAGGACATCTCGTGATGATTATGAAAGATCTGGCATTCGTCTTCATGGAGCCGAAAGGAAAAAAAACATGTACAGGAACAAAGCAACAATCCATTAACTTTCGGCAAAACAAACAAACTACTTGAGTGCTGGGAACTGGGCCCACGGATTTAAGCATTTAAATAAAACGCGGTAACTTTAATCATAATTACTATATAACTTTAATAAGTGGTGACTAGAGCTAATAATACAAGTTTGTTTCCTATGATTTATTTGATTGTTTTGTAATTTAATCAGCCAAATTTTCTAGTAATTTTACATTTTTATTTAAACTAATCTCAAATAAACATTTGTTAAAATGATATTTTATAATTTTACTTCAAAATAAGGTCATTGAGACACGCACTTATTCAAAGTAACAATTAAAATCACAATCTTTTAACTCAAAATAAATTAAGAAAAAAAAAATTCGAGGGAAATCAAGACACTTGAAATGAAATAAAAAAATTTATATTTGATAGCTTATAATGTATTAATCAGTAATTTAGAATAAATGCAAAGTGATTATGATGAGGTTGGGAGAAATTAAGATTTTTTTTTTTTTAAAATTATATATTACATATACAATTTATTAATATTATCTTAAAAATTTATCAAAGGAGTCTCGATTATACAAAAATTGGGATGTTTTTGATGCAATGCAAATCCACCATCGGCTTCATCTTACTTTTACCACAAATGTTAAGAAAGTCAATTTAGTTCATTATATTCTAATATGATTTTGCATAGGACATAAATGATTGTTTATTGTGGGAATTAGTTCAACAATTTCATAAGTATCTTAAAGAAAGTAATACTATATCTTAAGTAATTATCTCATTTTCTTTTCTCATCAATTAAATGATAAATTTAACAATTTTTGAAATAATTTTATCTAATAGATAAAAGATATTAGACCCAAAAGAAAACACTCCTCACTATTTAATTAATACTAACAGTATCACTAATGAAAGTTAGGGAACTGTATTATTAATGTATTAAATATAATTAGTTTTGAATTAATCAATATTTAATTTTCAGTAAGAATTTCAAGAACTAATAATATGCAGAAAAAAATTCATTAATATAATATAAATGTGTAGTTTATAATTTTATAAATTTATATTTGAACATTGACATTCAACTACACTTAAATGTATAAAAACATAAACTGTAATGAAAGTCAAAACCAAGCTGTAATATCTTCATCATTATTGGAATAGCTGTGATGGTGTTGTCGATGGATGAAATCGTGTTCGTATTTTTTCAAATCTTACAGGCCCATTTCGATAAATCCGTCGATTTCGTGGTCAATAATTGCGGTGTTGCGATGGTGGTGGCAAAGTTATATCTCCTCCACGGCTTCGTCATCCTTTTCCTCATCTCTTCCTTTGTTGTTAATTTGCTTCAGAGTTTGGTGTATCTCCAACACGAATGCATCAAACTTATCTTCAAGCCGCCGCTCTAGATCTCTAATAGCACTCCACAAAGCTTTCATGTCTTGCTCACTACTACCAACTTGGTTCCTACTGTCGCTTTGATAGCCAGGGAGTTCAGGGTACGACCGTCGCTTTGATACCAAAGTTGTTGCAGAAGCAGGATTTTTCGAGAAGAATTTGTCTTGGTGAGATTAAGATTCTTGATCCTTCTCTCAGAACCAAAGAAAAGCTAAAGAAAACAGTAGAAGATTTTGCTGAAAAAAATTATCTTGTTCTATTTCTGCCTCCTCAAATAGATAGATAATCCTTTAAAGTCAAAACTTAGAGAACAATTCGTTTTGCATTACTGTTAAAACCACCCAAAATTCTAAAAATGTACAAAATATCAAATAAGGGCAAAGTTTTAAAACAAAATAACAATATCAGTAAAATTGACAACAAACAGGGAATAAGGCTTAAACCTTCTGTCATGGCATTGCTGCATCATTAACTTTGCAAATACTGAGATTGAAGATAGAATATATAGAAATTCGAGATTGATTGACCTGTGAAGACGAGAATGGATTTTATACAATGATTTTGAATTTTCTCCTCATCTTGTTTTTCCATGCTGCTGATTCACGATGTGGCTTCATTCTGGATTCTGATCAAAGCATTGCGACTTTTTGACGCAGGGCCATGGAGCTTATAACGGATGGGAAAATACTCAAGTGGACGTTACAGTTAATGAATATGAAGAAGAAAGCAAATGCTACGGGCTCTTCTCAATCTACATGTGATAGCCATAGGATCTTTGATATTGTGAATAATAACATAAACAAGAGTGATTATTTGAGTCTTGAAGTATCTTGGGAGGCTGGAATTTTGGGTTGCAAAAGGTGGATAACTTTACTGACTTGGCGAATTCTATTATTCTAACATTATGTCTATATCTTAATTATTATTTTTTAATTTTAATTTTTTTAATTATCATTTATAAGTTAAAATAATCAAAATTTTATTATTTTGCAGTATATATTAAAAAATTTGAAATTTGAATATTATTAGTTCATAAAAAGACATGTAGCAACAACAATAGTAATAATGGTAAGCGATAGAACTGTTCAACCTTTTTCATACTTTAATTAAATGGTTAAAAATAAATTCATGTTGTAAATTCAAAACTAAAAGCCAAAAGTTTAGGTTTTCAAGGGTTTTAAATTTTGCGATTAAACTTTTCATGCATTCTCATGAATTAAATAATTTTTTTCAATATTTATGAATTATAATAATTTTTAAAATTTTTTAGACAAATTAATTAATGAATATAATTGGTTTTTATTAGAATTATTGATAGTAAATTTAAATATTTTTTAATTTATAAGTAATAATTAAAATAGGAAGATATAATAAACAAAAGATAGATTTTACAACTTAAAACATAAGAAAAAAATAAAGATTTAAAAAATATAAAATGTCTTAATTAATAAATAAAATATTTATTATATTTTATTATATTTAATCTTCATTCTCCATGTACTCTTAATTTAAAGGTTAATAAAAAATATAAAAATGTGTTTAATTTTAAGAGGTTGCTTATAATCTCAAATCCCCCCTCCCTTCCCCCACCCCTCTCTCTCTCTCTCTCTCTCTCTCTCTCTCTCTCTCTCTCTCTCTCTCTCTCTCTCTCTCTCTCTCTACATATATATATATATAACTGTATATGTGTTCATGCGTATTCTTTTGCATTCCACCCTCTTTTAATTGATGGCCCCTTTAGATTAGGGTCCATTCATTATATTCAAAATGCTACAGGCTTCACTATACTCCAAACATGACAGCAGCTTTCGAGTCAGTAAGAAACATCTGCAGAACATTAACAAAAACAAATAGTTGTTCCAATATTATGCTTTTGCAATAAACATGAGAGAATCCTTCCCTGGTAGATGTTCATAAACTAGGATTACAAAAAACTAACCAGAAGAAAAAATAAGGTCATGTTCTCACTGAGGTATATTGGGTTGGCTGACTTCTCTGACTAGTTGTTGAAACATCGTTCTCTCATTTATAGGATCCACTGACATATGAAACATTGTGATTTTGCCCATATGTTGTGTTTTGTTCATTGAGTAGCATAAGAATACAATACAACTAACCTTGATTAATCTCATCAACAACTGTAAATGTACAGTTTATAAGATCTTGAAGAAAAACTAGATAAAAAATAAAATCTTTAACTTCAGTTCTGCATTCCAACAAACTCACTACAGAAAATATCAAAGGCCTAATTGTCAAATTCAGAAGAATAAATAAATGACCATCTCAATTTGTCCTTGAAAAGCACAAAAAAATGTGGGTGTAGAGGTAAATTTATTGCGATTTCATAGGAAACACTTGTTTGGGATTTAATAAAGCATTCAAATAGTATGCCATAATAAAACCAAACCTCAAGAAATTCTTTTTCGAGTTCGACAGTGACGACAGCAATTGATTCTCTATGTCTCATGGCATTTGATAATTCTTTTCAACAATTCTCCACCTCTTTTTTACCTATTTGAAGAAACAAAAAAAAATAATTAGACACAAATAATAAAGATAGATTTTGCATATTTTTCTCCTGATACAAAGGTTCTTAAATATTTGATTCCACTAAAACATAGATTAAAATCCAAGTTTAAAAGTCTTGCGTTTCTCTTTATCTAAGTTTAAGTTTAAAAGTCTTGCGTTTTCCTACTACAATCAAAATTCAAGCTTAAAAAGTTTTGCATTTTGCCCCCTGCAACGTATGTTTGTCATAAAAAAAATATTTTTAAGGCAAATCTTTTCACTTTACTCAAAAAAATTTTCATTAAGGCAAATTTTTTGGTTTTATTTGCTTAATTTTTCAAACGAGGCAAATTTTTTGGTAAAATAGTTAAGTGAGGCTCCTTTTTGTCCGAAAGTGTAATCTTGGATTAGTTTAGAGAGTTATTTTGATAAATTACTAAGTGTTCGTTTGGTTTGTCTTTTTTATTGGGTAAAAGGGCCTTTTTAATGATAATTTTTTTTAAAATTTTTTAATATCGTTTGATTGATAATGAAAAAAGAGTTTTTAAAAATTAAAAAAACTATTTTCCTTCTATTGGAAGAAGCCTAAAATTTGAGATTTTAACAGTAGATCTTTCCTAATTTTTTTAAAAGATAAAATTATTTAAAATACCCTTACTTCATTTTAAAAATTTTACGTAATTTCTTTAAAATAAAACATTAAAAATTTTTCTATTAAAATAATTACTCAAATTTTTCTTAAAAGTTATTTTTGACAATTAAACGATTAATAAATTTTTATTAAAAGTTTTACTCACAAAAGTTTTAAGAATAAAAACTCTAATTTAGAAAATTTTATTTAAAAAATTATATCAGATCTTAAAACATGACTATTTTAAAAAATTTTTCGAAATAAAAAGAAGTTACTGTGTAGTTGATAGTGCTTCAACAAGTACTTTTATGCAATATCGTGACAACTTACAGTTTTTGGAAAAGCAACGGCCAAGTGCTTTTTTGTCTAAAAGTAGATCATATGATTTCTTTTGGAAAAAAAAAAAAAAAGGCGACACAATTGAGTCGAAGCTTCCACCCACCTCTCTGAATCTCTTATTTTTCCGAGTTAATAGGCTGTAAACACGTTAACTGTTTGTTAAAATTGATTAGATAGTCCTGGTATCTGGTTATTGTGAATGGAACAGAACAGGAAAGTACGTGTATCTGAAAGTTTTTTAAGGTCCCATCTTACACTTCTAATGAACTGGCATAACTGTTCAATAATGATTTCCCTTTTTATATTCACAATCAACCTTGTATTGACGTGTTATTTACATTGTTTTCTTTCCTTTTACTTCAGATACAGGAAATTGTCCTTAGACATTGTTGCGCCATCCCTGATTTTGGTCTTGGCTTTCTTCGCTATGGCTGGATCCGGAAAATAAAATGATATTATTAATAGTATAAGAGTTGTTCCTTGAGTTATTTATTTATTTATTTATTTATTTTTGCATCATATTGTTTGCTTAGTATTATTTGATTTGACTTTTTGGCTGATAAAAAATTTTTTTTAATGATAAAAATTTTTTTTAAATTTTTTAATGTCACATTAAAGAAAGGTATTTAAAAATTAAAAAAGTTGTTTTTCTTCTCTTAGAAAAAATTTAAAATTAAAATTTTTTTTAAAAAATAAAATTATTTAAAATACTCTTATTTTATTTTAAAATTTTAAAATTATTTTTTTAAAATAAAATATCAAAATTTTATTTATTAAATAATTATTTAAATTTTATAAAAAATTATTTATAATAATTAAAAGATTAACAATTTTTTTTTGTTAAAAATTTTACTTAAAAAGTTTTATTGATAAAAATTTTTTTCTAAAATTTTTTTAAAAAGTTATACCGAATCATTGATCACTTTTCAAACATGATCACTTAATCAAAAACTTTTCTTTACGGGTGGAAAATGAAATGATTATAACTTGCTCCTTAAGTATTTTATTTTTCATTGTGGACCACATTCCGTTGCTTAGTCTTCTTTCAAACATGGTCTCTTAACCAAAAACTTCGTATTGGTCGTCGTCTTCTTTATGGGTGAAAAATGAAATGATTACATGTAAGTGTACACTTTTATGCTTAACTTCTTATATTTATTTTGCGCAGTAAGTTGCCTCCTTCCATTGCATACATAGGACGTAGCATTTAGACTGGCGCAGCATTAGCCTCTCCTTTGAGCTCTCTACGAAACAAGTTGAGAGCCCACTGAATATCCAATCATCAAAAGTAGTCCTGAAATGGATCTTTCTGTTTACGAGCCTACCAAGCCTGAAATCCCAACAAAATGTGACGTTCAATCTTCAGAATGTAAATTTGCAGCAAAGCAAGAAAACATAGCCGCTGCTCATATTGATCATGAAGAAAACCAACAAGAGCAGGGTGAAACCAAGCCAGATTACCAACAAGTTCAATCACAGATCCAGTCACAACATTCACAGACACCATCAGAAGCTGAGGATAAGCAGCGGCAGCCAACAGTAGAACTTCCAGCTCCACCACGAGGAAACATGACCGGTCCTGCTGGAGGCAACAGCGAGCCTGAACTTCTATATGCCTCTTTGCAAAACAATCAAATGTATTCCAGTGGGCCAAGCCAAGCCTCAAATCAGACTCAAGGAAAGGTTGTGCCTTTGTGGGGACGACTAAAACAATTACAGTTGTTTGCCGGAAATTCTCAATCACATGCCTATATTTTTTAATATTAAGAAGTTTTTTCTTTGACAAAATTAAACAAATTTATACTTTTAATTGAATAATTCTTTTCATTTTCAGAATTTTCAGCTGAATTATGAAGAAACGCCAGAAACCGAGGCCTTTCACATTGATGAACTTTCTGCATCATCTGAAGAAACCAAAAAGAACAAGCTCTATGCCTTCCACGGGCGGGCGGAGTCATCCCGGCCTTTTCAAAAAGGTTCAAAGCAGTTGGAGGCTATATTAGCCTCTTTCCAAAACAATCCAATCTATTCGAATCAGTCAAGCCAGCAAACAGCGGTGTCTGTACCAAGTGCGTCAACAAATCCGAATGGGCCAAGCCAGCAAACAACACGGTCTACAGCGGTGTATGTACCAAGCGCTTCAACCGATCCGAATGGGCCAAGCCAGCAAACAACACGGTCTACAGCGGCGTATGTACCAAGCGCTTCAACTGATCCGAATGGGCCAAGCCAGCAAACAACACGGTCAACAGCGGTGTCTGTACCAAGTGCTTCAGCAAATCTGAAGAAAGGGAAAACTCTCTCTCTCTGGGGGCGACTCAAGAAATGTTTTAGTTAACCGGTATCTTAATTTTTATCAGCCCTCACTGCTATTCAGTCGTGAAATGTTTGGTAAGATTTATGCAACAAATCATGTTTTATTGTTTCAGTTTTCGATTTTGTATTTCAATTTGTTTTAGTAAAAAGCATGTGTTTTTCCTTTCCCTAGTGTTTCGCTGCATAATAATAATTTGAATTAAGCTATTTGTACAATTTCAAATTATATAGCAGGGTGTTTGGTTGAAAGAATGGAAAGAAATAAAGAAAGGGAAGGGGAAAGGAAAGAAAAAGAATTGAGAAATAAACAGCATCCTTCGTTTGGCTGTAAAAAGACATATAAGGAATTCATTATTATTATTATTATTATTATTATTATTATTATTATTATTATTATTATTTATTTTAAAATCAACACATACCTTCTCAAAAGTTTAGAAAATCTATATATAAATTAAAGGTTTAAAAAAATGAACACATACCTTCCCTAAATCTAGAAATAGCAACAAATAACATTTTGTGGATAGTCATTTGTATCCTATCATAATGAATAGGATATGGATATTATAAAATAAAATGTTGATAGAATCTGAATATTGTAAAATAGAATATTGATACGATATAGTAATAACATATAATATCGTATAAGATATGAATAGAATATGAATATTTTTAAATATCCTGCGAATGTCTGCATGGGATATCTATTTTACTATTTTTCTAATTAAATTATCAAAATGACATGGTTTTGTATCTAATATAAAATACCAATTAGAAGCAACTCTAAATGTTTTTCTTTGTAATATAATTTTTGTTATAATACGTAAGTATGATTTAATTTGTATGCTTATTAACTTTATTGATTTTATATTATATTGCTAGGAATATATAATACCTAAAAATTAGAATATGCTGCAATGATTCCCATGTTATTATATAGACCACCAATTTAATTAATTTATTATTATATTATTAGGATACATGTAGTGACAATGAACAATATATTATTATGCCATTTTATAATATTAAATATATATTCTAATGTCTATGAAAATTCTAATTAATTTATTATATTTAATTAATTTATGATATACTATTTACTCTTTTTGGGATATACAATTATATGAGTATATATATCCTTCTCTTTTAATTATTTTTTTCTAAACTTTTGTTTGGAGATTACATATTAGAAAAATTATTTATCATCTATTAATTGTAAAATAAGTTATTTACAGATTATTTATTTGAAATAATCTATAAATTTGTAACTAAATTGACGAATATCTTTTTGTGAAAATTTTAAGCATGGGAGAAAAAGTGGATGATTTAATTAAAGCAATTGATCAATTGAATTATAATATATGTTAGGTGAAAAGTGAAGATATTTGGATTGCGTCACATCGTTTAGATTTAATTCAAATATCTAGTCTCCACACTGATGTTTTGATTTTTCATTGGTCAATCAAAGTTTTGTGGAATCTCTAAATTATACATAGAAGAATCGATTTTCAATTTCTTGCTATACTAGTAGTATAAGAGAAGAAAAGAGTTTTTTTTTTTTTTTTGGCTCCCCAATATTGTTGTCCCATTGTAGTTTCATAGAAAAAAAAATGTATATTTAAGAAGAAATTAATGCACTGTCTAAAGTCGTTAGCGCGATGCAACTTTTAGGTAAGTTATCTTAGTATTTTTGTTATTTTGGTTAATTTGATTACAACTGAAAAGATGATAACTATCGCTATAGCATTTGTATGACTAGTTTTAAAATTCTATCTTAGAATAATAATAAAATTATTTTAATTTTAATTTAATTTATTAATATGATATATTTATTTTAAAATATTGAAAATTAAATTACAAATTTAAATTTTTTTTGAGTTTACTGTTTTTTATTAGGATATGGATATATTTTATAAATATTTGTTATGATATGAATATTGATAAATATCTATTTAAGAGGATATGAATAATTAAATAAAATATTTGTAGAAGATATGGAAAGAATACGAATATAAAATTTTTTATAGGATATGGATATGGATATTGAGGTATTAGTACTGTAACTTATTTGTTGCCATCTCGACCTAGACCGTCCGTTGACTAACACTGTTAATTAAAATGACTATAATACCGTTAACACTTTAAATTTAGATTAAAAAATTGGAAATTTAACTTTAAATTTGTTTAATATTTAAAACTAATAAAATAATTAGAAAATTTTTAATTGTATATCCAAATTTTAGTTGAAGTATTATCAAGTTCACCACTCTTGCTTAATTTAGATTTGTTGGATAATTAAGATGTTCAACTCTAGTAATTTTTTAATTTTTGATTTATTTTTTAAATAAAAAGATAAGAAAAAAAATATAAGAGGGAGAAGATATATTTTACTTAATTGCCTCCGAAATTAATAGTCAAGTGACAACCAATGTGGTCAATCAATGGTATAGAAGAGGTATATGTGTATTTCTTCAGACCTTTTATCTAGGTGTACATTTTCCAAACTTTACTAGAGGTATATATTAATTTCCCTTAATTTTTTTTCCAAAATGCCTTCTATTTAAAAATTATTTTTCTTTTGTAGTAAAAATCTTAATTTCCGACTAATTTTTAAAATATAATTTAATTTAATTTTAAAACTGCAAATATTAAAGTATCAACCTATTTAACAATTTATTGTCACAAATTAAAAATTCAAAAATATCAATAACAAACATGAAACCAAAAAAAAAAAAAGAAAATATTCATAAACATTACAAATAACAGCCAACCTTAGCTTTAATCATTAAATTAGTTGTAATTTACTAGATGATTAACTTGCACAAAAAAATCGGCTACTTAGGCTCAACAACATAACTTTTTTTTTTCTAAATTTAAATAATTAATATCATGGAATTATTTAAAGTAAATTATAACTAATTTTAAGAAAACACTTAACATGTTACAGGTTCAGGTTTAAGTGAACTATGTCCTTTAGATAGTTTATTTCTATTTACACAAGGTTAATAATTAATGTGTCAAAATTATAAAAATTAAGTGAAATATTGAAAATTCTTTTCAATATCTAAGACAATCTTTCTCAAAATTAAGGTTAATTTATATGGCAAACTAATAATATGTCATAACTAATCAAATTAATATTTTAAAAAATTGGATCCTATAATGATGTCATTATGAATTACTCTCTACTTTGTCCATAATTTTTTCTACAATAAAAATTTGTTGAATACAATTTCATTCTCAATTTTAGAAATTCTTCAAAAATTCGTACGAGGAAAAGATTCGTCTCTTTAAATTTGTTCTTACAATTTGTTGAAAATCTATACAAAACTTGTGTGAAAAAGAGCATTCCTCCAACCTGTCCTTAATTTAAAAAAATAAATAAGTAATGCATTTCGTTAATTTGAAAACTGAAATGGAACCTTGTATCATCTCGTTGGGCTAATCTTTTAGGTCTAAGTATTTAAATGGCCCAAGAACTTATAAAAGCCCATTATTCGTTAAAAAAAAGAATAATTTTTAACTTTATCCACTAAATTATTGTTATTAACAATTTTTATAAATAATTTTAATTTTTTAAAAGTCATAACAGTATCCTTTTAACACTAAATTACCATTAAAAATAATAGTAAACAGGAAAATAACACATTTACTTTTATTATAGTTAATACTATAATGGTAATTTTTTAATTTTATCCACTGATTTATTGATAAGCTTCACAAAAAACTTCTATTTTTTTTTAAAAAAATAAACAATGTCCCTTTTAACACTTTATCCTTATTGTAATTAATACAATGTGTGCAAAGACCAAAATAATTTTGTATAACAAAAATACAAAATTAACTCTATATGTATAATCTGTAATGTATATTTTATTAAAAATAAATTATTTATATATTAATTAAATTAACAAAATATCACAAAAAACTAATATAAAACTTAAAAATTAATTAGTTAATTTTATTTATTAATTAGTTAATTTTTATTAATTAATAAATTAATTAACTAATTAATTTTTTTAAGTTTTAGTGGTGATTTAGTGTTAAAAGGGGCATTGGTGATGATTATTTAAAAAAATTGATGTTATTTATGAAGATTGTCAATAAATTAGTAGATAAAATTGAAATATTACCATTATAGTATTAATTATAGTAAGAGTAAATGTGTTATTTTACTGTTTACCATTATTTTTAACAGTGATTTATTGTTAAAAAGGTACTATTAATAATTTTAAAAAATATAAAGAAAATGAAATTAAGAAAAACAATTAAATAAATTGGGAGTCGGCTAGCTTTCTACTCATCTATTGAAGTATTATATGAATTAAATTAAATATTCCGATGTTTAGATTATTAATCTTTCCACTAAAACTAGAAAATCCCAATGATCATGGCAAAATTCTCACTTACAATCAATTAAGTATATCCTTGATGTGAGGCTTCTAATTAATTAATTGGCATATTAACAAAATCAGATGGCCATTTAAATCAAACAAACTTAATGGATTTAATTGAAACACTTGTTCAGGATAGTTTAATGAAAGTAAGATGATGTGTCTACAACCTGAATTCCCATTTGTTAACGTTAATAACCAATTATAAGTGGCCAATCCATAATTCATAATCAAAAGTATGAAGAATAATGAACAAGAAATAATCTTAAACATTTATTAACTATAACTCACAAAATAATCAACCCAGTTACAGTAGCGAAGCCAAAGGCCCACAATAAATTTGTCCTTTCATTATTTAGTTCAAATTAATGAAACCAAATATGAAGGTCTAAACATATTGCAAAACAAACATAAAAGAAAATAAAAGTTATCTTCATCAAAGATTTACTTCAAGGTTTTGAATTGATTGATCATCTTCTTCAAACCCTTGGTGAAAATTAATTGGTATGAAGGATGAAACGAACACATATATTACACTAATTAAGGAGAAGAGCAAAGCAAAGAAAGGACTACTCCATTAAGAGAAGAGAAATAAAGAGAGTACTTCCCCTAAGGGCAGTAAAACAAAGAGAACCCTCAAAAGGGTGCCCAAAAGGATCCCCTTAACACTATCAAAATTATAGTTGCTCTAGGCAAATTCAAGGAAGCTTTACATGTGACTTGAACACATGCAAGTTGTAGATTCGTCATGCAAGTCATAGATTTCTCACCGAATTGGAGAAAGTGGTCTTCATACGAATTGTGGATAATTGAATAAGCTTTCTAATATTTCAAGAATCATGTCATTTTGATGTGAGTAACGTGAGATGTGATAAAAAAGGTAAAGCATGCTCAAATTGCAATTTTGATAGCCATTTCCGAAATGATAGCCAATGTAGATAGCCCAGATTCATGAATTGGAAATTATGCATAAAACAAAAGTTGTTGTCTTTCTCATGGTTCCATTGCTTTAAGAATCAACTCAATTGGTATAGTATTTAGAAAGTTATAGTCAAATGATAGAAAGGTGTTCATAATCCCAGTATGCACATGAACAAACCATGTTTCATTATAATTCTTCACACTTTCTATGTCGATCCATTCTGAATTTGGACAAAGTTGTCCAATATTAATGTGCATAATTGAGTCAAGTTTCACTTGCAACAAAAATCATTGCATTTGGAGATGTTTACACAAAGTTATGGTCATGGCACTGATTCATGCTTAAGTGAGTTATATGCAAGTGGATAATTTAAATCTTTAATTGCAACTTGCACTTCTTTTACACCTATATATAAAAATACGCTACATTAATACGTCAATCAAAGTATCATACTCATATCATCGTGTACAATTATACGAATTTGCATGTATTTGAGTTTTAGATTATGAAAACATGCAAATTAAAGTTATAGCAATGAAATTCACAATTTATGTACAAATAAGGACATTTATGTTCAATAATGATGCAATAACATCTTGTAAAATATATGTAAATGACTTACTTTTAGACACTTATGAATTACTCTTTTCCTATGGATTATGGATACTGTTATATATTATCTTTAGTAAGTGTGAATTTCAATGGATGATTACTAAATTGTTGGCCGGCGACTTGATTTACCAATACTGATGTATGTGTGTATAAATATAAATATATTTTGGAGATGGACTGAGTGCATTTAAGGACGAGAAGTTCCTAGGAGTTTGGGTGAATGTTGGAATTTTTTTTTCCTTTGACATATTTTCATGTTGATTGCAAGCTGTTGTAGTGAAAATATAGGGGAGATGCTGCCGGATTTTTGATATATTAATTAAAATTGAATGTTCATTCTTTCTTATTCTTCTAACGTCAAGAGATTCGTAGGTTTGTCTTTTTTTTTTTCTTTTCTGTAGGATGTTTATAAAAAATAGGCTAAACTCTTCTATATTAAATTTTCAACACCCGGTCAGAAACAAACCTAATTAAACTTCCACATTGGTACTCCCAACTAAATTTTTGAATAAATTTATCTATAACTAAATTTTCTAGTAGTGTATATGAGTATATATATATATATATATTTTATAAGAAAATATACATGGAAAATTTACATCAAAGATTAAGCGACTAGGGTTACAATAGTCCTACGATAAATTTTCACATACTTTTCCTAAGGTTTGTCAAAGCCATATATAGAGAAAGTATGACATAATTAATAGGTAGCTCCCTTGAAATTTGACACCATTAGCATTAACCATTAATTTAAGGATTGGACTAACATTTTACCCCAAACATGCTTGCATACGTACCATTTGTATTCTCGTCACTTTACCTTGCAACACCAACTCTTTCTCTCTCTTGTTGTTTTATTCAATTTTTATTTACTTAAGTTTTTTCAAAACAGTATGTAGGAAATGAAAAGATAAAGATCGAGGAAAAAAGAAAGATTGAGAAGGTGTTGGGTTAGTCAAACAAGGCAAATTCTTTGACTGTCAGCTGATTCAACTGTCTTTCAATGATAGCTAGTATGGGTATACAAATATGAATTAAAACTTTATCTATATGAAATTTAAAACCTTTATGAAACCTTCGTAAAAAGCTGTTGCCGAAGTCTGGAGGAGAAGGTGAGTGACGTTGTCGCTATGGTGGGTGGTGGTCAGGTGACACAGGCTTTTAGTGGTGGTTAGATGACAACAACTAATTAGCTTCGTTAAGGCATATAACTTGCATGAGAAGGAGAAGGCGAGAATGTAGGGTGGCTAGTGAATGTTGATGCTAGATCTACAATTTCGAGTTTTATTTTGTTTGGTATTTGCATTTGTTTTGAGCTAAAAATGTGTGTGAAGAAGATTAGAATTTTGAGTGGCTGGTGACTTTTGTTGCTATATGCAGAATTTAGGGTTTGATTTTGTTTAGAATTTGCATTTATTTTGAAATTTTATTCTTATTTTTAAATATATTAATTGGAAAAAAAATTTAGAAAGTCTATAAGAGTAAATATGGGTATTTCTTTTTTTAAAAAAATTAGGACATGCACATACATATATAACATATTTTTACTAAAATATCCTATCACAATTTACTAAGTTAGAATGAGGGCAAAATAAAATTTTTACATAAAAAATAAAGAGAGTAGGTAAAAAAAAATTATTTTCTATTAAGTTAGGCCAAATTCAAGACAGGCCGGGATATCCTCAAGGGACCCCGACCTCGTCTTGACCACTTTGACTTTTTTAATTAAAAAAAATTTTGTAATTCTTACTAATTGAAGACAGAATTTCCAAAATTTGAATCATTACCTTACCACTACAACAACTCCATTACTCTCTAAATTATATAACTGAAATATATTTAATGTATATTATTAGAAAATATTATTTTTCAAATTATTATTATTGATATAAAATAATTGTATAATTTAATAATAATTTTATTTTTAACAGCTATTTAAATATATTTTTGTTACTATTAGTTTCTTTATAATTGAATGAAGGAACAACAATTCTATTTTAATATTATAATTTTAAAAAAATTCTAATAATATAAATTTGATTACAAATGTAATTATTTTCTATTCAATTCAAATTTTTTAAATTAAAACTTTTATACATATAAAATATAAAAATTTCAAAAATAAGCAACATATTTACAAAAATTTTAAGTATCACAAAAAAAATGTCAAAAGTTAGTAAAACAATAAATGTTAATGACATTATTAATTGTAGTAATAAATATGGGTAATTTTGAAAGAAGAAAAAGTCATCCTATGCATATCCATGTCGTAGGAACCCCTCCTAGAAAGCTACTGAACCCAAAAGTCATGTCATAAGAATCCCTTCTTAGGAAGATAGGAAGACTAAAATTTATTTGCTAGGCATCTTATCCTAATAAGTTAGAAAGCTAGAGAGTTATGTAATAGGTATTTTATCCTAAAAAGCCTAATTTTTCTGTATAATAAAAAGATTTTTCATTCTTTCTCTAGCAGCAGGAAGCATCCTTTTATGAGAATAGTAAATAATAAATTGATAACTTGTAACAAAAAAGCAAGCAATTACATTACATTCCAACCTTTGCTTTGCCTTGCTAGTTATTCCCATGGCTATGATATATTAAGCAAAAATCATCCGAAAAATAATAAAAAAGATAGAAAAAAGAAAAAAGTATTTTTGTTTTTTAACTACAAGTTTTTTAATTTTTGCAATAGACAAAATAGAAAACCAAAATAATAATAAAATAAGGGATTTACAAAAATAATTGTTATTTTATCAATAAAAAGATAAAAATAAAATAATTATTAGAGTATAAAAGTATTTTGTTTTAATAAAATAAGTACTTACTTATCATTAACAAACCATTAGTTTTTTAATGGAGTTTTGGACAATCATTTAATTTTAGTAACTATGAATATAAAACTTGATTTTAATATATAAAAGTATAATTAAGACTTGTGCAGTGTCTGATGATAAGAAGTCAATTTACAAATATAATTATCTCTCTTTTATGATCAAAATACATTAGATTAGTTTTGTAGATAAAATCTCTTCAAGATTATAGGAGATTTGGGATTCAAATGATTCACACCATACTAAAGAGGTATTTAGTTCATTATATTCTAATATGATTTTGCATAGGACATAAATGATTGTTTATTGTGAGAATTAGTTCAACAATTTCATAAGTATATTAAAGAAAGTAATACTATATCTTAAGTAATTATCTCATTTTTTTCTCATCAATTAAATGATAAATTCAACAATTTTTAAAATAATTTTATCTAATAGATAAAAGATATTAGACCCAAAAAAAAAAAACTCTCCTCACTATTTAATTAATACCAGCCATATCACTATTGAAAGCTAGGGAACTGTATTATTACTCTATTAAATATAATTAATTTGAATAAAATATTTAATTTTCAGTCATAATATGCCAGAAAAATTTTCATTAATGTAATATAAATGTATGGTTTGCAATTTTATAAGTTTATATTTGGACATTGATCTATATATTGTAAAGAAAGTCAAAAACCAAGCTCCGATGTCTTCGTCATTATCGGAATATTCGATGGACGAAATCGTCTTCGTATTTTTCAAATCCTACAGACCCAGTTCGATAAATCCATCGATTTCGTGGTCAATAATTGCGGTGCTGCGATGGTGGTGGCAAAGTTATATCTCCTCCACGGCTCCGTCATCCTTTTCCTCATCTCTTCCTTTGTTGTTAATTTGCTGCAGAGTTTGGTGTATCTGCATCATGAATGCAACAAACTTAGGTTCAAACTGCCGCTCTAGGTCTCTAATAGCACTCCACAAAGCTTTCATGTCGTGCTCACTACTACCAACTTCGTTGCTACTATCCACTTTGTTGCCAGAGAGTTGAGGGTACGACTGTCGCTCTGACACCAAAGCTGCTGTAGAACTAGGATCTTTCGAGAAGAACTTGTCTTCGTGAGATTAAGATTCTCGATCTTTCTCTCAGAACCAAAGAAAACCTAAAGAAGACAGTAGAAGATTTTGCTGAAAATAATGGATACAATTGTATTCTAGGACCAGGGACGAGTTCGGGAAAGGGGGACATCTTCGTCCCCGATCCATTTTCATAACCGCCATGAAAAAAATTCTCCGAATATTTTCAGAAAATCTTTTCCCTATTTCTACTTTGAATGGGTTAGGCCTCCGAGCTTAAGCCCGTGAATATTTTTGCCATTTATAGTTAGAGAGGAAGTATCTATAAATGAATTGATTCTTTCTCTCTAGATATGATTTTGAAAAACTTCGAGCTATATAAAATGCCCCATAGTTCCACTTAAAACTCAAACTTCTTAGGCAAATTTTATAACAATTTTGACACTTATGCGGAAATATACACATAAAACCAATCAGACCATTAAACTATACTCTGATAGTAGTTTATTGTGAAGAGCCCGAACCATACTATTCTAATTATACTTGTTTGAAAAAGTATAATTAAATAAACTCAATCTCTTTAGATCTTTTGATGCCTATATAATGTTAGACATATTATACTGAATGTAAGTTATAACATAAATTGACATTATTTCTTTCAAATTTTTAATTGGATTTTATTTAAGCAAATAGTTATTTTTAATAAATTATATTTTTCAGTATTTTATTATGAAATAATAATTTGAATTTATAGGCAGAAGACCACTACTCAACGCAATCATAATTTTCGTTCTAGTCAAGTTAAGCAAAATTCAGAAATTAAGAAAAAAATTACGCAAACTTATCGATTTGCAAATTTGCACTATTGTCGGTTAAGCAACAAAAACATAGCTAGTAAGTTGAAAAGAGGTTTCATACCACTTTTATAACCATTATCTTTATATATGTTAAGCTCAATGTAAACAGCTCTGGTTTTGGTCCTGTCCTATCCCTGTAGGAGAAAATTTAAAATGTGACTGGCAATGCTTTTATATTCTTCTTGTAGATTAATGTAGCTAGCATTAGCTAGTCATTACACTGAGCTTTCTCATAAGCAAAAAAATAGTAAGAGCCAATTATGACAAGTCTTGAAAATGAAACAAATTCTCAAGAATATCATTACAAAGCAACGAAAGAAACCAATTAGGCTTCTCACATTGATGAATTTTCTGCATCATCTGAAGAAACCCAAAATTAAGAACAATTGCAAGCAGAAGCCAAATGATCCAGAAGCTCAACAACAGATCCTCCTGACACCACAGTCACAACCACAGCTGCAGGCGCAACCAGCTGAACAATTTCCTCAATTACAAAACTTTACCACGCCTGCTGGGGACAAGCGTAAGCGTGAATGCAGTTGGCCATCCAGCCAGTACAGCTTCCAGTCTCATGAATGCACCGGAACAACCTAACTTATCCTATTGTGAGCCAAGTACTTAGTCTATTTTAACAAGTTAATTGGTCCTGTAGAAAATATTTTCAGCGCATACAGGTGCCGGATGAACAGAAAGTGTTTAATAAACAGGCAATTTGGTCCTTTGAAAGAGGTTCACAGCGCGTGGGGGCTATGTCTGCCCCTTCTCAAGATTGGACTAGTTTCCTCCCAAACTTTGATACATTCCAGGCAGCTCATATGTCCCCAACTCAAATTCATGAAAACAAACAAATTTATCGGAACGGGTCGAATCAGTGGAATAAAATCAGAAGTAGTCCCAGAAACGTCTATTTTTTCTTTACTGCGCAATCTAGTGACAAGCCAAAGCTGAAAATCGATGCATGAGAAGGCTGACTGTTGGTGGAGGCGACTCAACAAATTTTTATGCCGAAAATCTTAAATTAAATTTTTATTTTTAATAATATGTGTATGAGCTGTGCCGATTCCTTTTGGTCCCACATTAAAAATAACAATGTCTTAATACCAAACATATCCTAAGTAGAAATTAGAGGTCAAGTAATGCTCAGTCCTCACAAGGCTCGGCCGAATCAACTGTTCAGCAAGGAGCCCCCTTCAACTACAAATCAGCATTACTTCAGAGAAGACTTTGTATTAGTCTTTAGTCTCCTCTCTCCGGCAAGTACTGCGAGTAGTATAGCTATTGTTGATATAAACAAAGCAAAAGGCAAAGTAAAGCAGACAAAGGACAATAAAAGCTTCTAACTCATTTTATTAATCAACTGCTACTTTGCCTTTTCTAAAGGCAATTACACAATGAGCAGTACACATGGTGTAATGTTGGACACTTGAAATGGACCCATGTTTAACATAAAATTAGCAATTTCAAAAAATAAACTAATGCATTACCCCACTATCTCCTAAAGACTCTCTCAACAATAAATAGTAATTAAAATTATTAAGACTCAGTCAACATTTCCTCCTTTAAACTAAAATGCATTGCAATCATTCAGTTTAGAGAGTAAAGCAAATTCAAACTTAATCTTCCAATTTGTAGACACCAAACAATTTTCTCAGCTTCATAAATGAAACCAATTTGACGGACTTGGTTAAAATATCAGCTATCTGGTTTTCACTCCTGCAGTAAAAGAGAACAATCTTTCCATCCTTTTGAAGATCTCTTAAAGAAATGAAATTTCACATCAATATGCTTGCTTCTACCATGCAGAACAAGATTTTTAGAAAGCTTGATTGTTGAGCTGTTATCACAAAAAATTGCAGTAGGTTCTTCTGGCTTGTAGTGAAGCACTTCAAGAATTTTCTTCAACGAAATTGATTGACATGCACATGATGTTGCAGCAACTAATTCAGCCTCAGTAGTTGATAAGGTGACGATTGATTGCTTCTTTGATGATCGAGAAACAGCCCTAGAACCTAGCCTGAAAACATATCCTGAAGTGCTTTTCTGATCGTCTAAATCTTCAGCATAATCACTATTAGCAAAGCCAATTAAATCTGATTTTTCTCCCTTCTTGTAAAATACCCCAAAGTCAATAGTACCTTTGCAAGTACCGAAAAATTCTTTTTGCAGCAAAAAGATGAAGTTCAGTTGGACATTCCATGTATCTGCTAATAAGACTCACAGCATACATTATGTCAGGTCTTGTTGTAGTGAAATACATCAAGCTTCCCACAATTTGCTTGTAAAACGTGCTGTCAATCTTCCTTCCTTCAGAATCTTTGGTTAGCTTCAAATCAGCCTCTGTTGGAGTTTGTACAGAATTACAATTCTTCATTCCAAACCTGTCCAAAATTTCTTGCACAAACTTCTTTTGACAAATAAAAATTCCTATAGCAGATTGCACAACTTCTATTCCAAGGAAATAACGCATCATTCCAAGATCAGACATATCAAATTCAGCCATCATGGATTTCTTAAATTTGTCATACATGACGCTATCATTTCCTGTGTAAATCAAATCATCTATATACAAGCAAATCATAAGCATTTTCTCCTTTTCTTGAATTTTTATGTAAAATGTATGCTCATATGGACATTTTTCAAAACTTTTTTTAAAAAAATAAGCATCAATTCGACTGTACCGAGCACGTGGAGCTTGTTTTAGTCCATATAAAGCCTTTTTTAATTTATACACTTTTAATTTATACACTTTATGCTCATTCCCAAATTTCACATAACTAGGAGGTTGATCGACAAATACCTGTTCTTCCAAGTCTCCACGTAAAAACGCTGATTTTACATCTAACTGAAATATAGGCCATGACTTTTGTGCTACCAATGCGATCAACAATCTGATTGTGTCATGTCTTGCAACAGGAGCAAACACTTCCTTATAGTCTACACCAAATTCTTGCTTATAGCCTTTAGCTACTAAGCGTGCCTTGTACTTGTCAACCTCACCATTCTCCTTGAATTTTGTTTTGTACACCCATCTCACACTAATTGTTTTCTGCCTTTTCGGAAGCTCCGTCAACTCCCATATGTTGTTCCTTTTGATAGATGCAATTTCTGCATCCATAGCCTTTCGCCATTTTGTTTCTTTTACAGCATCTTCGAAAGCTATAGGATCACAATCTGATAAAAGAGCAAAATATGTGAATGGGTCCTTTTCTGACTCGTCAAAATCATTTACCTCATAATCAATCATCCACCCAGGCCTTTTCTTTGTCATTGAGGTCTTTCTTGTGCAACTGCTTCATTTATAGGAGGATTTAAAATGGTTGGTTGTTGCATTGTCCTCATAGGTTGCTGCCTTCTCTCTTCATCACCATTAAAATCTACTAGACTATGTTGTCAAACATCATTCTCGTTCCATGACCAGGTTCTTTCTTCATAAAATATAACATCACGGCTGATGACAATTCTCTTAGTCATAGGATTATAAAGCTTGTAAGCTTTTGATTGGTCACTAACACCAAGAAAAATGCATTTTTCTCCTTTATCGCCTAGCTTCTTTCTCTTTTCATCTGGAATATGGGCATCAGCAATACACCCAAAAAATCTGAGATGATCTATTGTTGGTGTTTGTCTGCTCCAAGCTTCTTCAGGCGTCATATTTTGAACAGCAAAAGTAGGACTTATGTTCAGAATATGAATGCTCCAGTTAATTGCTTCAGGCCAGAAATTTTTTGGAAGACCACTTCTTGCTAGTAGACTTCGTACGATGTTCATGATTTTACGATTTTTTCTCTCCGAGACTCTATTTTGTTGTGGGGTGTAGGCTACTGTGAGTTGTTTTTTAATGCCATGCATCTCATAAAAATTTGTAAATTCATGTGAGTTGTATTCACCATCATGATCACTGCTACAACTTAAAGGTTGTAACTCCCAAATATAGGTTGTCTCAAATAATAAAATTCGGAAGTTCAAGTGTCAGTCCACAGGGAATACGTTATATAAGTCCGCAAGTCCAAAAGTTTAAATATTATAAGTCCAAATATTCAAATATTATAAGAAATGGAATGAATTTGCTTATTATCAAATTTAAATTCAATATTATTATATATTAGGGCATTAGAAATCCATTTTAATGATTTGTATAAAACTTATTCTTGATTTTTTTTTTAAAAAGGAAAACACAATTAAGAATTAAAAGAAGTAATCTTATTTGGATGATGAAAAAAAAATTTAAGTACAAAGAAATCAAAAGACTTACCTTTTAGTTAATGGTGAAAAATTATAAGTTGTCTTGCTCTTGATATGTAGAAAACATTCAAACATTTAATGTATCATTTGTTAACAATGAATCAAGGTTTCTAACAGTTCAAAATCACTTGTAAAATATAGTACTCAATCAATAAAAAGATTGACAATAAAAAACAAAATAAAGGATCAAAGCACAAAATTATAAAATGATCAAAAGTTCACCCTTAACCCTAATTACAAAATTACAAATACATCATTTAATTGAAGTTTAAATTACAAAATGAAAACAGAAATGGAAACAAGTTGATCTCCCTCCTCACTTCCACATCTTCCTTTATATAGGTAAAACAAATGACATTTCACATGTGTGAACATAATTTTCTCAATTTCCAATTAATCACGCTCTACCAACTTCCAACATATTTTTGACTATGAAAACCACCAAATTTTATAAAATAGCCTTCTTCAAAGTTGTAGATGAATGACTCATCTTTCTAATGGTCCATACCTCACCCTTATTTCTATTTTAGACTGTGAGTTGTGTTGAAAATAGTCAGAAATGTTCAAGTCGCATTTCTCCATCACCCTTTTAGAATGATAGCTCTTTTTGGTAACCGACCAGTTAAAATTTGAGAAAGTACAAAACATAAATGATTTAGATCCTTTTTTCAGCTTTCTAGATCATCTAACCATATAATTTTTTATTACGTATTTAGGGAGATAGGGCCCAAATACAGAAGCATATTGGGCTGGTTCAAAGATGCGCTTGAGTTCTGTTGAAACCCAATTTCATCCCATTAATTGCTTGAACTGGTCTAACCTTTGACTTACAAAGTTGTGAAATGATGAGTTGATGTTTGTCCAGCTTAAGAATCATGTCAATTGATGATTTAGATTGAAAGATATACTCATTATACTAAACCTGTACAAAACCGACTATTTAGTCCAATTCATGTTTTACAATTCAATATAAAAGTATATGCTTCATTATCGGAGAATAGAAGGACATTATTAAGTGTAAATCATAATATTTCTCTTGATAAATCTATATTTTTAAACATTCATCACACTCTCTAACCAGTTTATTACTAGTCCCTAGTAATCTAAGCAATACCATTTAGAATTGATCTATAAAATTTACATTCAAAGTAAAAATCATTCTTTTCCTTTTCATCTTCTCAAAATAAACAAACTTTCACTTAAAAATTTACTATATATGTGCCAAATACTCATCAGTCAAATTATTAATAAACTTTCTTTTTGTGCTTTTATAACTAATACATGTTATGGGACTTAATTAGAATCAAACAACATTGGTTCTAAATTTTGTCAAGGTAAACTTCTTTGGGCAAAAATTATTTCTATCTCCATTTTTTTTTGTGCACAAGCTAACCTATGTAGCAAACTTTGGGCCAATAACTCTCAGACCAGTTGGCCTTAGGGTATTAGGTGTTAAAACACCCCTACGGGCTTAATTACTCGAGTTAAGGTTATGAACTTATTCATATCAAAACTTTACCGTTTTACGCGAATATTCACTGCTGATTAAGTAAGAAGCTCGGTTACTAAGTAAAAGCTTCGATTAGAATTTTTATTTATTTATTTATTTTTTCTACTTTTATTTATTTTTTTTGGAGATTTTTTTATTTTTTATTTTTTATTTTTACCCTTAATTGCTACCTTTGACAAAATAAAAGAGCTCAAATATTGTAAAATTCTAATATGTCATCCACAATCATGTATCAAAGTGTGTGTATGTGCGAAAGATGGTTTATAAATACTTTACTGATTGAGTATTTAAGCAGAATTTGTTATATGATGATGATGTGAGAGTCCATAAATTTGATCAATTCAAAAGAAAGTGAATGATAAATCCTTTGTCATGAAATTCAAAACTTAAAATAAATGATAATGCATATCTACTAAGATGTGTCTCAAGAATAAGATTACTCCTTACTCTGCCATCCTTACAAATTATGAATCTATTTTTATTCAATTGTATATATAAAAAAAAAATGGTTACTTATGTTGACTACACTCCCCCCAACCACATTGCAATATTATCCCCAATGTTTGAATGTAAAGAGGTACAATATAGAGAACATTACCTGAGATAGTAATTATTGAAATACAAGTAAAATCTGAAACAAACTTAAACAAAAATAACAAAATATAATGAGTAGAAAAAAAAGATAAGAAAAGTTACAAATGAAGCGACAAATCCAGCTTTCATTTTTTACTGCTTTCACTTGACCATTCTAATTGTGTCATTGTTGGATCTGGTTTATAGACAAAGTTCTGCAACTGATTGATCAATTCATTAGCAGTTGGAGCAGAAATGAGGAGTTTACAAGCTATCTATGAAATAAAATTCTGTTCTACAGCATGATTAAGAAAAGATAAAACTTATTAAAGAAACCATTAACATTTAACAATCTTATGGGTTTTTGATGAATAGTGAGTTGTGCCCAAGATGCAACTTGAAAAATTTCTTCTAAGGTCCCAAAACCACTTGGTAAGACAATAAAAGCATTTGCAAAATCAAGCATTTTAGCAATTCTTTCATGCATTGTTGAGACTATTAGTTCTTCTCCAACTGTTTTGCCGGTTATGTTACTTGCAGATAAAGCCTTTGGTATGATACCTATGACTTCACTTCCTCCTATATGTGCGGTAGTTGACACACACCCCATTAACCCAAGGTTAAGTTTTTGCTCAGCTAAAACTTGACTTAGGTTATCTGCTGATTTTATAAACTTTTCACCTTTTCCAGAGCTTAACCTATAAAAAATAGAAATAGTTTTAAATTGATGAATAGAAGCTCCTTTTAATTTTTTTTTTGTAGTCTTTTACCCTCGTTAGTGATTCACATTTTGTATAAAAATAAAGAAGTGAGGTCCTGCATTTATACAACTTAAAGATAATACATTAATGAAACTAATAGAGGTAAGCCAACTGTTGTCATAGAAGTTAAAATTTAAAAATGTAAAAATGTAAAAGATAACAGCTAATATAATAATCTAAAACATAAAAATTTTCAATAATGACAGCTAAAAGTAAATATTTATAGATAGTTGTGATTGTGGCTTACATCTTCCTCTGATTTTACGTCTTGTAATGACTTAAACGCCCTCTATAGGTCAAGGATTGGATTCCCATCTAATTTTCTTACAAATTGGCAAATAAAGTCTTTTAAAGTCAGATTTCCAAGATTATAGCGATCACGTTCTTTTTGAAATAATGTATACAAATTGAGAATTTCACGTTGCATATATCCACTAGGATGCGTATCAAGAGTCAATAAGATATTATCTAAAAACTCCTTACTCAGTTCATCTTTGATGAATTTAATTTTATCTTCTCTATTAGTAGACACCATTCTTAAAGAATGACATCCTTTGTTACAGGTTGAACGTGCACATTTGTGACACACTTGTAACCTTTTCGTTCTTTGTTTCTTTGTAAAAGAGCTCTTACCTAAACCAGGCATGCATGAAACAAATGAATCAGAAAACTCACCTACTAAATGTACCTTTGCTTTAATTATCCACCGCATATCTTCAGGAATACCTTTTTATATAAGCATTTAATCTTGCACACCTAGCTGGATATATTTTTCATAAAACATCTTTAGGAAAAGAAGGAAAATATGTTTGCAATCTAAAAAGAATGAAATCCATAATGAAAAAAAGAAAAGAAAATAAAAGAAGTGAGAAAATTTGATATCAGTAATTTTGGGTAATTGAAAGAACTGACTTGAAGAGTCATAAAGTACTGTTATCTGCCATTTGACCGGGAAAGTAACTAAAAACAAACAATGGAATCAATAAAATTAATAACATAAGAAAACAAGTACCGTATATACAAAAAAAAATTATCCAGCGTTGTAAACAAGTTCATTTAAAGGTATAGACTTTAACTCGCTTGGAAAATTCTCAAAGAATGGCTTTAAATGGTGTCCATTAACTTTAAAAACATTACTATTTTTGGGGTTCTCAATCTCAACAGTGTCATGTGGGTAAACCTTCTTAACAATGAAAGAACCTGTCCATTTTGAATGAAGTTTGCCAGCAAATAGATGCAATCTTGAATCATACAAAAGAACTTTTTGTGAAGGTTCAAATGATTTTCTAATGATATGTTTATCATGAAACACCTTCATTTTCTCTTTGTAAATTCTAGAATTCTTTGAGTTCATCTACTTGGAGTTTTCTCAATGATCCTGTTTTATCTAAGTCAAGATTAAGCATTTTAATGGCCCAAAAAGCTTTAGGTTCCAATTCCAAGGGTAGGTGAAAAGCCTTTCCAAAAACAAGTTTATAAGGAGACATGCCAAGTGATGATTTAAAAACAGTTCGATAAGCTTAAAGTGCATCGGTTAGTCTTAAAGACCAATTTTTACGATTCGGATTTACAGTTTTTTTCAAAATATGTTTTATTTCTCTATTGGCAAGTTCAACTTGCCCACTTGTTTTTGGGTGATAAGAGGTAAACACTTTATGTGTAATTCTGTATTTTTTCATTAAATTCTCAAAAGGCTTATTATAAAAGTGTAAACCTCTATCACCTATTATGGTTCGAGGGACTCCAAATCTTTAAAAAATGTTTTCTTTCAAAAATTTTAAAATAATTTTATGATCATTATTTTTGCCAGAAATTGCCTCTACCCATTTTGAAACATAGTCAACTCCAATTAAAATGTATTGATACCCAAAAGAAGATGGAAAAGGACCCATAACATCAATACCCCAATAATCAAATATTTCAATGACTAAAATAGAATTTAATGGCATCATATTTCTACGAGTTATTACACCTAATTTTTGACAATGTTCACATGTTTTACAAAATGTATGTGTGTCTTTAAATAAGGTGGGCCAATAATATCCACATTGCAATATTTTCGTAGCAGTTTTTTTTTGAAAAAAAATGACCACCACATGCTTTGGAATGACAAAAAAAAATGATATTTTGAATTTCATTGTTAGGTACACATCTCCTTATAATTTGGTCAGGGCAATATTTGAAAAGATGTGGATCATCCCAAAAGAAATTGCATACCTCCCTTAAAAATTTTTTTTTGTCTTGAGCATTCCAATGATTTGGCATTTGACCTGTAACAAGAAAATTGACAATATCAGCAAACCAAGGTGAAATAGAAACATTGAAAACTTGCTCATCAGGAAAATTGTCATTAATTGGTATTGTCTCAATCATTTCTTCAAACATAAGTTTTGACAAGTGATCAGCAACCACATTTTGTACTCTTTTTTTATCTTGAATTATGAGATCAAATTTTTGGAGTAGTAGGATTCACCTAATCAATCTAGGTTTAGCATCCTTTTTTGAGAGAAGATATTTTAATGCTATATGATCACTAAAAATCACAATGGGTGAGCCAACAAGATAAGATCGAAATTTATCTAATGTAAATACTACTGCAAGCAATTCATTTTCAGTGGTAGAATAATTCATTTGAGCACTATTTAAGGTTTTACTAGTATAGTAAATCACATAGGGTTTCTTGTCCTTTCGTTGTCCTAAAACAGCTCTAACAGCATAATCGCTGGCATCACATATGATTTCAAAAGGCAAAGTCCAATTTGGAGGCTGCATGATAGGAGTAGATGTTAGCATGGTTTTAAGTTTGACAAAAACTTCTTGACATGACTCAGTCTACTTAAAGAGAGCATCTTTTAATAAGAGATTGTAGAACAATCTTGATATAATACTAAAGTCTCTGATAAATCTCCTATAAAAACCAGCATGTCTTAAAAATGATCTAACATTTTTGACAGACTTAGGAACGGGTAAATTGGCAATTAATTCAATTTTAAATTAATCTACTTCAACTCCTTTTAATAAGACAATGTGACCAAGCACAATACCATTTATGACTATGAAAAGACATTTTTCTCAATTAAGCACAAGATTCTTTTCTTCACACCTAATCAAAACTTTTTCCTAATTAGATAAGCAATGATCAAATGAATCACCAAAAACAGAAAAATCATTCATGAAAACTTCAAGAAATCGTTCAACTATATTACTAAAAATACTAAGCATGCATATTTGAAATGTAGCTAGTGCATTACACAATGCAAATGGCATCTTTCTATATGCAAAAGTTCCAAACGGACAAGTGAAAGTAGTCTTTTCTTGTTCTTCGGGTGCAATTTCAATTTGGTTATACCCAGAATACCTATCTAGGAAACAATAAAATGCATGTCTAGCTACCCTTTCTAACATTTGATCCATGAATGGTAACGGAAAATGGTCTTTCCTAGTCATTAAATTGAGTTTCCTATAGTCAATGCACATTCTCCACCCAGTAATTGTTCTAGTTGGAATTAATTCATTATTTTTATTTTTGACTGTAGTAACTCCAAAATTCTTAGGTATAACTTGTGTAGGACTTACTCATGTGCTATCAGAAATAAGATAAATGATCCCTACATCTAAAAGTTTGAGAACTTCATTTCTCACTACCTCTTTTATATTAGGATTTAGCCTACGATGCATTTGTCTAGATGATTTGGCGTTATCTTCCAAATATATCTTATGTGTGCAAATCAAAGGATTAATTCCTTTTATGTCAGCTATTGTCCAACCTAAGGCATGTTTATGCAGTGTTAGAATTTCGAGCAATTTACATTCTTAAAGAGCATTGAGTTTAGAAGAAATTATCATCAGAAAAGTTTCATTAGCACCCAAGAAAGCATACTTGAGGTCCGATGGTAATGGTTTCAATTCAAGTTTTGGTGGTTGAACACTCGATAGCATCAGTTAATCAACACATTGAGGTAAGTCTTCAAATTTTGGTCTCCATCTATTAAGTTCTAAAACCTGAGAAGATTTTAAAAGAGAATAAATATGAGATACTTCAAGATTTTCATCAAAATTGAAATCATTGCAACCATTTAAACAAGCATCCAAGGGATTAGAAAAAAATGAAATATTAAAGCAGTCATGAACGAGTTCCTCAATATAACTAACTTCATGCATGTCATCATTTTCACTAGATTGCTGCAAATATTGAACACATTCATTTCCAATGTCATGTTTCCAAAGGATAATTTTAGAACTCTATTTCTACAGTTGATTATTGCATTAGATGTAATAAGAAATGGACGTCTTAATATGACAGGAATTTAGGTGCTTGAGATAGGAATAGGTTGTGTGTCTAAAACAATAAAATCTACAAGAAAGTAAAATTTATCTACTTGGACTAACACATCCTCAATATTCCTCGTAATAATTTCACAGAACGATCAGCAAGTTAAAGTGTTGTAGAAGTAGGTTTAAGCTCACCTAAACCTAATTACTCATACACTAAATATGGCAACAAATTAACACTTACACCAAGATAAAGTAAATCATGGTTTATCCTAAAGTTTCCAATTACACAAGAAATAGTGGGACAACCATGATCTTTATATTTTGGTGGAGTGTTATGTTGAATAATCGAACTAACATTCTCAGTTAAAAATGCTTTCTTTTGAACATTAAGCTTCCTTTTAATAGTGCATAAATCTTTCAAAAATTTAGCATAAGAAGAACTTGCTTAATTGCATCTAACAAAGGAATGTTAATTTTCACTTGCTTAGAAAGTTTAAAAATTTTAGAATTTTGGTTCAACTTTTGAATTGGTTGCAATCTTTGAGGAAAATGAGCAGGGATAGGGCATTTTTTAACATCAAACATCTTAGGTTCAACATTGTTTTCCTTACTCACTAATTTTGATGGTTTTTTAGGTTCAATCTCTTTCAAAGAAATGGTTTTATCAATGACCTTACCACTTCGGAGAGTAGTGATGAAGTTGGCATTCTCATGCTGTGTGCCATTTGGGTTAGAATCACCTACATGAAATTGACCTCTTGGATTTGGTTGTGATTGAACAGGAAATTTACCTTTCTCTTGATTGCGCAAAGCTGAGGTCAATGTTGAAAGTGTATTTTTGATATCATTAATGGCTTGTGATGTTTGATTGTTTATGCTTGTTTGCCCTTGCATGAATGTTTACAACGTTTCCTTAAGAGTTTTCAAATATGGTGAATGGTATGATGAAAAATTTGAAGGTCTTTGAGGTGGTGGATGGGCATAATTATCATTTTTCCAACTAAAATTTAGGTGATTTCTCCATCCAGGATTATACATTTCAGAATATGGAGAATTAAAAGAAAAAAGCTTTTTAAAAGAATTCATAGAATTTGCTTGGTCATGCAACAATTCTTTAAAAATTGGAATATTTGGACAATCTTGAGTGGAATGTCCCATAACTTCACAAATTTCATAAACTTCATCATTATGCACAGATTTGACCTTTTTAACTTTCCTTAATTCTATGGCTTCAATCTTTCTTGTTAAATTTGTAATTCTACCACGTAGATCATTTTCTTGACTCAAATTATATTTACCCCTACTAGATTTAGCCATATTAGATTTAATTGAATTTTCAGAGGAACTAGTGGTTTGGCAGGATTGAGAGTTCTCTGCTAAATGATCTAAATACTCTAAAGCTTCTTCTGGGTCTTTATCTAAAAATTCACCATTACACATTGTTTCAACAAATTATTTTGTCTTTGGCGTCAACCCTTCACAAAAGAAACTTATCGTACGCCATTTTTCAAAACCATGGTGTGCGCATGAATTCAACAAGTCTTTAAATCTTTCCAAACATTGAAAATATGTCTCATTTCCTTTTTCACAAAAATTTTGGATTTGTCTCTTGAAAGCATTTGTTTTATGTATCGGAAAAAATTGCTTTAAAAACTTGGTTTGTATTTCTTACCATGTGCCTATAGATTTAGATCTTAATGAATTAAACCATGTTTTTACTTTATCTTTTAAAGAAATAGGAAACAATTTTAACTTAATTATTTCTTCACTACATGTTTGATCCATAAATGTGGCACATACTTCTTCAAATTTTTTCAAGTGCAAATAAGGACTCTTAGACTCTAAGCTATGAAAATTAAGAAGTAAAGGGATCATACCCGGCTTAAATTTAAAGTTATTTGCATTAAGTGAAAAAATAAAGTAAGAAGGAGATGAATTTCAAGTAGGTTGCAAATATTCACGCATGGTTCGAACATGATGATTTTCATTTTCTCCATGTATTCTTTCATTTTCAGCCATAGTGTTAGTTGTGTGTGAGTCTGAAGATGAATCAAATAAATTTCCAAAGGAGGTTTTAGAATTACCTTTCACCAATCGATGAAAATAAGGATCACGATACCATCCAAGCATGAAAAAATAATAATAATAATAAAACACAATAAAATAAAATACAATAAAATGAAATGTTAGCACAATAAAACAAATAAAAAAGAAAAGAGGTGGTATAACTTTCTTCTTAATAAAATTAATGTAAATAAAAATAACAACACAATATTTAATAGAAAAAGTTAAGAAAGGTGGCAAAACCTACCTTAAACAAAATAAACAACAAAAATTAGGTGGTATATGTAAAACCAACCATAATGTAAATGTAAATGGGCAGCTGAGCCTCCCATTAAAAATAAAATAAATAACAAGAAGTAAATAAAAAAAAATGTTAAAGTCAGAGTTAGAGTTAGAGTTAAAGTTAGAGGTTAAAGTTAGTAAAAGAAAATTAAAAAAGAATTAGTAAACTTTATATAAACCGTACTCCCTGGCAACGGCGCCAAAAACTTGTTACAACATAAAGGTTGTAACTTCTAAGTATAAGTTGTCTCAAGTAATAAAGTTCGGAAGTCCGAGTGTCGGTCCACAGGGAATACGTTACATAAGTCCACAAGTCCAAAGGTCTAAATATTACACGTCCAAATATTCAAATATTATAAGAAATGGAATGAATTTGCTTATTATCAAATTTAAATTCAATATTATTATATATTAGGATATTAGAGATCCATTTTAATGATTTGCATAGAACTTATTTTTGATCCTTTTTTTCAAAAAGAAAAACATAATTAAGAATTAAAAGAAGTAATATTATTTGGATGATGAAAAAAAAAAACATTTAAGTACAAAGAAATCAAAAGACTTACCTTTTAGTTGATGGTGAAAAACTATAAGTTGCCTTACTCTTGATATGTAGAAAACATCCAAGCATTCAATGTACCATTTGTTAACAATGAATCAAGATTTCTAACAATTCAAAATCACTTGTAAAATATAGTATTTAATCAATAAAAAGATTGACAATGAAGAACAAGGCAAAGGATAAAAGAACAAAATTATAAAATAATCAAAAGTTCACCCTTAATCCTAATTACGAAATTAGAAATACATCATTTAATTGAAGTTTAAATTACAAAATGAAAACAGAAATGGAAACAAACTGATCTCCCTCCTCACTTCCACATGTTCCTTTATATAGGTAAAATAAAAGACATTTCACATGTGTGAACATAATTTTGTCAATTTTCAATTAATCACAGTCTACCAACTTCCAACATATCTTTGATCATGAAAACCATCAAATTTTATAAAATAGCCTTCTTTAAAGTTGTAGTGAATGACTCATCTTTTTAATGGTTCATATCTCACCCTTATTGCTGTTTTAGACCGTGAGTTGTGTTAAAAATAGTTAGAGATGTTCAAGTCGCATTTCTCCACTGCCCTTCTAGAATGATAGCTCTTTTTGGTAATCGACCAGTTGAAATTTGAGAAAGTACAAAACGTAAACAATTTAGATCCATTTCTCAGCGTTCTAGATCACCTAACCATATAATTTTTTGTTACGTATTTAGGGAGACACAGCCCAAATACAGAAGCATGTTGGGCTAGTTCAAAGATGTGCTTGAGTTCTGTTGAAGCCCAATTTTGTCCCATTAATTGCTCGAATTGGTCTAACCTTTGGCTTACAAAGTTGCGAAATGATGAGTTTATGTTTCTTCAGCCCAAGAATTGTATCAATTGATGATTTGAATTGAAAGATATGCTCATTATACAAAATCTACACAAAATCAACTATTTAGTCTAATTCATATTTTACAATTCAATATAAAGGAATATGCTTTATTATTGGGAAATAGAAGGACATTATTAAGTGTAAATTATAATATTTCTCTTGATAAACCTATACGTTTAAACATTCATCAATCACCGCACAGAATTCTTATTGGTATTCCAGCTTTTTTTTAAACATGCACTTTCAAATTTTTGAAGGCTACAATAGCTTCTGATTTTTCCTGCAGAAAGTAGACGCAAGATTTTTTACTATAATTATCAATAAAAGTTATGAAATACCATTTACCTTCATTTGATATCGGTTTAATGGGCCTACAAATATCTGAATAAACGAATTCTAACTCTCGTTTTGCCCTTCATGATTTTCCTTTTCAAAAAGGGTTTCGATGTTGTTTACCAACAACACATTCTTCACAAACTTCAGAAGGAACAGTAATCTGTGGAAGACTAGTCACCATATTTTTCTACTGTAAAGTCTTCAATCCACCAAAGTTCAGGTGACCATAGCAAAAATGCCATAATTATGCTGTATCCTTCAATTTTGTCGAGAAGTATAAATAAGAGGTGTTATAGAGAAAAAGTTGGAACATACGATTTGCGGTCATGTTAACTTGAGTAATTAAGCATAATTTTGCATCTTGAATACGACATACTTCGTCTTTGATAGAAATCTCGTACCCCTTTTCTTGCAACTGTCCCACACTAAGCAAATTGGTCTTTAAATATGGAACAAAAAGAACATTGTTGATAATGTGGATAGAATTACCCTTATCTTGAATAGTTACCTTTCCTTTTCCCATAACTGAAACCGTAAAAGTTATCACCAAACTCTATAGTGTTGCAAAAAGATTATCCAAGTCAAAAAACACATTTTTGTCTCCGTACATGTAGTTGCTACAGCCAGTGTCTAAATACCACATGTTTTGTTGAGTTTCTTCCTTCGCATGACACACCATTAAGAGAGACACCTCTTCTTCTTTTTCTGCAAAGTTAGTTCTTTGTCCACTTTGTTTACTCAAATTAGTTTAACATTCTGACTAATAATGCCCATACCTATAACATTTGTAACATTTAACATTAGACTTGTCTGCTAACTTTGGTCTAGTAATTGTTGAGTGGTGGCCTTCTTTTTCCTTGAAATTGATTCTCTTGGTGCTGATGTTGTTGTTATTGGTTTCCACGATAATTATTTCCCCTGTTTCTGCCTCTGCCTCATACTCTATCTCCTCTTGATACTGAGTGATGTTATGTTGAAGCCTTTATAGTTTGCTCCTTTTTTTCCTGTTGGTCTTGTTGGTTTAATTTCAGCTCATGAACCAACAAAGAACCTTGCAATTCATCAATTGAAACCTCATCAAGGTTTTTTGATTCTTCAATAGTACAAACGACATCATTGAATTTTGTTGTCATTGATCAAAGAATTTTCTCAATTATAGTAATTTCTTACAACCTTTCTCTGTGAATCTGCATCTTGCTTACGATTGCCATTGTCTTTAAGAAATAATCTGTAACATACTCTCCCAATTTCATGTGTAGGTTTTCAAATTCATCCCGAAGAGTTTGAAGTTGCTAACGATATACTTTTACTGATCCCTTATATTTCTTCTTCATGGAATCCCAAATCTATTTGGAGGTTTCTTTGAGATCTTTCAACTTGTGTCTTTCTAATTCTGCTTTTTGAATATTTGTCAATACTTCACTTGCTGCTACTTTTGAGACTCCGGCTTCAACGACCTCCTAATATTCTTTAGATCTTAGATATTTTTCCATCAGCATGCTTCAATAGTCATAGTCACCATCAAAGCGAGGAGTGGCAGGTTGAACGAAACTTTCAGATGCCATATTCAATTGTTGCTTCTGCAAAATATTAAGAAACAAAGGACAATAAAAGCTTTTGACTCATTTTGTTAATCAATTGCTACTTTGCCTTAATAAAGGTAATTACACAATGAGCATTACACATCATGTAATGATGGACACTTGAAATAGACCCATGTTTAACATAAAATTAGCAACTTCAAAAAATAAACTAATGCATTACCCCACTATCTCATAAAGACTCTCTTAACAATAAATAATAATTAAAATTATTAAAACTTGGTCAAAAATTGTTTCTTTTTCCTAAGTTTTTTATTCTTCTTTATGTGAATGTTGCTTCTTTTACATATACCTTGCAAAACTGCCACTACCAACCCTTTGATGTCGAGCCTTCTAAGAAACAAAACATAAGGAAGAGCCCATAATGGCAAGTACTTAAACAGACCCTTTTGTTTACAAGCCTAACCTTTCTCATAAAATCCAAACAGAATATGATATGCCATCTCAAGACTATCAATATAAAGTAAAACACGAAACTATAGTCACTCATATTGGTGAACTTTCTGCACCAACTTATGTTAAAGAGAAGCAACAACAGGGCCAAATTCAGCAAAATGACTAACAAACTCAACATCAAATGCAACCACCACAGTCACAACAAGCTGTACAATCACCATCACAAGAAGCTACAAATAGGTTGACCAGTCCTGTTGGGGACAAGCTTAAGTGCAACCTTCGGTTCTTAATCCCCAAATGCAACCTCTAATAACCTTTTAACAATAAGAAAAAACTGGGCCCTTTGAAGCAACTGATTTAAAGCTTATAGAGGCGCTTAATTTTTCATTATCAAAACCTACTCGAATTGGGAAAAGAGGCACAAGTTGACCTTTTAAACAAAGTTGAAAACGCTGGAAGGATATATTTGACTCCTTCAAAGATCGTGTTAACAATACAATAATCAATATTGATGTCACCTTGACTTTACTATATTAATTCTCATAATTTTTTATTTTCTTTCCTTTTGTTTCTTTTGATTTGTTTCAATAATTATTGTAATTAATTGTATATTATTTACTTTCCTTTTTTATTACTTTGTAAAACTTATATAAAGGCTACCTATGTGCATTACAATTCAAGAAATAAGAATCAATTTCTTTATATGGTATCGAAGCCAAGTTTGGCTTAGTTTTTCAGTTTTGGTTTTCCTTCCAATCATAGTTTTAGAATTCTGTTCCTCGACACTGTTAACAAGAGTACCTCACTGCCACATTTCTCAATCGTGTGTGTACTCTATGCACTGCTTATCTCAGTAGTGCGTGTAACTTATATGCCACCCTACCTTGTTCGCCATTTGCAACACTGCTAATGCCTAAAGCTTTAGAATCCACTGGCTAGTCTGTTGGTAATCTTTATATCTTTACATGTGCCACCATTCGCCACTACAAAAGACCCATTCTTTGGCTCTTTTGTGCCTTGATCCTACTAAGCGAGTGATTGTCACTGCCATCTCTAATCAACTTAGAGTAAGCCAACCACTCTCACTGCGGTCTCCGTTTGCTATTTTTAGTTATTATTTGCTACTGTCAAACTTAGCATAGATCTAAATCTACCGCCTTTTGATTCGCTGCTCACCACTAAGTGAGTTATCACTATTTCCTCTATTTGGCGTGAAATTGACCAGCCAACTTGCTTGTGACCTCAATTTCCTGCTTTTGGCCATCCATTGTCATGGGCAAACCAAAGTTTGAATCAATTTCGTTGTTCTTTGATCGAACTATTTCTAGTAATTTCTTTGTCATTGTTTCTCTAAGATCATGAATAGGTCAGATGTCTCTTACCCTATTCATATCCAGGTAGATGGACATAATTATGTATTGTGGGCTCAAGTAATGTCCAATTTCCTCAAAGAACGATGTCTTTAGTAGTGTGTTACTAACAATATCACCGAACCTATCAAAACTGATGATAACACTGACGAAAAGTTTGTTCACCATTTAGAAGAGTGGGAGAGCAAAAACCATCAAATTATTATGTGGTTTCATAATACTTGTATTCCTTCCATCCATCTGTAATTTGGGACGTTTAAGATAACCAAAGTATTATGGGACTTCATAGTTCATCGGTATACTACCACTAATCTATCACATCAGTATCAGATTCTATGCAAGTTTTATTAGATGTGTTAAGAGCCCGGCCAGTCTATCTTTGACTTTCACTCACAGATGCAGCTCTTATGAGACTAGTTATCCTTTTCAGACCTACGTGAATAACCACTAAGGATGCAGCAAGATTTACTACTTATAGGACCAACAAAGGTTAATGATGTTTCTTACGGCTTTATAAGATACATTTGAACCTACTAAAACTTCCTTTCTTCATAAAAAATGTTTACCTACTCTTGATGAAGATCTTCAACCACTTTACCCTGACACTGCTCTAGCTATAACTTCAGCTTGTCAATATGCCTGTATATTGTGCTGTAACTATTGCTATAAGAATGGTCACTGGGCTCTCAATTGTCCCATCAAGAAATACAAAATTTGTCATAAAGTTGGTCCCAACACTTTGCACGAGATTATCCAAATAAAGGCAGATCGAAGCATCCTTTACCACTGTTTGCTACTACTACTGATAACTCCAAATACTGTCCTACCTCTCCATCGCTTACCACCAATGATCTCACATCTCTTTTTCAGCAACTGTTACAAAAATCCAGTAACACTTCTATATCAACTTCCTCAGTTACCTTAAGTACATTCTTTTGGTACTTTAACTTTACGTGTTGTAATCATATGACTGCTAATTCGACTCTTTCCTCTTCTAAATCTTCTATCCCATATTTACTTGCCATTCAAACTGCGAATGGATTTACTATACATGTCAATAACTTAGGTCAAATCACTTTATTTACTCTCTCTTTACTTAACACTTTCCTGATTACCAATTTTACTCTTAATCTTTTGTCCGTTGTCAATTATATGACCTTCATTTTCATGTTCTTTTCATTGCTTTTAGTTGTCATATGTAAGATCGAAGATGGGTCAAACGCTTGGGATAAGTCGTAAAGTTGGACATCTATTCGAGCTCATTAATCTTCATCTGCCATCCACATGTCACTCTATTCCTCTATTTATTACCTCCATAACTTCAATCTCTGCCTTGAGCCTCTAGCACTCCTAACTCGGGCATATCTCACTCGATCATCTTTGTTCACTGGTTTTTAGTGATTTTCTGGTATTGTATCCTGTGATCAAATTCATTATGCTTCTTGTCAGTTAGCAAAATATACTACTTTACCATTTAATAATAGTGACTCTATTTCTACTACTCAATTTGATCTCATCCATTCTGATATCTGGGGGTCCTCCCATATTTGATCTCATCCATTCTAATTCCTTTCAATGTCACTTTCAAATCAAAGATCTTGGATATCGTAATTATTTTCCTAGTTTGGAGTGTTTTCTAATTTTCATGGTTTCTATCTTTCTCAACCTAAGTATGATGAATGTTTAAAAGTGTAGATTTATCAAGAGAAATATTATAATTGACACTTAATAATGTCCTTCTATTCCCCAAAAATGAGGCATATTCTTTTATATTGAATTGTAAAACATGAATTGGATTAAATAGTCACTTTTGCGCAGGTTTCGTATCATGAGCGTATCTTTCAATCCAAATCATCAATTGATATGATTCTTAAGCTGGACAAACATAAACTCATCATTTCACAACTTTGGACTAGTTCGAGTAATTAATGGAACGAAATTGGGCTTCAATAGAACTGAAGCGCATCTTTAAACTAGCCCAATATGCTTCTGTGTTTGAGCCGTATCTCCCTAAATACGTAAGAAAAAATTATATGATTAGGTGATCTTGAAAGCTGAGAAAGGGATCTAAATTGTTTATGTTTTGTACTTTCTCAAATTTTAATTGGTCAGTTACCAAAAAGAGCTATAATTCTAGAAGGGCGGTGGAGAAATGTGACTTGAACATCTCTACCTATTTTCAACACAACTCACGATCTAAAACAGCAATACAGGTGAGATATGAACCATTAGAAAGATGAGTTATCCACCTACAACTTTGAAGAAGGCCGTTTTATGAAATTTGGTGGTTTTCATGATCAAAGATATGTTGGAAGTTGGTAGAGCGTGATTAATTAGAAATTGACAAAATTATGTTCACACATGTGAAATGTCTTTTATTTTACCTATATAAAGGAAGATGTGGAAGTGAGGAGAGAGTTCAGTTTGTTTCCATTTCTATTTTCCTTTTGTAATTTGAATTTCAATTAAATGATGTATTTTTAATTTTGTAATTAAGGATAAGGGTGAACTTTTGATGATTTTATAGTTTTGTTATTTGATCCTTTGTTTTGTTTTGTTCTTCATTACCAATCTTTTTATTGATTGAGTACTATATTTTGCAAGTGATTTTGAATTGTTAGAAATCTTAATTCTTTGTTAACAAATAGTACATTGAATGCTTGGATGTTTTCTACATATCGAGAGTAAGGCAACTTATAGTTTTTCACTATTAACTAAAAGGTAAGTCTTTTGATTTCTTTGTGCTTAAATGTTTTTTTTTTATCATCCAATTAAGATCACTTCTTTTGATTCTTAATTGTGTTTTTCTTTAAAAAAAAAGATCAAGAATAAGTTCTATACAAATCATTAAAATGGATCCCTAATGCCCTAATATATAATAATATTGAATTTAAATTTGAAAATAAGTAAAGTCATTCCATTTCTTATAATATTTGAATATTTGGACTTGTAATATTTAAACCTTCAGACTTGTGGACCTTATATAATGTATTCCCTGTGAACCGACACTCGGACTTCCGAACTTTATTACTTAAGACAACCTATACTTGAGAGTTATAACCTTTAAGTTGTAGCACATTTGATATTTTTGCTCGAGCTAGTTTGATAGATAGTAAAGTTACCTTTACTCCACCTAAACCAAATGCCAAATGCACACCATTAGATGGGGTTCTACTTAAAAATGCCACTCTTTATCGGCAATTGGTTGGTCTATCTTATAGTTACTCATCCTGACATCTCTCATGTTATTCATATTGTGAGCTAATAGATATCTACTTCTTGCTCTTCTCACTACGGAGTTGTTCTTCACATTCTTAGATATATCAAAGGCATGCTTTTTCATGGGCTTCATTTATCTACTCGTTCGTCTCTAAAGTTACATACCTTTTTTGATGCAGATTGGGTTGGTGATCTTACTGATCGACACTCTACTAGAGGACTTTATCTTTTTCTAGGTGACTCTCTCATCTATTGGCGGTGTAAGAAACATACTATTATTGCCAAGTCTAGCATAGAAGTAAAGTATCGTGCCCTTGTAGATACTGCTCAAGAGATTACTTGGCTTTATTGGTTACTTAGTGATATGTGTGTTCATCAATCAAGTTCCACTTCTTTAGCGTGTGATAACAATAATTCTATTCAGATTGCTCACAATGATGTTTTCCATGAGTGCACTAAACACATTGAAGTTGATTGTCATTTCATTCATCAACATATCACTCGAGGCACTATTACTCTTCGTTCAGTTTTATTTTCTGATCAACCAACATATATGCTCACAAAATGCCATCTCTTGGTTGTTTTCGTGATCTAGTCTCTAAACATAAGTTAGTTTCTATAAAGCCATCTTGAGTTTGAGAAAAAGGGGAAAGGGGGGGTTAGTGGTGGTGTTTGTTAACAATAAAGCAAATCAAAGTTGATTTCATCTTGATTATGCTATATCAATTATGATAATTATTTATTTTCTTTCCTTTTATTTCTTTTGATTTGTTTCCATAATTATTATAATTAATTGTATAATATTTACTTATCTTTTTTTATTACTTTGTAAAGCCTATATAAAGGCTACCTATGTACATTACAACTCGAGAAATAAGAATCAATTTCTTTATAGACCGGATTAATTCGCGATTATATTGCAAGAGCAAACAAACAAATGGTGGTACGACCAACTCTCTCCAATTAATACAATCCTCGGCTCAAATTCAACAAAATAATCAAATCTATTCTCCAAATAGGTCAAATCAGCTAGCTACTGGATCAAACATACAACTCCCTGGAACTGTGTTAATTAGCCAGAGGGTCAATTATTAATTTGATGCAAGGGACAGGTGTTGTCTGTCACTAGAAGTGATTGAAGAAATTTATAGGCCCTGGCCAAAATTTAAATTTTAGTTTTAATCTCATGAAAAAATTTATGATTCTTCACCGTAATGAAGAACTTGTCATATTTGTGCTAACTTTGATACTACTCTGATATAGCTAACTTTTCGTACTGGCTATTGATAATGTATGAAGTTGTGTATTTTCAGAAAATTAACTTGAATAATGGTAGCATACAACCTATAGATAAATCTAGGTTAATAATTATATTATTATATCATCCAATAACTATTTTTATATATTTTATCAGTAACGTTAAAGATAAAATATGATGTGAAACTATCATAACATTGTTACATAATTTTTATTATTTATTTGAATTAATTATATTGATTTTAAATTTTCATTCAATTTAATGTTCCACTTTGTATTATTTGTCATAACCCCATAGAAATTATAACCAATAGAAATTATGTTCCAATAGGTCAAACAACATTATTTGTTTTGCTCTGCTATTATTATTATTATTTTAGGTGTAAATATATCCTAATATATATTCCTTTCCAAGTTTTCTACTACTTTATTTGACCAAGTTGTTTCTTTCCATATAGCTCACGTTGCATTATAAACTTCTCCTTAATAAACAAAGAATCTGTTCAAAGTTAATTATGGGAAATCTTGAAATAGGCACTTCTGTAATTGTCTCCACAACAACAGTTCTAGCCACCTTAGTTACGAGACCAAGAAGTATCGTTGGCACTAGTAGCTTCGTAGCAGCATTGGCTAACTCAGAAGTAGGAGATTGAGTTTTTGGCAAATAACATACTTTACTCATTTATAATCAATATGAAGTCTATTGAAACTAAATAATAACTAAAGTCAACAATCGATTGATTGGTGTGGTCAAAGTGTATTCTTATTTATCATTTCATTGAAATTAGGAAGTTTTCTATTCTTACTGTTGGGTTGGGTTTTACTCCCATTTGAAGAATGACCCAAACTTGTAAGCCTACATGATAAATGAAAACATTTTCTTGGTTGGTTTGGCATTACTGTAAAATGTATAGGTATGTGAAGTAGGTCTATAGTTGTGAAAGAGAAAAAGAAAGCATTTTTCTTGAAAATTTTAGTCTAGCCATAGTTTTCATCAAGTTAATGATCGGATGGTGATTTTAACTCTATTTTACCTCAAATTTTATATAGAGATTTTACACACATAATTCTTGATTTTGGATGACATGATTAACCATTGAAGTTCTCTAACACATTCAGAATTGAGATTTATAGTAGCTTTATTTTTAGAATTTTCTGCAATCTTAATTTAGCTCTTTCACTTTATTGTTTCATCTATTAGTGTATTTGGTGAACATTTTTTTTATCCAATTTTGTGGTTGAATTTCTATTTATTTTTACTATTGTAATTTTATGAGAAAACTCTTGTATTTCTTATTTGGTGATAGTAAAAGTTCTTTTGAAGTTATAGTTTTTTACTCTTACTTACATTAAGGAGGAGGTTTCTTCACATAAATTTGGCATCTCTTGTGATTTTGGTTTGGTTTACTTTATGGTTTTTAAGGTTGTCAATATACTTGATTGCTTTATTTTGGTTCAAGCAAAGTAGGAAGAATTAAATTCGTACTCGTTTTGTTATTGCTGCATTACTAATGCTTTTTTTTTTCTTTTTCCTAATAAAGTGGCATTAGAGCAAGGTTTGACTAGTGAGCTATTGTCTTGTTTTGAACGATGAAGGTTAATATAAGTAGAATTGTGAAATTGAATGGTTATAACTATGCTTTTTGAATGGGTAAGATTGAAGATTTGCTCTATGTCGAAGATTACTATCTACCAGTGTTTGCCAATGAGAAACCTAATCATTAAAACAAAAGAGGAATAAGTTTTAATACACTGATAAGTTTATGGCTACATTAAGCACTAGGTAAATGATAAATGTTGAACCATCTAAGTGGGGAGAAACATGCTCATACACTTTGAACAAGTTGAAACAGTTGTACACCAAGAAGACTGAGAATAACAAGTTATTTATAATAAAACAGATGATGTCATTAAGATATAAGGATGAAACTTTGGTGACTAATCATCTGTTTTATTACTAAAGATGTTATACATGCAGTAGAGTCAGAATATGGAACTGAGTTATGATGTAAATGATTATGTCATGTGAGTAAGAAAATGATTACTAAGCTAGCTAAGATATATTACTTGGGGTAAAGGAATGCACTCGAAAAGGTGCAACACAAAGTTTCCTTTAAGAGCCACTTATCGATCTGAAGACCTGAGGTACTTAATTTAGTCTAATATAATGTCTGTGTTCCTATGAAAACCATGTCTTAGTTTTGCATACTATTTTATGTTGTTCATTGATGATCATTTAAAAAAAGTATGGTTTATACTTTAAAGTCAAAGGATCAAGTATTATTTGCATTCAAGTAATTTCATGATTCAGTTGAGAGAGACTAGGAAGAAATTGAAATGTATCTGAATAGATAATATGATAAATGTACAAAGCCATTTGATGCTTATTGTAGAGAGTATGGTATTAGACAGTAAAAGACTCTTTTGAAGACACCATGATTGGATGGCTTAGCTAAGAGGATGAACAAAACATTGGTTGAGAGAGTTAGATATTTGATTTCACAAGTTGGATTGCAAAAATCCCTTTGGGGTAAAGCTTTAAGTACCATATTATATGTCATAAATCTTTCTCCTAGCATTCCTTTGTAGCTTGAAGTGTTAAAGAAGGTATGGTTAGGCAAGAAAATTTGTTATGATCATTTGCATGTTTTTGGTTGTAAGGCTTTTGTGCATATCTCAAAAGATGAAAGATCTGAGCTTGATGTGAACACCAAACAGTGCATATTCCTGGCTTATGGCCAAGATGAGTTTGGCTATAGGTTATATGATCCAATTAGAAAGAAAAATGTTGTATTTATGGAACATTAGAATATGATAGATTTCGACAAATAAGAAAAGCTAGTGTCTCAAAATAGTAGCATGTTAATTGACTTAGACATAGTTATTCTCGTATTAAGAAGGGGTTAACATATAGATGATGTCTATAATGATCAACTAGATATAATTAATGCTGATGGTCCTACACAAGAAAGAACAGCAAAAGATGTAAAAGTACAGTAGCTAGTAAAGGAGATTCTTACAATTTCACTTAGAAGATACTAAGACTAGACAAGTGTTACAAAAAGCCATTAAATATGATCAGAACGATGAGTGGATTAAAGCTATGTAGGATAAGATGCATTCTTTGTAGAAAAACCATACTTTCGAGATGGTCAAGTTGCTTAAAGGCAGGAAAGCACTGAAGAACAAATAAGTATTCAGAATAAAGCATGAAAAACATAGTTTAAGATCGTGGTATAAAGCAAGACTTGTTGTTAAAATTTTGGGTAGAGGAAAGGCATTGATTTTGGAGATATATTTTCTCTAATTGTTAAGATGACTTTTATTCGTACAATGCTTGGTTTGACAACTAGTCTTAATTTAAAGATTAAGCACACAGATGCAAAGACTATTTTCCTTTATGGTGATTTAGAGAAAGAAATCTATGTAGAGAAACAAAAAGGATTTAAAGTGAAAAGAAAAGAAGATTATGTCTACAAACTAAAAATGAGTCTTTATGAGTTGAAGCAAGCTTCGAGTGAATGGCATAAAAAATTTGAGTCAATCTTGTATGAGCAAGGCCATAAGAAGACTATTTCAGATAGTTGTGTTTTTATGCAAAAGTTCTTAAGTGGTGATTTTATCATTCTTTTACTTTATATAGATTGCATTCAAATTGTTGGTTAGAATGCTTATAAGATTGATGCTTTGAAGAAGCATTTGATAAGTCTTTTGCCACGAAAAACTTGGGTGCTGCAAAATAGATGTTAAAAGTAATAATTGCACAAGATACATCTATGAGAAAGTTGTATTTGGCACAACAGAAGTACATTTAAAAAGTACTTTATAGTTTCGTATGGATAATACTAAAGCAATTAGTAACCCTTTTGCTCCTTACTTTTAACTAAGCACTAAATAATGTCCTATAACGCATAATAAGAAGGAAGAGATGAAGAGAACTCCTTATGCTTTAACAATTGGAAGCTTAATGTATGCTATGTTATGTACAAGACTAGACATAGCTTATATAGTTGGCATGGTGAGTTGTTTTCTCTCAAATCAAGGCAAATAGCATTAAAATGGTGTAAAATGGATAATGAGATGTTTGTGTATTACATCTGATTTGAAACTTTCCTTTGGTGAAGATAAACCAGTTTGAGTTGGCCTTACATATTTTGATTTGCTAGAGATATTGATTCTTGCAAGTTTACTTCTGGTTATCTGATTAACTTTGCAAGGAAAGCTCTGTCATGGAAATCTAGATTACAAAAGTACATGCTTTTTCAACAATAAAGACAGAGTTCATTTCACCAGTTGAAGATTGTAAAGAGTTGCTATGGATAAAGAAGTTTCGTAGGGAACTTAATTGTTGATATTGATTTTTGTAAGCCTTAAGATCCAATAACTATTTCTTATTTCTGTTATAGATAACTTGTAAAACAAATAACGATTAGGAAAAATCAGTTTTATTAGCAAAAACCTTTTGATTCTTAAGTTAGAAAAGTTATTTTTTTTTTTTAGAAATAATGTGAGAAGTATAAAAGAGAATTTAGAGAGTTTATGTTTTGGTCTTTTCCTCACCTCTCTTTGTTTATGATCCCTTTTTATAATTGATTTCTTAAGATAATGGTTGAATTAGCTATTTGTAATGGAAATTGTTTTTATGAGCTTTTATGTAGGCATAATGAGCAATGATTTTTCTAATTAATTGCTCTCTTGTCTGTTACATATTTTTTATCATGTTAATGAACTAAACAGAACTTATATAAGCTCTTTTTTGGATGATTTGAAAAGAACTCGGATGAGCTATTTTTTAGATGAAATGAATAGAACTCAAATAAGCTTGTTTTGAATGAGCTGATGCTAAAGTCATATAAAGTGAGCTTACTTTGAATGAGATGATTTGAAGCAGAATGACGTGTGCTCATTTTGGATGAGTTGAACAAAAGTGGGATAAAGTGAACTCACTTTGCATAAGCTAAACAAAACTTGGATGACATTAGCTGATTTCCATACTAAGTTTCATAAAAGTTCCCCAACATATATAGTCCCCTAGTTTCTAGTAACAATTAGTCATCAATCGTTACTCGAAGCTTGAATTTTTAAGGACTTTAGCTTGTTATTATCAAGTATATAACCTCATATTTCCACAATAAGAATAATTCTTATCTAGCTTTTAGAGCATAAATGTGTTCAGCTAAGCTTCCAAAGCATAAGTGAGCTCATTTTAGCTTTTCTGAGCAAGAATAATGCTTAGCTTTAGCTCTTTTTTCTGAATAGTAGAATATCAACTTATGCCGCTTCTTTTCGAATAGTACAATATCATCTCATATTTTTCTTCAATAGTTAAATATCATTGGCCTGAGATTGGGTCTTCTTTTCATGACATTTTTTTTATAAATTTGAAGTAGAAAATAGTGTCGTATGGGCTGAGATCAGGTATTCTTTTTACGACATTTTGTACATAAATCTGAAGTAGGAAATAGTGTCATTTGGCTTAAGATCAAGTCTTCTTTTCACAACATCTTGTAGAAAAATCCAGAATAAAAAATAGTGTCATTTGGCCTAAGATTAGGTCTTTTTTTCACAACATCTTGTAGAGAAAATCTAAAGTAAAAAATAATGTCGTTTGGCCTGAGATCAAGTCTACTTTTTACAACATCTTGTAGAGGAATCCATAATATAATTGTAGAGGTTAACATTCCATAATGAGAGCAAGAGATGATTTGAAAAATTATTTAAGTAGTGTAAGGAATATGCCAGAGAGGAAAGAATATGCCAGCTTCATTTTTGTAAGATTTTTCATAAGTTTGTAGTTGATTGATGGAACTAGAATGATGTTGTTTGTCCTTTTGTGCTTCGATTAGCATTTCTAGCAACAAGGATTTTTTGATTTCCTAAGCAACAATTGAAAACCAAGTGAGCATTTGGTAGTATTAATAAATCCCATAAAAAATTGAACTGAATAAATTTTAGTTATCAAAAAATATAAAATAATTGAAATACTAATAGCTGAACTTTCCTAGTTTGCATTAAGTAAGAAGTAATTTTTCTTGTAATTGAGTTTGCATCTAGATTAAAAATTTCATTTAAAAAATATCTTCCTTTCAACCTTTCTTTTAGTGATTATAAATTCTGTTTGGTTGCAATTTTCAGTTCTAGCCTATTCAACTCACTTAAAATGTTATAAATCACCATATACAGAATGTTGTTTTCCTCATCGACAGTCTCCTTTTTGTGGAATCCAAATTTCACTTCTCTATATACATTTTTCCTTGATTTGTTAAGAAGTCGAAGATTATCCCTCGTGCCTATGTGAAGGAGTTTATATTCTGAGTGTGAACAAACTCTCTGATAACCAAGTTTTAAGTAATGTAACTATCAAACTCTTTGTCAGAGAATTTTGGGAACACATCAACCATGATGACATAATTCATCTGAAGGTAGAGGCACCAAACAACTACACTGATCTGACTTGATTTTCATTTAAAGGTAGAGGCACCAGATGACTATATTGACATGACCTAATTTTCATCTGAACATGGAGGCACCAAATGACTATACTGATCTGACCTAATTTTGCTATGAAGATAGGGCATTAGATGACTATATTGATGTGACCTGATTTGACCTTATTTGATCTCACCTAGCTTGACCTGATCTAAGTTGATTTAAAGACTAGGTTTATAATGTATTGACAGCTAAGTCCATGGAGAGAGAATAAACATATACAAAATCATTGTTTCTTTGGTAGCTGAATTTTCTATTCTTGAATAATTTGGTTCACAAATTAGTTTAACATCGACAATAGTTGGAAACATCTGAGTTGGATTTGTTCTGTGAAAATCTTCAAGCTATAACCCTTGAAACATCCAGTAACTAATTCAGGTTAGGTCTACATGGCTTGGAAAGGTCTCACTTGCTATTGCCAACTTTAGGTTAAGTCCATATGGCTTAAAAAGATCCTACTCGCCACTGCCAACTTCAGGTCATGTTCGGGATATAAGTGTGAATAAGACTCTTGCCACGAAATTCAACAAAAAATTATATGATATCCTAAGTTGTTCATTTGTTTCTTCAGATCAAATATAGTGACCATATAATGAGTATAGAATTCGATGACAACAAACTAGTGTTTACTAACAATGTTAGAGAAATTAAATTGAGCCAAAACCAACAGAAGCTCCTTCGCCTCATTGATTGCCTTCTTCAGTACAGATCATCACGTAATTTTTCTTTTGTGATTCTTCAGTTCTGTCAAGCCACTCTTTGAGGATATGAGTCAGATGCTTGGTGCAGATAGGATTCTGGACTACTTGGAAGAAAGGAAAAATAAAGAAAAAAGTGCAAACTCCCATCACAAAATCAACAACAAAATAAGTGAGACTTTGGAGTAAGGTGATGGCTGTAGCATAACCGTGTTACTTTAGGGCTTACTGACATCATTCTGAGTTAGCTGGTAATGATTATTGACGCCGGCCATAGCTAGCTTAAAGCCAACGAATACTACTCCTATAAGAGATTCCTTTCATTCCCTTCTCACCGAGCATTAATATTTTTACAAGCAATTTTTTTTTGATGCGTTTTTTTCTTTTCTTGGTGTTTATTGACAACACCCTTTGCTTCATGATGCATATATATAACAATTATATGCAAATAATATAACATAAACTCACTAGTGCTTCTGATGCATATAATATTCATATGCAAATGAAAGATTATTCATTTAGTGCTCCATCATATGCAAATAATATTCCCATGCAAATGATATATTATTCACTTTGTGATCTATAATGCATGCATTTAATATTCATATAATATTAATGTGCTTCAATGCAATAAGAATGACAAATGAAATTATGGCGGATTTTAGCTAATTGAAAGGTGGAACCATATAAGCTTGATAATCGTCTTTGGCAAATTCTGACAATGCTTGAGATATGACAATGAATTGAAAAATGGTGATAAAGGAGATGAATCAGGTGAAATATTTCAAGCAGGTTATTTTTGATGGGCAATGGCTGGTTTAGGGCAGCAGTAATAATGATGGCTATGTTCAGTTTCTTTGATCTATTTTTGGAATACAGCACTTCACTTCCCATGATTTTTTATTGCATTGTAATTTTTTTTACTTGCTTTTCTTTTTAATCACACATGCCTCCGTTTCTGCACTGTTGGCATTTTATCTCACCTTTTTTTCTTTTTATCTACCTCTAACTTCTTCACCATAGCCTTTTCTCAATGTTTTTTCTCATGACTTTTGTATCGCTTTTATGGACGTTACCCGTTGTTGATATCGACTTTTGTAAGCCTCGAGATTCAACAGCAATTTCTTCTTTCCATTGTAGATGACCTGTAAAACAAATAACGATTTGGGAAAAATTTGTTTTCCCAACAAAAACCCTCCGATACTTCAGTCAGAGAAGTTTCTTTTTCATAGAAATAATATGGGAAGTACGAAAGAGAATTTAGAGACTTTATGTTTTGGTCTTCAGAATTCCCTATCTCTTTTTGTTTATAATCCCTTTTTATAATTTATTTCTTAAGCTTACAATCGAATTAACTATTTGTAACAAAAATTGTTTTTGTGAACTTTTATGTAGGGATAACGAGCAATTATTTTTCTAATTAATTACTTCCATGTATGTTACATATTTTCTCTTATGTTAAATGATCTGAACAAAACTCGAATGAGCTCTTTTTTAGATGAATTAAGCGAAACTTAGATGAGCTCATTTTGGACGAGCTAATGCTGAAGCTAGATGAGGTGAGCTTACTTTGATTGAGCTAATTTGAAGCTGGATAAGGTGTACTCATTTTGGGTCAGCTGAGCAAAAATTGAATTAAGTGAACTCACTTTGGATGAGCTCAACAGAACTAGAATAAGGTGAGCTGATCTTTGGTTAGGTCTGGTAAAAGTCCCCTAACATTAATTTTGACTAGGAGAGGTATATGTTGTTATGTGACAACCAAAGCGCTATTGATCTTGAAAAGAATTCTTCTTTTCATTCAAGATTGAAGCATATTGATACTTGTTACCATTAGATACATGATTTACTAAATGTTAAGTTGTTATATCTTGAGAAAGTTCGCAGAGAAGATAATGGTGTAGATATATTGACAAAGTCACAACCAAGAAAAAAACTTAAGACTTACAATTTGATTGCCGGAATGACGGATTCTTTTAAATAATCATAAGAAGGAACTTTGTTGGGTTAGGTTACACTCCTATTTAGAGAATGACCCAAATTGGTAAGCCTACATGATTAATGACATTTATTTTAAGCTGGTTTGGCGCAACTATAAGATGTATAGGTGTTGAAGTGGGTGCATAGCCATGTGAAAGAAAAAGAGAACACTTTTCCAAAAAATTTTAGACTTGCAAAGTTTTCATCAAGCTACAATTGGGTGGTGATTTTAGCTTTGTTTTGACACAAGTTTTACGTGGAAATTCTATGCACATATTTCTTGATTCTAAACAGTGTGATTAACCATTAGAGTTCTCTTAACATATCCAGAATTGACGTTTATAGCAACTCTATTTTCAAAATTTTTTGTAGTCTTAATTTGATTCTTCCACTTTGCTGTTTCAACTATTAGTGTATTTAGTGAGATTTTTCTTTGGCTCGTACTTTATGGTTGAGTTTCTTTTTTTTTTTTAGGGCTGTAATTTCGTGAGAAGATTCTTGTAGTTTTTATTTGGTGATAGTTAAGTTTCTTTCACCATACATTGAGGAGAAGGTTTTTCCATATATATTTGGCATCTCTTGTGATTTTGGTTTGGTTTACTCTTGGTATTTTATCATTTTTGTTCTATTTAATTGTTTTATTTGGTTCAAACAAAGTAGGAAGAATTAAATTCATACTAGTTTTTGTCATTGCTATGTTACTAGTGCCTTTTTTTTTTTGGTTTCTTCCTAACACTTATTCCATTCTCAATAATTTATTATCAAATAAAATGAGATTGTTCCTAAACAATGATACCTTTCTATCTACCATTTTTCAGCTCTGGTAATTACTTTCTTCCCATGCTGAACGTTAGGTCGAGTTTGCAGAGATTGTTGATGAAGGCTGCACTTGTATGTGTTCCATTTTTCTCCTAATCATTAATTTTTTGCTCTCAGCTGTCTATTTCCACGAATTTTATATTAATCCTATCTTGATTTGTATTACCTTTAAGTAGCTTGTGAGACTATTGGAATACTTAAAAATGTGAATGTGTTCTACATTCGTTTGCCATGCGTTTTGTCTCACTAGAACCAAAGTAAGCTTCGGAACAAATTTAACCTCATTGAAGCTTTGGCAACCGATTAGATCACCCACTTCCTTTGTGAATGCTATTCTTTTTGTCAAGAATATAAAGAGCTCCAAATCAAGGGCTGTGATCCTTCCCTTGGTAAGTCAGAGACCAATTACTTATAGGGTGCCTACGTACTCATTTGATCTAGAAACACAACACATTTTTGAATTCTTAAGGCAATACATTTTTTGGCCAAGACAATACTTTAACACCAATTCAACCACGGTCATATATTCATACCTATTAATTATCCTACTAATTGATAAATCAGTATACATAACCATCAACATCAGATATTTAACCATGGATGCAATTAATATAAATAAAAATAAATCTATACATAAAATTAATACAAATAAAAAAATCCTTATATCCAATTAATACAACTAAAAAAAATCCAAGCCTTATACTTTACCATGAAATTTTATTGACGTGATAACCTCCTCTTGAATAATAAGAAATTGGCTTCTTGTCGTTTTCCCACAGATGGCTCGAACTGATACTAGATTTTGTCACCTGATATCAACTAGTGAATTTGTTTGTATGTAGGGAAAATGAACCTCTTTCTTCTCTTCTTTCTTTTCATTGTGCACTTGTTAATTCCTTAAGTTATTTAAAAGGTTAGTTCTAATGGAATTTTGATTAGAGATAATTCAATATTTAGTTAGATTCTAATTAAAGATAATTCACATTTTGGCGTGCTAATAATTTGGATGAAATAGGACTTCTCCAAAAAGATTTTTTCATTGGGTTTGGCTTTAATAAGAAATTGTAATTGGAGTTTTATGAATCTATACCTTATCCTAACTTCTAGGCATTTTTCTTTAACATGGGTCTAAGCAGCTATCTTATCGGGCTAAGATACAAATAAAAATCAACCAAATTTAGATGTTAGAAAAATGGTCCAACATTTTAATTATACGATATTTGAATAAATTATTATATGAGAAATTGAGAAATATTCATAATCATTTATTTGGTTACTGTAAAAAAAAAAAAGAATGAATATATACTATTTATCAAGTTGACATGTCAAGCAACATTAATAGGAATTGACGCAATGAGGAGAAGTTCTAGTTTTTCATATGAAATTGCCCTGGAACAACCAAAAACTTTTAATAAAAAACAATGTAGATCTTTTTAAGGTTTTGTTTGGAGCATAACAAGTTTGATTTGCTTGAAATCAATATTGATATGACCCTATTACCTCTTAAGAACTTACCACTACTTAGAAGATCCTTACTTTTCAGAGATTCAGTGAACGGAAACCAAATTTCCAACAACCAGCAGCCCCACAACCAACCAAACCACTAAATAGAGGGTGAAAACCAAGAAGAATTTATGTCTATAGTTTTCCAAATGCTGTAATCATAAGCAAACATCCATACACACGATACTACAAATATAAATATTGATACAAATACATATACTGAACCTAAACTAGAAACTCCCCTATCCTAATATGCTACTAAACCTAAAAGCCCTTTGCATCAAGTTGGACCTAAACTTTATCTTAATTTTGAAAGTCTCCCACCTTTATAGCTAACATGAACATGAAAATCCCCCACACCAACCTAACCTTAAACCTCAACATGACACTAAACAACAAAAAGTAGAACTTAATTCACTCCAAGTCTTACCTAAAATGATCCCAATACACAAGCTAATGAAACTACAACCTATCTAAGAATCTTTTCAATGTAGGCAATTTGAATTTGAGTAGGCTTCACAAGCATCTACTATTTGTAACCCGTAACAAGAAACAAGAAATTTAGAGAGACATGTAATACATAAAGATGATGACTATGTAAGGATGGAAGATGAATCTAATGATGAACAGACAAGTAATTATGGTGAGAATATTAAAAGTAAGGAACATAATTGAGATGATGATTTCTTTGATGGTGATGAGATATTAAAAGGTTAACAAAATTATAATAATTTAGAAAAAGAATTGACTGATTCTGATAATTAACAAAGGCCTTTGGTAAAACTACCTTCACAACTCAAAGGTTTAAGGGTTAAGAAAGATAAACCTACAAATTTTTTGTTTGGGCTATCTTTGATAACATGAAAAGGTTTGCATTAGAACTAAAATAATTTGTTATAAAAGAAAGGATCAGGCTGAGAAGAGATCATTTAGGAAAAAAAAAGAAAAAACATGGAGTTATATGGCTGTTTTGGATTATCCTTTAAGATCCATATAAGTCATATGCTAGAAGGTTCATGGTCTTAGGTAAGGGTATTCAAGAATAAATATTCATGTGACAGAATCATCAAGGATCTTGAAGCAACAAGTACATGGATTGCATTACAAATTATAAAACTAATTATTTTTATCCTCAAATTAGTGTAGAGCCCATAATAGAATACATTAAAGGGAAATTTTGGGCACAAGTCAGTAAATAAAGACTTTACAAGGCCAAAAAGAAAGCATTTAGTCAAAATAATGTAGATTATAATGCATCTTATGAGAAGCTATATGATTATACCTACATATTGTAGTAGAAAAATCATGGATGCTTGGCACAAATTATGGCATTAAGGCCTACAGATAATCCAAAACTAGCATCTAAGTAATTCACTGTGGCATTTCCTGGTTTAAATGAGGGGTTCATCAGAGGTTGTAGGCCTTTTCTAGTATTAACGGCTATCAGTTAAAAAGGACGTATAGTGGTGTATTGCTTTCAACAATATCACTTGATGTTAATTGTAGGATTTTCCCTATTTCCATGTGCACATGTAAGAGTGAAAATGCAAGTACATAGAGTTGGTTTCTTAGAATGTTGCAAGATTATAAAAGATAGTAGACAATTGACTATAATGAGTGATCAACAAAAGGGGATAATGGCTATTACGGCACCAAATAAGGTCAATTTTAACACTACAATGGCAATAAGACAAACAAGTGTTGATACTTACGAATGGTTGAAAAAGAATCCAAAGCATTAATTACTTCATGCATTTGAACATAATGCTAAATGTGATCATGTTAAAAATTATATGACTGCATCTTAGAATGCTTGGGTTAGTGAGAAGAGGAAGCTACCAATTGTTAATTTTGTAAAATGTGTTAGGAAAAACATTATCAAATGACTACACAATAAACAAAACAAGATTACCAAGTAGAAAACTCTTGCGTCTCTTTTCATTCTCAAGAAATTTACTAGAAACTTGAATGCTAACAAAAAGTGTTTGATATGCCTGTCCATTAAAAATTTGTTTAAAGCTGCTGATGATAATAAACACTTGTTAGAAAGAAGACTGGTAGGTTTAAGCTATTGCGAAGAAGAAAAGTTGATGAGAGGCCCCCAAAAAAATGAAGATATAACCTGACTTTTAGTTTTTGCGTAGGAGTAAGACAACAAATATTTTTGTGCTTACAACCTAGCTAGTGTAAACAGAAGAAGACAAAGATATCGGATTTATTTTTCGTAATTGTTATAATTATTTCTATTTGTATGTATTCAATATAGGTATTGACTAATTAATTGCTCTTATTGATAATTGTAGGCTTAGGTTAAACGTAATGAGAGTGGTGCCATATCTAAGAATGCAATGGGTAATTTTAATTGACAATCAAAGATAATATAATATAGACTAAGTGTTGAAAATAACAACTCAATAATTCTATTATTGCAGGCAACTTAAACGTAACATGATAGTATACCATTGGAAACACATCAACAACACAAAAGGAAAGCATTGAAAATTTTCAAGTCAATGACAATCATAAACACAAACTTAAGCCTCCAAGAACTCAATGACATCATCAGCAAACCAACTTTGTAGATATGGAAAAGTAATTTGGTAGTCAAGAAGGTGCTGCTTCTTATGGAAAGTGGACTAAGTACGGTACCCAAGGCATTTGAATAATTAATATAATATTTTAACAAAAGGAATTAATCCCTAAGTTAATGTTTGCAGGGTTATTGATCTTATTATTGAAAGCAAATTCAGTAAGGTAACTATTACTTTTTGACTTAACAAATACATGAGATAGTTGATAGTTCAAGCTTTTGTATTTACATGTAATGTTATTAATATAGTCGTTGACACTTGTTACTTGAATATATACTCTAAGCTTTGATAATTAACTTCGTGGTTATATTTTTTTATTTTGTTGGTGGTGTATATACTTTGAACATAGGTGGATTTGAACTTTATGGTGGTCGGTTGTAATATTTTTTTTTATGATACTTATTAGTATATTACTTCTTTTTTTTTGGCAAAGAAATATGTGAACAATTTTCTATAATTACATTGTACGCATTTTGTTTGAATTTTTAATAATTGTTAACATCTTTTTATGTGCAACATCTTTGTTTATTTTTCTCATTGTGGTGTTGTTGATGAGGGATTTTGCTGCATAGTTATGACTAGTTCTTGCATGGATGAATTGGGTACACAGAGCCTGAGTTTGTAGGGTTGAACTCTTCATGGGCATGCTTCTACCACCTAAAGAATGAGCACTTTCCATGTGACTAATAGTATAACAACTTTTCTAAATTTTTTGAGATTTTAGTACCTTTAGAATAGCCTTAGATATACAATCACATGTCATCTTCTTGAACTTGATCAAACCCATAATTCACAACAACATCCTCAAAATCACCAATATCAGCTAAACTACTTGTTGGATAAGGTATTTTTTAAAAGATTTTTTGAAAGATTTTTGCCAAATTTTATTTCGTATCACCATATTCGATCCTTTATATATATTTGAACCTCGTTATTATTGCTCATTACAATGGTAAAAATTGTCACTTAAATTTTTATATGATAAACATGAAACTTTTTGGCATTTTTCTCGGTATTTTGTAGTAGCACCAACATGGTTTTCATGCAATACATAAATAATTATTTTATTTACCTTAAAACCTACCAAACTAGGGACAATATATATATATATATCATGGATCTTTAATGTTTCAGGGGCAAAATAATACTTCACTTAGTTAACTTTAGTTAGTTGTTAAAACTAAAGAATAAAACTAACAATGTAGGGGTCATGTTGAATGTATTTACAAAAGTTAAATGTAAATTGAATGTTGTTAAAATATCCTAAAGGTAATATAAAATTTAAACCAATTTTTAAAATATCAAGCACATTATTATTACATGTTATTAGAATAGAAAAAAAAAGAAATATATGATATTAGAGTATTACTATACATACAAACTTATTTATACAATATGAAGTGGCTATGTTATATTGTTATTTACATATTCTATGTTTTTCACAAAAGTGAAAGAAATAAATTATTTAGGACTATATCAACAATATATATAACACTGCCAGAATACATCAATTTATATAAATAAAATTTGACATGAATTCCCTATACATAATTTGTATATAAAACATAGGGAGAATGCCTAATACCTATTATTGTTTGCCTTAATCCCTAATTATCCCTTGTTGTTTGTGTAATATTCCATTATCTCCTTGACGTTATCTCCATTGGAAGAAAAGGTTAATTTTTGAGAATAATTATGTGTTTTAGAAGATTGCTTCCGACAACGGTGAAAAACTACAAAGAATAATAAATTTTTTATTTGTTGAATATACAATGCCAGAATTTGAAATTCAAAGGAGTCCTATATCTGAAACCTATGGCACCCAACACAAACCTACCTAAAAAATCCAAAAAAATACTTAATAATAGAACTTTAAGGACTAATAAACATTGCACTACTAACCAAAAGAACCAAAAAGACTTTTGACATTCCATCATTGGCATTTGCATGTCAAAGACAATCTAACCTTCAAACTTTAACCTACAAGGAAGAACCAACTTTGAGACTAAGATTTTAATAGATATTGAAAGCAAAATACATAATTTATGCTTGTTTAATAACTATTCACTACATTTGGCACGAAAAATCTTGTTTGGAGGTTAAAGAACGAGTGACAACTGTGAAGATCAAGTACTCGAACGAACACTAATGGGCTTAGACTTGGATGATTTTTGTTAACCTTGTTATGTGCATTATTTATGTAATCTTATTGTACTTGAAATATGTTTGATTGTTGGGTGTTAGAAGTATATTTTGTCCCAGGTGTTAAGTCTTATATGCGTAGCTATTTTGTTGATTTTGTCTTGCAATCATTCTCATGGTTTATTGCATGGATATTTATAGATCTATAATGTAATTTGATGGTATAATAGTTGTTGTTTAGATGTGTAGTAGGATAAGTTTGTTTAATCCTTTTCCGATTACATATATGATGCTAGATTGTAGATATTTATATACCTTATGTTATTTGTGCTCATTGTTCTTTTTATGGGTGTTTATACATATATAATATGTTTCCTACTATAGTTTCTTTAATTGCATGTAGAATAATGGAAAGATAGGTTAACATGCATTATTTAAGGTAGATTTGAATGAATTTTTTTTAATGTTTAAACTGGGAGTATTTATGTTTAGTTGTGTAATGTATTTGGTATGCTAATAAATATGTAGATTATATATTTCACTTGAATAACAAGAGTTAATAGGCTAGTTGCTTAGTTATGAGGGTTATGTGTATTTACGATATGCATATATATGATTTAGTTTGTATGAGTATGAACTATTATTGATGGCTGTGTTGTTGTTGATGAGATGGATATTACATGGATCAAGATTATAGTTATATTTTGTAGAAAGAAAGTTAAATTGGGGAAGGTTAATGTCAATCATTGTTGTTTGGTATCAACCATAAATGATGTGTTAGAGATTATTGAGAATTGACATAAATTCGACAACGAAAATTTCATTATCAATGTTGTTGTATGTTGGTCAAATGAGACATTACTATTGGAGAATGATAAAGATTAATCAACTTCATATCTAAGAGCATGTCAAAGGCTTTGACAAAGTGCTATTGGAGATAGATGTCTTGTCTTTAAAGAAAATGTCAATAGAATAGCCAAAAGAACATGGATACTCAATTGGAAGAGTATTGTTCATTGACCCAAACAAAAACCTCTATTAAATGCCACTCCTAAACCAAAACCACTTCTCCAATAGTAAACTCTTAACCTAAAAACACCTATAAGTAGAAAACTACCACAATAAAAGTCGTAAACCAAAAACCTCCCTTCTTTTAAGATTCACTAGTCAACTAGTCTTTATTATAATAGATTACATTTACAATGAATATCTTATTTCTTAGGTGACTCAAACACAAACACAAGTTAAAGCATAAGAGCAAACAAAACAGAGAGAACTAAAGGAAAGAATTCCATTATATGTAGATCAATAAAAGGATATTGATGAGTTGGATGGTAATATAATTGATGCAATAATAGATTTATAAAGTGTGTAAGTGGATTAAATGATCAAAAAGAAGAGGGAGAAGCTAATGTGGTGAATTATGATTACACATGTAAAAATAAGGCTACTAACATTAGACAAAATATAGATAATAATGAAAATTAAAGAGGTAAGCATATGGAAGTTTTTGTTGCTGATATGGAGAATAAGTTTACTACTAAACATTAGGCAAGTTGATGGTAAAGATGAAGCAAATTTTGACAACGTTGAAGGTGAAGATGTTGAAGTAAGAAGTCAAGATTTTATTGAATAGAATGATAATGATGTTGGTCATGTTTTAAATTCTAAGTATATTGATGATGTTTGTAGTATAGCTTATAATAGTGAGTAATCACCATCAAATGATGAGGAGGTCTTGTCATATATGAGTTTAAAGATGTTAAAAATAATGATTTAAGTTCTTGGGAGGAAGAAAATACACAAGGCATGATGTTAAAGGATTTAAGATAGAAGTTGTATCAAATACCAAAAAAGGTTGACTTGAAGATTTTAACTGGCTAAACCTTTAATAGTATCATATGTTTAGAGAAGGGTTGAATAATTATACCATTCAAGCGTGATTTTATCTAAATAGGATAAAGAATAAGAGTCTCAAGTGATTGCACTATATAGGAGGCTCAATTTTGATTGAAGGATCCATTCCTTTGCTGTGATAGAAGCAGTAACATTCATAATTAAGTCCATGGCAACTAAAGATCACACTTATAAGAAGAAGTTCAAGAACCTACAAGTTACAAGTGATTGGGTTGCCAACAAGTTGTTAAAAACCATCAAGAACAACTTAACAATAATTAGTTCATATGCAGTTGTAGCTGAGTTGTGCTGGGGGTTTAGTATTGGAACAATGAGAAAGTGGTGATAAATATCCAAGAAAAATGCTCTAAAAATGACAGAAGCTAATTTCACAAGCTCGTACACAGCTTTAAAAATATGGGTAGACTTTTTTGGCACAAAATGGAGGAATAATAGTGAAGATATAGCAAAAGCTAATTGGAACTTTTAAGAGGATGTTTTTAAGTACTATGGCATAATAAAGGGGTTTTGTGATAGGTTACAGGAGGTTTATTAGCATTGATCGTGGTCATTTTAAAACATTTTACGATAGGGTGCTACTTAGTGTAATAGCATTGGATGATAATAGTGGTAGATTTCGTTCTATTAGCTATGTTTATAAGAGTCAGAATTTAGACAATTGGAGTTGGTTTCTTTCATTACTAAAAGGAATATATGGAACTTTCAATAGAATGTCCATAACTTTCATGTTTAATAAACCAAAGAGAATAGATAGCCCATAAAATTCCTTCCCTAAAGTAATGATTAGGTACTGTTTTGATGTTTGTATTTCTTGAATAGAATGTATAACTTACTATTTCCATACTTTACTTAATGCAATTTCATTCCTTACTGATTGCTTTCATGTTTTATTTAATACTTTTTCTTTATTTCTCCATTGTACCTAAAATTAAAGGATATTATCAAATTCCTCCCATGAGGTTTTAGATTATATCACTTAGCCAAATAGTATCATGAATGTATCAATTACCTCCTGTGTCATTACCATTGATTGTTAGCTTTATGGAAAAAATCGTAGAAGGAGTTTGATTTGATTTTCACTTTATTACACATTAGATATATAATAAACTACAAGCTTGAAAATGTCAATTTTCAGGTCAAAGAAAAAATTCACATGCAACCTTATAATCTTCCTTAAATTTTAATTTGCCATCAATTACTTCTTAAAAAAATTTGATTATATGTGTATGTGATTCATTTGTTTGATTAAGAATTCAGTATTTTGAAAGATTATTGTATCAAATTATTCTCTATTGAGCAAATCATGATATTAGTTGTATGGTTATATGTTTGAGGAAGAATTCTAATTTAGGTTTAACTCCATTGTTCTTATGATAAATTAAATGCATAGTTTTAATATCAAAGAATTCAAATTTTAAATCAAAATTATATTTTTGTGAAGATCATATAAGATCCAAGATTTTCCTTTTAAATGCATTTGCTATTTGATTTGCTGTCTTATTCAGACTATGTTATTTATGTATAGATTTATAAGGTAAAGTTCTATTTTATCAGATATTATAACTTGACAATCCCATTACTAAAATTTTGATTTTCCTATGATCCTCAAGCATTAAAAAGAGTTTTTATTAAAGTAACATTACTATAATTGATTTATGTGATTATTGTTATCATTAATTTTACTAGTTTGTATTTAATTAGTCCTTACATGTATCCTATTTTAAAGAATTATTGCAATTTTTATATGTAAAAAGATGTTCAAAGCTCTGTATTATTGCATATGGCATATTGTGATTATATTCTTTTGTAAATGACAAATACTTAGTTGAAAGTATCATTGCAGCCATAATATTTGGAAAGGAATATGCTATTTTTTACCTTTTTCAATAAGTGGGTTGTGAGTAGAAGTTACTATAGCTAGCCCTTTGAAAAATTTATTCTAACAAATATGATAGATTATATTCTGTTAATAGAATGTGCAAATTAAAATGGACTGTGTGAATAGGGTTGCTAGCTTTGAATTGTCAAATTCTTAGAGAGGTTGATGAATCTATAAATCTTGTCATAAATCAACAATTTTAGAAGCCTTTTCTTTTTTTGGTACATGTTTGGAAGTTATCCAATGTTGGTTTAAGATGGTTAAAAAATCAAGTTCAGTTAGTTAAAGAAAAGCTGAGTTGGAAACCAACTTGACTTAATTAGCAAACTGTACCTATTAATTAAATAACAAAATTAGTTAGTCTAATTCTAGTTCTTTTTTCCTACTATTCTTTATATAAGAGATCAGATTTTTGCAAAAGGAAGAGGGGTAAAAAGGGGAGAAAAAGAGAGAGAGGGTGCATTTCGGAGTCTTGAGGTTTTCTTTGTAAGTTGTTGTTACTTTGCTTGCTTAATGAAAGAAAAGTACTGTTGTTTTTAATCATGGATGTAGGCTTAAGCCAAACAACATAATTTGCCTATGTCTTGTTCAATTAAAGCTTCTTTGAGTACTGATTACTACGTTGATTATGGATTATATAGAATCTTGATGGTGATAAGTTGTAATTTGTTAATTAGAGTATAGTTCTTGGTTATTTCAAGTGTTTTGTCCTTAGAAACTAGTATCACATCCGAATTCTTCAAGAATGACTCAACCAAGGTTTGAATTGGAGAAGTATAATGGTGAAAACGATTTCAACTTATTGAGAATCAGGATGAAGGCTTTGCTGGTTCATCAAGGGCTTGAAGAAGCATTAGATGGAAAAGCTAATCTAGTTAAAACCTTGAGTGAAAGTGAGAAAAGATAGATTTTGAAAAAGGAATACAATACCATTGTCTTAGGCTTGAGTAATGGTGTGTTGAAAGAAGTTTCAAAGGATAAAATAACTTCAGGTTTATAGGAAAAATTGGAGAACAAGTATATATCTAAATCATTGGTGATAAGTCTGTAAAATACGTACTTATTGGCCACTCTGGAACTTGAATTCTTTTGTAAATCTTTAAGTTTTGTTAATATTTGATGAATTTTAGTGCCTTATACAGAAAAGATAGCAAATGGTCATTCAAGATGAAATCGATTAAAAAAAAAGGTGTCAGAAAAGTTGAAAAGGAAATGAGGACCAAGTTACAAAAGTTTTAGGGACCAAAGTGCAAGAAAATCAAATGTTGATTATTGTGGCCTGCTTGTATGACGTGGCCGCGCTATGCCTATGGTAAGAAGGCCAAATTGGTCGAGAGGGTGGCGCTCCAGTGCTACCAAGGTGCAAGGCCGTGCTACCATTAAGCTTTCACTGTGACCCTACACCTCTTAAACGTCTTGGATGATTTCAGGCTTAAAATCATCAACTAATGGCCAAATTTGGGTGTGTTTTAGGTTTTTATGCTTATGGAAGCTAGCCAACAAGTAACCAAGAATAGAAAGTTAAGTTTTTGGAGTGAAATAAGGTAAAGAACAAGGAGAGATTCTACGGACAGAAGGTCATTGATTCAACTTGAAAACTTTGAAGGAAGAATTTAAAGAGGATCATTGATGCTTTCATCTCTAGTCTCATTTGCTAAACTCTATCACTCTCATTTTGTATTTCATTTGAACTTTATTTATTGAATTTAAAGATTATGAAATACATGATGATTTTGATGTTAATATTTGATTTAAGGTCTTGATGTAACGTATCTAAATTATGTTTTAAATAATTGGCATGTTATTAATATTGTCATGGTTTGGTTCATTTGTGTTTACCTTGCTTAATGTTCCTAATTTGTTATTAAATTAACTAGTTAATTGAAAATGGATAAATTGACTCCTAGGAACGATTGATTTATTTATCGAATTAAGGAAACATAATTTAGGGATTTGTCAGAGTAAAAGGTGATCAATACCTAGATAATCTAATCTACATTTAGGATTTTAAGAGATCGGGAGGTAATTGAGTTCTAAGTGTTGAATAACAAGTAGTGCTTAATAAGTGTATAATTAATTAAGTTGATAGAGATATTGACTTGAATAATTATACATAAGATCTTAATTAACATTCGAAAGAGGTATTAAGGTTGGTCTTCATCTTATGATTAGTAAATCAGACTATAACACATTAATAATGGCCAACTAGAAGAAACATAGAGATAAATAAGTGAAATCAAGGCCCTAAGTAGTTTATCTTTGCATATTTCATTAATTCATAAACTTTTTAATTTAATTTTTGTTTCTCTTTTCGCTAATCATTAAGTTTTAGCTTTATTTGCTGATACAATTAATCAATTTGAATTGTTTAGATAAAACTGAGTTTGCGAGACTATAGCACTTGATATTTAATTTGGTTTTCAATCCTTGTGGGATGATACTTGTACTTATCTCTTTACTACTTGATATGATCCATGTCATTGTTGTTAGCATTATTACGATCAATCGGCAAATAGACTATATTATAAGAGGAAACTCTACACAATTTCTCTGCAAGAGGGAGGTTCTTTCATAGACATCTTGATGAGTTCAACAGAATCATCATAGATCTTGAGAATCTTGATGCTAAAATTCCTGATAAAGACCAAGCTATGATACTTTTTAATTCACTTACAAGTTCTTGTGAGCACTTTGTACATATACTCATACTTGAAAGAGAATCCATCTTAATGAAAAAAGTAAAGGTAACCTTGAACACTAAAGAAGTCAAAAACAGAGATGAACTAACAATATCTAGAAATAGTAAAAAGCTTGCCGTTAAGGAGGAGTTGACAATAGAGATAATAAGCCAAAAAGGCAACAAAGATCTAAGTGGAAAAAGAAGATTTTAAATTGTTTCAGTGTCATAAAGAAAGGCATTTTAAGAAAGATTACCCTAAGAGGACATTTAAGCAAAAAGAAAACCAAAGAAGAGATAGAGATATTATTGTCGCCTCAGATGATGGTTACGAATCAGCATATTTACTCATTGCTTTTGAAGGAAAATTAGAAGGTTAATGGCTACTTGACTCAAGATTTTCATTTCATATATGTTTATATAAAAGTTCCTTTAATTCCTATTAATTTGTTACAGGCGAAAAAGTCTTGATGAGAAACAATGTATCATGTGATGTTGTTGGAATTGGTAGTGTAAAAATTAAGATGTCTAATAATATGGTGAGAGAGATCCATAACGTTAGGCATATACCCGAGCTTAAAAGGAATCTAATCTTATTGGGGATGCTTGATAGGTCAGGTTTCTACTTTAAAGATGCAAATGGTACACTAAAGGTTATCAAAAGTTCTATAGTGGTAATGGAAAAGAACATGAGAAATAGATTATATGAGATAGAGAGATAGTGATTGGTGAAGTTTCAATTTCTTTAAGTATAGAGATGAAGAACACTAGGTTATGGCATCAATATTAGCACATATGAGTGAAATAAGGCTTAAAAAGTGAAGTAAACAAGGCCTATTAGGTTTTAACAAGATTAAACCTTTAGAATTTTGTGAAGTATATGTTTTTAAGAAGGCTCGTAGATTAAAATTCAACACAGAGAAGCACATAACCAAAAATATGCTAAATTACATACATTCTGACTTGTAGGTGCTAGTTTAAGTTCCATCCATAAATGAAGAAAGGTATTTCTTACCTCTAATTGATGATTACTCAAGAAAACTATAGGTCTATGTTCTAAAATCAAAAGTTCAAGTATTAAAGAAGTTTAAAGTTTTGGTAGTCTATGTTCTGGATAACACTTGTGGAGAAACAAATTGGTGGAAAAATTAAAAGGATCAAGACAAATAATAGTCTTCAATATCACATTAAAGAGTTTGACAACTTTTGCAACAGAAAAAGAATCGCAAGGCTTAGAACATTAAGATTAACCCTGAACAAAATAGGGTAGCTAAGAGGATGAATAGGACTATCATTGAGAAAATAAGATGCATACTGATACACTAAAAACTTTCAAAGAAATTTTTGGCAGAAGCTTTAGTTACTGTAGCATATTTAATCAATAGAAGTCCTATGAAAATTTTGAATGGTAAGACACTTGAGGAATTATGGTCAGGTAAGGCTACAAATTATTAAAATCTTAAGGTGTTTGAACGCCCTACATATGCTCACTTACACTAGGAAAATTGGAGCCTAGAGCATTGAAAGAAATTTTTCTTGGATCCCTAAAAGGTGTAAAAGGCTATAAAATCTGATGTACAAGCTTAAAACCTCTCAAGTGCATCATTAGCAGGAATGTTACCTTTCATGAGAATGCTTTGCTTAAATATAACCTAAAAAAGCAAGTTGTATGGCAAGTCTGCTGAAGCTATAAAATCTGATAGAATTCAGCTTGAGGTGGAGACTTCATCAAAATCTAAATCTAGAAGCCATGAGTTAAAACCTAAAACTGAAAAAGAACATGTAGAACTTCAAGATTATCAATTGACTAAAGATAGACAAAGGAGACTTATTAGACCTCTCATAAGATATGGCTATACGGACCTCTTTGTGTATGCTTTTACAGTTATAGAAGAATGCACAGAAGTCTTATATAGAAGTTGTTAAATACACAAATAAAAGGAAATGGATGGATGAAATGCAAAAAGAAGTCAAGTCTCTTTTTCCAGCAAAACTTGGGTATTGGTGCCAACGATAGAAAAAGAGGAATATAATAGGTTACAAGTGGATTTTCAAGGTCAAAAAAGGGATTTCTGGTTTTGAACCACAAAGATTCAAAGCTAGATTAGTAACTAAAGGCTTTACACAAAGGAAAGGTATTAATTTCACAGAAGTCTTCTTACCTATGTTAAAACATAGTTCGATTAAAGTGCTACTTACGTTGACTACAGTACAAAATCTCAAGCTTGAAAACGAAATATTCATGACTCAACCAGAAGGTTTTGAGGTGACTAGAAAAGAGGATCATGTGTACTTGCTTAAAAAAGGCCTTTATGGACTTAAACAATCTCCAAGATAATGGTACAAGAGATTTGATAAGTCAATGATTTCTAATGGTTACACAATGAGCTGCTTTGATTCTTATGTGTACCATAAAATGGTTGGAATTGAAAAAGCAATTTATTTGCTTTTTTACATGGATGATACACTGATTGCAAGCATAGATAGAGTTGAAATAGAGAAAGTTAAAGCATAGTTGAAAAAGGAATTTAAGAAGAAAGATTTAAGGGCTGTAAAAAGGATTTTGGGCATGGATATAACCAAAAATAGAAGTAAAGGTATATTGCTGATTTCTCAAGAAGTATACATAAAAAATGTGCTTAATAAATTTGGCCAAGCAAATGCCAAACTAGTGACAGTCCTAAAATAGATGAAAAAAGAGCTTAAATGGGTTGAATACCCAATGCTATTGCCATAGGAAGCATGATGTATGCTATGGTTTGCACCAAACCAGATTTAGCATATGCTATTAGTGTTGTGAGTAGATACATGGCTAATCGATGTAAATTATATTGGTTAGCTATTAAATAGATACCAAGTACTTAAAGGAACTTCTAAGTTGGGTTTGAGATATAAGGTCTCAAAAGATGATAGAAGAGGAGTTGTAAGGTATATTGATGCAAATTTTGCAACTGACTTGGATAAAAGAAGATCTTTAATAGGACATTTGTCTATTGTATATAGTTGTGCATATTTAGAATGTCAAACATATTTCCAAGTTCTTAAGATCTATTTCTTATTTTGGGTTTATCATTTTGTGAAAGTATTTCTTTGTAATCAGTAGGGAATAATTGACTAAGATCCTTGTTGTAATTAGTTTCCTTTCTTTGTTGATCTTTTCTTGCTATAAGAAGATACCTGTGCTATATGTATATTCAAAATGAGAAATAAAAAGTGATCACATTTCTCTCTGTCTTTATGGTATGAGAGTAAGAAATTGGTTCCTGATTAAACCCTAGGTAACCTTTCCCATAGATATCACAACTATAAACAGACCTCTACCATGTCATAAATTTCATCTAATTCGTAACATACTCCCACTTTGCTACCTTTTAATGTTAGTCAAACTCATAACTCTTGTTTCTCTTCTAGCTCAGAGTCTTATCAAATTCAAATTACCATCATTCGTCTTAATGGTGATAATTTTTTATGCTTGTCACAGTTAGTTTGAATGTACATCAGAGGAAGAGGAAAAATTGGTTACTTAATCGATGCTACTCGGAAACCAGCCAATATAGATTTGTTGCATCCAACTTGGGATGCTAAAAATTCCATGGTTATGGCATGGCTTGTGTATTCTATGAAGGAGGATATTAGCTCTAACTATATATGCTATGCTACTGCCAAGAAACTTTGGGATAATGTTACCCAAATATATTCTGATTTGGGTAATCAATCTCAAGTATACGAACTCACTTTGAAGCTTGGTGATATTCATCAACATAACGATTCTCTCACCAAATATTTCCATTCTTTGAAGCATGTATGGCAGGATTTAGATCTTTTTAATGACCAAGAATAAAAGTGCCCTAATGATACTATTTTGTACCAAGCAATTGTTAATAAGAATCAAGTCTTTAAATTCCTTACAAGTCTCAACGTGGAATTTGACGAAGTTAGAAGAAGAATCATAAGAAGGAATCCCTTACCCCTATTAATGATGTCTTCTCCAAAATACGTAGAGAAGAGAGCGAGAGAGGTGTCATGCTCAAAATGAAGAGTTAACTGAATAGCACAACAAAAGGTTCAGCCTCTATTACTATAGAGGTGCATGCTAGTAGGTGAAGTGGTCTAAATCTGCAAACAAAAAAAAAATGAAGAAAAGGCTCGGGTGTCGTATGACCATTGCAATAAACCACTCCATACTAGACATATCTATTGGCTAATTCATAGAAAATTGATTGATTGGAAGCCAAAGAACAAGAGGCAGCAGCCATCTGCCAATGCAGTTATCAAACAACTCAATCCATTTAGCAAGGATTAGATTCATCAACTGCTGAAGCTTTAAAAATCCAATTCAAATTATGGTATTCCTAATTATTCTATGGCTTATTCAGGTAGAAATTCCTCTCCTTAGATCATCAATTTGAGAGCTTCTGATCATGTGACAAGTTTATCTCATTTATTTCAGTTATATACTCTTTGTTTTAATCATGAAAAAGTACAAATTACTGATGGAAGTTTCTCTTTTATTGCTATAAAAGGCAATGTTCAAATTTCTAAAGTTATAGATCTTAAACCTGTGCTCCATGTTCCAAACTTTACTTGTAGTCTTTTGTTTGTTAGCAAACTTTCCAAAGATTCTAATTGTCGGGTTATTTTTTGTAATTCTCATTGTGTTTTTAAGGACCGAAACTCGGGGATGACAATTAGGAGTGCTAGAGAGATAGATGGACTGTATTTCTTTTGATGAGGTTTTCTTCAATAATAAAAAGGCTTAAGCTTTTAGTAGTATGAGTTCAAACTCTACTTTAGAACAAGTAATGTAATGGTATTTTAGACTAGAACATCCTAGTTTCTTTTATTTAAAACATTTATTTCCTTCTCTGTTTAAAAGTTTGGATTGTTCGTTACTACAATGTAAAATTTGCCATTTATCAAAAAGTCATCGAGTACAATTTATTCCAAAGCCCTATTATCTATCAAAACTATTTTATCTCGTTCATAGTGATGTTTGAGGGCCTTATAAAATTATAACTTTATCTAGAAAAAGGAGGTTTGTGACTTTTATTGATAATCACATCGGACTATGTTAGGTTTATCTTATAAGCAAGCGATCAAAAGTTGAAAAGCTTTTTAAGGATTTTTAAAATATGATCAAAACCCAGTTTCAAACAAATATTCACATTCTTAGATCTGAAAATGGAACTAAGTATTTTAGTGACTGTTTAGGGATTTTTTAAATACTAAAGGCATTATTCATCAATCTACATGTTGTGATACTCTCCAACAAAAATAGAATAGCTGAAAGAAAAAATAGACACCTTCTTGAAGTGGCTAGGGCTATTTTACTATCAATGAATGTTCCAAAATATTTCTGGGGAGATGTAATTTTAACAGCATCTTCTTTGATAAATAAAATGCCTACTCGAGCCTTGAACTTTACAACTCCTCTAAACAAATTAGAAGAAAGGTTTCCAAATGTTCGAACATATTCAGATATTCCTTCAAAGGTTTTTAGATGCACCTGTTTTATTCATATTCCATATATGTTTTGATCAAAGTTAGATCCTAAATTTGAAAATTGTGTTTTTGTTGGTTATGCTCCAAATAAAAAGGGGTAAAAGTGTTGTAATCCTATGACAAATTGAGCCATACAAATAAATATTAGATACATAATCTAATATATTTAAATATTGCATATTAATTATTAAAATGTGCTTTCATTTTAATCTAAGCCATACAAATAAATATTAGATACATAATCTAATATTTTCATTTTAGTTTGTCTATGTTAGCACATTTGAATAATTAATATGATAATTTTCTACGTTGGTTATAGTCAATTATTTAAAATACTAGTTTTAGTGTAATTCTGAGGAATCTTGTGGTTCCTAGCTTTTCTTAGTTTTCAACATAGATAGCTTAACAAAGTGGAGCAAAGGTTTTAAGTTGTTCTTTAAGCTTTGTTAATGAAAAAAAAAAAAAGATAAATAGTGGTGAAGACAAAGAGAGGAGAGGAACAAAAAATAAAACAATAATTAACATGCACTTATTATATTTTATTTACTTTTTATTTTATTATGTTAAATAAAATATTCATTGTTTCTTAAATATATTTGTTTTAAATACTTTGATAAGTATAATTGGCCTAATGGTAAAGTAGTGATTTATTGTCTTTGAGGTCTTGAGTTCGAATAATGGCATTGTAAAAATTTTTTAAATATTAAAAGCAATTAGTGAGGCCCACTTGGCACAGCAAAAGCCCTTGGGCCATCATAGCCCGTTACGTGCCCATGCCATGCCTAGCCCATGGGCTTGAAGCTTTAGCCCGACCTAGCCAAACCATTGTGCCAGGTCGAGCCATTACTGTTCATAAGCCAAGCTAGACTGTGCTTACAATATTCACGGGCCAGGCTCATTTGCCAACCTAGCCCATTTGCTACCTCTAGTCACTGGGTACTAGTTATGTATTATGGTCATGTACTATGATTGTCATCGAGTATCCAATTATGTATTATAATCACCGCTAGGCATTGGTCATGTATTATGGCTATCGCCGAGCATCAATCATTTATTATGGTTGTCGTCGAGTATCCAGTCATGTATTATGGCTGTTGTTGAGCAGTAATCATGTATTATGATTATCATCGAGTATCCACTCATGCATTATAGCTGTCATCAACTATCTAATCATGTATTATAGCTATCACCAAGTATTTAGTCATGTATTATGGTTATCATTGAGCATTAGTCATGTATTATGGCTATCATTAAGTATCCAGTAATGTATTATCTTTGTCGTTAGGTACCAATCATGTATTATGGCTATTGTCAATGATCGTTCATGTATTATAGCTGTCATTAAGTATTCAATCATGTATTATAGCGATTGCTGAGCATCTTTAAGGCAATGGTTGCTCTTTCTAGAAGAATTTAAATTGATATTGCCTTTATTTGAGTTGATACAACCTCTAAGTATACAATTCGTACTAGCAATAGCCTATCAAAGTTGGTACAATCCCAGGTATTTCGATCCATAGTAGCAATAGTTTATCAGAGATGATGATGTAGCCCCCAATTATGGTATATATAGTTTTAGTAATGGCATCCCTTGAGTTTTTTCTTGTTGATGAGATCCTATAGATCTTGCTCGTTAGTTTCAGCCACCTCTTGGCTCTTAAGATTGCTAGTATTGAGTTCTATCAATGATGCGGTAACTACTTCATTATGCCATAGTAAATAGTTGGTATCTATTGTCTACCTTTGAAGGGGCAAAACTAATGTCCTCTTTGCAATTATTTCATGGATGAGTTTTTTAGATATGTTTACAATCCCTTATATCGTGTCTTACTGACTAATAATATCTATAGATATAAGTGTTGCATTTGTCTTTCTCCCTATTATTTCTTTGAGGAGACAGTAGTTTGAATAGACTATTCTCTATCCATCCATCTAAGATTGAATAAAGTTCATTGTCATTACATGGGATGCATTGGTCAGGTGATAATTCTCGAGGACAGTTTCTATATGGTTTATTCTTGTCCCTATTATGGGAATATCTCACTTCTCTAAATAAATTGTATCACATCAGAAGTCTTCTCCTTTGGTTTTACTAAGAGGAATGTTCTTTGTGCTGCTTTCATAAGTTTTATAAACATACCCAAATCGAGATTTTCTAAATAGACTCAATACTCTGGTAACATGTTGTTTATGAATATTTCTACAATTATTTTTTCTTTCTTTTGCACATAAAACTTTAGCATAAGGTTGCGAATTGTTTCACAAAGTCCAAAAGAGGTCCTCAATATTGCTACTTGGTTATATGAACTTGGAATAGTGTTAGTTATTCTTCACTCTAAAAATAATTTTGGTAGAACTTTATGGCCAAATCTTGCCATAAATGTATAGATTTTGGTGGTAAGGCAGTGTATCGAGAATATGCACAGCCTATCAATGACTTGGAACACTCTTGCAGTTTTTCGTTGTGAATGTGTACTCGAGTGGATCTATGAAGCGAGCAATATGCCCCTTGGGGTTTCCTTCTCGTTAAATACTATAAATTTCAAAGTTTCATATCCCTCTAGGTATGGTAATTATTTCCTCCAAATAATGTAGGAATGGCACGTACTCTGTCTTAAGCATAATGGGACTCTATATGCATTTCTTAACGAAAGACATTATGTCCACGTGCATCACAAGTAATTTTGATTCTGGCACAGACTAGTTTGCGAAAGCCCCGATGTTATTTTTTCAAGTGTTGTCTCATTTCCAACTACCAACTGAAGGAGAGGATTGGGAGAACCTTTCGCTATTAACGCATAAAGGTCTTTTATCTCTCGATGCATATCTTGTAACATCTGCATAATAAGAAGGGTGTTGGTGTAAGCAATGTCTTGATTGTGTTACCTTACTGCTCTGGTCGAGTATCATCAGTGAGCTTTGGAGGTATTGCTCTGCGTGTAGAAGGCTCAATTTGATCATCACCATTATTTTGGTTGTTACTTCTTGTAACTGTCATGTCTCTTAAAATCCTAACCAAATTCTCCAGTTGAGATGCCTATAATGTTTGCAGGGGAAATCTACCCAATCTATATGTCGAATCATAATTGGTTGATTGTTGACGTAGGCCTAGTATCACTATCAGTAGGCTTCGATACCATTGGCCATTTAGATCTAAATCGAGCTTTTACACCCCTTTTTCTAAACTGCGGAGAGTAAAGCCCAGTAGTTCCTTAGATCACACTTAGTAATCCAAGAGTTGTAATGTTTCAACCTTGCAAGACTGGCTTAGATTTGAACGAAGAGATTTATTACTACCACTTGTCATTGCTTATATATTTGAAAAGTACTTAGAAAAGTACGAGACACAAATTATGAGTCCATGGTGTATATGGGAGCAAGTTAGTCCCAATATGAATGCAAAGGAATATAATGGTATTAACGGTGGATCATAATTACGAAGGAATATGACTGATTACAATTAACAAACTAAGGTGACAGACAAGGTGATTTTGGAGTTTAAAACAATTAGTTTAATAGCCAAAGCATGTGGGAAAGATATCAGGACAATAGGGTAGTGTTTAGGGGCTGGCAAGAATGACAAGTGATTGTTGAAAAGGTAAGCGAAGAATCACAAGTATTGTCGTAAAAGGAAGGGTGCTCTTCAAAGACGTGATTCTAAGCCTGATGAAAGACCTAACCTTGGTGACATTTATTACAATGTTGTTGTTATTCTTTTGATACAAAGTCACGGGTTTATATAGTGTGTGATGTAAAGTTGTAATGGAATAAGACTAACTCATGTAATCCTATCCTAATACAAGTTAAACTTCTTTAAGACATGACTTTATTTATGATTTAAATTAGTTTAATTTAATCTTATTTGAAAGAGGTGTCCAAGAATTTATACTTGTAATAAAATACCTATTCTAATTGTTCCTAATTAAAATAAGATACGTATCTTAACTAATCTTAATTAGAAGGAGAATTTAAATACTTGTAATGAAATACTTTGTTTAAATAACTTTCCTTTCAATAAAACACTTTCCAGTTAATCCTAATTACAATAAAATACTTATTTCAATTAATGCTATATTAATTAAAATAAGGTTTTGGGTTAAAAAGGACTCTAAAGTTTTGGACTTCTTATATTCCTTATGCATTAGCCTAAGCATATAATAGACCCTTTGAGTTTAAGTACCCCCAAGTGGGTTAGGTTTAGGATATTATATTGATTTGAGTCAGACTTTACACTACCTTAATCTTTCACACCATAGCATACAATTTGTGCCTTAAAGAGTGATTTGGCACCTCTTATACTTTTATATACATTATTTGATAAAACAACATAGTTTCGACTTTAGGCTGGAGTTCAGACTTATGATCAATTTTTGTGTATCAACATTCTTTTCAAAAAAATCAAGTTAACCTTTGGGTAGAAATCAATTCAGAGATACAAATATGGGATAAAATCTCTTTAAAAATACACGAGAATTGGAAAATTAATGTCATGTTAGAGTGGTATTTAGTTCATTTTGTTTCAATATGATTTTGAATGAGACATAAGTGATTGTTTGTTGCGGGAATCACTTCAACAATTTTATAATCTGGAAGTTATATTCAAGCCATATTAATAAATATTACTAGGGGTAATGTGTTTTACCTCTGTAACTTTTGGAAAAAAAGGAAATACCTAAGGAATTCTTGGCCAACCTTAGGTACCCTTAACTTTTAAAAAAAGGTGAAGATACTCTCTTAACTTTTAAAATTAAAGTTAAAATACCTTAAGATACTATTTTAAATACTATTTTAGATATAAATTAACTATTTTACTCCTCATATAACTATTAAAAAACATATAAAATAATTTAATTATCCTTATTTTTATTTGTAATAACCAATATAATTTTATTATAATATTAAAAAATATGTATAATTAATGTTGTTAAAATATAATCAAGACCTGTGTACTATTTGATAAAGTGCATGTTTACACCACGTATAAATATGAGAAATCTGACATTCAAAGTATTTATGTCATGCTGAAGAGATGTTTAGTTTATTTTATTTTAATATGATTTTGAACGGCACATAATAATTATTTATTGTACATAATAATTGTTTATTGTGGGGATTACTTTAACAATTTTATAATCTATAAGCTAGATTCAAACAACCTTCATAAATATTGATAAATATTAAAATTTCAAAATGATTAATTATAAGTCCATAAGTTCAAATGACGCTAAGCTAGACAATAAAAAAAAAATCCACCTCACCCCTACCTCACTATCTAATTAATAATAAACATATCGCCACTTATGAAAGTTGGAAGTGTATTATTACTCTATTAAATATAATTTAAATTTAAATTAACCAAATATTTAAATGGCATTCAAATTGACTTGGAAAAATAGTAATATGCGTAAATTTATTTGTTCATAACTAAATATATATTTACAATTTGATAAATGTATATTTAAACAATCTTCAACTACTTTTTTAATACGAAGAAGCATTTTGATATAAACATAAACTATAAAGAAAGCTAAAACAAAAGATATTATACCAAGATCACCTAATATTTGTTTGAGAGAACTCAATTTTAATGTAAAAGAATATAAGCTTTCCCTAACAAATTAAAAAACAATACTAAATAATATAAAATGAAGTAAAACCCAAAAAAATAATATTGCTAAAATGTGCAAGGAGACGAGCCAGAAAATGAAAAAATAATTTTAATTCGTTAGAAAAATTTAAACCAACACTTTAACTTATTATAGAGCCGTTACCGCAACCCCAACTAAATTAAAATGAAACAAAATACAAGATCCAAGTTAACATGAGAAGAATAATTTTTCTGACAACATTAACTCAACGAATGAAAATAGTTTGACTCTTTAAAATTTTAGTAGATATGTAACACTTGAAAACTAGAAGAAGAAAGAAAATGCGAAGGAAGAGAATAAGATTGAGAATAATGGGCTCTTATATATATATATATATATATATAAATAAAATAAATGTTCTTTTCCGCATCTTATTTTTCATAAAATATTTTTTAATGATCTCCATTCCGATTTCTGGAAATTGAAAGCTTCCTTTATGATAAAAATTATTTTAGTCTGAGAATAACAAATAATTTCTAAGAAAGAAACCTTAAAGATAAAGATGATGAAGTTTAATGTTTCAATTTGTGAAGTTTAAAAAGATAAGAGATTAAACTTTAAAGCATATTATTAACAAAATGCTTCAACAGTTTAACGATTCAAGTAATCAAGCCTTCAAGCAAGTCAAGTTCAATGTCATTATTTGAGATAATCAAAATCTTATATGCTTGTTCCACCTAACTTCTGTTTTTTCATTCGTAAGACTCTGAAGGCATTACAGACGATCTTTTAACGAGACAGTTTCATCATAATTAAAATTCCAAAATTAAAAAAAATCTAGAGATCCATTACGCAAAATACAATCGGAGAAACACATGATTCAAACATCTATAGTTTAGGTACTTACAGTCTTTTGGTTTCCAAGAAATTGAATCACCAGAAGCAAATAATAAATCAAGCATCTTGCAACAAGAATGGAGATCACTACAAGTACTGTACTGTTGCAACAATACAAAGGCTGAAATGGCAATCAAGCAAATTAAGTCGAAGCAGAAGAATGAAAATAGAAATAGAAGGCTCTCTCACCATCTGATTTTAACATTAGTTGCAACCAATGTCTCCCAAATTAACCAGAAAAGAATGGCCTTATTCCAATGCTGCATAGAAGGTTGGTTTGAACCTTCTTTAGAACTCTCACCTTTCTCCTGTAAACAAAGAAGCAAAAGCATACATGTTGAAGGCGAAAGCAGGATGCAACCATGGGAAATGAATTCTTCTTGGTAAATTTTTCTTACAATTAAGCTGCTTAAACTAGCTTCTATTTTTCAATTCTCTATGTAAAGTCAGCTCAAGATCAAAACTTCCCAAATAGAACTTACCACATTAACGCTGCCTTCCACATCTTCTTTCTCATGATCAGTCTGTGTGTAGACTCTTCTGCATCCTCTTCCTGATTTTTACCAATAACCCAAATCAAGTAACAGATAAACTACTCAGATTTGCGCTATACCTGGCTTAAGTTAATTTGATGCCAATAACATATTCATGCAATTATAGAATCAAAACAGAATTTGACCATACCACAGTAGCCCTATCTTCTGCATCTTCCTCCTCGTCATAAGGCCACGTTTCAAGCTCTTCCTATAATTGAAACTATAATTAGTATAAATTTTTATACAAATAACGCATTTATTTTGTTGTAGAATTAAAACAGAAATGTTATTCTTTCTTATGGCTTACAGAATAAGGAAACATTTCAAAAGCGGTGGAAAGGATTGCCAGATTTTTTGTAAATTTAATTTTGACTTAAGTCAGTGTCTCTGTTTCAGAATATAGTAGATTAATACGTACCGTTTCTTCATGTAACTGTTATATGGTTGTATTAAGATCGCCTTTCCAATACTCAACTTTATCATGCCAGTCTATTTTTACTTTTTGCAAATTGGGTGTGCTTAAGACTTCTTTAGAGAAGATGTTCATCTTGGGGCATTTATACACCATTACTTCTTCTAAAGATGGAAAACTGAAGGTGCAATTGCTAGAGCAGAAGCTTGTTAGACCTTTTAAAAAATTTATAGACAAATTCTTCAATTTGTCTAAAACAATTTCATCTTTTTCTTTTTTTGCATCTCCATCATTTGCCACTACTTCAGTTATCATATTGCACTCAAATAAACTCATGTTTCTTAGTCGCACCATACTCTTCGCTGTTGAGGATGTTACTATGTTTGTCAATTTGTCACAATATGTTAATTCCAATGTTACTAGATTTTGAAAGGATGTTGAGGGTGGCACTAGATTAACCAAATTATGACAGGCTTCTACTTGTAAATGAACCAAATGGTCCATATTTGTCTTGAGTGTAAGTACAAGTGGCAAGAAATTGTTGTTAGGCATAGCAAGAGAGGTGTACTGGTGGGAAAAAAAGCAACTGATCTCAATAGCAATTTAAGAATACTTGCGAGACAAACCATTCTGATCATTTACAACGATTAGAGGAAGGTTCCTAAGACTATGAAGGACTTTCTATGGGAATATGTGCTGGTGAGAAGTTAATATTACTTGTGCTTTTCTTTTACTGTGGTTTAATTTAAATAGATGACTTTATTTTGTTTCTCTTATCAACATTTTTGAGGATGTACAGTTAATTCTGGAATTAAATAGGATGTAATGTAACATATTGGATGATTTTAACTAAGTTTATAATTAAAATAATATCAGTATTCATAATTGAAACAAGAATAGGTTCAGTTTAACTACAGTTTTACTAAAAAAAGAGTAAGAGAGACTATAAGTAGGAGTCATGATATATATTTAGCTGGAATTTATAATAAATTATTTTACAAATTACATATATATACCAAAAATTATTAAATGAACACCAATTACTTAATGAACTTAATTTTTTACAAAAACACATGAAAAGTATAGAATTACTCATTATGTGGATGTCAAGTATTGTATTACTTTCAATTACAAAGTAATCTACTGTCTACACTATATTTTTTTATTGCCAAATGTCCAAGTTTTTGAGCTTCAATGTACCAAAGAGAGATAAAATTTTTGTTGCACATTTGGATGACACTATTTCAATTACTAACTAAAAATACAACTTACGAACAATCAAATGAATTAATATATATGAGAGTTATAGGCAGAAGAATTTGTATTAATTGGACAGAAATTAAGAGATTCTGCTGTGTTATGCTCTTGCATATTTTCGTTTATTTCTTTATTTTCTCAAGTATTTGGTTTACATGAGCATGAACACCCATTAACTTTGCTTTTTCTTTAGGTTCTTTCTTTATCATAAATAGTCAAAGAATGAGCATAAATGTTTATGTCTATGTTTAATTATAATAATAAAGATTATAGCTTTTAAGTTATGCATATAGGAGTTCATGTTGTTATGAATTCATGCAGAAACATTTTGAAGTTGATGGTCCCAACAAGAAGCAATTTATGCACATACCAGGAGTGGCTTTTCATAATTTCAGACATAACCCCGTTGTGGACTACATACTTCTTAATAAAGATGATGTAAAATTGTTGGCAAAACCACCTCTATGATACAAATTCATAAAACAGAAGCATTAGACGACCTTTGTGGAATTGTGGCTGTCAGAAGAGTTTGGGGTGAGTAACACTTAAGTGAATTGGTGGATAATAAATGGAAATATCATTTTAGTACCAAGTTGACCATTCACTATTTCTAGAAAGTGAGTGAGAATGCACGAAAAAGGAGAAAACTGTACAAGTACAATCATCAGCTAAGTCGAGAAGGATACATCCGGTTGATAGAAAAGATTGTAAGTTGCATGGTTTCTTTGTTAATGAAATGCTTTAACTTTGGTTCATGAGTTTTTCTTTTCTACAATTTGGAATTTAAACTAAATTTGTAGGTCTATGTTTGTATAAAATTTATGGACCCCTCCGTTTTGGGCTAATTTTTTGTTTAGTTGTGGTTAACAAATTATCATTTGCTTAAACTTAGTAGTACTACTGTAAGTTTGAAATAAGGAATGAGATATTATTTAAGTTGGCCACGGCAATTTTAGAGTTTTTACATATCATTTTTTCTATTACTATGAATAAATGAAAAGCTTTTGCATTTTGATAATGTAGATGGCAGAGATGAGGATATCGAAGCTAGAAATTAACTGAAGTTTATTGTGGAAGAATGCTTGCCATGACAAAGAAAGAGGATTTAACCTAGAGGTTCAGCTCGTGGTTGAAAAGATTGTAAAATACAATTTTTTTTCCCTTGACCAAAAAAACAAAAACAGTCATTAAGAAAAGAACCGATTGCTGGCCCTTTACAAGGAGTGGGACAGTTTGTGTTGCCCGATATGTATTTTATAACTTGCCCCTTACCAGCATGTTGGATAGAGAACGGATGTTCTACGATGAAAAAGTTGCAAAAATGGTAGCCAAGATTGAGGAGCTGGCAATGAAGGTTGAGGGGTAGAACCGTGTTTCTATGGTAGGAAGCAATAACGTGGAACGGATGAAGGTATAATTGCCCTTTGCGTGTGTTATTTTTTGTTTGAGATGCGTATCATTGATCATGCTTGGAGCATCTTATCCTAAGTTGAATCATATTATATGGTTCATGAAATCGTTATGAAAATGTTCTTCCCTACTAATTAACGGCAAGGTAAATTCCATAACCATTTACTGCCTTCCAAGAAACACTTCCCCTTTTTATCCTAATGATTGTAAGGTATATGACTTGAAATAGTTATTTGAATTACTATATTCATTTATTTTGTTCCATAAGCGCCAAATAACTCATTATGCTTAGAAAGGTTAACTTAGGTAATTAGGCCTTTTAAACATCAAAATGCCAAGACAAGTAAGTAGGATTTGTTTTCTTATGATTAGGTTTTTGCTATGATATCTTTCCAAGCATCGTAGTTTTGGTTTAATTATTTATGTGTTAATTTATAGGTAATGAGTATTCATTTATAGGGAGATGAAGATTCTAAAGAGGATGATGACGGCAAGAAGGGGAAAGTCACCTAAGAAGGCCTAAGAAGCAAATACCCCAGAAGCCACCTTTTGAGAAGCAAATTGACCTAAGCCCCACTAAAGACTTAGACCTACCAGTCGGGGATCATAGTGATGACAGCCTATAAAAGGCAATTAATTTCACCCACAAAAGGAGAAATGAAAATCCGAAGTCTACCAGTAGAGAAAGCACACAAGACACACTCAACTTTAATGCAAGAAAAGAAATCTGCATGTGGAGATGTTTGCTTCATTTGTTGAAAATAGTGTTGGCAGCGATAGATCCATTCAGGTTAAGCTTGATCGGGATATTGTTCAGATGGATGTGACTACATATATATTCTTTAAGGATTGTCAGGCCATAATTACATGAAAGAGCTCACTGCCAATTGTATAATACTGTATATAATGTAAAACTTTACCATTCTAATTCATTGAGTCATTTACAAAAGTGTATTAACACTAAAGTCTTCTCTCATAAACATAATTTTACCTTTGCTTTGTGCTTTGCTCATTTTGCAGGACATTGTACAACAAGTTGAAGGAGGGTAGAGCAACCAAGCAAATTGGATTTCTTATCCAACTTCAGTATCCTTAGCAGGCAGGTCAAGTGGCAAACCAATATGCAGAGAGAGAGCACGTGTTATTACAAATTGATTGGAAAAAGCAATGCATGGTCAAGTCATTCTCATGCTATACAATCGGGGTAATGTTTGCATATTCGTATGTGATTATGTCAGTCAATTAACATTAAGTTTCTAGCATAGTTAAATGCATGTGAAAATAGTTTCCATTGGGTGTTGGTTGCCATAGATGTATTTGAGCCATTTACAAAAGTATAATAACACTAAAATCTTCTCTCATAAACATAATTTTGCCTTTGCTTTATACTTTGCTCATTTTACAGGACATTGTACAACAAGTTGAAGGAGGGTAGAGCAACAAAGCAATTTGGATTTCTTATCCAACTTCAGTATCCTTGGTAGGCAGGTCAAGTGGCAAACCAATACGTGGAGAAAGAGCAAGTGTTATTACAAATTTATTGGAAAAAGTAATGCATGGTCAAGTCATTCTCATGCTGTACAATCCGGGGTAATGTTTGCATATTCGTATGTGATTATGTCAGTCAATTAACATTAAGTTTCTGGCATAGTTAAATGCATGTGAAAATAGTTTCCATTAGGTGTTGGTTGCCATAGATGTATTTGGTAGGACGGTGTATTATATGGATCCTTTGAGGGATGGAATGGAAGAGGACTTAAAAGAGATTGTAACCAAGTAAGGGCTGTAATTTTCCCTCTTAATGTTTTGATTTTGTAGGCTTAAAAATGCACGAATTATCCAATTATGTAGTGGAATTATGCAATTGGGTGCTCAAGATGCAAGTTCAACTAAGAAACAAAGCATTAGATGGGAAATAGTGAAGGTAAATTCAATTTATAGATGGGCATTATGAAATTAGCAAGGGCTGAATGCCACCAAACTACATATGTACTTGAGAGTTTGATATTATTTATATATATAGACACCAATCTAACCATGTACCATTGACTGTGGCTATTATGTAATGGCCTACATGAGAGATATAATTGAAGATGTTAATGTACTAACAAACTGTGTAAATTATTAAGTTGAAAAGAATAAGGACATTTGATTAGTTAATTTGTAAATTCATGTACTGATATCTTACATTGGAATTACATATTAATTTTGTTCATTGAGTTCAATAATTTGTAATTTGTAATAGTTTTTGGGGAAGGAGACTTACACAGAGGAAGAATTTGATGAACTTAGAGTAGAATGGGCTAATGCCATTTGTATGCAGTTTTAATTGATTGGTATGTAGGTGGTTGGAATATTGAGTACATTTTTTGCTTTATTTTTGGTACTTTAATTCAAATTTATTTTAAATTTTTATCTGTTGTGTTTGTCATATAGGTGAGCAATGCATTATCTCAAAGACAACCAACCCTGTTTATGAGAGAATCAGCAACTTAGTTATATTTAATTCAAATTGTTAATTTTCTAAGAGTTTTAAAAAACGATAAAGGTCACGGTATTAGGTATGAATTTGAGTTTTTCATATAGATTAAGTTGTGGATTTGGATGTTAATTTAATTGTTTGCTTGAGTTGATTTAAAATCGAGTTGATGTTGAAGATATGGATGTTGTTCATGTTGAGGTCAATTGTACATTTGGAGGTTGTTGGTGTACATATCTTAATTGTGGCTAATGTTGTAAAAGTATGATTTATGATTTAATTTACAATCATTTAGTTGTGGTTTTATTTAATTGTTTGTATTTTCATTTATTTATATATTTTATATTTATTGAATATTGATTATGAATGCAAATTGGTAAACTTGTAAATGTAGAAAAAAAAGGAATAAATGCAAAACAAATATCAAAAACGATATAAAGAATGAATAACAAAAATGGCAAAAAAATGGGAAATACAAAAAAACAAAAAAAATCGAATAATTAAAAAATCGAAAAAAATCAAGTACAGAACCATACAAATAGTCAGCCTGAAAGTCAAAAAGTAAGAAAAAAAGTCAAATCCTGATAATATTATATCAGAAATTCTTAATAAATTCACGATAGAACAAATTTATGGTAGTTATTATAATAAGTATCAAAAAATTATGATAGATACTATTTCTGTCGCTAAACAATGATGCGTGACTATTGTCATTAGTTAATGAGTGAACATTTCTTAATAGAAAACTGCTGTCACAAAGTGTCCTTTATGATAGATATTTTTTATTAAGTAAGATCTTTTTTATTATAGGGTCTGTTAAGTCTGTGATTATTTTAGTTTTCATGATGAATCCATTCAATTCAAGATAGTCCTTTATCTCCAATTTCTTGAAGGATGGAAATTCAATATAATCACCTGGGTAGAATTTTGTGAGATTTTGAACACTTTCAATCTTCAGAGGTACTAATTGAGGGAATACTACGTTCTTCCTTTCTTCTTCTCTCAATCTGTCATCGTCGACTACCATCTCTTCTAAGGCCGGGCATTGGCATGTTTGAAGATATTTTAGTTGAACAAAGCTAGCAACAATAAATGATGACAATAGAAGTCTTAAATTACTACAGCTAGATATGCTCAGTCTTGTTAAACTTTGAATGCCACAAGACATGGCCACAGCTTGGTTTTTCTAAATCCTTTCTACTTTTGTTTCATATAGTTCTAACTCTTCCAAATTTGGTATTGCAACTGCTCATAGATTAACTTCTAGCTGTTATATATGCTCTTACTCTACCTTTCGTATCTATCAGAAATGTAATAAATATGTAATGGCCGAAATAGTACTAATTAATTTCAGAGAAAATATTGAAAACAAGTATATAGCACCTAAATAAAGCATGTTGTAATCAGCCCACTTAAAAAATAAATTTTCTTTCTCTGAGAATGAATTTGTTAGCAAATAATATCAGAGAGATAGAGGATAAGGCAACCAACCTTCTTGTTAAAAAGTGTATTAGGAACATCAATATCATCCGCCAAAATGATTTCATTCAAGCTAGTACCAACTGTTTCTGATCTGGAACAAAAGCTGTGAGTTGTGGAACACGACGGAGACGAAGTGAGCGTAACTGAGCAAATTCAATGATGTTAATCACTTCAGTATTATTATTGTTGCTTTCGTCGTCGCTTCGACTAGCAAAAATCTGCTCCATCTTCTCGAATTGATACAGAATTGATTGCAGTTGTAGTAGTCGTCCAGCAATGGAGAATGAAAATATATTTTTTAATTTATCACCGTTAAACACATCTATCCTCCTCAATTTGCCATAAGATTCCCCTACTAGTTGGCCACATATTATTTTCTCCATGTTCGGTAGATTTATAAGAGATAATGATTTTAAAAGGGGGAAGGCAGAGGCATTGTGAGTGACAAAACGATGACATTATTTTTTTACACCACATTTAAATAGGACAAATTTGAGATTCAAAACATTCACGTAATGATAGAGAAACGTTTAATTATTTTTATTTTAATATGATTTTTAATGAGATATAAATGATTGTTTATTGTGAGAATTACTTCAAAAATTTTATAATCTATAGGCTAAATTCGAATAAAATTCATAAATGTTCAAAAATATTACAATTTTCTAAATGATTAATAATAAGCTTATAAGTTCAAGCTACGATAAACTACACGACAAAAGAAAAATATCCACCCCACTGCTACCTCACTACTCTAATTAATAATAACCATATCACCACTTATAAAAGTTGGAAGTATATTATTACTCTACTAAATATAATTAATTTAAATTAATCAAATATTTAATTGTCACTCAAATTGATTTGGAAAATTAGTAATATGCTCACAAATAAATATATATTTATAATTTGATAAATGTATATATATATCAACAATCTTCAACTACTTTTGTAATATGAATTAAAAAGCATTTTGATATAAACATAAACTGTAAAGAAAGCTAAAATAAAAAATATAAAAGGAGTATACACTTTTTCTAACATATTGAAAAATCAATACCAAATAATAAAAAATTAATAAAAGCCAACAAAATTAATAATGGTAAAAAGTGAGAGGGGCAATCCAGAAAATGGAAAAACAAAAACTATTTTAGTTTGTCACAAAACTTAAACCAACCGACACTTCTACAATTTATTATATAGACATTATAAAAACCTCAACTAAATTAAAATGAAACAAAATATAAGATCCAAGTTAAGCATAAGAAGACTAATCTTTTCCAATTTACAATAACAACATTAGCGAAACAAATGAAAATAGTTTGATTATTTAAAATTTTATTAGGTATGTAGCACTTGAAAACTACAAGATGAAATAAAGTGCAAAGAAGAGAATAAATTTGAGAATAATGAACTCTTATGTATATAATAAACATTTTTTTGGTATCTTATTTTTCATAAAATATTTTTAATGAAGGGGTCAATGATCTCTATTCCAATTTCTGAAAATTGAAAGTTTCTATTAAAACTGAACGCTTCTAATAAAACTTAATCTAGTTTGAGAATTGAGAGCCATCTTATTACTCTTCTCTGCTTTTGTTGGTGAATATTCCAAAGTGCTTTTAGAAAATATATATTGAAATTATTATTTTATATCTTGATTTGATGAAAAAGAATTGAAGAAAATGATCTTGGAAGCCTTGATTGATACTACACACTTTAAGTTCATTTGAGTTAGTTATTTTTAATCTTATTTGATGCATTTTATAATAGAATATTAAAACAAAATAGTTATGATTAGACCTATTTCGAAGAAATTTTTGGGTAAACCAAAACAAATTGAGCTTGAATGTTGCTAAATTATATAGTTGAAGTAAAATTAATATATAAAAAAATAAGGGATATTGAAAGATAAAAATAATTAAAATATTATTTTTTTTTTCATATAAAAATAAATAAAATATTATTTTTTATTATAAGAAATATAAATAAATATATCGATGTTAAGTACAATATTTTCTTAGTTTACTGCACAGGGATAGAGTACCAATTGAATTGAAGATAATTTTTCTTATATTAATTTTTTATGGATTTTAGTTATTTTTATAACTTTTTAATAACTAAAATATAGAAAAAGATAGATCAATATTTCATGCTCATAGATAAATATTTTATGCTCATAAATGTAGATTATATCATATTTTCATGCATCAATTGTGTCAACTTTGTTTCGCTTTATTTTTAAATATCATTTTATTCTTAAAAAAATAAATGCAATTGGAATAACGTAAAAGGGTATTTTTAAAATAATAAAATAATAACACATAATTTTTTAAAAAATAACTTTTAACATAGTGATGATTAAGTTTAATGATTCAGTTTGTGAGATTAAAAAAGATAAGAGATCAAAGCATATTATTATTAACAAAGATTCCATTAATCAAGCCAACATGCAAGTCAAGTTCAACGTCATTACTTGAGATAATCAAAATCTTACATGCTTGCTCCACCTAACTTGTTTTTTTCATTCATAAGACTCCAGAGGGCGCTACAGACGATCTTTCAATGAGAGACAGTTTCATCATAATTAAAATTCAAAAAAAAAAATGAAAAAAAACCCCGAAATGCATTATACAAAATACAAAGAGCACAGAAACACATGATTCAAACATCTATAGTTTAGGTACTTCAACAGTCATTCAGGCCTACAAATTGAATTTGTATAATTCAAGCATACTTCAACAATAAGAATGGAGATCTGTTCCACCATCCATTAAACCTGAAATGATTAAGTGATCGAGAAACTTGTAAGTACTGTACTGTTGCAACACTATAAAAGCAGAAATGACAATCAAGAAAATTAAGCCAAAGCAGAAGGCTCTCTCACCATCTGATTTTAACATTAGCTGCAACCAATGTCTCCCAAATTAACCAGAGAAACAGTCCTTATTCCAGATGCCACATAGAAGGTTGGTTGGACCTTGTTTAGAACTCTCACCTTTCTCCTGTAAAAAAGAAGAAAGAGCGTATATGTTGAAGTTGAAAAAAGGATGCAACCGTGGGAAATTAATTCGTCTTGGTAAATCTTTCTTACAATTAAGCTACTTAAACTATAGTTTCTATTTATAAATTTTCTTTGAAACCATACTTGTTTCCAAAGTGCATTAGAAATCAATAAATTAATTTGAAACCAATAACTAATAACACAGTCATGCAATTGTAGAATAAAAACCGAATTTGACCATACCACAGTAGTCCTCCCTTCTGCAATTTCCTCCATGTCATAAGCCGAGGTTTCAGGCTCTCCCTATAATTTAAACTATAATTAGTACTATAAATTTGATACAAGTAGCTCACTGATGCTGTTATAGAATCAAAACAGAAATTTTATTCATTCTTGTGCCTTAGAAAAAGAAGTAAGTTTCAAAAGGGGGCGAAAGGATTGCCATATGTTCTCTTTCCTATATTTAATTTTGGCTTAAGTCAATATCTCTGTTTCAGAACATAGTAGATTAATACGTACCGTTTCTTCATGTAACTGTTGGATGGTTGTATTAAGATCGCCTTTCCAATAACCAACTTCATCGCCCCAGTGCTTCTTTACTTTCTGCAAATTGGGCGCACTTAAGACTCCTCCAGAGAAGATGTTCATCTCTGGGCATTTATACACTGTCACTTCATCTAAAGATGGAAAACTTAAGGTGCAACTGCCAGAGCAGAAACTCGTCAGGCTTTTTAGACAAGTTAGATACAAGATCTTCAATTTCCTGAAAACAATTTCATCGTTTCCTCCATCTCCATCATCTGCTACTACTTCAGTTAGCATATTGCATTCAAATAAGCTCATTTGTTTTAGTTGCACTAGACTCTTTGCTGTTGAGGATGTTACTGTGTTTCTCAAATTGTCGCAATTGGTTAATGCCAATGTTGTTAAAGTTTGAAAGGAAGTTGAGGATGGCACTAGATTAACCAAATAGCGACAGAATGCTACATCTAGATGAACCAAATGGTCCATATTTGTCTCTGCTTCCAAAAGGTGCTTCACATCAGAACACTCATTTAGACGTGTTATCCAAGCTGAAGCCTTTTTATTAACTATTGGCGGAATTTGTCCACTTATTTTCAGCGTTTTGATGCTGCAAAATCTCTGGAGGAAGTCAAGTGATGACAAAATAGATGACTTATTGAACTCGACATGAAGAAATTTAAGTTTGCGAAGGAAGACTTCTGAAAACTGCCTTATCGTTGCTATGGCCTTTTCTTTTACAATCAATTCTTCCAAATTAGGGAAAACCTGCAGGTGACCAATTAGAAAGAAAATGCTACATGGAGTCAGCTTTTCCTTCACATAGTAAATTTAAAAAAGTAGAAATTAAAGAATTAATCAAATAATCAATTGATGGAAGTATGGCATGAGATATTCATCCTATGCATCAAATCCTTAACCAATTGATCTTGACATGCTTAACAAGATAAAGAGAACACAGATGCTAAGTTTCATATATAGCCAAAAAAATTTATAATATATCAACATTAGATGATCAATATCCTAATGGTCACTTTCCAAGTCGAGCTCAACAAACAAGTTGATTAAAATAATCTTGCTGTTTTAATTAATTTGAAGCTCCCACTACCTCTAATAAACTGGTAAATCTTTAAGAAAAAATTAATAACACGAGAAAAAAAAAAAGGAAATGAGTCTCATACCTTATGCTGGGGTTGTCCATTGAATATTTTTACTATCTCCCGTCCACTCACTTCCAACGATTTTAACGCTGGCCATTCCAAGCTACGTATTTCAGGAAAAAACGTTGTGAGTTTTGGCAGATCATGTAGCTGAAGAGAGGTTACCCTTGGAAAGGCTAACCTAGTGTTTGTTTCTGCTCTCCCGTCGGAAGCAAAAACAATCTCTTTCACCCCACATCTTCGTATATGAAGACTTTCCAGCTGTAAAAGGCTACCAGCAATGGACGCCGGAAATACATTTTTTAGTCTGTCACAACCATAAATCATCACCATTCTCAGGTTCCGAAGTTTCGGTAGACCACCAATCTGCAATTCACTCGACTGAGTTACTGCACTAAGTTGACCATCAACATTTGGCCCATCCAGACCAAATATTGCTTTTAATGAACCACAATTGCTGATCAATAGCGACTCTAAGCTTGGAAATGCAACCTGCAGTACTCATGTTATTTAAGTATTATTATCATTTACTAGCTATCTCTAATTTATATATATGATAATTAGAGTATTTTGAATACAACTTAATGTAAAGAAATTAATCTATTGGAAAAGAATTAGAAGACATTGGAAATATAAAATTTCAGGAATTAAAGTCTTTCTTTGTGTACCTTCTCATTGAACAAAGGAATCGCTGTTGAGTCTGTCACTACATTATTTTTCACCATGAATCCCTTCAATTTAGGACAGTCTTTTATCTCCAATTTCTTTAAGGATGGAAATTCAATATAATCACCTGAGCAAAATTTTGTGAGATTTTGAAGATTTCTCATCGTCAAATATACTAATTGAGGGAATACTATGATCTTCGTTTCTTCTTCTCTCAATCTATCGTCGTCGACTACCATTTCTTCTACGGCCGGGCACTCGCATATTAGAAGTTGTTGTAGTAGAACAAAGCTGGTAGCAATTGAAGATGAGAATAGACATCTTAAATTACTACAGCTAATTATTATCAGGTGTGTTAAATTTTGAATGCCGCAAGACATGGCCACAGCTTGGTTTTTCCAAATCCTTTCAACTTGTATTCCATTTAGTTCCAACTCTGCCAATTTTGGTAATGCAACCTGGTCATAGATTTCTAGCTGGTTATGCTCTTTCACAAACATTGAAGGAGTAATAATTTGTAATAGCCGGAGCTATTGCTCATTTCAGCAGGAAAGAAAATAAAAGCACGCATATTTATATATACCACATAGAACAAGCGTGTTTAACATTCAGGCCACTTAAAGAATAAATGTACCTTTTCTCTGCGAATGAATTTGACAGTAAATAATATCATAGAGATAGAGAAGAAGATAACCAACCTTCTCATGAAAAAGTGTATTAGGAACATCAATATCGTCCGCCAAAGTGATTTCATTGGATGCCGTGCCAGCTGTTTCTGATCTAGAGCAAAAGCTTGTGAGTTGTGGAAGAAAACAGAGTATAAGCGAGTGTAACTGGCCAAATTCAATGATGTTAATCGCTCCATTATCGGCATTGTTGAATTCGTCTTTGCTTCCAGTAGCAAAAATCTGTTCCATCTTCCCGCATCCAGACACTTGAATTGATTGGAGCTGTAGGAGTCGTCCCGCAATGGACAACGAAAATAAATTTTTTAATTTAAAACAGTTTTCCACAATTATGTTCCTCAATTTGCAAAAAGATCCGGCTGCTAGTTGGCCACGACTTATTTTCTTCATGTTTGGTAGATCTCCGAGATATAATGACTCTAAGAGGGGAAAGGCAGGGGCGGTACGAGTTACATTCTCCATCGAGTCAACAATACACAAAAGGTTGCGATTAAACGTTACTTGAAGATACCTCAATTGTGGAAACCCTTGTCTGTCCAATCCATAAAGAGCATTCTTCATGTCCTGCAATCCACTGACACGAAGGTCTTCAATTCGTCTCAATTGCATGATGTGGCCGTCCTTCAAACTAATGTTGGTATTGGGGAGCTCAAGTTTGAATTGTCTAGAAATCCCGGGCAGTGTTTCCCCATCTTCTGTTTCTTCATCTTCTGTTTCCCCATCTTCTGTTTCCTCATCTTCTGTTTCCCCATCTTCTGTTTCCTCATCTTCTGTTTCCCCATCTTCTGTTTCCCCATCTTCTGTTTCCTTATATTCGAAAATTTCCTTAGGATATAAGAAGGATTTTCTTGAGATCCAAATTTCGTACCTTTCCAATCTTTCGAAGAACAAGTCTCTTGGCAGAGTCTTCGCGTCTTTGATACATATTTGCAGTGCGGTCAGCTTAGACAAATGCTTCAATTCGTCGAGGCTAGCATTATTGTTCCCTTCCATCTCCCATTCAGCAAAGCTACCCGCATATAGTTCTTCTAAATTGGACAAACGACGTATAACATCTGGTGGAATAACTTCAAGTCGGAAACAATCTCTCAACTCAAGCCACCTTAGTCTAGTCAACTGTCCGACTTCTACAGGCAACTGCTTAATATCAGAATCCCGTATAGAAAGAATTTCCAGTTTCTCCAACGCTCCAATAACAGCCATGTTGTCCACTTTGCAGCGGTGTAAGCGCAGAGTTCGAAGGTCTTTTAAGAGATCAAGTGATGGTGGAGGTGAAGAAAAATCCATTTTAGCCATGTCAAGAACTCTGAGCTTAGTCACCACTTTGAAAAAGTTGTCTGAAAATTTTAACGAAGAATCTCGAGCACGTATGGAGAGAAACTTCAGTTTTGGACATTCCAGCACTTCCTGAAGCTGGTGAATCCCTGCATCGGTTAAAACAATCGATTTAAAATTTTTTGCTGTATACTTATTTGGCCATTTCCATTGATTATCCTGCTGATTTGTCGGCCTAAATATACATGGGTCTTCAGATGCAATTGATATGGCAACATCGCGAACAACATCGTGCATGATAAAATCTTTAACATTGGCTTTATCATCAAGCAGCATACAAGAATTCTTGAGTTCACCGACCAATGTACGCACCCGATGTCGTGCTTCTTCCATCTCCATGTCTTTAAACCAACCCAAACCAACCCAATACATTAGCAAGTCGTCAACTGATGTGATGCCGGCATATCCTATTAGCAAAAAGATTTTCTCTAGTTCCAAGCTTTCCAAAAGATCGTAGCTCAGCTCTACAGCTGAATATGCCTTTTCGTGTGGTTTATCGCTGGAGGTTGGTTTTCTTAGTCTTCGCAAAGCATCTTCCAAGCGAGATACTAAATCTGCTGTATTTGATGTGGTTGGTATTAATGCTCTCCCCATAGTTACAATGGAAATAGGCAAACCATCGCATTCCTTTACTAAATCTGCTGCTGTAGATTTGAACTCAACACCTTCAATATAACCACCTGCCATTTTTTTAAATAAAATCCAAGGTTCTTCACCATCTAAGACGTCAACGGGGAAGTTTTGTTTAGAACCCATCTTTCTTGTCAATACATCATTGCTTCTTGCTGTCAGCAATATTTTACATCCCTTATGATCATCTCCCACTGGAATTCCTATGGCCTTCAAATCAAGACGTGCCCAAATATTATCTAAAATTATTAGGATCGTCGGCACCTCCTTCAATTTTTTACGTAGCTTTTCTGTGTCTCTTTCAGCAGAGAAGTTTTTCATACCCAAACTATGTGCAATTTTCTTTCGGATCTCCTCTTCATTTGGATGTTGGGATACCTCCACAAAGACCGCCTCATGAAAGAGCATTTCTTCCTTTCCTTGCTTACCAACTTCCTTCGCTAATGTGGTCTTGCCGATACCACCCATTCCATATATCCCAATCATGTTTAAATCGGGATCTCTGAAAGCGCTTAATATCTTCGTCAAAGTGGAATTTCGAGACTGCAAAGGCACATAGTCTTCGATAGGTGGCGGTGGAACCTTTGGATTGGCAGGGTCGGAAATTGTTGTACCAAAACTCTCAGCTTCCTTCAAGAGCTCGACAAGACAATCTTGCAGCTTCACTGCTTCTTTGCTAAGTTGATAGCGCATCAGCAAATCAGGACACAACCCTATGAAGCATCGCCTCATTGCTGCTATCTCTTCATTTCTAGTGAATTCCTCCCCTGGGTCATCTTCAGTGATATCGCTCACACTCTCCAACCACTTCTGTACAGGCTTTTTTATCTTTTGCCTGTCGCTTTTGGCTGTATTAACAAGTCTCTGAATATTATCATTTTCAGCCCCCAGTTTCGTGAGTTCTGAATGTAGGTTCTCAAGGTTGCTTCCGTAGTTTAGCAAATAATTAATTTCACCTACTGTTGGCGGACCAGCAAATTTCCAAACAAAATCAAAAATGTCTTTCCACATCTTCAAACCTCCCTCTTTTGCTCTTCTTTTTATTTGAGAGGTGAAATGTTGAAAATTCACAAGTGACAATACAAGCAGCGGCGGATCGGTAGATAAAAGGGTGAGAAAGTAGACAGTAATCAAGGAATCGAAACGAAAGCAAAGCAAATAAAAAACTTGTTGGGAAGCAAAACCAAACAACAAATACTAGTGATTGCAATGGGATATGAAAGCAAGAAAAGGGTTTCTCTAGATCACGAACAAATGCAAAGATCTGATGGAAACTGATGGAAAAAGAAGAAAATAGCAAGAGAGGACGAGGGAGGAAATTAAGACAACAATTATCCAAACAACAACGAGCATAAGAAGCAGTGGAAAATTGTAGCCTTTGAGATCAAAGAAAGAAAATTAGCAAACATTGGATCAGACTCAAGACCAACATGTTTCTTAATAAGCGCGCAGAAGTTTTTGCTAATTGTTATAGATAGATTTTAGCGTTTTCATTTTATAATCCTAAATGAAATAATATAAACACATTGTACAAATTATTGTAAAACTAAAAGCTAATAAATTATAGGTGACTTTATTATTTGAATGATATTTATATTTTAATTTAAAAATAATTGTCAAATACACTCTTATTAATTTTTTTTAAAAAATTAATTGTTGATTTAATATTGACTAATTTTTATAATTTTTAATTGTTTTTTAGTTAAATAAATTAATTATGTGAAGATAATTTAATTTCAATTAAAAAAGTAAAAGTTTAATTTATTTTTAATTTTTTATTTTAAAGTTTTTACGTTTCTTTTTATTTTTGATTTTAAAGCTTTTACTTTTTTATTTCATTTTATTTTTAACTTTTTACCCTAATTTATAATTGAAACAACACGAATATATTAGCAAATAATAGTCTTAAATTCAGTAAATGATAAGAAAAATAGTCAAACAATATAAAAATAATTAAAAATAATTATACTTGTTGAAAAAATTTACCTTCAACATAAAAATATCATGATTTTAAATTATTTTTATATTATTTAACTATTTTTCTTGTCACTTCGTGAATTTCAATTATTCATTAGGGTGGAAAATAAAAAAAAATTAAAGAAAAAAGATGAAAACTTTAAAACCAAAAGTTAAAAAATTATGAAAATTTTAAAACAAAAAATACAAAGATGGGAACCTTAAAACAAAAAATAAAAATAAATTAAAAATAATTAGCTTTTACTTTTCTAATTAAAATTAAATTATTTTCATATAATTATATTATTTAACTGAAAAAATTAAAAATTAAAAATAGAGTATTTATGTCATTATATTGGTCATATAAAGGTTAGGAGATATTTTTATTATTGAACCAGATAATATTGAATCAACAATTAATTTTAGCAGACAAGTTAACAGAAATGATATATTTGATAATTATTTTTGAAGTAGAACAATAGATATCATTTGGAGATTAAAATAGGGTTCATATATTATTTGCCCTCAATTATATTGATAACATAAAAATTATATAAAATGTTTTCACATCAACTTATTAAAAATATTTAAAATGTTTGTATATCCTAAAAACCACTGTATAATTATGAATTTTAATTTAATTAAAAATTAACTAAGATTTTATGCTGCCCAAGTAATTCAACTAAACAAATAAAACTTCAAAAACAAGTGATCAACTTCATTAATATAAATTATTGGCAATCAAATATAAAGAAAAATTTGGGGATAAGAAATTAATTATTAATGAGGGCAAGACAAGGATTCATTTGGATGTATCACTGAAGTCAAAGTCTTCAGCTTTTGCGTCTTGAAAGGAGAATAGGCGATAATTATGAAACATTTGGCATTCGTCTTCATTGAACCAAAATGACAAAAAATATACAGTAAGAAAGCAACAATCCATATACTTTTGGCAAAACAAATATTAAAAATCAAATGTATATTTATAGAAGAAAACTTGAGAGCTGGGAGCTGGGCCTACTGAATGATTCTTTAAACGAATTATAATTATTTAATAACTTTATTCAGTGGGGACTACTATTGATAGTGATGCTAGTGCATTTACTATTACTTTGATTAGTAATTGTTGCAGTGATAAATAAAATAATAATTTTACATTTTAGTAGAAGCTAATATTATTCTCAAGACTAATACTAATACAAATTTTTTTTCTTATAATTTATTTTTTTTTTGTACTTTAGTCAGCCAAATATCTTTCTATTCTTACATATTTATTTGAATTAATCTTGAATATACATTTATTACGGTAACTTTTATAATTCTATTTAAAAAATAAGGTTATTAGGACACGAGCTCAATTAAAAGAACAATCTTTCAACTAAAAAAAATATAAAAAAAAGACTCGAAAAAGATCAAGGCCCTTGAAATTAAATAAAAAATTTACATTTAATCACTTATATCTATTAATCAGTAATTTCGAATGAATACAAAAAAATACAAGAAAAAAAGTTCGAGAAAGATTAAGACCCTTGTTATCAAATCAAAGAATAATATTTTTACAAAAATTGAAAAAAAAATACAATAATATTAAAAAATTGACATGTGCCTGAATTTTTTGCACAATTCTTTTTATGCTTTAAAAAGGTAAAATATTAAAAATAATTATTTTTGTTTTCTAACTAACACTTTTTTATTTTTGTAACAGACAAACTAAATAACAAAAATAATAATAAGGAATTTTCAAAATAATTGTTATTTATAAAAAAAGGTAAAAGAATAAAATAATTATTAGAGGGTTTAAAAGTATTTTTTGTTCTAGAATTAAAAATTTAACAAATTTTTAAACTGTATTTAGAGTAGGTAAAGAATAAAATGAAATGAAAAAAGGTAAAATTTTATATTAATATTCACATGAAATATCAAGCTTAATAAAATAAGTATATTATAAATTTTTTTTTGCTATAACAATTCTATTTTCCAACTAAATTTCGTTATAAAACTCCTATATTATTCTAGATTTGAATAATAATAGGGGATAAAAGTTTTAGTATTATGGGAGTGAGATTTTCACTTTCGTCGAAATACTTTTGAATTAAAAATAATGATTAGTTAAATAATGTGGATTAAATTTTATATAATTTTCACTAATGTAATTGTAAAATTTTTGTCTCAAAGAGCTATTGTTTTCCCTAAATTTTGAAACAATTTCTCATTTTTAATAAGTAGTTACTTTCTTATCATTCACTAACCGTTAGTCTTTTAATGAAATTTTAGACATTCTTTTTGACTTTAACAACCATGAATAAAAAACTTGACATAAATTGGCTTGTGGTGATAAGAAGTCAATTTATAAATGTAAATATCTCTCTTTTATGATTAAAATACATCATATTAATTTAGCAAATAAAATCTCTTCAAGATTACAAAAGATCTGAGATTCAAACCATTAAGATTATACTGAAAAGGTGTTTAGTTCATTTTGATCTAATATGATTTTGAATAAGACATTAATGATTTTTCTTTGTGGCAATTACTTCAACAATTTGATAAGTATAAAAGAAAGTAATACCACTTTCCAAGTAATTTTTTCATTTTTTTCCCATCAATTAAATGTTAAATTTATAATTTTTAAAATAATTGTTGAATTCATAAAAGAAAATAAACCTCGAAAAGACTTAGCTTACTATGTAACTATTACTAATTAACCTAGTAACCATCTCACTGTTGAAAGTCAGGGAAGTGTATTATCACTCTATTAAATATAATTGACTTTATCAATATTTAATTTTCATTCATGATTTCAAGAACTAATAATATGCACAAGTTTTTAATTAATAATAATATAAATGTATATTTATAATTTGATGAATGTATATTTCAACATTAATCTTCAATTACAGTTAAATATATAAAAAAACATAAATAGTAAATAAAACCAAAACAAAAGCTGCTATACCAAGATCATGTCGTATTCGATCCAAAGAACTCAACTTCAAGTGATATATTGAAAATAATGTAAAATAAATTCTTAAATTATTAGCCATCAACTTCATTAGTATAAATTATTAGCAATCAAATCAAATGTAAAGAAAAATTTGACACGACAAATTAATTATCAATGAAGGCCATGACGAGGACTAATTTGGATGTATTACTAGTTCTTTAATGAAATATTTGATTTTCTTTTTATTTTAGCAATCATGAATATGAAATTTGATTTAAATACATAAAAGTATTATTAAGACTTGTGATGATAAGAGGTCAATTTATAAATACAAATATCTCTCTTTTATGATTAAAATACATCATATCTTCAAGATTACAAAAGCTCTGATATTCAAACCACTCACACCATATTGAAGAGATGTTTAATTTATTTGTATAATATGATTTTGAATGAGACATACATGATTTTTTGTTGTGGGAATTACTTCAACAATTTGGCAAGTATATTAAAGAAAGTAATGCTACTTTCCTAGTAATTTTCTGATTTTTTTCCCATCAATTAAATGTTAAATTCTACAATTTTTACAATAATTATTGAATTCATAAAACAAAATGAACCTCGAAAAGACCCACCTCACTATGTAATTAATACTAATTAACCTAGTAACCATCTCACTATTGAAAGTCAGGGAAGTGTGATGTTATTCTATTAAATATAATTGACTTAATCAATATTTAACTTTCATTATGATTTCAAGAACTAATAATATGCAAAAAAATTTTCATTAATAATAATAATAATATAATTGTATATTTATAATTTGATAAATGTATATTTCAACATTAATCTTCAATTACAGTTAAATATAGAAAAACGTAAATAGTAAATAAAGCCGAAACAAAAGCTGCTATACCAAGATCATGTTGTATTTGATTGAAAAAGCTCAACTTTAAGTTATATGTTGAAAATAATGTAAACTGAATTGTTAAATTATCAGCCATCAACTTCATTAGTATAAATTATTAGCAATCAAATCAAATATAAAAAAAGACTTGGGATGAGAAATTAATTATCAACGAATGCCAGGATGAGGACTGATTTGAATCTATTATTGAATCTAAAGTCTAAAAAAGGGAGAATGCCCATTATCTATATATTTTTTTAGTCAATACCCCATATCTCTTTATATTTTTTCTAATATCTTATCAACCCTTTAATTTTTTGTTTGATTTTACCCTTCGGTTCAATTGTTTTACAAAATAGTAAAATAAAAAATATTTGAAATATCGAAAGGTAAAATCAGAATTTAAGAAGGTAATGAGATATTAAAAAAATATAAGAAAGTAATGGGGTATTAATTCAAAAAATAAGGGGGTAATAGACATTCTCTCATCTAGAAATTTCCGTTTCTTAACTATATAAGGAAATTGACTTATGTATCATTAGTGTTTGACTTAATTAGTACCAACGATTTTAAAAATACCCATTATGGTCCTTATTTATTAAAAATAACAACAATTATAACCTTATATCATAATTATTATCTAATAAAAATACATTAAACCTTCAAAATTTAGTGGAATATAATGCATGTTTCAAAAGTACATTCATATAAAATAAATAATATTATTATTTTATGACACAATTAATAATATAATATTTATTAATATATACTAATTTATTTATATTATGTCATAGTTTTATTTTATTATTTATTTATATTTTTGCTGTATAAAAATATTTTGTTGTGAAATAAATAAATTTATAAAATTATATTTGTATTAATAAATTAATATTTATCTATACTTTTCTTTTTATTTAATTTCTCATATATAATTAATAGTGGACTGTAAATATATAGTAAAATATTAAATTAATATTTTAATTCTAATATATTATTGAATATTTTATTGTTAATAGGTTAAGATTTTAAAATAAATTTTTTAAATTGATTACTATTAAATTTGGATATAATTATTATTTTTTTAATCTATAGAAATTTTAATAAGTATTTTTGAAATAATTAGAATTTATCAATTTAATAAACTAGATCTCAAGGATCTTGTAAGTCTTTTTCCTAATTATATGTTCAAGTGGGTAGGCAATAAAAAGAAAGGAGATTATGTGATAATTATGAAAGATTTGGCATTCATCCTCATTGAACCAAAAGGACAAAACATGTAGGTTTCAAAAAAAAGGGACAAGACATGTAGAGAAAGAAAGCGACAATCAATAAGCTTTCAGCACAACAAATATTAAAAATCAAACATATATTTATAAAAAAAGACTTTAGTGTTAGGAGCTGAGCCTACCAAGTAAGTCTTTAAATAAAATGTGATAACTTTAATCATAATTATTTTATAATCTAGTGGTGATTACAAGTTATAGTAATGTTGGAAAAACTAAATAAAACTTTAATGGAAAAATATTTCATAATCTCATGTTAAATCAGTAAGGAAAAATTAATTAGAAACGTACTTGAACCAATCGAGACATGATAGTTTGAATTGGTTCGTCTTCTATGTCTAAACTTTTTTTAATAGAGAGAAAATCCTAATATCATTCAAAGATTGGATATAAGTGAATGCTACATTATATTTAGACTGGAGACCTCAACTTATTTATATGTATTATTTTATTTTATTTTAATATATCACTAAAATAAAATAAAATAATTAATTAGATTTCTACACATTGTGAACCCATACCTATTAAGAGATAACTTAAAAGTCCAATCATTTAATTAACTTAGTTGATCCCTTTTAATGGGCTAATAATTAGATAGCACATATAATGTACAATTAATGTTGTTATGTAGGCCCACATCAATAAATTTTCCCGACAATCTTTCACTTGGATCATATATGCCACTTTACGATTATACATTATTAAACAACTTTATCAAGCTCAGTATTTGCTATCTTTATCAAGTAGCATTTTAGACAATTTGGTCCATTAATTATACTAATATAGGATCAAAGCGTCCTTAGTCACTTTTTCTTTGTGACTAGACCCATCAATGGTCACAATATCAATATAATGAGACACTATCAAAACTTTATGCATAATTGCAATTGAAAGAACATAACTTTACTTTAAAGTTTTTAATAACCAAAACAAGAACAATACTGTAATTTGATAAAAAAAATATGTCAAAAACAAATAAATATCAAGAAACAAACTCTCACTAAACATGCATATGGTTAGAATGAACCACACTTATATAAGCCACATGCTCATAAAACACTTTAGGTGGTACACCCTTAGTAAGCTAATCCGCAATCATGAAGTTTGTATTGATATGTTCAATATCAGTTTGAAGACTCTGAATTGTCTCTTTAATAACAAGAAACTTTATGTCAATATACTTTGATTTTGAAGAGCTTTTGTTGTTCTTAGAATACAACTTAGCGGCTTTATTATCACAATTTATCTTCAATAGTCTCTTTATGCCATCGACAATCTTTAGCCAATTATAAAATTTTGCAACCATATTCCTTTGGTTCAATGCCTTATAATTAGCTATAAATTCTATTTCTATAGTGGAAAAAGATATGAGTGACTGCTTGACACTCTTCGATGATACAACTCTTCTAGCTAACATGAAACCATATCCTGAAGTGGATCTCTTGCTATTGATAAGTGTGTAAAACACACTCTTATTACTCACTTTTAGATTTGAGTTGTATGTTTAATGCTTAAGTTTTATTAATATCTGATGTGTTTTAAGGTTTTGTGTGGAAAATGAGAGAATTGGCCATCCAAGGTAAATTCAGCTCAAAACATAAAATATTCTAGGACTAAATTGCGAGATGTTCGTGAGCTAAAAGGCATGATAATCAAGGGCCAAAGAGCAAAGCATTAGGGACCTAAATGCCAACATTGAAAAGCTGAAGGAGCCATAAATTCTGCCTCAAGGTAGAATTGTTGGCACGGCTACGCCAAGCACTCTGTCTCGGGACAGAATATATTGAATTCATGAATGTTTGTTTCGAACTATTTTTCATGATTGGCTAAATTTAATACTTAGGGCAATGGTTTAATCTTTTGAAAACATGGATATTCTAATTTTGTATTATTTTTTATTAATATTCTTATGTTGCGTCTTTATCATGGACATAATGTGATTAATTAACTGGCTATTTATTAATTGATCCATGGACTAATAAATATTGAGAAATATTAATTGTGTATAGATTGTGTAATAAACAACACAAATAGCATATTAAACAGAGATGTATTAATATAGTTTTTCTAGTGGATTTAGTGATTACTATTGTGCATAATGCATTTTCGTTTAATTCATGTTTACATAAAGATATAGTAAGCGTGTAAACGAGGAATAAATTCGGTTGATCTTGAGAAAGACAATCGAATAGGTTAAAGTACTTATACTAATAACATAGCTATTAATCGAAATAATACAATTTTAAGAATTAGTTGTAAGTAAACTAAGTTAAATCATTAGCCCTAGATATTATTCTTATTGGAATTTCCCTTTTTGATGGTATGTTTTAGGTTGTAGTTATTTGAATTTTTTTTAATTTTGTATCACATCATTGTCGACTCTTCAAATAAATTTAAGAAAAATTATCTTCGGTACTTAATTGATTAATACTCCTTGTGGGAAAAATACTCTACTCACTCTATATTACTTGTTTTGCAACAACGTATACTTACGTAGGTAAATCATTCAATAGCTATCAAGGCAACCAATAAAATCATAGTCAAAATACCCACAATCTCTAAATGATTAGATCTCTGATAAGTGAGTATGAAATGTTTTGTTCTTTTTAGATAACACATAATTCATTTGCTACTTTTTAATGATCCATTCTTGAGTTGCTTAGATATCTGCCAAGTATTCCAATAATGTACACAATATTTGGACATGTACAAACTTGAGCATACATGAGACTTCTTACTATCGATGCATAAGGGATGTTCTCCATTTCTTTCTTCTCAATTTCATTACTTGGGCATTGAAGCAAATTAAATTTATCACCCTTAGAAATAGGCGTATTTCCTAGTGTACAATCTTTCATGCCAAACCTACTAAGCACTTTGTTAATATATGCCTTTTGTGATAAGCCAATAATATCACGTGAATGATCTCGATTAGATCTGTATGCCTAACACAAAAGATGTATTACCAAGATTTTTCATCTCAAATTATTTGAAAGAAATCTCTTAGTTTCATACAATAAGCTTATATCGCTACTTGCTAGTAGAATGTCATTGACATATAATACCAGTAGAATAAATTTACTCTCACTGATTTTGTGATAAGTACATTGATCAACATTGTTTTTCTTAAAACCAAAAGAGGTAATTACTTAACCAAATTTTCAATACCATTGGTAGGATCCTTGCTTTAAACCATAGATGGATTTCTTTAATTTGCACACCAGATGTTTTGACTCATTCAACACAAAATTCTCTCACTGCATCATGTATATAGTTTCTTCAATATTGCCATTAGGAAATGCAGTTTTTACATCCACTTAATATAATTCTAAATCATAATGAGCTACTAACGCCATTATGATTCTAAAAGAGTTTTTCGATGAAACCAAAGAGAAAGGCTCTTTAAAATCAATGCCTTCCTTTTAAGTGAAACTTTGGTGATCAAACATGCCTTATATCTCTCGACATTGCCTTTCGAATCCCATTTGGTTTTGAAAATCCATTTGTAGCCAATTAGTTTTGTTTTTTTAGGCAATTTGACAAGATCCCAAACATTATTGTCCTACATTGATTTCATCTCATCTTTTATGGCCTTTATCTATTTTTGGGAGTTCACACTCTATTTGGCTTGACTAAAAGATATTGAATCATCTTCTAGTTGTATATCAAACTCGCATTCTTGGAGATACATGATATAATTATTTGGAATCTTTTATCTCCTTTCCTCAATAGATCTTTTAAATGGCATGTCTAATTAAGGTTGTTGTTACTCCTCCTTATGAATAGGAATAGGTTATTCCATATAAGTGGGAGGTAACTCAGGGATGTCTTGATTACCTGTATCTGCATCATGTATAATAAGAGGTGTAATTACCTAATTACTTTTAGTTATAATTGTGGGACTGGTAACATATTTCTCTCAAATATAAAGTTCCTGAGTTTCACAGTCCTACTTAATTCAACATCCTCAAAGAATTTTGCATTACCTGTCTCGAAACAAGAATTGCTCGAGGGATTATAAAATTTGCAACCCCTTGACTTTTCTGAGTACCTAACAAAGTAGTAGCTCATTGTTCTTGAATCCAATTTTCTTTCATTAGGCCTATATGGCTTAGCCTTAATTAGACAACCCCAAACATGTAGATGCCTAATACTAGGCTTCTTTTTAGTCCATAACTTATATGGGGTTTTAGCTACTACTTTACTTAGAACTCGGTTAAGGATATACACTGCAGTCTTTAAAGCTACCCCCCAAAGTGATTCTAGTAAAGAAGAATGATTTATCATGCTTCTAACTATATCATTTAGGGTTCTATTTCATCTTTCAGCTACACCATTTTGGCGTGGAGTCCCAGATATGGTGCATTAAGGAATGATATTACATTCTGCTAAATATCTCACAAAAGGTCTTGGACATTGTTCACCTGATCCATTATATCTACTATAGTATATGATCAGATTTTACGACTTTAATTTTCTTACCAAATTGATTTTCAACTTAAGCTTTATAGGTCTTGAAAACATCAGGATTAGAACTTCTCATGTATCAAGTATAAGAACCCATAACAAGAGTAATCATCTATGAAAGTAATTAAATACTATTAACTGTTCTAAGAAGCCATAAGGAGTGGACTATAAATATCAGTATAAATTAATTTTAAGATGCTTGAACTCCTGTTGGCACCAACTTTCTTTACATTTGTTTGTTTTCCCTTAATGGAATCAATACTTGTTTTAAAGTCCAAAAAGTTAAGGGAATCAAGAATTCCTTCTAACATAAGTCTACGAATTCTTTGCTAAAAAATATAGCCCAAACGCTTCCGTGCAATAACATGGAAGAATTCTCATTAATTAATTTGCGGTTTATAATACAATTACTTATATATAGGGTTTCATTAATATGTGAGTCATGAACATCCAATTTATATAGATTATCAATTAAAGAATTGGTGCCAATAATATTTGAATATTGAAAGAGACTAAACTTTCCATTTCTAAATTAACAAGAATAACCATATTTGTCTAAATAAGGAATAGAAATAAAATTCTATCTAAATAACGATACATAAAATGTCTCTTGCAAGTCCAAATAACAACCAGATTTTAAATGTAATCTAAATAATTCAATGGCCTTAACTGGTGCTTTATTGCTATTGCCTACATAGATGAATCTTTCAGTATCAACTGGCACTCAGCTTTTTAGACAACCTTGCATTGTCACACTTATGTGAGTATTTACACCTATATCTATCCATACAAAGTGTGATTTGATACTATAGCCAAATTAACTTCAAAATAAACAGAGTTGAGAAGTTTACCCTTTTAACGAGCCAATTATCATATTTGGAATAGTCCTTCTTCACATGTCTAGCTTTCTTGCAAAAGTAATAGGTTATAGCATTATCCTGTTTCCATTATACCTTAGGTTGTAAAGTCCTATTATTTGTAGTTCCTTTTCCTTTATAATTCCTTTTCCTTTTCTTGTTGGCAGCATTGTCATGAAAGGAAGTAGCTAAGTGAGCACTTTCTATTTTCTCTTGATTCAATCTTTCTTCCTCTTGGACACATTAAGCAATGAGCTCACTAAGAGTCCATTTTTCTTGTGTATTATAATTTATCTTAAAAGGATTAAATTGTCCAAAGGAGAGATTAAGACTAGGTGCACAAGAATGTCATCAGACAGCTCTAATTTAATGCCCTCAGTCTAGCAACAAGATTAGACATCTCCATAATGTACTCCCTTATATTCCCTTTGCTTTTGTATTGCATTAAAACTAGCTTAGAAAGAATGATGCTCGTTTCAACCTTTTCATTACCAGCGAGAATCTGTCTATTATTTAGCTCAGGAACTTCTTATTATTTTCTTCTGCTAGCATTACGCCTTTGATGGTATCCGAAATTGAATGCTTCATGATTATTAGACTTATGCAGTTAAAACTCTCCCATTTTTCATAAAGTGCCTTTCTTGTAGCAATCCGCTATCAATAGGGGTGGGAGGTTCTTCCAACTGGATCACATAGTCTAGATCCATACACCCAAGCACAACGGTAATGTGCTCCTTCTATTTCCTAAAGTCAGTGCTATTAAGTACTAGAATGTTGTTTAAGTTGGTAGATATAGAAGAAGAATTAACTGAATCCAGAACAAAATAACAAACTCACAATTAATAAATATGCCATTTAATCATGCATATACACAATCAAAAAGAAAAAAATTAATTGCATGCATATACACTCGTGGCACAGGATACAACAAATGGGTCATTATAAGATACCAAATATAACATTATAATTCAGTCTTTGGACAAAAATAACAACTTGCAAGTGGTATTTTTAAAAACGGTTAGCAAATATTGATAATAAATCCTGCCAACAAAATACCTTTTTTTGGACCGATATAATGCATGCATAAGTAAATATAAAAATTATAACATATCCACTATCATATGTGTCTATGATTTGGCCAAAAAATAATCTTTTTTTGGGCCGATTATTTTTTGCATAGATTTAGACACAACAAGTTTAATTTCTTTAATAAAATCTACATATTTCAAAATAAATAAATCAGCATAAAAGAGGTCACTTTAGTGACATTTTATTTCAATTTAATTTATTTTGATATAGTGAATCTTAATTTGTAGGAATAAATAATAAATAATTTTTTTGTTAAAATCAACAGTTAAAGTCAAAATAGTCAAAGGTCAAAGCAGTGAAAGGTCAATAGGTTAAAGTCAATAGATTATAAGTCAAAACAGGCCAAGGTTGGACCTGGTTAAAACAGTCCAAAGAAAATGAGATTAAGCCTAAAATCTAACTTGATGCCATGTTTGGCCCTTATGGTAAGACTTAGCAAATCTTCAATTAAATTAGTCTTTGCAATGGTAAAAAGAAAAATGTATTTATGTCTCTTCCTTTCTTACCGCCAGATTCTCTAACTCGTATAAAACCAATGACTTTCTACTCTTTTTATTTATTTATTTGTTATTATTACTATTTTAATTGAATATATAAAACAAAATCAACTGCAAGTCTTATGCCAAACAACAGCTAGTTTAACATCTTTTATTCAAAACCAAACTTGTTGATCCATGCAAATCAAAACCATAATACATAACCATTCATAACCATAATACAAGATTACACATAAATAACCATAAATATATGATTACCTACAAAAATTTAATTGAATACAATTCTTTACGACAAGAATTCTTATATTAACAAAATAAGAAAAAAAAAATTTTTCAATGATTTGATACGAGTGACTCTGATACCACTTGTTGAAAAAATTAAATAAAACTTTAATAAAAAAAACATTCCATCTAACCCAAGATCTTATGTTAAATTATTAAGAAAAAATTGATCAGAAGCATGCTTGAATTCATTGAGACTCGGTAGCTTGAGGTTGTTAGTCTTTCACGTTTAAATTTTTTTGACAAAGAGAAAATCTTAATATCACTCAAAGATGCGATATGAGTGAATATTACATTATGTTTAGATTGAAGACTTTAACCTATTTATATGTATAATTTTTTTTTTTAGGCCATCTTTAAAATAAAATAAAATAATTAATTGAGTTTCTACACATTTTAAATCATACCAATTAAGAGATAACTTAAAAGTTAAATAATTTAATTAACTTAATTGATCACTCTTAATGAGCTGATAATTAGATAACACATATAATGTACTATAAATGTTAATATATAGGCTCACATCAAGAAATTTTTTCAACAAGTAATGCCGAGTGCACATTTATTTTTATTTTTATTTTTATTAGTAATTATTATAGAGAAAAATAAAATAATAATTTTACACTTTACTTGAAGTTAATATTATTCTTAGTCTAAATGATATTTATATTTCCAATTTTGAAAATAAGGGTCAAGCACATCTTCAAATCTAAAAATATATGTTTGTGAGACTCCTGTTAAAAATTTTCATCTGCTTTGTGATTTGATTGTCTTTGACTATTGTAATGACACAAATACGTTTCACATGGCTACTTGATTTTTGGCTAATTTGAAGTAGAGAAATAATGGCCAATATGCCTTATAAATAATAATGAAACCTTTCTTTATTGTAAAGGTGAATATATCATTTTGAATATCCACACAATCAATTAATGTATTCAACAATTTTAATAAAAAATTTCAACATATTTTAATCAACTATAACCAATTTAAGCAACTTAATGCTTTTCACATTAATAACTATTAATTTACCACACAATTAATTAATGTATTCAACAATTTTAATAAAAAACTTCAACATATTTTAATTAATAATAACAAGATTTAAGCGACTGAATACTTATGACATTAATAACTATTAATTTACAAAATTTGGTTACTTAATATAATACATTAAAGTAAAAAAATTAAAAAATTAAAAAATTTTGAAAATGGAAATAATTTTATTATAATTAAATTTTTTTAAATATTATGTATTTAAAAATAATAAAGAATATTAACAACATAACAATTATATAAATATATTGTCATATTAATCATTAAAACTTACCTCAATGGCTAGGAGATTACTCTCTCAATTGAAAAGGCACGTCTTCGAGGACTAAGATTTATTCTCATCATATAGTGGGATCTTTACCACTCATAGAGTTCATTATCCACTTTTTGTGGAGACAGTACTAAATTCATTCAATTAAAATTCTTTTTTCTTAATATATTATACTTGTAATACGAAAATATATACATATATTGTCATATTAATTTATATAAAAAATTTTTGTATATCCTAAAAATAATTATATATATAAAATTTTTAATTTTAATTTTTTGTAAAAAGTTAAAGTTTCATGAATCGACTCCAAGTGGCCCAAATAATTCAAGTAAACAAACAAAACTTCGAAAACGAAAAGCCATCAACTTTATTAGTGAAAATTATTAGCAATCAAATATAAAGAAAGACTTTGAGGATAAGAAATTAGTTATTGATAAGGGCAAGACAAGGACTCATTTGCATTATTGAAGCCAAAGTCTACAAATTTTCGTTTGTTAGTTAATATATTCATCAAGTGGATAGGTGTAAAAAAGATAAGGAGATTTCGTGATAGATATGGAAGATTCGACATTCGTCTTTATGGAACCAAAAGGACAAAACTATACAGAAAGAAAGCAACATTCCATTAACTTTCTGCAAAACAAAAAAAGACTTCAGTGCTGGGAGCTGAACGGACTGATTAAGTCTTAGAGTAAAATGTGGCAACGTTAATCATAATTATGTACGAACTTTATTACAGTGGTGACTACGTACCATTGATGGTGATGCTAGTGTGCATTTCCTTTTATTTTTATGAGTAATTATTGCAGAGACAAATCAAATAAAATAATAATTTTACATTTTATTATCATAATTATCTAATGTTAATCCTAAGACTAGTCCTAAAACGAATTTATTTTGTAACTTAGCCAAGTATTTTTGTAATTTTACATTTTTATATGAACTAATCTTGAATATATATATATACAATTATTACGTAACCTTTTATCATTTTATTCTAAAAATAAGGTCATTAAAACACGTGTTAAATTAAACTAACAATTAAAACCACAATTTTCCAACTCAAAACAAATTAAAAGGAAAAAAAAAAACTTGAGAAAGATCAAGATCAAGGCCCTTGAAATTAAATCAAAAATCCATATTTGTTGACTTATATCTATTAGTCAATAATTTTGAATGAATACAGCAAAATACAAGAAAAATTAAATAAAAAATTTACTTTTTCTTACAGATAAAAAATGTCAAAGAATACTATGTTTACAAGAATTGAAAGAAAAAATCACAATAACTATTAAAATAAAATAATAAAAAAATTAAGGAAAAGTAACACGTGCCTGAATTTCTTAAACAATTTTTTTGTTTTTTAAAGAAAAATAAAATATTAAAACAATTATTTTTATTTTTTAACTCACTATTTTTTTAAAAATTTTTACCATCGACAAAATAAAAAACCAGAATAATAATAAAATTAGGAATTCACAAAAATAATTGTTATTTTATAAATAAAACATATCATAAGTTTTTTCTAATGTAACAATATTGCTTTTAGACCATTGGTCATAAAACTAGTAAGTCATTTAAGATTCTAAGTAACAATAGAAATTAAAGATTTAAACCTTTCGTCAATGAGATTTTTTACTCTTATTTAAATATTTTTCAATTAAAAATAACGACAAATCAAAATTTTATATAATTTAATAAAATTGGTTTTATTGTAAAATTTTTCCTCGGATAAATGTCACTTCCCCTAAAGTTTGAAACAAGTTCTCTTACATTTAACAAGTACTTACTTTCCTTATCATTAAGTAACCATTAGTTTTTTTAATGGAATTTCGGACATTTTTTTGAATTTAGCAGCCATGAATATAAAACTTGATTTTAATATACACAAATATAATTAAGCTTAGTGCAATATTTGAAGTTAACAAGTCACTTTATAAATACAAATATTTTTTTTATGATTAAAATACATCATGTTAGTTGAGCAGATAAAATCTCTTCTACAATATAGGAGATTTGATATTCAAACCGTTCACACCATATTAGAAACATTTTTGGTTTATTTTGTTCTAAAATGATTTTAAATCAAATATAAATAATTGTTTATTGTAGGAATTATTTCAATAATTTGGTAAGTACATTAAAAAAAGTAATACCACATCTCAAGTAATTATTCTTATTTTTTTCTCATCAATTAAATGATAAATTTTACAAATTTTGAAATTATGAAGCTCTAGGTGCAGACAACAACAAAAAAAAAAAAAAGAATATCCACAACCCTGTCCAATTGATAAAAGATTGTAAGCCCAAAAAAAGCCCACCTCTTTTTCTAATTAATAGAAACCGTATAATTGTTTAAAGTGAGAGACGTGAATTATTAGTCTATTAGATGTAATTAATTTCAATTAATCGATATTTAATTTTCATTCATAAATTCAAGAACTATTATTATACCGAAATTTCTTTTCAATACTAATAATTCAAATGTATATTTCATAATTTAGTAAATATATATTCAACTACACCTAAATGTATAAAAGCATTTTGAGATAAACATAACTTATAAAGAAAGCCAAAACAAAAGCTGTTAATTTTAACGTAAAAAAAAAGGAATATACACTTTATCAAACAAATTGAAGAACAATTCCAAATAGTACAAAATTAAGTAAAACCGTAAAAATAATGCTAGAAAAAACAAAACATTTTTAAAGTAATTTTTGAATTGATCAGAAAATTTAAACTCCATAATATAAATGCTCTACGTTTTGTCTGCAATAAACAATACTGAGAATCAAGACTGCTACGAATATTTCAGGCAAAATCTTGATGATAATATTATTTTTTTCCCCTGTAATGCATGGTTATAAAATACATGTCATTCCTACAAAATAGCACCCACGCCTGTTCTTCTACAATTACATTTCACAGTGAATTTTCCTGTGAAATTTGACAAAGCCAATATAGGTGCTTTAGTCATAACTTCCTTTAATTTTTTAAACGCAATCTCGGCAAGTAATATCCAAGCAATGTAGTGATGGAGCGCCTGTAAGGTTTGAGGGGGCCCTGACCCCCTGGCCGTCACAGATTTTTTTTTTTAATATTTTATCATAAATATTTATATTTTTTATCCCATTTTTCAATTTATATAAATTTTAACCTTTTGAAACATTCTCATTTCATCTTTTAGTTTATTAATTATTTTTAAAATATCTTCTAATTAACTTTATTTTTTAATCATTTTACTCAACTCTCTTTTGTCCCTCCTAATTTTCTAATTTTGACTCTACCCCTAAAGTAAAAGAACCCTTTCGTTACATGTTTCAAAAAGGTCTAATTATTTTATCAAAGTTTTGAATGAATTTTCGGTACTAATCCGTTAACCCAAAAAATTCACTTATGACTCAAGTATAGCAAATTTAGACCAATTAATCATCATGATAACCTTGCTAGAATCTATTATGACGCCTTCGTCCGAAATTACGTACCTAAGATAATAAATGTGTCTTGAACCAAACTAACACTTTTTTCTTTTTAACAAACAACTTCTTAGTTCTAAATACAGATAACACAATTTAAAAATGGTGAAAGTGATCATCTTGAGTTTGATTGTATATAATTATATAATAAAAAGTTACTAATACAATCTTACATAAGTAATCTCGAAATACCTCACTCATTAACACCTGCAATGTAGACGAAATATTGGAGAGGCTAAATGACATTACCTGTAACTCATAATACCCATGACGGGTTTTAAAAGCTATCTTGGCGGTATCTTTGTCTACTACTCGAATTTGATGATATCTACTTCTTAAATCCAATTTTGACAATTTTTTAATGTCATGCAACTCATCTACCAGCTCCTCAAATACTGAAATTGGGAATCGATCCTTGATGATAATCTTGTTAAAGACGCAATAGTCAACAAACATGCGTTTTGACCTATCATATTTTGTTTAATAAGTTTACTATAGATGAATAAGGTCTATTGTTGGTAGGGTTGGCAATTCGGGTTCACGAGTCATGTTCGCATCATGTTAAATAATTAATTGTGTCAGCAGCCCTCAACTTGAACATGACCTGTTTATTAATCGTATCAAAAGTCTTCAACTCGAACACGATCTATTTATTAAACGGGTAACACGACACGACCCATTAACCTATTTATTAATTAAATGATTGTGTTGAATTGAGTCGTTTATTATTCGGCTAATCAAGTTGACCTATTAACTCGTTTAATTTAAATGAAAAAAATTGTAATTGTGCAGAATCAAACCCAAAACCTTAATTTAATACAATTTTAACAATTGAGCTATGATTATATTTTTATTTAAATTGTAAATGCATTATCTATTCATATCACATTTTAAGTTTTTTTTTTATATTATAATGTTAACTTATTTTATGTAGAATTATATTTAAATTGTGACTGCTAAATTATTCAAGTAATTAACATAAAATTATTTAATGAAAAGTATTTTTAAATTAAAAAATTACTAACAATAAAAAATTAAAAAATTAAAATTATAATGCATTGCATTTATTTCTTTTCTTTTCTTTTTTAATTTTTACAATAAAAATCAAAGAAAAAATAGAAAAAATTTAAATCTCTTGTTTTTTTGTATACTTTTATTATCTAAAATCATATTGTAATTGTTAGTGAATATATATTTAAGCTTGACAACAATGAATAAGTGAGTGAAATACTCACTCATTAGTTTCAAAAAAGGAAAAAAAAAAAAACTATAATGTTCAAACCTAATTATAACTAACATAAGCCTGAATTTGTCAATATATAAATAGCACTTATTTATTTAAATTTAAATATACAAATATATTGATTTTTTATTTATAAAATTTTCTATTGTTTATTTTGAAAATTAAGTTATAATGCTCAAATTTAATTACAACTAACACAAAATAAAAATTTTATTTAAATATAATTAATGAAACATTCTTATTTAACTATCAATGACAAATTAACAATATTATTTAAAGTTAGAATGTGATGCTATTTAATTTTTGTAATACATTAAGTAGTTATTAATTTTCATACTATTATTAATGTAATAATTATGAATTAACAAGTCAAGTATCACATAAGTTATTAAAATTACGTATATAACGCAATATATTTTAACTAATTATGTTGATACACTTTAGTTAGAAAATTAAATAAATATTAGCAATTAAATTTGAAAGTTTTTAAAAAATGACATACTAATCAAGTGGTATGTCACATCTATTTTTTTATTGTTCGATAAATTTATTTTCTTTGCACAACTATATTTTAGTTGACCATTACAAATAAGTTAAAATATTTTATTTTAAGTTAAATATCTTAATTACAAAATTTAAGTAAAACATTTTAATGTTATTTTATTTATAATTTATAAGTAATTAATTTTAAATATTAAATTAAAATAAATACTTTTAAGACTATTAAAAGTAATTTAGTAAAGAGGAACAAAACTATTTTATATAAATAATGGGCCTACAAAGTTTACCAAGTTGTAATTGTGGTTTAGTGGTAAAAGTCTCACTAATTTATTATAGAGTCCTAGGTTTGAATCTTACTCTTTGCAATTGAAATTTTTTATATTGAATAGTCAAACTCTTCAAGTTAAACGGGTCAATTCGATTACCTGCTTAACCCGACACGATTACTCGTATAAATAGGTTGGCAGGTTAATCGGGTTAACCTAATATAATTACTATCTTAATAGTAACCATATCATAAATGAGTTGACTAGTTGAGAAGATTAAACTCGGACATGACCCGATGTCATAAATGAGTTGACGGGTTAAGAGTTGACGGGTTGAGAAGATTAAATTCGGACACAACCCGATTAATAAACGAGTGACACAAATAGTAATTATGTCAGTTTTACTCAACCCAAACCCGTAAAATTCGTGTCGAGTTCACAGGTCGTGTCCAATTTTGCCACCCCTAATTGTTGGGTATAATAACTCCAATTGAAAGCATTTTAGCCACCAAACCCTTAACCTTAGCCTTTTAATAATGCGGATAATGATGTGGCTTAACGCAAACGAAAGAACTCCCTAGCATTAGTGATATCTTATGATTATGCATTCAATGTGGAGACGTAACCTTGAATTCTTTAAATACATCCTAAAATTCAACCAAAAGTTGTTGAAGTCTATTATCTTCGTGCTTGTTTGCATATTTTGGAAGTGGCTTCCTAAATGAGTACATTTGAAGAAATAAGACATTTTTCTTCTTCTTCCTTACTGCATGCTTGAACTTAAAATCCTTACTCAATTGATCTTTTGAAATAATCATTCCTTGGAGCGCAACTTTCTTACGTTCAATTTTATGCATTATTTGCAATCTTGTAGAGACCATAAAGTTGGGCCAGGTATTATGTAGTATTGATACAAAAATCATATTTCGAAGAAAGAGATAAAAGCAAAGCTAATTTAATAAAACTATTTATATTATTTCTAGTAATCAATATAACAGCTTAGTCCACCAGGAATATTGTCTGCTTTAGGTATACAGCCTATCATTGTTATGTTTTTAGGTTTTTCAAGCCAAAAAACATATAATAAGGGTTAGAATATGCTGACTTATATACCCAGTATTTCTCCTGCACTTTGTTGATGAGACTTTTGCTAAGGTATCATAGATACCCTTTTTGGGACTTAGCGTCCTTGCTAAAGTTTGCCCACTATAGATAAAAAAGACATGTGGAAGATATGTAGAGTGGCTCTGATATTAATTGTAATGGCTCAGTCTACTAGAAATATTGTGCACTTTTGGCATATAGTCTGTCATGGTTTTATTTTTGGGCTTTTCAACTTAAAATGTGTCTACTGAGGTTTAAAGCTTATTGAATTATATACCCAACATCTCTCCTGTGCTTTATCAATGTGGAATTTGTTTAGGGTGTTACATACACTCCTTTTTAGGACTTAGCATTTTTGCTGAAACTTGTACTATTATCATTCAAAAGTGCAAATAGAGTGGGTTTGATACCATGTTTGCAAGACCCTAAATTCGACATTTACCAAAGAGACGCCAATTAAGGTGCTATGAAAAATTTTTAAACTTCCAAAACAAAACCATATCTTAAAGAACACAATGCTATAATACTAATTATAATGACATAGTCCACTACAGATATTATTCACTTTAGGCACACAACCTATCACGGTTTTCTTTTTGGCCTTTCCAACCTAAAACGTATCTACTGAGGGTTAAAGTATGCTTACTTATATACGTATCATTTTTCTTGTGCTTTTCTGACTTATATACCCATAACCTCTCATATGCTTTTTAGATGTAGGATTTGCTTAGAGTGTCAAATAGATAATTTTAACAACCCAGTCCACTAGTGATATTGTCTGCTTAAGATAGACAGCCAATCATGACTTTATTTTTAGGCTTTTTAACCCAAACTGTGTCTACTACGGGTTGGAACATGCTGAATTATATACTTAGCATCTCTTTCATGCTTCATCGATATGGGATTTGCTTAGGGAGTCCTATACACCTCCCTTTGGGGCTCAATGTCCTCGCTAAGGTTTGCCCTGCTATGTCTTAGAGGACATGCAAAGTAGTTCTATACCAATGTAATAACCAAGGCAAACAGAGATATTATTCGTTTTGGGCACACAGCCCTTCACAATTTTATTTTTACCCAAAATGCATTTACTGAGGGTTAGAGCATGCTGACTTTTATACCAAGAACTCTCATGTACTTTACCAATATAGGATTTGTTTAGGGTGTTAGATATAAACCTTTTTAGGACTTAACATCCTGACTAAAATTTGCCCCACCATTGTTTAAATGCACACGCGAGTGGGTTTGATATCACTTTTACAATACCTAAAATTTAATGTTCACCAATGTGACGCCAAACTAAGGTGGTAAGAAAAACTTCCAAACTTCTAAAATAAAGGCTTATCTCAAAGAACATAATGTTCTGATGCCAATAGTAACATCGCAGTTCACTGGAGATATTATTCGCTTTAGACATACAACATGTTATGGTTTTTTTTTTTTTTTTTTTTGACTTTTCACCTTAAAATGCATCTACTCAATGTTGAAACACACTGACTTATATACCAATCATCTTTCTCATACTTTGTTGATGTGGCATTTGCCTAAAGTGTCACATAGATAATTGTAATAACCCAATTCACTAATGATATTGTCCGCTTTAGACAGACAGCTTGTTACAATTTTATTTTTAGGCTTTTCAACCTAAAATGTGTCTACTGCAGGTTGGAACATGCTAAACTATATACTTAACATTTCTCTTATACTTTATCAACGTGGGATTTATCTGGGGGTCATGTATACCCCTATTTGGGAATCAATGTCCTTGGCTGAGGTTTGCCCCGCCATAGCTTAACAGGATATGCAGTGGCTTTAATATTGATTGTAACAGTCAAATTCACTAGTGATATTGTTTACTTTGGGCTTACAGCCTGCTACCGTGTTGTCTTTGCGTATTTCAACCAAAAACTCTTTTACTAAGAGATAAAACATGCTGACTTATATACATCTCTCCCAAGCTTTATCAGTATGGGATTTGCTTAGAGTGTTACATACACCCCTTTAGGACTCAATGCCGTCGCTGAGGTTTGCCCCACCACTATTTAAGAGTATACGCAGAACTGCTTTAACACTATATTTGCAATAATTCAAAATTTGACATTCACTAAAGTGATGCCAAACAAGGGTGTTACGAAAAATAAATCCCAAAACAAAACCTCATCACAAAGTACGTGATGCTCTGATACCAATTGTAACAAAACAGTCCATTAGAAATATTGTCTACTTTGGTTACACAACTGCCATGGTTTTGTTTTCGGACTTTTAAACTTAAAAAATATGTCTATTAAGGGCAAGAGCATGCTGACTTATATACCAGCATTTCTCTTGCGCTTTGGTAATGTGGAATTTACTTAGAGTGTAACATAAATAATTATAAGAGTCTAGTTTACTAGAGATATTGTTTGCTTTGGGCACATAATCATAGTTTGTTTTTAGGCTTTCAAATGAAAACGCATTTGCAGAGGGCTATAGCGTGTTGACCTATATACTTAGCATCTCTACCATACTTTAGCATTATAAGATTTACCTATGGTGTTACAAACACCTCTCTTTGAAATCTGTATCCTTGCTGAGGTTTGCCCCACCATCGTTTAAGAGCATATGCGGAATGGCTCTGACACCATGTTTATAACACCTTGAATACAACGTTCATCAAGGTGACACTAAACTAGAGTATTATGAAAAATCTTATCTTTAAGAATATAATGCTTTGAAACCAATTATAACAACAGAGTCTACTAGAGATATTCTCCACTTTAGGCATATAGATTGTCACGGTTTTATTTTCAGCTTTGTAACCCAAAACTAGTCTAATGAGTGTTGGAGCATGCTGACTTATATACCTAGTATCTCTATCATATGTTGCCTAAAGTGTCACATAGATAATTGTAACAAAGCAAGGTATTTCTTGTTTATAAGTAATGATTGTTTCAACAAAGCTATGGGTGTCTATGGTAAGGAATAAGAATCAAGTGTTTGAAAAGCCTAAGGTATACAAGAATTTAGTGGAGAAGCAAACTAGTAGAAAGGTAAGAAAGCTTAGAATCGATAATAGACTTGAGTTTTGCAATATTTTTTTCAATAAATATTATGAAAAGAAGGGATTGCAAGGCATAAGACTATAGGAATGACTTCTTTAGTAGAATGGCATTGTTGAGAGGATGAATAAAACTATACTAGAAAAACTTATATGCATGTTGCTATATTCAAAGCTCTCAAAAACATTTTTAATAAAGGTGGTGGATGTAGCAATTTATCTAACTAATAAAAGTCTTACTATGGCTTTAGATGGCAAGGCACCAAAACAACTTTGGTTTGGCAAACCAGTTGACTATGGAAATCTTAAAGTTTTTGGAAGTATGGCTTATGCACTCAAAAAACATGGAAAGTTAGAACCAAGATCATTAAAGTGTGCATTTCTAGAATACTCATTAAGGATGAAAGGATATAAGTTGTGATGTCCAAGTCTAAAAAATTGTATAATTAGGTTTAATGAAAGTCAAATGTTGAATTCCCAAGAAAATGCACAAAAAGAGGATAAAAAAAATGGATCTTTAAGCTCAAGGATAGCATACTAAGAGCGTAATCACAGAGATTCAATGCAAGGTTAGTGGCAAAAGGTTTTACTAAGAAGGAATAAGAAGATTTCAATGAGATATTGTCACCATAAATTGTCAAACTCGCATCTATAAGAGCATAGTTGGATAGCTACATATCTAACACATCTGCCTTAATTAAATCTTATAAGCCACTAATGAGACAACTGACCTGGTGATTCTTAGGAAAGTGTTTCGCCTAAGACAGTCATCTCTCAAAATGAGTTTGATAATCGCAAATATACCCATTATATTGTAGTTTGGTTTATTTGCCAAAAGAAACTTTGAATCTTTTTGCTCCAAGCCTTTAATTCAAGCCATTCTAAAATTACAACCAAGTCATCATTCCCTTCTTTTGCTTAAGTAACTGACACCGTAATTGAGCATTCGCCAATAAAAACCTTCAAATTTTATTGCTCCAAACCTTTAATTCAAGCCATCTTGAAATTCCAATCAAGTCATCATTCCTTTATATTGCTTGAGTAACCCATACTGTAATTAAGCATCTTCATTTATCGTGTTGTTAAATTCAAAAGATTACACCCTATAAAACCAGCTAGTTGCATCTTCTTCTCCATTGAAACGAGGGATATCAATTTTGGCAAACTTTGAAATATATAGCAACTCTTGAAGGTGTGCCTTGTTGGTGCTCCTACGCCATTTAGTAGGATATTGAAGTGGTGCCACTGAATTTTCTCCATCCTGATCTGGCTGAATATTATTTCGTGAACTCAACTATATAGAGAGTTCATTAAGCTTTTCAAAAATTTGTTGTTGACCTGCTCTAAGAGTTTTTCTGTCCTCTAATTTCTCCGTTCATGAATCCATGCCCTCTTTGATACCATTGTGATAAGTATCAGAATTAGTTCTTTTGTTGTTGTTAAAATTTATGGTAAGAAGAGAAGATTATAACAAGAAAAATTCCAGATTAACTATAAGGACCTTTGTCTCAATAAATTTTATAATGAATTAAAATTGATGATCTCTCCAATTGACACTTTTATGATTTATTAATAGCCAATACTACACAACCTCAATGAAAGTTGAATGAAATAGAGCATAGAATCCAAGTTAACAGAGAAGACTAGGTCTTCACGACTTATCTAGTCTAACATAACAACCTTGACTGAATAGTTGAAGATACAACTCAACTACTTTAACTCTCATATCACTATTGAAAGTTAGGGAATTGTATTATTACTCCACTAAATAAAATTAATTTGAATTAATCAATATTTAATTTTCAGTCATAATTTCAAGAACTAATAATATGCAAAAAAAATTTCATTAATATAATATAAATATATTGTTTATAATTTTATAAATTTATATTTAAACATTGATCTTCAACTACGCTTAAATATATAAGAACGTAAATTGTAAAGAAAGTTAAAACCAAGCTCTGATGTCTTCATCATTATTGGAATAGCTGTGATAGTGATGTCGATGGATTAAATCGTCTTCGTATTTTTCAAATCCAACAGACCCATTTCGATAAATCCATCGATTTCGTGGTCAATGATTGCGGTGTTGCAATGGTGGTGTCAAAGTTACATCTCCTTCACGGCTTCGTCATCCTTGTTCTTGATCCATTCCTTTGTTGGTTATCTCCATCATGAATGCATCAAACTTAGCTTCAAGCCGTTGCTTGAGATCTCTAATAGCACTCTACAAAGCTTTCATGTCGTGCTCACTACTACCAACTTGGTTGCTACTGTCCCCTTTGGTAGCCAGAGAGTTCAGGGTATGACCGTTGCTCTGATACCAAAGTAGCTGCGGAAGCACAATATGTCGAGAAGAATTTGTCTTGGAGAGATTAAGATTCTCGATCCTTCTCTCAGAACCAAAGAAAAGCTAAAGAAAACAGTTGAAGATTTTGTAGGAAAAAATTATCTTGTTCTATTTCTACCTCCTCAAATAGACAGGATAACCCTTTAACGTCAAAACTTACAGAACAATTGGTTTTGCATTATAGTTAAAAGCACCTAAAATTCTAAAAATGTACAAAATATCAAATGAGGCAAAGTTTTTAAAAAAAAAAAAAAACATCTGTAAAGTTGACTACAAACAGCAAATAAGGCTTAAACTTGCTGCATCGTTAACTTTGCCAATACTGAGATTGAAGATAGAATATATGGAAATTCGAGATTGATTGACTAGTGAAGAAAGGCAAAGAATGGATTTTGTTCAATGATTTTGAATTTTCTCCTTATCTTGCTTTTCCATGCTGCCCATTCATGATGTGGCTTCATTCTGGATTCTGATCAAAGCATTGCGACATTTTGACCTAGGGGCTTGGAGCTTAAAATGGATGGGAAATACTCAAGTAAACATTACAGTTAATGGATATGAAGACGAAAGCAAACGCTACGGGCTCTCCTCAATCTACATGTGATAGCCATAGGATCTTTGATATTGTGAATAATAACATGTACAAGAGTGATTACTTGAGACTTAAATAGCTTGGGAGGCTGGAATTTGGGTTGCAAAAGGTAGATAACTTTACTGATTTGGCCAATTCTAGCATTATGCCTATATCTTAATTAGAATTTTTTTCATTTTAATTTTAACTATCATTTATAAGTTAAAAAATTAAAAAATTTATTATATTATAATATATATTAAAAGGTTTGAAATTTAGATATTATTATTTTATAAAAAGACATATATGTAGCAACAACAATAATAATAATGGTATGTAACAGAACTGTTCAACTTTTTTGATACTTTAATTAAATGCTTGAAAATAAATTTATATTGCAAATTCAAAATTAAAAGCCAAAAGTTTAGGTTTCGAGGGGTTTCAATTTTTGTAACCAAATTATTCATACATTCTAATGAATTAAATGATTTTTATTTAATATTTATGAATTGTGATATTTTTAAAGCTTTTAGACAAATTAATTAATTAAAATAAAGGGTTTTTATTTGTATTGTTGATAGTAAATTTAAAAATTTTTCAATTTACAAGTGATAATTAAAATGAGAAGATATAATAAATAAGAGAAAAAGTAGGAGAGACATTTTATAATTTACAAAATAAAAAAAATAAAGATTTTAAAAGCATAAAAAACTTTAATTAATAAATAAAAAGTATTTATTACATTTTATTATAGTCAATCTCCATCTTTTACATATTCTTGATCTAAAAGTTAATGAAAGATACAAAAATGTTTGTAATCTTAGGTCCGTTCATTATATTCAAAACTCTACCGGCTTCATTGTACTCCCAAATTTAGCAGCAGCCTCGAAGTTAGTAAGAAACACCTGCAGAACATTGACAGAAACAAATAGTTGTACCAACATTATGCTTTTGCAATAAACATGAAAGAATCCTTCCCCGACAGATGTTCATAAACTACGATTACAAAAAATAACCAGAAGGAAAAAAATAGTCATGTTCTCACTGAGGTGTATTAGGTTGGCTGGCAGCTCCCATTAGTTGTTGAAACATCTTTCTCTCATTTATAGGATCCATTCTAAGGGGGAAAGACATAAGAAACATTATGATTTTGCCCATATATTGTGTTTTATTCATTGAGTAGCATAAGAACACAATACAACTAACCTTGATTAATCTCATCAACAACTGTAAATGTACAGCTCGTCAGATCTTGAAGAGAAACTAGATAAAGAATAAAATCTTTAACTTTAGCTTTGCCTTCCAACATACTCACCACCGAAGACATCAAAGGCCTACTGTAAAATTTAGAAGAATAAATAAATGACCATCTCAATTTGTCCTTGAAAAGCAGAAAAAAATGTGGGAGTAGAGGTAAATTTATTGCCATTTCATAGCAAACTCTTCTTTGGGATTTTATAAAGCATTCAAATGGTATGCCATAATAAAACCAAACCTCAAGAAATTCTTTTTCAAGTTCAAGAGTGACGACAGCAATTGATTTTATATGTCTTATGGCATTTGATAATTCTTTTCGATAATCCTCTACCTCTTTTTTACCTAAGGAAGAAATAAATAAGTTAGACAAAAAGAATAAAGATAAATTTTACATATTTTTTTTCTAATACAAAGGTTTTTAAATATTTGATTTCACTAAAATATGTATTGAAATCCATGTTTAAAAGTCTTACATTTTTTTTTTCCTTAAAGCAAAATCAAAATTTAAAAATATTGCATTTCTCCCCCGAAAAGGTCTTGCATTTTCTCCTCTATAAGTAATATCCAAGTTTAAAAGTCTTGCATTTCTCTACTCTAAGCAAAATCTAAGTTCAAAAAATTTTGCCTTTTGCCCTCTACAATATACATTTGTTTTACTTTAAAAAATTTTTGAATAATGTAAATTTTTTAACCTTACTCAAAAATTTTTCGAATGAGACAAATTTTTTATTTTTATTCAGACAAACATTTGAAGAAAAATTTTTTGCCTTTGCTCAACAAATTTTTTGAGCAAGACAAATTTTTTGGCATAATAGTTAGGTGAGGCTCATTTTTGTCCGAAAATATAATCTTGGATTAGTTTGGTGTAAAACATTGTAAGGGTGTTAGTTTGATAACTGACTATTTTAAAAAAAATTCTAAAATAAAATGAAGCTGCCGAGTGCTTGAGAGTGCTTCAAAAGTATTTTTAGGTAACATCGTGACAAGTTACAGTTTGGGGAAAGGCACCAGTGCAGTGCTTTTTTGACTAAAAGGCAGACGGGATATGATTTCTTTTTGGGAAAAAAAAATTGAAAAAAGGCGACACAACCTAGTCGAAGTAAATTGCGAAGCTTGCACCCACCTCTCTTAATCTCTGATTTATGAAGAAACGCAAGAAGCCGAGGCCTCTCACATTGATGAACTTTGTGCCTCATCTGAAGAAACCCAAAAGAACAAGCGCTATGAGTGCTAAGGACTGTTCATCCAGGTCTTTTCGAAAAGGTTCGAAGCAATTGGAGGCTATATTAGCCTTTTTCCAAAACAATCCAATGCATTCGAATTGGCCAAGCCAGCAAGCAGTACAGTCCACGCCGGTGTCTGTACCAAGTGCTTTGGCAAATCAGAAGAAAGGGAAGACAGTCTTTCTGTGGGGGCGATTCAAGAAATGTTTTAGTTAACCGGTATCTTAATTTTTACCAGCCCTGACTGCTATTCAGTCATGAAGTTTTTGCTATAATTTATGCAACAAATCAAGTGTTATTGTTTCAGTTTTCAATTTTGTGTTTCAATTTGTTTTAGTAAGAAGCATGTGTTTTTCCTTTTATCAGTGTTTCGCTGTATAATAATAATTTGAATTAATCTATTTGTACAATTTCAAATTATTTAGCTGACAAGATCTTGACAATATCATCATGCTGCTTCACTGCTTCCTTGCTAAGTTGATAGCGCATCATGAAATTAGGACACAACCTATGAAGCATCGCCTCGTTGCTGCTATCTCTTCATTTTCAGTAGATTTCCCCTTTGGGCATCGTCAATGATCTTGCTTACACATGTCAGCCACTTCTGGACATAGTCTTCATCTTTTCCCTCTTTTCTTTTAGCTTCATCGACCTTGTGCTGAATACTTATACTTTTATTCTTCAGTTTCCCGAGTTCTGACCGGAGATTCTCAAAGTTGCTTTTGTACTTCAGCAAATAATAAATTTCACGTTCTGCTGATAGAGCCAAATGTTAGGGATAGTGTTCTAGAAGTATATAATTTGTGTATTTTTAGAATAAATAAAATTGGTATTTTTTATACTTAATTATATTTATATTTAATATAAAAAAATCTTAATTTATTTATGTAATCATAACTTTGATATATATAAGTGTCATAAATGTAAGGGGATTAAGAGTATAGATAATAAATTGAAATAGTCCGTAATAAATTAATTAAAATTGAGTTCTGAATTAAATATTACTAATATGATTCACTAACATTAAGATTATGATAATTTTGTCCAGACTGTCAATGTAGTAACATTATGATAAAAACACTTTAATAATATGATTATATAGGACTATAATAAACATATTTTGAATTCTAATATAAATTACCTTATTAACTGATAATTTAAATAATTTCAATAGATAATTATATATAGATCAATTTTAATTCTGAATAGTTATAAACTTTTATTTATATTATTGAGTTTTTTGGGTTATTTGTTAAGATTTATTCTAAGAATAAGTTTAATATTTATATTTTGGAGATTTAATAGTATAAATAACTAGAAATGTAACACATAAATATGGAATCGATTCCATACTATTAGAAGTCAGAAAGATGATTCCCTTAAAATATTAATTTTGAAATTAAACAATTTGAGCACTTAATTTATAAATAGTTTATAAATTAACATTTCAGTAAAAAATTAATGAAACTTAAAAATAAAAATGTAATTAGAGAAGTAAAACAGAAAATTGACTTAATTCTAATTTTGGACTGCTTATGAATGGTTAAATTACATGAAGTGATTATATCAATAAATTATTAAAGTTTTCTAAATAAAATATATATAGAATTTGAAGAATTCAATTCTAGATTTTTAATAGAATAATATTGAAATTAATAAATTAGATTAGTTAATTAAAGAGTATAATTAATTATTTAAATTTATTGGAGGTTGAAATTGTAGGTGCATAGGTTTTCAATACCACCTCTTAGATCTGTGCAGTAAATAATATAATGGATAAAATTATTCTAAATATGTATATGTTTAGAAAATAGTTTTCTAGAATATATATTTTAATTTAGATTTAATTAATTAATTAAGAATTAATTAATAATAAAATATTTTAAGGCAAATATCTTTAATTAATATCCAAATAATTTAATTTAAGAAATTAAATGGATGAATTCTGATAGAGATATTTATCTTCTTTATCATTTCTTTTAAATATTAATTTTGAATTAATTAGATTTTCACTTCTGCTAGTTGTTTTACAAATTTAATTAATTTTATTTTAATTGAAATTATTACTTCTATTAGTAGATGTCTTACATATTTAATTAATTAATAAACGTTATTAATTAATTCAATTAAATTAATTTTATTATAATTAAAATTGTTTTAATTGACATTGAAGTGGTATCAAAGAAATATATAGGGTGGAAACCTTACATATAAAAAAAAAGAGTTTTTCTTTTAATGTGTGCTATAAAAAAAAATCAGTTTTTTTCTAAAGCGCCATCATATTACAAAGAAGCTCACTCTTCTCTCAACGGGAACTGCTGTAGAATTAGCTTGAAAATTATTGTTGAAAAAAATAACAGTAAAAGTATTTTAAAAGTACCAGAAATGATCTTTTCTTTTCTTTCTTTTTATTTTATATTAAAACTGTATACTTACATAAGTTTTATAACTCTATTGGTTTAATTTTTTGCTGTTTATTTGATAAAAATTTCCAACACCAAACACCTGGCAACTTTGGAAACAATAGAAAAAATGATATCCAGCATCTTCAAACTTTATTCTTTCCCACTTTTGCTCTTCTTTTAATTGACTAGTTAACGCAAGAAGGAGATGCTGAGACAACAGCATAACAAGCAAAACGAAATGTTGAAAACACAAGTGACAACACAAGCAGTGGCAGATCAGTTGATAAAAGGATGAAAAGTAGACAGTAATCAAGCAAGTGAAACGAAAGCAAAGCAAATAGAAAACTTGTTGGGAAGCAATCAAACAACAAATACTAGTGATTGCGATAGAAAGTTTCTCTGGATCAAGAACAAATGCAAAGAGCTAATGGAACTAATGGAAAAAGAACGGAATGTGTAAAAATACTAAGAGAGAAGGAGGGAGGAAATTAAGATAAAAATTATCTAAGCAACGATGAGCACAATAAGCTGTAGAAAAGTGTAGCCTTTGAGATCAAAAAAAGAACACATTCCGTAAGAACGCGAAGTTTCTTAATAAAAGTATAAAAATCTTAACTCATTGTTATAGATAGATTTTTGAACTTCTTCCTTTTAAAATGTTACATGAAATAATAGTAAAATATAAACACATTACACAAATTATTATATAAAGTTAAAAACTAATAAATAATATTGACAACTAGATAATCGTATAAAAAATTTGTAACATCAACTTGTATAAAAGAGATTGTATATCCTAAAACCTAATATATTATTTTTTGAATTTTAATTTATTTAAAAATTAAATAGAATTTTATGAATAAACTAAACAAACAAACTTTACAAAGCAAAAAGTCATCAACTTCATTAGTATAAATTATCAGCAATTAAATATAAAGAAAGACTTAAGGATAACATCAATAAACAACAAGACTAGGACTTGCTTGGATGTATTATTGAAGTCGAAGTCTAGAATTTTCGTGTCCTAATTACATATTTCAAGAGCGGAGGCGTGGAAAACAAAAGGAGATAGGGTGATAGGTGTCAAAGATTTGGCATTCATCTTTATAATATATATGTTTTAAATCATCGTGTCATTAAACCATAAGGACAAAACATATATAGAAAGCAACAATTCACCAACTGTCGGCAAACAAATATTAAAAATCAAATATATATTTATAAAAAAAGACTTGAGTGCTGAGAGCCGGGGCTATTGGTTCAAGTCTTTAAATAAATGCGGTAACTTTAATCAAAAGTATTTAATAATCTAATTGTGACTGCCAAGTGATAAAATAATAATTTTACATTTTACTAGAAGTTAATATTATTCTAAAGGCTATGCTATGACAAAGATTCGTTTTTCATAATTTATTTGTATGTTTTGTAATTTAATCGGCCAAATTACTTAGTAATTTTACATTTTTACTTGAGCTAATTGTTATGAGATAAAAATAAACTAGACAAGTGGTGGTACGTAAGTACATGGAGCTCCAACCGGTACTTATGGGATGATCCGCTCATGTTGAAACCCTCTTGACAATGAATAACTACTTAGCCAAGATCTTACCTTAAAAAGCTAAAAGGTATTCATATAAAGGGTGTCATGTAGCTATAACCAATGGTCGATAATGGAAAAGATGAAGTGAGTGTACCATACTCTGATATAATCCTAGATATCAATGGATCTGATCTTTAATATCTCAAATAAAAAAATATAAGAGTCCTCCAAGGTTTATAGCTGATCTAGTGGACCACCTGATGTTAGTAACAACAAAGGTGAGCTGTCCAACCTGAGTGAAGGATAAAATAGCTTTTGGATAACTGACAAGTGGACCTCGCCTGAAGTTTACAGTTTTTTAGCATTATAAAAAGGACAGCGAACCAGCTTATGACATATGTCAGGCAAAAGATAAGATAAGGGATAAGATATAAGGTACAAGATAATCTCAATTCTTAATAATGTAACACGTGGCAAGCAATCTTGAATAAGGCCATGAGAGCCAATCCTTGTTTATCAAGTGTCATAGTTTTATCTTTTTTAAGATAAAGATAAAATATTCAAATTTATTAAAATGTAAAAAGAGGGAAAAAGATTTAGGGCAATTTCTCTTGGCCAATCATGCAAACAAAAAGTCTCCTATATAAATTCATACCTTTCTCAATGTAAGGAGGATTCCTCTCTGTCGCTCTTTATATCTTCTAATCCTCTCTCTAAAGACAAAGAACCTTTGTCTTTTTCATGTGTCCATAGCATTTTAGTGTTGTTCATTACCCAATATAGTTGTATTTTATGGTTCTTCTATCACTTTTCTACAATCTTGATGTTTTCTTCACAATATTAACTCTATTTTGTCCCTCTTTTTAATAGATCATGGTTGTTATTTGCTCTTTTAACAGGCATAAGCCATATCACACTTTCTCTCTTAACAAGAAGAAGAATTTGCTTTGTTTCTAGTTTCCTTGAGACAACCTTAAAAACACATTAATGGTGATTTTTTGAAAGTTTATTGACTATTTTTTCTCCTAAAAGACCACATCTACTCCATTTTCATGTCTTTTGCGTGCACATTGGTTGATTTTTCCCTTACTACATGAATCTGCCTTGTATTTGTCATTTTGAGCTATAAAAGTCAAGTCTTAAATTTACTTCCTTAAGGTATTGACTTGAGTGTCAAAGTGGCCTCATTGAAAAATTTCCAGCGTCCTTCTTTTGACCGTGCTCTTTGTGGCAAGCGACTTCATTCAAATTAGGCCTAAGGTTAGCAAGGGTACAAGGTGAGGAAGGTTTGCAACAATTTGGCTTGTAACTTTGTGAAATATGAAAGGCTATTTCTTGGGCCTCTTCAAGATCAAGATAACGTCGAAATGGGTGCGGAACGCTGAGCTGAGAATGATGATTGGACAATCATGTCCAACTCAAATATCAAATTACCTAGTATCCCACTTCAGCAGGGTCAATTATTTTATCGCATTAACAAGCTTCAATAAACATTAATTGACATAGTTTACTCCAAGAATAGGATCATTAAGACACAAACTTAATATTAATGTCCTTCTAACTCAAAACAAGTTTGAAAAAAAAAAGGCTCGAGAAATATCAATACCCTTGAAATTAAATCAAAACTTGTTTTTGATAACATATATCTATTAGTGAGTAATTTCGAATGAATATAGGAATGCATAAGAGAAATTAAATTAAAATCCTACATTTTCTTGCAAATATAAAATGTCAAAGAATACTATTCTTACAAAAATTGAAAGAAAAAGTCACCATAAATATTAAAAAAAAAAGACCTTCAAAAATGAATCTCGGCGGCTTCCAAATTGTTATCAATGGGTATTACAACTCTTGGTGCTTTCATTAGCAATTTTGGTAGGCGAATAATGGCGGAGATGGTAGCATTAGCTGGTCGACAGTTTTGGTGGTTTTGTCGATGATTTTGGCGGCTTTCATTGTCATGTTTGTTTGTAAAAGGAGAAAGAAACGGTGTGATGGAGAGAAGAAATTAAAAAGGGAAATTTTTTAAAATAGTACTAATTGCTTTAAGTTTAAGTAAATAGTCCCTTGTAAAAAAGTTTTACTAACCTAGCCCAAAATATATTTCTTGTACTAAATTGTCATTAATAGCCCACTTCTTTTTTTTTTTTTTAACAAAAGTCAGTTTTTTACTTTTCTTATTATTCTGTACTTTGACAAACTTAAACTTTCATTAACTCAAACTTTTCTTTCCCTAAACTCGCATCTCTTGCTAACGATGGTGGTGGACGATAAAGACTGCAGCAACTGCAATTATGACAGCAAAGTTTTAGTAATCGGCATTAGGTGACTTATTTTACCATATAGGTACGTATTTTATGTGTGAATTAAAAACATTCAATCATGTGGATTTATAATCAATCTTATTTAGGTAGTAGAAAGTAATTAATTTAGTATTTAAATTATGTTGACTGGTTGTTGTATGAATATAAAGACATAGATGAATTTCAGGATATAAAGATGTTGTATGATTTGTACCAACTAAGTGCTTTAGCACCCCCTAGCCTTAGCCTATCTCCTGGTGGAATATTTGTCATCATTTGTATAATGCTCTAAAAACTCTCTTGGTTTGCTCATTTCCTACTTAGAAAATGTTTTATTTAGTGTATATGGTGTAACTAATGACCAATCAACCAGTACAGATGTAATACACATACACTAAGTTATATCCGTATGGAGAAATTTATATATTTATACATCGTAATTTATATTTATCTGATCAACCAATGTGAGGGCTATCCATTGAAACCCTTCGTCATCATTGTGGAAGCCCTGAAAGTTACCATAAAACTAATACTACATCCAAAATCCTTGATGACCATGATATCATGGGTGAATTCCTTTTGCATTAATCAAGTATCATGAGAATGGTCCTCATCATGCACTGCCTGGGTTCTCAAAGGCTATCCTCTAAAGTGGGCAAACGAGAAAAGGGCAGTCGTGTAACCTACATTATCCAAGTAGAATATACCATTTCATTTAGAACCATATACTTGTACTTATGTATAATTTACGTGCAAAATAACCATTATATGCTTACCTTCTTTCGGCATGCACCTTTCTGTACTAACCTCAATTCACTATATGTTTGGACTCACCCTCGCTGTTAGTGCGTGCAATAGTTAAGATATTATTGGAAAATAGATTACTATCATGCTTACCATTACTGACAGTGTCTAGAGGTGCAACTAACTCTCTGACATACGGGCTCACAAACTGATCCGTTGATAGCATCAATGTATTTGACGAATTTTTTTTGCATTGATCAAGTATCACGAGAATGATCCTCATCATGCACTACCTGGGTACTTCAAGGGTATCCTCTGAAGCGGGCACTTAAGAAAAGGACAGTTGTGTAACCTACAGTATGCAAATAAAATAAACCATTTCATTTAGAACCATATGCATGTAATTGTGCATAATTTATGTGCAAAATAACCATCATATGCTTACCTTCTTTCAGCATGCAGCTTTCTATACTGACCTCAATTCACCATATGTTTGGACTCACCCTCGTTGTTAGTGTGTTCAATAGTTAGCACATTATTGGAAAATAGATTACTATCATGCTCACCATCACTGACAGTGTCTAGAGGCGCAACTAAATCACTAACTGATTTGCTGATAACACCAATGTATTCGGTGCCTGTAGCAAAACAATGAAACGACAAATTACACATATAATTGACAAAATAAATAAGTTTTCAAACAAGAAAATGAACTTCATTTCTTTACATGTACATTGTCAAATAATTCCTTCTTTACTAATTCCAACATCAAAGTTTTCTTTTTTGACCTCCACTTGAGAATTTGCAACATGCAACCATTCACTGTATGTCCAAGTGTACGACTAGCAAATGAAACTGTCTTAAAGATCCATGTATGTAACAGAATAATGTAAATTGTTACTTAACAATAATATGAACATTGAGCGAAATATTATGTGATCCGCGTAAACAAATAACAGGGCCATGTATCTGGAAAGTAATGCTTAGACCTTCAACATCTTACACACACTTCAGGCTTTCTTCATCATCACCCTATTCTAAAACCTAGCAAAGGGTCCTCTCATGATTTGGCGCAAATATTGGAACATATAGCACCAAACTGTTTCTGAAGGATACTGATTGGATTCATCCAAATCATCTAGTATTCATAACAACCATGTATATGCAAAATTACGGTAGGCCTCTTGAACATAACACATTCTATAAAAAAACAAAGACAACTTCGCAGTATCATAATCATCAAGCTGTGAAAAATTGAAGTTGTCAAGACTGTGGTTAGCCAAGACAATTTAATGTTAAATTTGTCACCAAAATATTAGACCCTTAAACAATTGTTCCTCCTAACTATCCTCAATAGATAATGGCCAAATCTTATGCCCATGATAAGCTCAAACTCGACCCGAGAAAAACAAATAAATTGACCACCCACCAAAAACCACATTTCATTATGGGCACTCCATGCGTTTAACTCATGCAGTAACATATAATAGGTCAAGTTGTTGGAGAAACAAAGGTCATCAAGGTCTATAAAATATCCAATACACGTCTCTTTGGAAACTTAACTTGTTTGGGGTGAGCTTCTAACGAATCATGTCCACCATTTGTAGTTTAATTAGTGAAGTGGGAATGTCGTAGAAGTGATCGATGGAGTCAATCTTTAGTCTCCTAACTGGCTTGGCCATTTTCTATTACGTGAAAAAAATAAATTAGATATAAATATAAGATTAGCTATAATGTTGATGCTAAAATATAATACAATCGTAATTTAATAATTCAAGTACTAGAAACAAGGTTATTGAATTAGAAAGAGAGCAATTCTATATATTTCATCAAATCATAATAGTATAATGTTTATATAGATGTAAGAACTAATATCCTATTGAAACTAGGAAAATACTATTCCTATCATAACACAAATCCTAAGTAGACAAAAATTAATAAAATAGCTTCTTATTAGGTTTTAACAGTCCCCCTCAAACTGAAGCATAGATATCAATCATACCCAGCTTAAAATAAAGATACGAGAATGTTCCCTTATGCACTACTTTGGTAAAGATGTCTCTAACTTGATCTTCTGACTTTATATATGGAGTTACAACTTCTACTGAAGAAAAAATTTCCCTCAAAAAGTGACAATCCACCTCTATATCCTTCATTCACTCACGAAACACAGGATTGTTAACTATATGTTGCAAACATTACCGAAAGAGTTTTTAATTCAATGCCAAGTTCTTTTAACAGATTTTTAATCTACATAAGTTTGTAACTATTATGGGCCATAGCTTGATATTTAACTTCAGCACTGGACCTAGTCATAACATTTTGCTTTTTACTCTTCCAAGTTTCTAAATTACCACTAAGAAAAGTGCGATAGCCACTAGTAGTTCTCTTGTCAGTTTTCAATCATGCTCAATCTGCATCAGAAAAGCTCACAATATCTAACTTGCTACTTTTCTTAAACAAAATTCCTATTCCCATCATTTGTTTAAGATATCTGAGAATTCTACTCTGCTTCCTAATGAATCTTCTTTGAATTTTTCATGTATTGACTAATTAAACCAATTGTAAATATGATATCGAGTCTAGTTACTGTCAAATAAATCAACTTCCCCGCAAGGCTTTTATATCTTTGTTTGTCTTTAAACTTAGAGCTATCTTTACCATCCAAATTTGAATTTGAATTCACAGGAGTTAACATTCCTATTTCTGCCAGCAAATCTTGAACATATTTCTTTTGAGATAATACTAACCCTTTATTCTCTTTTGCTATTTCAATGGGCAAAAGTTATCTGAGTTGCCCAAGTCTTTAGTTTGGAAATGCTGCTTTAGTTGTTTTTTCTCTTCCTTAATGCCACACAAATCACTTCAAGAAATAATAATGTCATCGACGTAAACTATAAGAATAATTAACCTAGACAAAGTTTTTTTTTTCACAAAGCCTAAATGATCTGACTAATGTCGCTTAAAATTAAAAGATAATAGCACCCACATAGTTCTTTAAACCATGCCTTCAGAGATTGTTAAAGACCATAAATTGCCTTCTTCAATTGACATTCCAAGCCAAAATCCCCTTAAGCAATAAAACCAGAATACAAAAAGGCATTTTTGACATCAATTTGAAAAAGAGGCCAATCATAAAAAAGTGCTAAAAATATGAGAACTTGAACAGAATTAGGTCGAGCAACAGGAGAAAAAATCTCAAAATAATCAACATCATAAGTTGAAGTAAACCCTTTGACTACAAATGGGCTTTTAGTCTCTCAATAGTGCCATTAGGGTGATAATTGCAAATATCTATTTGCACCCTACAGTCTCTTTACCATCTAGGAATTTTTTTATCTCCCAAATGCCACGATCACAAAGGGTTTTCATCTCTTTTTCCATAACCAACCTCCAACTAGGGTGAGCCATAACCTCTTGAAAATCCCTAGAGGGAGTAAAAGACGAGAAAGTAGCAATGTTAGCTGCTGTAAACAGTATCCAAGAACAGTAGCCGTAAATAGTAAAACACTACATAACCCATAAATAGTACTTCAATTTTTTTTTTCATCTTCTTCCTTTTTTTTTAACTAGATATTTAGAAAAAATTTTGATAGATCTTTTTCTACTTTGATACCATGTTGAATGAGAAATAGAGTAATTTTATATATTTCATCTAATAACAATATCCTATTGAAATTAGGAAAATATTACTCATATCATAACACAAATCCTAAGTAGACAAGAATTAATAAAATAGCTTTCTATTAGGTTTTGACAAAGGTAAATTGATCCAATTAATTTTTATACATATTAATAAATCATTACAACAATTTTATAAGGAAATAACAAGATAATAACTTAAATATTATTACTTATCATTACTATTTATTTTTAATTATTATTAATAATTATTTACTATTATTTCATTATCATTAATTTTTTACTATTATTAATAGTTTAGAATTAATCAATTATTATTATTACTATTATTTTATTTTTATTAATTAAAAATTATGATTATTATTTTGTTGTAATTAATACTTATTTTTATTATTAACTATTATTATTAAATAATTAATAATTTCATATATTATTATTATTATTATTATTATTATTATTATTATTATTATTATTATTATTATATATTAAAGGGCCCATTATAGGCCATAAAGGGACCCTTTTTGAGGACCAATTGGCACCCAAAATTGGTCCAATTTTCGGGAAATTGAATCTTGAAATCTAAGTGTTCGTATCCAAAATTCTTTTGATTTTTCAGCCAAAACTTAACTCAATATCCTACCAAATCTTTATTTTTTCCCCAAAATTTCTTCACATTCTAACTAAATACATTTACATTATAAATAACAAACAAAAATCATTTTTAAAATATAATCCTTCGTTCATTTTATATTGAAAATATGCAAATAAAACTATAGAAAACTTACCAATTCAAAATCTCTTCTATTTACTATCGTCAAGCTCTCATCAACTCCTCCTTACTATCATGTGACTTATTTTCTCCATTGTTGTGTCAACTGCTGTTGAAAAAGGGCTTGAAGGTTTTGGAAGAGATGAGAGGTAAGGTTTGGTTTGGTAAAATAGTGTAAAGAAAAAAGATGGGAGCTTTGAAAAAAAACATATTAAGTGGGCTATTAAGAGTATTTTTGTTCGAAAATATATTTTAGATTAGGTTGATAAAAATTTTTTTACAAGAGGCCGCTTATGTAAATTTAAAACAAATTAAGACTATTTCAAAAAATTTCCTAAAAAGTAAGCAAGATAAAAAATATTAAAAAATTAAGGGAATTGACGCTAAATTCTTGCACAATGCTTTTTACGCATGGATTTTTTTTTATTTTTATTTTTTACTTAACAATTTTTTAATTTTTTGCAACAAGAAAAATTAAAAAAATAAATAAATAATTTACAAAATAATTTTTATTTTATAAATAAAAGGTAAAAAAAAATAGCTATTAAAGTCTATGAAAGTATTTTTTTTATTTTAAAATTAAAATTTTTCATAAATTTTATAATGCATATTAAAAAAAAAAAGAACGAGCAAAAAAATCATCAAGGTTAAATTTTTATTAATACTAATGTTAAATATGTATTTTAATATAATAAGCATATCATTACTCCGAAATATTCAGCTTAGGTGATAGATTAACCCACTTCTTAGGAGCCTTGCTTGAGCTCAAGTGCAGGATATATAAATGGATAAATTTTATATGTTTTGGGTTTTGTCCACCATTTTACATTTTTTTTAAAAAGAAGAATAAGCATATCATAAATTTTGTTCTATTGGATCACTTTGCTTTTAGAATAAATTTCATTATAGAACTTGTTGGTCCGGTCTCTTAAGTTCTAGTAATAATGGGAGACAGAGATTTAGTGTTTAAACGTAGTAATAATAGAAGACAACAGTTCAATGTTTTGCAATTGAGATTTCTTACTTTCATCCTAAATTTTTGAATTAAAAAATACAAATAATTCTTATTAATAATAATTTATATTGTAAAATATTTTCATGAAGACCTATCACTTGCGTCCCCTAAAGTTTGAAATAATTTCTCTTACATTTAATAGATAGTTACTAACCAAAGGTCTTGTGATTGAATTTTGAATATTTTGGCGAGTTGAACAACCATAAGTACAAAACTTAATTTTAATATACAAAAATATAAGACCTGTGCATTATTTGAGAAAGAAGTTCTTTTGATTATATTTTGGATAGTTTGGTGACTTTTAAGGACCTTGAATACAAAACTCAATTTTAACATACAAAAATGTAATTAAAACTTTTACATTATTTGAGAAAAGAAATTAATTCACGCATATTAATAAATCGTATAAGTTCAACTGATAAACTTTCTTTAAAACTATAAGATGTTAGAGATGATTTCTTTATAAATATGACAAATCTAAAATTCAAACCATTTACACGATGTTGGAAAGGTGCTTCCTTCATTCTATTTTAATATAATTTTGAATGAGACATAAATCATTGTTTATTTATAGGAACTACTTAAAAGAATTTTGTAATTTGTAAGCATATGTCTGGATTCAAACCATGTTAAGATCTAGGCGCAAATAAAAACAAAAATATCCACCTAACCCGACCTTTCTATCTAATTATTAATACCCACGTCACCACCTAAAAATACCCATCTTACCCCACCTCTATCTAATTAAATAATTAATAATATTCGTGTCACCACCTATAAAAGTTAGATAATTAAGGAAATATATCCTAAAATAAGGAAAATATCCTCATTAATATAATCAAGGAATATTAACACATGTGAAATACCTCAAATTTGGGACAAATCGACTTAATCCAGTCCTGGGCTTTTGCATCTTTGGATTTCAAAAATTTGACAACATGTAGCAGAGGCAAGAATAAAGGATTGAGATTAAAATTTAGTTGATTAATTATTAGGATGATGAAATTTATTAATACACCCAAAGTCCTGCCACCGTCAACCACCAACCGCCATAGTTAACCACGGTTAAAAGCATATCCTCTATTCCTCTATTCGGCTCAATCTACCACAATCAGAACCATGAGAAAGAAGCTTTCTTCAGTAAACTATTTCACACCTATTTCTAATCTCTCATCTTCTTCTAGTTTTGATTTCATGTAGACTGAGCATCGCCATAGCTTTGGCAAATGCCCTAAAAGAGCTGAGTTTGATCCGTTTTATATAGTAGAACATAAGGACTTGTTCTTGCATCGTTGAACAACCCGTGATCTGATTCCAAGAGCCCCAACTCTTTTGCTGACTTCTGAAAATACTAAGTTTATTATTGTGATAATACAAGTTTTTTTTTTTTTTTTTGATAATACAAATTCTGATAATTTATTATTGCGATGGTCGATGTTAGCTCTGAAAACTAGATCTTGATTTATAAACAACCTATAATGCAGATGCCACCGAGGTTTGGTTTGCAAGTTTGCCTTCTCTGACTAATGGTCAAGAATGATGCCACCAGGCTTTGTTTCGGAATAATCAAAAGAAGTTTGTTGTCACCACTTATAAAAGTTAGTTAATTAGGAAAGTATATCCTAAAATAAGGAAAATATCCTCATTAATATAATTAAGGAAAATTGATACATGCGAAATACCCTAAATTTGGGACAAATTGAATTTAATCCAGTCCTAAGCTTTGCATCTTTGGATTTCAAAGATCTGACAACATGTAGCAAAGGTGAAAATAAAGGGCTGGGATTAAAATTTAGTCAATAAATTATGAGGATGATAAAATTTATTAACACAGCCAAAGTCCTACCACCGTCAACCACCAACCACCATAGTTGACCACCGTTAAAAGCATATCCTCTAGTCCTCAAATCAGCTCCATTTACGACAATCATAAACTTGAGAAAGAAGCTTTTTTCAGTTAATTATTTCACACTTATTTCTAATCTCTTATCTTCTTCTAGTTTTGATTTCATGTAGACTGAGCATCTCCATAGCTTTGGCAAATGCAATAAAAGAATTTATTTTTATCCGTTTCATATAGTGGAACATAAGGCCTTGTGCTTGCATCGTTGAACAACCCATGATACGATTCCAAGAGCCCAACTCTTTTGCTAGCTTCTGATAATACTAAGTTTATTATTGTGATAATACAATTTTTTAATTTTTTTCATAATAAAAATTTTGATATTTTACTATTATGAGGGCCGATGTCAGCTCCGTAAACTAGATCTCAATTTATAAACAACCTATAAAGCAGATGCCACTGAGGTTTGGTTTGCAAGTTTGCCTTCTCAGACTAGTTAAATTATTTTCAACTACTTACTCAAATTTCAAATATAACTGTTCTTCTCTAAACTTTAAGGGTATTTGACTTTACGAGAAATATCTATCAATTTTTCTATAATTAGTTTGAATTTATCAATATTTAATCAGCTATCATTCAAATTAATTTCAAGAATTAGGATGTATTTAGTATAGTTTCACAAACCGAACTTTTCAAAATAAGCTTTTTACATGTAAGGCTTTTATAAATAGAATTTTTAATAAAAATTTATTAATCGTTTAGTTGTCATAAATAATATTTGAGAAATTTTAAATAATTACTTTAATAAACAAATTTTTAATGTTTTATTTTTAAAAAATGACATAAAATTTTTAAAAGTAAGAGTATTTTAGTAGGAGTATTTTAGACAATTTCACTTTTTAAAAAAGCTGAAGAATTATATTACTAAAGGCCCACACTATTACAAAATGATCTTTCTTGACAGATTTAATCTTAACAAAAATGATTTATATCATAATAGTTTGATATAATTTTATGAATAAATAGTGCATTAAAATAAAATAAATTTATTGACAAAAAAAATATGTATGATATACAGCTCTTGACATTATCAATGAAAATAAATACTTTTATTTACTATAGATACAATAATCAAGTACATTACCATAAAAACAATTTCAATAACTTTATTAGAATTTACGATAGTTATAGTATCGTAGTTACAAACTGTTTTGTAGTTACCGTAGCTACAAAATTGTTCCTTTAGCTACAGTGATCGAGCTATAATAACTAACAAAAACGATATCGTTTTTATGTTTAATCAAAACCTCCTGCACTTAACATATTGTTCAATCTAGACACACACCATATTTTACCCTCGTCGCTGATGATCACAACATTACCCTAAAAAATTGCCATTCACTTGTCATTTTCTGGTTAAACTGCTGACAATCTCTAAGTAATTTGGTGAGCAATTTGATTACTGATTCCATTGTTGAAATTGATGACTGAAAAGCTTAATTTCCCTTTTAGTTGTTTGACTTTCGAGAATTTTTATTAAGAAAATAACTAGAATAAACTTAGTGTAAAATATGGTTTCTTAGTATATATTGGTTTCTTTTTTTCACTAATTTTTATATTTATTATTAATGCATCTTTGATTTTTTTAATTTTTATTATTAATACATCCGTAATATTTTGATTTTTCACAGGTTTTGGTTATTTCCATGCTTTTTCCTCACAGTCAATAATACTAAATTAACTGCGAAGGACAAGTTCTATTTTAAAGTAAGTTTTTCTTTTCACCTTCCATTTATTATATAGTATTATATTATGGACAAATCATGTATGAAACATGATAGGATGTCAAAAACATATGAAGATGCGATTGATAGATTTTTGGAGTTTGCAATGCTTTATCCTGAAAACGAACAATATATTAGATGTTCATGTACAAAGTATGTCAATGTTATATTTCAAACTTTTCGAGAAGGCAAAAATCACATGTTTGTTTAGAGAATTGACTAAAATTATACCAACTGAACTTGGCATAGTAAGAGTGATATATCATCAACTAAGTTTTTTGACCCCTATATAGATAATGATTTTCCAACCACTCTTGAAATGGTTCATGATGCTTTTAGATGTTATGACAATGACCCTACAACATTTAAAGACTTACTAGAAGATGCTAAAAAACCAATTTTTCCTGGATACATAAAATACACTAAATTATCTAGGTTAATCAAATTATAGAATCTGAAAGGTGAACAAGGATGGTCAAATAAAAGTTTTTGGATTTACTTTTTTGTCTTAAAAGTATTCTACCATCAGAAAATTTATTGCCTATTTCCATGTATAAGGCAAAAAAGCAAATGAGTGCATTAGGTATAAATTATGAAAAAATCCATGCTTCTCCCAATGATTGCATTTTATATAGAAAGGAGTATGAACTTTTATCTTAATGTCCTATGTATGGAGAATCAAGATGAAAAAATTCTCAACAACTATAGGGAAGAAACAAATAAAGTGGCAACAAAGATGTTGTAATTGATGAATGTTTAAAAGTGTAGATTTATCAAAAGAAATATTATGATTTACACTTAATAATGTCCTTCTATTCCCCAATAATGAAGCATATTCTTTTATATTAAATTGTAAAACATGAATTAGACTAAATAGTTGGTTTTGCGCAGGTTTCCTATAATGAGCGTATCTTTCAATCCAAATTATCAATTGATACGATTCTTGGGCTAGACAAACATAAAGTCATCATTTTATAACTTTGTAAGCCAAAGGCTGGACCAGTTCGAGCAATTAATGGGACGAAATTGGGCTTCAACAGAACTCAAGCGCATCTTTGAACCAACCCAACATGCTTCTGTATTTGGGCCATATCTCCCTAAATATGTAATGAAAAATTATATGGTTGGGTGATATAGAAAGCTGAGAAAGGGATCTAAATTGTTTATGTTTTGTACTTTCTCAAATTTCAATTGGTCGGTTACCAAAAAGAGCTATCATTCTAGAAGAGCGGTGGAGAAATGCGACTTGAACATCTCTGCCTATTTTCAACACAACTCATGGTCTAAAATAGAAATAAGAGCGAGATATAAACCATTAGAAAGATGAGTCATCCACCTACAACTTTAAAGAAGGATGCTTTACGAAATTCGGTGGTTTTCATGGTCAAAGATATGTTGGAAGTTGGTAAAGTGTGATTAATTGGAAATTGACCAAATTATGTTCACACATGTAGAATGTCTTTTGTTTTACCTATATAAAGGAAGACATGGAAGTGAGGAGGGAGATCAGTTTTGTTTTCCATTTCTATTTTATTGTTGTAATTTGAACTTCAATTAAATGATGTATTTCTAATTTCGTAATTAGGGCTAAAGGTGAACTTTTGATGATTTTATAGTTTTGTTCTTTGATCTTTTGTTTTGTTCTTCATTGTTAATCTTTTTATTGATTGAGTACTATATTTTGCAAGTAATTTTGAATTGTTAAAAACCTTGATTCATTGTTAACAAATGGTACATTGAATGCTTGGATATTTTCTACATATCAAGAGTAAGGCAACTTATAGTTTTTCACCACCAACTAAAAGGTAAGTCTTTTGATTTCTTTATGCTTAAATGTTTTGTTTTCATCATCCAATTAAGATCACTTCTTTTGATTCTTAATTGTATTTTTCTTTAAAAAAAAAAGATCAAGAATAAGTTCTATACAAATCATTAAAATGGATCCCTAATGCCCTAATATATAATAATATAGAATTTAAATTTGACAATAAGCAAATTCACTCCATTGGAATATTCGGATTTGTAATATTTAGACCTTTGGACTTGTAAACTTAATATAACATATTCCCTGTGGACCGACACTCGGACTTCCGAACTTTATTACTTGAGACAACCCATACTTGGGAGTTACAACCTTTAAGTTGTAGCAGTAATATTTTCCTATCATTCCAAGGTTTAGATATATGTTCCAATGTCTACCTTATTCAAAGCTTTTGATTTGGCATACAAATGAGAGGGAAAAAGATGGTATGCTCCGTCATCCTGCTAACTCCATTATAGCAATTGGTGGATGAAACATGGTCTGATTTTGCAAAAGAAAGTAGAAATCTCCGACTTGTACTTTCAGCTGGTAGGATTAATCCTCATAATACACTAAGTAGTAAATACAATTGTTGGCTAGTTTTACTTGTAACTTACAATCTTTCACAATGGTTTTGTATGAAGAGAAAGTTTATGCTTTTATCTTTATTAATATCGAGTCTTGACCAGCCTGGAAATGACATTGATGTATATCTTGCCTCATTGGTAGATGACCTTAAAACATTATGGGCTATAAGAGTTGAGACATACGATGCATAAAAGAAAAAATTATTTACTATGCAAGTTATTCTAATGTGGACAATCAGTAACTTCCCTGCATATGAAAACTTGTCTGGTGTTACAGTGAAGAGTTATTATGCATGCCCAATATATGGAGCAGGCAAAGATTCATATTGTTTAAAGCACTCTAAAAAAATTGTTTATATAGGTCATCGTCATTTTCTTCCACTCGATCATCTATTTCAAAGACAAAAGAAAGCCTTTAATAGTGAGCAAGACTATAAATCAACTTCTAAATTTTTGAGTGGAGAACAAGTGTTGGAGAGGATAAATGGTATTGACTATACTCATGGGAAAAAAAATCACACTAAGAAGAGGAAAATGAGTTGTAGGAATATGGACAAATGTTTTAAAAAGAGAACGATATTTTGAGTTGGCTGATTGGAAGCATTTATATGGTTGCCATCAACATGATATTATGCACAATGAGAAAAATATTTGTAAGAGCATTCATAGCACTTTGTTAAACATCCTAAACAAGACCAAAGATGAGTTAAATACAAGATTAAATCTGGTTGATGTAAAGACAAGGATTGAATTAGCACCACAAGAACTCAATAAGCGTATTTTACTACCTTCGACAAGTTATACTTTCAGTAGAAATGAAAGGAAAATGTTTAGTGAAACATTGGATAGTTTAAAGGTTCCTGAAAGCTATTGCTCTAACTTTTCAAATCTTATATCTATCAAAAAATTAAAGATTCAAGGTTTGAAATCACACGATTGTCATGTCTTAATGCAACAATTACTACCACTAGTGATAGGTCGATTTTACCAAAACATGTGAAATTTACAATTATTAAATTGTGTTTCTTCTTTAATTTATTGTGCACTATGGTCATTGATCCTCATAAGTTAAAAAAGTTATAAGATGATGTTACTAATATCTTAGGGTTGTTTGAAAAATACTTTTCATCAATTATGTTTGACATTATGTTACATCTAGTTATTTAACTTATCGAACAAGTTATGTTATGTGGACCAGTATACTTAAAATGAATGTACCTTTTTAAGAGGTATATGAAGGTCTTAAAGGATTATGTGTGTAATCATAATTGCCTTGAAGGCTGCATTGTTAAGTGTTACATCATTGAGGAAGTTATAAAGTTTTGTGTAGAATACTCATATAATCTTAAAGTGATTGGAAATCCAGAGTATAGGCAAAAGATATCCATTGATAGGCATTTCTCTCTTGGACAAGTAAAAGAAGTTGACTATCATCTATTAGAACTAGTCTATCACTATATTTTGCTAAATAATTCTATGGTGCAACCATACATTAAATGAGTAATCTTTTTACCTACACTTTATTGATACAAGTACTATTTTTGTACTAAAATTTATTAAATCACATATTTTTTATATATAGGAAACATTTACATTGGTTAAAGACATAATATCCATACAAATCAATAAGACCAAAGTGGTTACAAGATGAGCAACACGTACTTTTATGTATTGGTTAGAAGATGAGATAATTACTAGTTATTCCTTTTAATTCAACTTTGTTTATGTGACTAAATTATTATGATTTAACAACTTTTTAACATCTTTATGCTTTTAGGTAATGAATGCTCAAATGAATGGTGAGTCAATTTCAAGTAATTGAAAGTGTTTAGCATAAAGGCCTCATCCAAATGTCATAACATATTCTGGATACTACATAAATGGTTTTCATTTTGCAACAAGGGTTTCAGATAAGAAACAATCTACTCACAATAGTAGAGTGAGTGTAGTAGCAATGACAATGCAAATATCAAGCACAAAAAATAAAAACCCGATTATTGAAAGTATGTCTTTTTACAAAGTAATTGATGAGATATAGGATGTGAATTATCACATGTTTAAAGTTTTAATTTTTAAGTGTGATTGGGTTGATAATAGAAGTGGTGTTAAATTTGATGAACTTCGTTTTCTAATAGTGGACCTTGATCAAATAAGGCATACATCAAATTGTTTCATCTTAATCTCTTAGGTAAAATAAGTCTTCTATGTAAAAGATCAAATCGATAATACGTTTTTCATTGTTTGCTCAATGCCTAAAAAAGGTACTCAATTCAATGACAATGTGATGATGTGAACTTGTTAGTGCGTAATTCACCAATTGCCAATAAAGTATTTACTTAATCGGATGACGATGACATTACAAATTATGCACGACCTGATTGTGAAGGTACTTAGGTTGATGGTAAGGATTACTTGAGGTAGTTTTATATGCTACATTGTTATATGCTGGTTTGATAATTGTACATTTTTGCATGCTACTTTCTTACATACTCATTTTATAATTGTAAGTCCTTATATGCTACCTTGTTGTATGATCGTTTGATGAATTATTGGTTTGATACTTGCTACTTTGTTACATTGCCATTTATTTTTTGTTTGTCATTTTCTTTTTATTTCATTTAATAAATTATTTGTGTTTTCTTCCATTATAGAATGACAAAGAGTTATTCTAGTGATAGCAATGATGATGGTGACATTTAACTTAAACAAAAGGCCAACACGAAGTATAACCAAGAAAACAAGTCTTATTAGAACTTCAAATGGAAGTAAGGTCATTGTGAGAGATAATCAATAAGATGTACCAGTTGAGAAGGAAGCAATAGATTTAAAAGGTAATTTAGATGTTATACCAAGACAAACCATTCCAATAATTTACGCTAATTGGAGAAATGTATTTCAAGTTTTAAAAGACTTTATATGAGAATGTATATTGGTGAGATAAAAACATTCTTAAGCTTTCTCTCATATGTCTTTACTTTTTAGCTTTTCTTATTATGAATTGGGGGTTTGATATATTTATTTTGTTGTGTGCATATAGAAATACTTTGATCTTGATAATCGTAGCAAAAACAAGTGTTACATTTATTGAAAATAGCTTTTCAATAATTCAGACATCATCCTACTACAAATTACATTATTCTTAATAAAGACAATCCACAATCATTGGAGAAACCACCATTGGAATACAAATTTATTAAACGAAAAAATTAGATAGCTTTTTTTGCATCAAAATTGTCTAAAGATTTTGAAGTCAGTAATTTAAAGTGTATTATTATTAATAAATTAAAATGTTAACTTGATACTAACATTAATGTGTTGTTTATAGAAAATGAAGGAAGAAGCACAATAAAAGAAGAAAAAAAAAGTTGAATAAATATAACTATCGGCTTAGTCGAAAATGATACTTTGGTCTACTAGAAGAGATTATAAGTTATTTTTATTTGTTATTCTTATTCAATAGGTTGCCTATTACGTTTTTGGTAGTTATTCTAAACAAGATTTTTACTTTTTATACTGTAGAAGACAGAAACAAGTCTATTAGAACTTGCAATTGATATAAGTTTATTACGGAAGCATGTTAGGCGAAAAAGGGAGAGGATATTAAGCCAAAGGTTCTTCCTATAGTCGAAAATATTGTAAGATGTTCTTATTTTTTTTTTAACTAGATTGACTAATAAAAAAACTAATAAAATACTAAACCCTAGTACTAATTCTTGCTTATTTCATACATTATAGGATGGGCTTGAAAATGAAGTGAAGGAAGGATCATTAAAGATTGAAAAAAAAAAAACCAATAATTGGTCATATAGAAGTTATGGTTAGTTTGTGTCCTTAATAATGTATTTCAACATACCACCAACTAGTATGTTAGAAAGAGAGAAGATACTATATGAGGAAAAGATTGAGCACATGATGGCTAAGATTGAAAATCTACCATTGATGGTTGAGAGACAAAATAGAACCTCTGAGGTAACTAGCACTAACATGCCTCTGACGAAGGTAATGACATATTAAACATGAATATTCTTATTAAAGTTATCTATGAATTAATACATGTTGTTGTTATTAATGTTATAAATGAGTTAGTTCTAAGAAATAACAATGTTTATATCTTTTTATTTTGTATACATAGTGCGATAAAATTTGATTGCTCAAATATATATATATATATATGTATACGAATATTAAACAAATTGTTGCTTTTTTAGTGACATAAAGATGATGATAATAGCCCAAAGGAAAAAAAAAAAACCCTTGAAGACAAAAGAAAAAAAACTTAGCAAGGAGCTTGATATGACCTTTGATAAAAACTTAAATCTACTAAGTAAGAGAGTTAAGGATGTGAGCCCAGAAGAAGAAATTGATCTGAATGATACTTCAAAGCCATTATGCCATTTAGAAATAACACTCACCACCCTAAAATTCAGCGCATAAAACAATTTAGCAATGTTTGCTGCTTTTACAAAAAAAACTATTGGCAATGGAAGAACCATTCAGTTGAAGGTTGACCATGAAATCCTTCAGGTGGACGTAGCTACATTCATATCATTGGAGAATTGTTAAGTAATCATTTACATGAAAGAGGTTACTGTGAACTCCATCATTTTGTACATAATATAAAAAAATTACATTATAATTCATTTAGGATATATATTTTGGTAATTGTTAACTAAAATCTAATTTCAACACATAACTTTTGCATTTTCTTTTTGTTTTGTTCTTTAAGCAAGTCATTGTACAATAATTGAAGGAAGGACAATCTACAAAGTAGTTTGGATTTATTAATCCTAGTGCAGTGTCTTTGGCTGGAAGATCAAGTGGCAAAGCAATGTGCAATTACAGAGCACATTTAATTGCAAGCCAATTACAGAAAACAACATGTGGTCAAGTCAGTCTCATGCCATAAAATCCGAGATAAAGCATTTATAGTTTATATCAAATGTGATTTTATCATTCATTTATATTTATTGACTAACTCATAATTAAATGTATGCCAAAATAGTTTTCATTTGGTGTTAGTTGCTATATATGTAACTGCTAGAGCTATGTATTTTATGGATCCATTAGGGGGTGAAATGTGAGAGGATTTGAGGGACATCCTAAACAATAAGGCTTTTATTTTCCTTGCCAACACCTTGATCTTTCTGTGATTAATAACAGCGTTTGTAAATTATAAATGATTTCAAATTATGTAGTGACATTATGATATATAATGCTCAAGATAGGAGTTTAAGTAAGAAACGGAATATTAATTAGAAAACAATAAATGTACATTATAGTTTATGCATGAATATATGTGTAATATTATGCAAACAATATCAAGGCCTTAAAATAACTAGACAATAATATTGTTTTTATAGTCACTAATTCAACAAGGTAGCATCAAATACGGGCATTATATAATAGGTTATGTAAGAGATATAGTCAAAGACACAAAAATATTGACAAAGGATGAAGTTGTTTAATGATAATTCACTCATTTAATAATTTAAATTATTAATTATTCTTTTTTATAACTTGTTAATAGTTCTTGGAAAAAAAAAGTTGTACTGAAGAAGAGTTGGATGAAATCAGGGTGGAGTGGGCCAATTTCATTGATAAGCTGTTTTCACCATCATGTAAATAAGTGATTCAATAGAAAATTTTAGTTAATTAATTTTAATTGGATTTGATAATAGATTTTTAATGATGTTGCCAATGATATTTATTGGTTTTGGTTCACAATTATGTTATATTTAGTGCATTGCAATGATAATATTTTATTAAATTATGTTAGCAATAATTTTTTTTCCAATTCCACTTTTGGTATTTTAAGTTATGTTGATAATTAATATTTTGTATTGTTATTTAATATTATTATATAAAATATCTTATACAAAAATAATTGTAAAAAAGAATTAAAAATCTAAAAAATTACAAATTGCCCAAAAACAATGATTAACAAAAAATTTGAAAAATAAAAAATGAAAATCGAACAAACAATTCAAAAAAGAACAATAAAACTGACAAAAGTAGGAAATTTGTACATAAAAAAAATCATTTTTTATAATTACATATTTAGAAATATTAATAACTACGAGACAGAAAAATATCTATCTTAATTTTATAATAATTTGTTATCATAGAGTTGTGACCAAAAACACTTTTATCAAGAAAAAAATGATATCCGATCACTGTTAATAATTTATGAATAGATTTTTATTGACAGATACATTCTGTCAAAAAAGACACTTATTGACAAATATTCTTTGTCAAGAAAGATTATTTTTATAGTAGTATTAAATTTTTGGGCTTCTTTCATAAAAGGAAAAACAACCTTTTTAATTTCTAAAAGCCTTTTTTCTAGTGTTAACCAAATGACATCAAAATTTTAAAAAAGCTTTTATCATCAGAAAAAAATTCTTTTAGTTAATGAAAAAGGAAAATTAAACAAGCACTGACTAATATGTACAAATTTTGTATTCATAATTACATAAATATTAATTTTATAATTTTTTAAATGCATGTTTAAACAATAATCTTCAACTACTACTTTAATATGAAAAAGAATTTTGATATAAGCATAAATTGTCAAAAAAGCCAAAACAAAAAAAATTATACCAATATCATGTAATATTTGATTGAAAGAATATAAACTTTCCCTAACAAAATTAAGTAAAACTGGAAAAAAAAAATACTAAAAAGTGCGAGGGGACAATCTAAAAAATGATAAAAGAAAAACAATTTTAATTTGTTTGGGAAAATACCCGAGCATCAAGTAGGCTAGACTTATAGGTGTTGCATGGTTAGGTTTGAACATATTTCGAGATTGTTCTAACACCTGCCAAACTGAGTATAAGCAAAGGATTCACCATAGTAAAAGAGCTAGCCCAAGTCGGATATAAAGTAACACCCAATCATACTCAATGCGTCTTAAGTCAAATAGGAAAATACCACCCGACCATATTCAACGTAGGTAGCGAAAATTTAGTTATGCACTCTACCCACTAACCGTTTGTCCTCCCACATTCCATCGTTAGGAGAACGTGGAACGTGATCTGAAAAATAGCTAAAAACAATTATTTCCCATGTCCATAAAATCCCAGTAGTGAAGAACAAAGGTACACGACTCTTGATCCTAGCAAAAACTTTACAGAATTACTTACTTAAACTTTTCTCTCCTTTTAAGCAAACTATTTGACTTAAGCAATGAAGTGCATACATTAGGTAAGATGACTATCTCTAAGACTTCTTTTGTTTTGCAAGCAAGCTTAAGTTCTTTACAATTTAAAAAGATTCAAAGTTTATTGTTTGAGGTCAGAATTAACAAATTTTTGACATCAACAACTAGCGCCGTTTGTAGGGAACGAGCAAGAAGCCAATTGTCGAGTTTTAAAGGTTAAACTGAAGATGGCTACAAAGGATAAGCATCATCCAGCTAGACCACGCTTGACGGAGAAAGGTTTATTGCAGGATGATTCCAGGGATTTTCATCCATATAAAGAGAAACAACAGGAAATCCCGAACTAGGAGGAATCCAACTTGCGAACCAATTCAAATCTGTAGCCACCTAGCCAGCTAACGATTTGATTGGATCCAAGTAAAGTGAATTAGTTGCGACGAGAGTTGGAACATAGCCATCGTTTTCACGTCAAAAAGGACAAAAAAATGACAAGGTTGGAGGATACGATGGTGGCTCTATTAAAAGAGTTGGAAGAGTTAAAGCAAATACTAAGACAAGGTGCAGGGAGATCAATGTAGAATAACACGACAATGGAGCATGAAAAAAGTAGTGTGCCAAAACTTGAACATGAGAACGAAGATAGCGGTCCTTGAGGAATGTGCTCTAAAAGTAACAACGGTGACCACGACCTACCAAAAGCCAAGCCCTCACGAAAAAAAAGATATATCCCACCCTGGAATGGGAAAAGAAAGGCTATAGAGTAGGCAACATACGAAAAATTGTGAAATCCAAGTCCCTTTATGCCTATTAGCATACGAGGGGATCCAACGCCATGATCTCTACGTGGTTAACATGACCGGAGAAATAATTTGAAGTGCATTGTTGAGCAAAGCTTGCATTCATACAATATGCTTTCATACTGGAATCAGAAGCAACAAAAGGAAAAGTAACCTTTGATGCATGCAGATTTACCTAAGGCTGAGCAGGATATAAGGTTGGAAGAAATTCAAGAGGAAAATCGTGCTTCTTAGGTAATTAACAAGCAAAAGATGTAAGAATGTCTCAAAAAACTATTAGAGGAATTTGATGCAAAGAAGAAGCAAGATGAACAAGGGGGAACTATTATGAAAATAAACCTTAGATCTCTTTTTACTAGAGAAATCCAAGAGTTGGCTCTTTTAAGAAAATTCAAAATGCCACAAATTACCTCTTATATGAGGAAATTTGACCCAATTTCACATGTGGAGCTATTTAAAGAAATGATGCATATTCAAGATTTAACTGAGCTCTAGATGTATCGACTTTTTCCCCTGACGTTAAAGGGACAAGTCCGAAAATGGTTTAGGAGCTTGAAGCCAGATTTGATTGGAAATTTTTCTCAGTTATGTGATATGTTCACTAACAAGTTCAGAAAAGCAGCACCGACCCACAAAAGCATAAGCTCTCTACTGATGTTGAGGTAAGGTCAAGGAGAAATTTTGAGGAGTTTCTCCAAGAGGTACCATGATTAGGTTATGGAGTTAGTAGTCTTTGATCATCCTTTGGTGTTAGAATGATTGAGGAAGGGATTTTGTATGGAGATAGCCTAGTACATGATCTACAAAAGTAATGTGACAACCTATAAGTAAGCTCATAAAGAAATATTTGACTAGATTCAAATAGAAGATCAAGTTCTCTTCAGGCAAAAAGAGGAAAGGGTGAGTGGATCTCAAAAAAAATCGAGCACCTTGCAAGCATGGGACAAGAGAAGGGAAAGCTCTCACATTAGAAAACCCAGACCAAAAAAGGAGAAAGACTACCGAAGGCTAAGAGCTGATCGGTCGAGTGGTAAAGCACCTGAGAAAGACAAACTCCTGCCACCGATAAAGAAAGGTGCAAAGAGAGTTGTGCAAGTGCAAGACAGGAGAAAATTAACACTGCTTAATTCATCTTTAGCTGATTTCTATGAGGATATCAAATATTCGGAGTTGCTGGCATTGGATTCTCGATCGCTGAAGATGAATCCAGATAAGAGGTCTACCTTATTAGAAGACCACCATGATAAATGTTCAAGAGGTCGACTTAAAAATGTCGTATTCTATAATTTTAGGAAGGCTGTTCCTAAAATTAATTAACGATGTAGAAAACATGCATTACCTAAATCTCAAATTTAAAGTAACAGAGGTAATTGGTGTGGTTCAAGGAGACTAGAAACAAGTAAGGAATTGCTTCGCAATCTCTTCGAGGTAAACGTACTAAATCACTACTCAAAGTCAAAATATAAAGGGTATAGATGAAGGTAATGATAGTAGAGAGCATAAAAGAATCCTGCGACAGCTGAAATCAAAACGTGGTTAGGATGACGGCAGATCTATAGTTGAGTCTAATGAATAACTAGAAGAAGTTGTTTTAAACCAAGAGAACCCACAAAAGGTAAACAAGATTAGATCTCGGTTACAAGAAAAAAAGAAAAGGAAGATGGAGAAGTTTTTTGAAGCACGCGAATGTTTTCACCTGGACACATGATGAAATACCTGGTATCGACCCTAGAATAATATTCCACCATCTTGTAACGAATCTTACCTTCAAGCCTTTAAAGACGAAAAGAAGAATGTTTAATCAAGAAAGAAACGAAGAGATTTGGGTAGAGGTCGATAAACTCTTAAGAGCCAGCTTCATCAGAGAGCTTCATTACCTGGAATGGATCACCAATGTGGTCATGGTGAAGAAGTCAAGCGAAAAGTGGAGGACGTGTATAGACTTTACAGATTTGAGCAAGGCGTGCCTCAAGGATGGATTCCCACTTCCAAGAATTTACCAATTAATGGATGCAATGGCAGGTCATAGACTTTTAAGCTTCATGGATGCTTTTTTGAGATACAACCAAATTATGATGTATGAACCCGATCAGAAAAAGACTGCTTTCATCACAAATCAAGGGCTATATTGCTACAAGGTAATGCCTTCTAAATTGAAAAACGCCAAAGCCACTTTCCAAAGGTTAGTGAATCGTGTGTTCAAACCTTTAATCAAAAAAACGATGAAAGTAAATGTAAATGACATGATCACAAAATCCATGAACGTGGATGACCACATTCGACATCTAGAAGAAATTTTCTCGATTCTCAAGAAATATAAGATGAAACTGAACTCGAAAAAATACGCTTTTAGAGTGAGTTCGGGAAAGTTTCTAAGATTTCTAGTTAGTGAAAGAGGAATCGAAACCAACCCCCAGAAGATCAAGACGATTTTAGAAATGAAATTGCCTTCTACGTTGAAAGAGTTGCAGAGCTTAACTAAGAAGCTGGCGACCCTGAGTAGATTTATTTCGAAAGTCACTGACAGATATTTTCAATTTTTTCACGTCATGAAAAAAGAGAAAAACATATGGTGGATGAACGAGTGTGAAGAGAGCTTCTAAGAATTCAAGTGCTACTTAGCGAATCTAAGCATTTAGTTAGTCTAGAGACATCTTCTACTTATATCTAGCTATCTCCGACTATACAGTGAGCTCGATGTTAGCCAAGAAGGATCATGATAAACTCCACAAACCTATCTATTATAATAACAAGTCATTGCTAGATGTTGAAACCAAGTATATGCCTCTAGAGAAATTACCTCTAGTATTCATGTTGACCGCCAAAAAATTACGACCATATTTCCAAGCGCATTAGGTCATGGTTCAACAAACTAACCGCTTAGGCAGATTTTTCACAAACTAGACCTTTTTGATCGATTGGTAAGGTAGATCATAGAGCTCAGTGAATTCAACATCGATTTCAGGCCATACAATGCAATAAAGGTACAAGCCTTGGCAAATTTTACCGCAGAACAGTCCATGATGCCGCAATATGCCAAATTGGGGAAGCTATAGACACTCTGAGGCTAAAGCGTCACCTGACCCTAAGTGGTAGTTGTACATTGATGGTGTCTCGAATATGCAAGGAGAAGGAGTAAGGATTATCTTTGTGCGACCAGACAACAAAGAGATAGCTTACGCGCTCATATTCGACCTCAGGGTCACAAACAATGAAGCCGAATATGAGGCATTACTGGTTGGCTTGAACTTGGCACTCAGAATTCAATATTTGGAGGTGAAAGATGATTCACAACCGATGGTGAATCAAGTCAATAGGCAATTCTAGGCTCGAGAAGAAAATATGCAGGCTTACTTGGATAAGGTCCAATAACTGATAAATAAAATGAAAAAGGTCAGCATGGAGCAAGTTCCTAGGGGAGAAAACACTCGAGCAGATGCCCTTGCAAAACTGACATCATCATTACAAGGAAGGATTCCAAGATTAATCCTAATCAAACTCCTGACCTCAAAGAGTGTTGATCAAAAGAGCTCCTCTACGATACATATATTTGAGTATGGTAAGGAGCTGACCTGGATGGATTCAGTTTTGAAATACTTACAAAAGGGTGAATTGCCCAAAGATAAATAAGATGTGAGAAGGTTGAGAACGGATAGGCTAGGTACCTCATTGTAGACAGGGTACTCTACAAAAGAGAATGCGGGCTTCCGTATTTAAGGTGCTTGTCCCTACAAGAAGCAAACTACAAGGCTTAAAAACTCACATGGGAATATGTGGTGATCATGGAGGAGCTTGATCTGTAGCACACCGAATCATAAGGTAGGGATATTACTGGCCGATCTTGTACCAGAATGCAATTCAAATCACGAGATCGTGTCAAAGATGTCAATTTCACAGTGATGTACCAAAACAGCCACCTGAAAAGTTGACCACACTCTTTAGCCCTTGGCTTTTTACCACCCAATAGGGATTAGACTTGATTGAGCTTTTACCCACAGGACGAGTTCAGATGAAGTATGCTATGATCGCAGTCAATTATTTTATGAAGTGGCCAAGGCTAAAATATCTAGCCATCAGCATCGAAAGAAAGGTCACTGCGTTCGTAGAAAGAAATTTGATTCACAAACTCGACTCCCCTCACGTCTTAATTGCAGATAATGAAAAGCAATTTGATAATAGTCACTTCAAAAGATTCTGTTCTAACTTGAGCATCGACCTTAGGTTAGTAATCCCTACTCATCCAAAAGGCAATGGTTAAGTAGAGGCCGTAAACAAGATCATTAAGAAAACCTTGAAGAAGAAATTGGATAATCACAAAGGAATCTACAGAACCACAATAAGAACAGCAATTGGTGAAACACCTTTCTCACTAGCATTTGACTTCGAGACGGTAATACCAGTAGAGGTCAAAATCCCAACATTCTGAGTTAGTTAATTCGATGAAGCTCAAATTAAGGAAAATATGCGAAATGACATAGACTTACTCAAGAAAAAAAGAGATTAGACTTTACTAAAAACAATCTCCTATCAACAAAAATTAGCTAAGTATTATAACCATAGGGTTCGCTCTAGAGCATTCAAAAAGGGTGATTTAGTCCTGCGGCAAGTCACCCTGAACAAGAAGAAACTAGGAGAGGAAGTCTTTGGAGCAAACTAGGAAGAACCTATAAGATTATTAGAGTTGTAAGGCTAAGTGTTTATAAATTACAACACCCTAATGTAAGAGAGGTGAAAAAGTCATGAAATGCAGAAATGTTAAAAGTCTACTACCTCTGATTCTAGTATGGTTGCATGGTTGTAAATATAAATTAATAAAATTCAACTTTTAGCAACTTTCCTTGTGCAATTTTATCATTCATCAATCAGCAAAATCATTTTTCATTCCAATTATAGACCAAGAAAATATTGATCTAGAACATACAAACATATTGGTCGATAAAATACCGACCAAACTAAATTAGTCGTATTCTCATATCACAAAAAATTGATCTAGAAAAAGTGACAAAATTGCCTACGATATAAGCGACATGCCCTAACTAGGAGCAAGAGAAAGGATGACAGCAGTATGATCAACATGACTTCATGCTCAGAATAAAAATCAATGGAATAGTTTCTAGTAAAACAACGTTTAACTAGAAATCGGGGGGTTGATGTTTGGGAAGATCAGACTAGTTGGTGATGTATAGTCGAGTTTAAACATATTCCGACAGTGGTCTGACACCTGCCAAACTAATCGTAAGCAAAGGATTCCCTACAGTAAAAGAGCTGGCCCAGGTCAGGTATAAAATACCACCCAATAATACTCAATGTGTCCTAGGTCGAGTAAGAAAATACTACCCGACCATATTCAACATGTGTAGTGAAAATTTAGTTGTGTACTCTACCCATTGACCGCCGCTCGTCCTCCCACCTTCCATTGCGGGGAGAACGTGGAACGTGACTAGAAAAATAGCTGAAAATAGTTATTTCCTATGTGCATAAAATCCTGACAGTGGAGAAGAAAGGTATGCGACTTTTGATCCTAGCAAAAACTATGTAGAATTGCTTGCTTAAATTTTCTCTCCTCTTAAGCAAACCATCTGTTTAAGTATCAGAGTGTATACGCCAGACAAGCCGACTATCTCTCTGCCTTCTCTTGTTTTGTAGGCAAGCTTAAGCTCTTTACAATCTAAGAAGATATGAAGTTTGTTGTTTGATGTTGGAATTAATAAATTTTACACATCAACATAGTTCATCACAAAATTTGAACTCCATAAACTCCACCACATCTTGCAGGCAACAACAATAGTAAGAATCATCATTGGTAAAAACATTCAAGGCAAAATCTAGATGTTAATTCTTTTTTCTTTCTTTTAGTTAGAAAAGAGATAAGATGGGACACAAAACAAAAATAAATCATGAGAGAAAATGAATCTAGGACTTAAGGCTAATGTCCTTCAGGGCACAAATCTGCTCCTCACTTATTAAAGACATGCAACTCACAACTAAATCCTTACCCTTAGCAATGCTATCCTTAATCTAGGAAAGCAAATTCTCATTAGTTGGGAGCCTTAGATCATCCTCAGTGCTCCCATTTTCAGTCAACAAACTCACAAATCCCGTCCTCAGAAATATCAATCAACTAACAGTTAGGACGTACAAGATTGGGAACTTGTAAAATCAAAAACGCATGAAAACTCAACCCAAAATCTCCTATGTGTAACAACAAAAAACACCATTGAGAAGAATTTTGTTCATACGTTGTAGTTGTGAGAAGAAGGCAAAATATCTTCCATCTTTTTAACATTAAAGGTGTCAATTGTAACAAAGTGGCACTTAGCACGACCATGCTTACTAGTCTTGGATGTTGAGACTTCCACAACTTATCATAATGCAAACATTTATAGTTAAATCTAGTTAGTGATTGTAATAATAAACAAACCCATAAACCTCAAAATATATCATTTCAAATCTAATAAAGCAAATAGCTAAACATTATCAATGGAAAGTGAAACACTAGTTGGTATCAGATTCAAATCGATTTACCTACGCAATCAACATACATTAGTAGCACTACTAATTACTAGCATGTAAAATTAAGACCTCGTTTGGCCATGCTAACTAAATTGTGAAATATGAGTATTAAAGGTGCTTATCATAATTATTTACATTAAGAGTAATTTTTAAATTAATACATATTTATGTACTAAGTAAAATAGTACTTGAGTGTTGTACTTGTATTTGTATTAAAAAATGTTGGAAAGAACGCATTAAAATGTATAAGTGCTTGTACACTTTAGTTATCTTTTTCATATGTTGAATCCATGCCCATGCTATAATACCAATGTGATACGTACTAGGGATTGATTCTTTCATTGTTGTTGGAACCTATGATGAGAAGCGAAAATAATAACAAGAAAAATTCAAACTTAATGGACTATTTACCTCAACAACTCTGACGCTATAGTAAAACTGATCTACCTAGTTGACACTTTTACAACCTATTATATAGCTGTTATAACGACCTTAGCTAAACTAGAATGTAACAAAATAATATAAATCCAAGTTAATATGAGAAGACAAGTTTTTTTTATTTTATCATAACAATCTTAACTCAACAAATGAAAATACTATGACTCTTTAAAATTTCAGTTGGTATAGAACATTAAAAGCTACAAGATGATAGAAAACGCAGCGAAAGAGAACAAGATTGAGAATAATGAGCTCTTATATATAATAAATATTCTTTTTGGTATTTTATTTTTCATAAATATTGTTGATGAAGGGGCCAATGTTCTACATTCTGACTTATGAAAATTGAAAGTAGCCATTATGATATGAAAAAACTTAATTAATCTAATTTGAGAATTAACAGCAATATTAATACTTTTCTTTTTTTTTGTTGGTGAGTATTCCAAGGTGATTTAAAAAATATATGTTGAAATTATTATTCCAGATTCTGGTTTGAAGAAAAAGAATTGGCAAAAACAAACCTGGAAGCCTCAATTGATACTACATACTCTTAAGTCCATTTCACTTAGGTCTTTTTAATCGTATTTTATGCATTTTATAATATAATTTAGAAGAAATGGCATGATTAGGCCTATTTTGAAGAAGATTTTGGATAAACTGAAACAAATTCTTGGTTTATTGTAGTACCATTTGAATTTAAGATAATTTTTTTTTACTACATTAATATTTTGGGATAATAATAGTTTCGTCCCTTAACTTTGACAAAACAATAAATCAAGATACACTTTGGTAAATTTTAATATTTTCATTCTTGACATTATAAATTGTTAGTATCTATTAGGAACTCAAAGGGTAAATCTAAATTTATACTAAGAAAACCCTAAAACAACATAAAAAAGCCAATACACATTTAGTCAATGCATTTCCCTCGCCTTCATTCTTTCTCTCAACCTTCCTCCTTTTAGTTTTATCTTTTCTTAATTTGTTTTTTAGGATTTTTTTTTTTTGAGGAAGAGTCGTGAGTTTGAGGATTTGTTGGAAAAGAAAGAGGTTTGGATCATGATTTAATGATGATAGTGATGGTGATGATGGCAATAAACCATGGGGAAGGAGGATTTGAAAATGGTGCTGGTGGTATTGACCAATGGAAGTGAAGTTGTGGGTTTGAAGGATTTGTAGGAGAAGAAAGAAGATTGGATCATGATCTAATGATGATGATAGGTAGTGATGGACGAGGAGGATTTGATAAGATAAGGGTGGTGGTGGTGATAACCAATGATGGAAGATTTGATGAGGGTGGTGGTAGTGGTGATAACTGATGGTGGATGAGGATTTGATGAGGAGGGTGGTGGTGGTGGTGGTGATTAATGATGGAGAAAATTTTGTAGAATTTTTTATGAGGGGGGTAATGGTGGTGATGGTGATGATGATGGTGGAGCAGAACTTTTAGGTATGGAGAATTTGAGGAAGGTTGGGAGGAAAGAGGAAGGTGGTGGTGATGATGGTGATTTGTGATGAAAAGGTTTGTAGGTTTGGGGAATTTGTGTTTACAGAAGAAAAAATAAAAATAAAAATAAAAATGATATTATTATTTTTATGTAATTTTTTATTATTTCATTACATTAGTAGGATCCATTTTTTAAAACTGTTAGATTTAATTTTAAAAAAATAATAGAATTTAACTTAAAATTTTAATTAGTATGGATAAAATTGTATTTTAGCATTATTTTATGGATGAATGTAACAGCAAGGATGAAAATGTTAAAATTTATTAAAGCGTATTTGTTGTTTTTCCAAAGTTCAGGGATGAAACTATTATTATCTCTTAAATCTTTTAGATAATTTAATTATTTTTATAACTTTTTAATAACTAAAATACATAAAAGGATAGGTAAATTTTTTATATTCTTAAGTGTAAATTGTATCATATTTCCATGCATTAATTGCGTCAACTTTATTTAGCTTTATTTTTAAATACTATTTTATTCTATGTTAACTGATCTAATTAATAAAACGTAACAAGGTCGTTTTAAAATTAGGAAGGAATAACAATTACTTGTTTAAAAAATAAAAAAAAAAACTGTAGATAGAGATGATGAAGAGATGCAGGACAGGATAACTTTTTAAGGGTATTTTCACATGCTTTTTCTAAGATTTGTGGAAATAATACTTAGCTAAAAATTTTGTGTAAATTCACAAACACCTCATCTATATGGTAAAACCATTAGTGTTGATTGTGAGTTGACTATTAATAAGAGGATAATATGGGAATATTATATTGATTATATTTTTTCAAATTTGTTTTTAATTTTATCTATCAAAAATTAAATAAATACAACCTAAGATCTCTAAGAATAAATAAATTCCTCCACATCCAACCAAAATCACAAAATTATAACATTACACAAAATGTTTAATGCTCTGTTTCTCACATTATATTAATTCAATCACGAAATTAATAAAATTAATCGTAGAAATAAAACTTTCACAAACTGATATTAAAAATAATTTTCCCAGTCAGATTTGATACACTTGGCTTCAATTGAAACCAAATCTATATGCCAAATTAAAAATTTTTCATTCAATGAAGCCAAAACAAAGATTTGCAAACCAATTAATTATTTCTCATATTTAAATCATAAACCAAAAAATAAAACACTTGTAAAAAAATTTCTAAAAAAATTGTCCATCATTTTCCGATTATATCAAATCCATCATAAGAACCAAAACCAAAAACCGAGTTTGGTTACCCATCACAAGAACCAGACAAAGTGGCCACGATCCATGATCAAAGGCTTCTCTGGCAGCTTTGACAACAAAATCAACATCTTCTTTATCTCCTTATGCAACTCTTGCTATCACTTCTCCTATCCTAGGATCAGTTGTCCCATATATTTTACCTATTATTAAATACAAAATTATTATATTAAAAAAAAAATTATTTGTAAAACCTTGCAAAGAGTGAAAGCAATTGAAAAGTATGACAATGGAGTCCAAATCAAACATTGACGCAACAGCTAATGATGTCGGGTGGTCAACAACCATGTTTGGTGGCTTCATGTGATGGTCGAGGATAGCGATGACGATACTAATAGTGCGAGTAAGTGCAAGAGACGATGATGTAGGCAACTGAAGCAAGTATATCGACAATGACGCAGGTAGTCAGAGCAAGTGCAAGTGACGACAACGTAGTGGCTAAAATAGGTGATAGAAGTGGCAGATACTATTGTTTAAAAGATTGGGGTTTTTGAGATCAAGAGATTAGGGTTGAGAATATATGAGAGTCAAGAGTATTGTGGACTTTTTGTTATTTTAGTAGGTCAACTCATAGTCAACAATAACGATTTTACTGTAAAGGAAAGTTATCTATAGATTTTCACAAGCTTTCTATCTAAGCGTTACTTTTACAAATCTCATGGGAGCTACGTGAAAATACCCCAAATTTTTTATGTCAAACAAGGTAAGAGTACAAAACATATTATTATTAACAAATGGCTTCAACAGTTTTTAATGACTTAATTAACCAAACCACCATGCAAGTCAAGTTCAATGTCACTATTTATTTAAGATAATCAAAATCCGATATGTTTGCTCCATCTGAATCTTGTTTTCATTTCATTATACCGCAAAGGTCATTAGTAGAAGATCTTTCAATGAGGCAGTTTCATCATAATTAAAATTCATAAAATAAAAAATAAAAAACCCAGAAAATCCATTATACAAAATACGAGGAGCACAGAAACACAAGCATGAATCAAACATACATAGTTTAGGTACTTAAAACAGTCTTCTGTGTTCTACAAATTGAATCACCAGAAACCAAAAAAAAAAATCAAGCATACTGCAACAGGAATGGAGATCTGTTCCGCCATCCATTAAACCTGAAATGATGTCAAGTAAAAGAATGAAAATTAAACCTGTACTGTTGCAACACTACGAAGGCAGAAATGGCAATCAAGCAAATCAGGTCAAAGCAGAAGAATGAAAATAGAAATAGAAGGCTCTCTCACCATCTGATATTAACATTAGCTGCAACCAATTTCTCCCAAATTAACCAGAAAAAAAATGTTCTTATTCCAGATGCCACATAGAAGCTTGGTTGAATCTTGTTTAGAACTCTCAACTTTCTTCGGTCAAGAAAGAAGCAAAAGCATATATGGAAGGTGAAAGAAGGAAGCGACCATTGGAAGTTAATTCTGCTTGGTGAAACTTCTGTTACAATTAAGTTGCTTAAACTAGCTTTCATTTATCAATTCTCTGCATAACCATATATATTTCCAAAATGTACTAGATTTCTAAAAGAAGCTGAAGATGGCATGGGATTGGTTAAAAAATGAAGTAATAAAATTTAGGAGAAATTTCAACATATATATACTTGGTCAGCACAAGAATCCAAACTCCCCAAATAGAACTTACCACATTATCACTGCCTTCTGCATCTTCCTACTCCTCAAGAGTCGTGTGTTAGACTCTGCTTCATCCTCTTCCTGATCTTTACCAAGAACCCACATCAGAGAAATAAATAAATAAATAAATAAACTAATCTAATTTAAACTATACCTGGCATAAATTAATTTGACACCAATAACATACTCATGCATGCAATTATAGAATCAAAACAGAATTTCACCATACCACAGTAACCCGTCCTTCTTCATCTTCCTCCTCTGACAAAAGACACTTTTTCAGGCTCTTCCTGATGTTTAACAATAACACAGATTAGGTAACGGATAACTCATCAGAGTTAAACTATAATTAGTATAATATGATACAAATAACACATTTACGCTTTGTAGAATCCAAAAAGAAATTTTATTCATTCTTATGCCTTAGAGAAAGAGCAAATGCTTCAAAAGAGGTGGAAAGGATTGCCAGATTTTCTCTTTTCTATATCTAATTTTGGCTGAAGTCAATGTCTCTGCTTCAGAACTTAGTAGATTAATACGCACCGTTTCTTCAGGTAGCTGTTGTATGGTTGTATTAAGGTCGCCTTTCCAATGCCCAACTTTACCTTGCCAGTCTCTCTTTACTTTCAGCAAACTGGGTGTGATTAAGACCCCTCTAGAAAAGATGTTCATCCTGGGACATTTATACACCATTAATCCTTCCAACAATGGAAATCTGAAGGCGCAATTGCCAGAGCAGAAGCTTGTGAGACTTTTTAAATAAGTTAGAGACAAATTCTTCAATTCACTAAAAACAATTTCATCTTTTGCTGCATCTCCATCATCTGCTACGACTTCTGTCATCATATTACATTCAGATAAACTCATTCTTCTTAGTTGCACCAAACTCTTCGCTGTTGAGGATGTTACTATGTTCGTCAATTTGTGACAATAGGATAATCTCAATGTTGTTAGATTTCGGAAGGATGTCGAGGATGGCACTAGATTAACCAAATTGTGACAGGCTCCTACTTGTAGATAAACCAAATGGTCCATATTTGTCTCTTCTTTCAAAAGGTGCTTCACATCAGAACACTCATTTAGAGACGTTATCCAAGCCGATATCCCATTTTCAACCTCTTCATTTGATTCAAACTGAATACCTCCCCAAATTTTGAGCATTTTGATGCTGTGAAATCTCTGGAGGAAGTCAAGTGATGAAAAAACAGCTGACTTATCGAACACAAACTGAAGAAATTTAAGTTTGCGGAGGAGATATTCTGGAAATGGCCATACTGTTGCTATGCCATTTCCTTTTACAATTAATTCCTCTAAATTAGGGAAAACCTGGTGACCAATTAGAAAAGAATGCAAAATAGAAACTAAAGAATTAATCAAATAATCAATTGATGGAAGTATGGCATAAGATATTCATCCTATGAATCAAATCTAAAACCAGTTGATCTTGTTATGTCTAAAAAGAAGAGAACATATATATGCTAAGTTTCATACATAGCAAAAAGATTTTATAATTAAATCAACATTAGATGATCAATATCCTAATGATCACTTTCTAAGTCGAGCTCAAATTAGATGATCAATATCCTAATGATCACTTTCTAAGTCGAGCTCAAACAAACAAGTGGATTAAAATAATCTTGCTTTTTAATTTATTTAAAGCCTCCACTGCTACTAATAAACTGATAACTCTTTAAGAAAAACAAAGGAAATGAGTCTCATGCCTTCTCAACCAAGAACTGGGGAGGTTGTGCTCTTATGTCTAGTTGTTGTCCCTCCTGGGAGCCGTGAAATTCTGAATTGAATATCTTTACCGTCTCCCATCTACTCACTACCAGCCTCTTTAATGCTGGCCATTCTGTGGTATGTATTTCAGGATAAAACGTTGTAAATTTTGGCAGATCATGTAGCTCAAGAGAGGTTACCTTTGGAAAGACAAACCTAGTGTTTGTTCCTGCTCTTCCCTCAGAAGTAAAAACAATCTCTTCCACCCCACATCCACTGATATTAAGACTTTTCAATTGTAAAAGGCTGCCAGCAACAGACGCTGGAAACACATTTTTCAGTCTCTCACATCCATAAACCATCACCAATCTCAGGTTCGGAAAACAGAGAAATTTTTTAGAGTCCTTTTTCCATATATGCTTCAATTTTGGTAGACCAACAATTTTCAATTCACTCAAGTGAGTTATTGCGCTAAGTTGATCCTCAAAATTTGGCCCCTCCAGATCAAATATTGCTTCTAATGAACCACAATCCTCAATAGATAGCGACTCTAAGCTTGGAAATGCAACCTGCAGTGCTCATGTCATTTAAGTAACAATAACATTTACTAGCTAACTCGAATTATATATCATAATTAGTATTTTGAATGAAAACTTATAGAAATTAATCTATTGGAAAAGAATTGGAAGACATTGGAAATATAAAATTGCAGGAATTAAAGCTTTTCTCTGTGTACCTTTTCATTGAACAAGGGAATCTCTGTCAAGTCTGTGCTTATAATATTTTTCACCATGAATCCCTTCAATTCAGGACAATCCTGGATCTCCAATTTCTTCAAGGATGGAAATTCAATATAATCACCTGAACAGAATTTTGTGAGATTTTGAAGAGCTTCCATCTTCAAAAACACTAATTGAGGGAATACAACGCTCTTCCTTTCTACTTCTCTCAATTTGTTGTCATCAACTACCATCTCTTCTAAGGCTGGGCATTGGCATATTTGAAGGTATTTGAGTCGAACAAAGCTGGTAGCAATAGAAGATGAGAATAAACATCTTAAATTACTACAGCTACTTATGATCAGGCGTGTTAAATTTTGAATGCCACAAGACATGGCCACAGCTTGGCTTTGCCAAATCCTTTCGACTTTTGTTTCATACAGTTCCAAGACTTCCAATCTGGGTAACATAACCTGCTCATAGATCAACTTCTAGCTGGTTATATATACTCTTATTCTACGTTTCATACATATCCAAAAAGTAATAATCTGTAATAGCCGGAACTATTACTAATTTCAGAAAAAAGAAAATGAAAACATATATATAACACCTAGGAAAAGTAAATTTGAACCCAGGCCACTTAAAGAATAAATTTTCTTTTTCTATGAGAATGACTTTGTTAGCAAATAATATCAGAGATACGATAACCGACCTTCTTGTTAAAAAGTGTACTAGGAGCATCAATCTCGTCCGCCAAAATGATTTCATTCGACCACACACCGGCTGTTTCTGATCTAGAGCAAAAGCTTGTGAGTTGTGGAAGATAATAGAGTCTAAGTGAGCGTAACTGACCAAAGTCAATAATGTTAATCACTCCAGTATTATTATTTTTGAATTCATCTTCGCTTCCAATACCAAAAATCTGTTCCATATTCTGGCATCCAGACACTTGAATTGATTGGAGTTGTAGGAATCGTCCGGCAATGGAGAATGAAAATATATTTTTTAATTTAACACAATTGACCACATTTATCTTCCTCAATTTGCAAAAAGATTCAGCTGCTAGTTGGCCACAACTTATTTTCTCCATGTTTCTTAGATCTATAAGAGATAATGACTCTAAGAGAGGGAAGGCCAAGGCATTACGGGTGACATCCTCCATTGAGTCAACAATACACAAAAGGTTGGGATTATTTTTTACCTTAAGATACTTCAATTGTGGAAAACCTTCTCGGTCTAATCCATAAAGAACATTTTTCATGTCCTGCAATCCATCCACACATAGGTCTTCAATTCCTCTCAATTGCATGATATGTCCATCCTTCAAACTAATATCGGTATTGGTGAGCTCAAGTTTGAATTGTCTAGCAATCTCTGGCGGTGCTTTTTCTGATGCATATTTCAAAACCCAGGGACTTCTGATGATAAAAATTCTGTACCTTTCCAATTTTTTGAAGAGCAAGTCTCTTGGCAGAGTCTTCACATCTCTGATACATATTTGCAAAGCAGTCAAGTTAGGCAAACACTTCAATTCACCGAGGCTAGCATTTCTTCTTTCATTGTTCCCTTCCACCTCCCATTCAGCAAAGGTACCTGTACGTAGTTCTTCTAAATTGGATAAACATGATATAACATTTGGTGGAATAACTTTTAGCCGGAAACAATCTCTCAACTCAAGCGACCTTAGTCTAGTCAACTGTCTGACCTCTGCAGGCAACTGCTTGATATCAGATCGCTGTATAAAAAGAATTTCCAGTTTCTCCAAAGCTCCAATAACAGCTATGTTGTCCAGTTTGCAGCTGTATAAGCACAGAGTTCGAAGGTCTTTCAGGAGAACAAGTGATGATGGGGGTGAACATAAATCCATATAAGTAAGATCTAGAACTCTGAGCTCTGTCACCACTTTGAAAAAACTGTCTGAAACTTTTAGCGAAGAATCCCGAGCACGTATAGAGAAAAGTTTCAGTTGTGGACATTCCAGCACTTCCGGAAGCTCATGAATCTCCGCATCAATTAAAACAATAGAATTGTAATTTTTTGGTGTATTCTCATTTGGCCATTCCCATTGATTAACCTGCTGATTTCTCATTGTAAATATACGCTGGTCTCTAGATGCAATTGATATGGCAACATCACGAACAACATCATGCATAATAAAACCTTCAACATTGGCTTTATCCTCAAGCAGCATACAAGAATCCTTGAGTTTATGGACCAATGTACACACTCGATCTTGTGCTTCTTCCATCTTCATGATGTCTTCAAACAAACTCAAACCAACCCCATACATTAGCAAGTCATCAACCAATGTGATGTAGGTGTATCCTATCAGCAGAAAGGTTTTCTTTAGTTCCTCGCTTTCCAAAAGATTGTAACTCAACTCTACGGCTGAATATGCTTTTTCCTGTATATCTTTGAAGTTCCTTGAGGTAGGTCTTCTCAGTTGTAGTAAAGCATCTTTCCATTCAAATAATCTCTGTGCTCTTAATGCCCTCCCCACAGTTACAATGGAAATGGGCAAACCAGCACATTCCTTTGCTACATCTGTTGCTACAGATTTGAACTCAACACCTTCAATATAATCACCTGCCATTTTTTTAAATAAACTCCAAGCCTCTTCATCATCTAAAGAGTCAACCGGGAAGTTTAGTTGAGAATCCATCTTTCTCAGCAATACATCAACACTTCTTGCTGTCAAAAATAGTTTACATCCCTTATCATCATCTCCCACTGGAAGTCCTATGGCCTTCAAGTCAAGACTTGCCCAAATATCATCTAAAATTATAAGGATCTTCTTCTCGTCCCTCAATCCTTGACATAGCCTTCCTGCCCTTCCTGATTCACTGATCTCGGAGAAAGTTAGACTTAAACTATCTGCAATTTCCTCTTGAATCTTCTTTATATTTGGATGTTGAGATACCTCCACAAAGATCACCCAATCAAAGAGCTTGTTTTCCTCTGCATGCTTAGCAACTTCCTTTGCTAACATCGTCTTGCCAATACCACCCATTCCATAAATCCCAATCATGTTGAAATTGGGATTACTTAAAGCGCCAAGTATATTCTTTAAAGTAGATATTCGAGACTGGAAGGGCACATAGTCTTTGTTAGATAGCCGTGGATCCTTTGGAATGAAACGGTAGGAAATCCTGTCAAAGCTCTCAGCTCTCTCCAAGAGCTTGACCAGATCATCATGCTGCTTCACTGCTTCCTTTCTAAGTTGGTAGCGCGTCATCAAATCAGGACACAAACCTATGAAGCATCGCCTCGTTGCTGCTATCTCTTCATTTTCAGTAAATTTCCCCACTGGGTCATCATCAATGATCTTGCTCACACACTTCAGCCACTTCTGAACATACTCTTCAATCTTATGCCCGTTTCTTTTAGCTTCATCAACCTTGTGCTGAATACTTGTATTTTTATTCTTCAGTTTCTCAAGTCCTAACTGGAGATTATCAAAGTTGCTTTTGTACTTGAGCAAATAATTAATTTCACGCTCTGCTGATGGAGCCAAACACCCAGCAACTCTGGAAACAATAGTAAAAATGATTTCCACCATCTTCAAACTTTTTCCTTTTACGCTTTTGCTCTTCTTTTAGTTGGGAACTGAACACAAGAAGGAGATTAAGAGACAACAACACAACAAGCAGAATGAAATGTCGAAAACACAAGTGACAATACAAGCAGCGGCGGATCAGTAAATAAAAGGGGTGAGAAAATGGACAGTAATCAAGCAAGCAAAACAACAGCAAAGCAAATAATAGAAAACTAATTGGGGTGCAAAACCGAACAACAAATACTAGTGATTGCAACGAAATCTGAAAACAAGAAAAGGGTTTCTTTCGATCAACAACAAATGCAAAGAGCTGATGGAACTTTTATTTAGAAAAAGAACAAAAAATTCTATTTCTTTCTTCTTTTTTGAATGCGCAAAAAATACTAAGAGAGGAGGAGGGGGGAAATTAAGATAAAAATTATCTGAACAACAATGAGTACAAGAAGCAGTTGAAAAGTGTAGCCTTTGAGATCAAAAAAGGAGAGCAGCGAAAGTTTGATTAGACATAAGAACACAAAGTTTCTTAATAAAAGCACAAAAATTTTTGCTAATTGTTATAGATAGATTTTAGCGTCTCTTTTTATAATTTTACATGAAATAATACTAAAATATAAAAACATTACACAAATTATTATATAAAGCTAAAAACTAATAAATAAATTTGACAACAAGACAATCATATAAAAATTTTGTCACATCAACTTGTACAAGAGTTTATATATCCTAAAAATCACTATATAATTTTGAATTTTAATTTATCTAAAAAATAGCTAGAATTTTATGAATCAACTCCAAGCGGCCCAAATAATTCAACTAAACAAACAAAACTTCACAAAAGAAGAAGCCATCAACTTCATTAATATAAATTATTAGCAATCCAATATAAAGAAAGACTTGGGGATAACGTTAATAAACAGCAAGATAAGGACTCATTTGGATGCATTACTGAAGTCAAAGTCTACAATTTCCGTGTCCTAATTACATATTCAAGTGGGGAGGTGTGGAAAACAAAAGGATTAAAGGAGATTAGGTGATAGTTATCAAAGATTTGCATTCATCTTCATGATATAAATGTTTTAAAATCATCGTGTCATTGAACCATGAGGACAAAACATATATAGAAATCGACAATTCACCAACCTTTGGCAAACAAATATTAAAAATCAAATATATATTTACAAAAAAGACTTGATTGCTGAGAGCTGGAGCCACCGACTCAAGTCTTTAAATTAAATGTGGTAACCTTAATCATAATTATTTAATAATCTAGTGATGACGACAAGTCATAAAATAATAATTTTACATTTTGCTTGAAATTAACATTCTTCTTAAGGCTATGATAAGACAAATTTGTTTCTTACAATTTATTTGTTTGTTTTTTAATTTAGTCAGCCATTACTCAGTAATTTTACATTTTTACTTGAACTAATCTTGAATAAACATTTGTTAAGATAACTTTTTATAATTTTCTCCAGAAATAAAGTCATTAAGACATCCACTCAATTAAATTAACAATTGAAACCACTGTCTTCCAACTCAATACAAATTTAAAAAAATAAAAAATAAAAAAAAAGCTCGAGAAAGATCAAGACCCTTGAAATTAAGTCAAAAACATATATTTTGATAACATATATCTATTAGTGAGTAATTTAGAATGAATACAGGAAAGTACAATAGAAATTAAATCAAAAACCTACATTTTCTCACAAATGTGAAATGTCAAAGAGCACTATACTTACAAAAACTGAAAGGAAAAATGCCAACAAATATTTGGAAAAGAAAACCTTTGGAAATGAAACTTGGTGGCTTCCAAATGTTTATTTGGCCGGCAAACGAAGACGAAAAAGGTAGGCATTTGCTCGCGACGATTTTGGTGGCTCTTGGCGGCTTTTGTCGGCGCTTTTGGCGGCTTTTGTCGCCGTGTTTGTTTGGAAGAGGAGAAGGAAACGGCGGTGGTGGTTATGGAGAGAAGAAATTAAGAAAAGGTGAGAAAAAAATATTAAAAAATTAAGGGAATTGACACGTGCCTGAATTCTTGCACAATTCTTTTTATGCACGGATTTTTATTTTTAATTTTTACCTTAGCAATTTTTTAATTTGTGCAACAGGGCAAGACAAAAATAATAATCAATAAAAAATTTACAGAATGATTGTTTTATTATAAATATAAAATAATCATTAAAGAGTATGAAAGTATTGTTTTAATTTAGAATTAAAAATTTTAATAAATTTTGTAATTATAAAGAAAAAGGTAAAAAAAATAAAATAATTATTAAAGAATATGAAAATATTTTTTATCTTAGAATTAAAATTTTGTAAAGAATATTAACCGTAAGAAAAAATAAGAAAGAAAGGGAAAAAATTCATCAACAGTAAAATTTTTATTATATTGATGTAAAATATGCACTTTAATAGAATCATTATATTATAAATTTTTCTATTGGAGCACCCTTACTTTTAGACTAAATTTCATTATAAAACTTGTTGATCCTCTTCGGTTTTAATAGTAATAGAAAATAAAAGTTTACGTCTTTAGAAAAAAAAAAAGTTTATTGTTTAAACTCAATAATAATAAGAAATAAAGATTTAATATTTAACAACCGAAATTTTTTACTTTTTTTCAAATTTTTTATAAAAGTCAACTTCAAGTATATTTGTTTAGGCATATATTTATTCCTAAACTTCATAGGTAATATCTATCAATTTTTCCGAAAATTAAAATTTTGTAAAGAATATTAAAAGTAAGAAAAAATAAGAAGGAACGAGAAAAAAATCGACAACAAAATTTTTATTAATATTGATGTGAAATATGCACTTTAATAAAATAATTATATTATAAATTTTTTCTATTAGAGCACCCCTACTATTAGACTAAATTTCATTATAGAACTTGTTGATCCTCTTGAGTTTTAATAGTAATAGAAAATAAAGGTTTACATGTTAAACTCAATAATAATAAGAAACAAAGATTTAGTGTTTAACAAATGAAATTTCTTACTTTTTTCCAAATTTTTTATAAAAGTTAACTTCAAATATAATTGTCTAAGGCACACATTTATCCCTAAACTTCATGGATAATATCTACCAATTTTCCAATAATTAACTTGAATTTATCCATATTTAATTAACTGTCATTCGAATTGATTTCAAGAATTAGTATTATGCACAAAGGTTTTTTGTTCATAATTACATAAATACATATTTTAAATAATTTGATAAATGTATATTTAAACAATAATCTTCAACTACTTCTTTAATATGAAAAAGCATTTTGATGTAAACATAAATTGTAACGAAAGCCAAAACAAAAGATATTGTACCAAGATCATGCAATATTTGATTAAAAGAACTCAATTTTAATATAAACAGAATATAAACTTTACCTAACAAACTGAAAAACAATACCAAATAATGCAAAATTAAGTAAAACAAAAGAAAATGATGCTAAAAAATGGGAGGGAACAATCCATAAAATGAAAAAACAAAAACAATTTTAATTCATCGCAAAAATTTGAAATCCATAAACTGTGACACATATTGCAAGCAACAATAACACTGAAAAATCATCACTGGTAAGAACATTTAAGGAAAATTTTAGAGGATAATTTTTTTTTCTCCCTTTCTTTTGGTTGGAAAAGAGATGAGATGGGACACAAAAGAAAAAAAAAATCATGAGAAAAAGTGAAAATAGGACTTAGGGCCAATGTCCTTGAGAATTCTAGAACCTATCTTAATGCAAACATTTACAGTTAAATCTGGTGATTGTAACAATAGTCAAACCCACAAACCTCAAAATATATCATTTGAAATATAATAAAGCAGATATCAAAACATTAGTTGGTATTAGATTCAAATCAATTCACCTACACAATCAACATACATTAGTAGCACCACTAATTACTAGTATATTGAATTAAGACTCCGTTTGGCCATGCTAACTAAATTGTGAAATATAAGTATGAAAGGTGCTTATCAAAATTATTGAGCATTAAGAGTGAGTTTTAAATTAGTATATAATTAGATACTAATTAAAATAGCACTTCAAGTGCTGTAATGGTATTAAAAAGTGTTAGAGAGAAAGCATTAAAATGTATAAGAGCTTATACACTTCAGTTATCTTTTTTCACTTGCGAATTCATGTCTGTGCTTTGATATCACTATGTTCGTATGAAGGATTGGTTCTTTTACTTTTATTGGAACTCTGGTGAAAAGAGAAAATTATAACAAAAATGATTCAAACTTTTACCTCGTCAACTCTGATGTTGAATTATAATTAATCTCCCCAACTAACACCCTCTATTAAACTAAAACGAGACAAAATATAGAATCCAAGTTAACATGAGAAGACTACTTTTTTTTATTTATCATAATAACCTTAATTAAAAAATAAATGATATCTAAACTCCCACTTTATTGTCAAAATAACACCTATACTCTCACTTCAAAACTAATTGCTAAACACACCCTTCCATCAATTTTTTCCGTTATTATTAACTTTTGACTCGTGTTGTTTTGTTGAATGACAAAAATACCTTTATAACACTTATTTCATCAATATAATGACATAAATAACCTTCTTTATAGTTTTTAGTCATTTTTTAATTAAATAAATTAGTTATGTGAAAACAATTTTATTTCAATTAAAAAAAGTAAAATTTTAATTCATTTTCAATTCTATTTTTTTTTTATTTTAAGATTTCTATCTTTCTTTTTTATTTTTATTTTAAAGTTTTCAACTTTTTCTATTTTTGATTTTAAATTTTTCACTTTTTTTTTTTACTCTAATCCATAACTGAGACAATACTCGTATATTAAGAAATAATAATTATAAATTTACTAAGTGACAAGAAAAATAGTCAAACAATATAAAAATAATTAAAAATAATGATATATTTATATTTAAGGTGAAATTTTTCAACATTTATTCAATTTTCTTTCAACAAATATCATTATTTTTAATTTCTTGTTACTTAGTGAATTTATGATTATTGATTGCTAATATATTAGTGTTTTTTCAATTATGGATTTAGGTGACAAATTAAAAATAAAAAATGAATAAAAAAGTGAAAACTTTAAAATCAAAAATAGAAAGTTGGAAACTTTAAAATAAGAAATAAAAAAATTGAAAATAAATTAAACTTTTACTTTTTTTAATTAAAATAAAATTGTCTTGACATATAAATTTTATTTAACTAAAAGATGAACTAAAACCTATAAAGAAGATTATTTATATCATTATATTAGTTAAATAAGGTTAAAGGGATACTTTTGTACTTAAACTAATCAATATGACTCAAAAGTTAATATTTATAGAATAAGTTGACGAAAGGAGTGTGTTTAACAATTATTTGTGAGAGTATTAATGTCATTTAGACAATAAAATGGGAGACGGATGTCATTTGCCTTGAACCAAACAAATAAAAATACAATTCAACTACTTTAACTCTTTAAAATTTCAATAACTACATAATACTTCAAAACTACAAGATGAAAGAAAATTTAAAGGAAGAGAACAAGATTGAGAATAATGAGCTCTTATATATAATAAACATTTTCATAGGTATTTTATTTTTAGAAAATATTTTTGATGAAAGGGTGACTAGTGATCTTATTCCGATTTCTAAAAATTGAAAGGTTTCGTTATGATAAAGGATAATCTTTAATTCACCTCATTTATATATTGACAATCTTTATTTTACCTTTAAATTTATTAAAAGTTATCAACTTGTTCTCGATTTATTAAATTTGACTGTTGAAATTAACACCTCAAAAGATAAAATTATAATTTATAATTATAAAATTAATAAAAAATAATTATTCTCTTTCCTCAAAGGTTAAAACTAAAATTTAAATTTAAAATTAATAAAAAATAATTTTTTTACCTATTCCTTCTTCTTCCTTAAACCTTGGTTCCTTTCTATCACTATTTTATTCTTTTTTTTTCCTTCTTTCTTCTTCTTCTCCCTTTATTCCTCCTCCTCCTTTTCTTCTTCTTCTCTCTCTATTCCTTTTCCTCTTCTGCTCTCTTTCTTTTTCTTTTTTTGTTTTCTTCTTCTTCTCTTCTCTTGATTCTTTTTCTTTTTTTCTTTTCTTCATCTTCTTCTCTCTCTATTTTTTTTCCTCTCCTTGTACTCTCTCGATTCTTTTTCTTTTTTTTTTGGTTAATTATGTAATTTTACATATATTAACTATTATAAAAGATATTACAATCTTTTTATCAATTAACTTAGGTCAACAGTTAATTTTAATAGTCTAACTTAATGGATTGAGAATAGATTAATGACTTATAATAAATTTAGGAGGTAAAATAAAAGTTATCACTATAAGAAGAGGGTAAACTCCATGAAAAAAATTAATGTAGTTAGAATATTGAGTCATATTAATACTTTTCTCTGCTTTTGTCGATGCGTATTCTATAGTGTTTTTAAAAAAATATATATTGAAGTTATTATTCTATATTTTATAATCTATAAGCTAGATTCAAACAACATTAATAAATATTACAATTTTCAAAATAATTAATTATAGGTCTATAAGTTCAAGCCACGTTAAGCTAAATAGTACAACAAAAATTATCCACCTCACCCCTACCTCACTATGAAAAAGGAATATATACTTTTTCTAACAAAATGAAAAATAAATATTTTCTAAAAAATTGAAAAATCAATGCCAAATAATACAAAATTAATTAAAACAAAAAAAAATTAATAATGCTAAATAGTGAGAGGGGATGATTCAGAAAATAACAAAACAAAAACTATTATTAATTCATCACAAAAATTTAAACCAACTGATACTTCTATATCTTATTATATAGCCATTGTAACAACCTCAACTAAATTAAAATGACACAAAATATAGCATCCAGGTTAACAATAGAAGACTATTTTTTTTTTTATTTACCATAACAACAAATGAAAATAGTTTGACTCTTTAAAATTTTAGTAGGATATGTAACACTTGAAAACTACAAGATTCAGAAAAATGCGAAGAAAGAGAACAAGATTGAGAATAGTTAGCTCTTATACGTATACTAAACATCTTTTTAGGTATCCTATTTGTCATAAAATATTTTTGATGGAGGGTTCAATGATCTCCATTCTGATTTTTTGAAACTTGAAAGCTTCCGTTATCATAAAAATTAATTTAGTTTGAGAATCCAGAGCCACCTTAATGCTCTTCTCTATTTTTGTTGGTGAGTATTTCAGAGTGTTTTTTTTAGAAAATATATATTGAAATTATTAGTTTATATCCTGATTTGATGAAAAAGAATCGGAGAAGAAAATGATCTTGAAAGCCTTGATTGATACTACGCATTGTTAAGTCCATTTGAGTTAGCTCTTTTTAATCTTATATAATGCACTTTATAATAGAATATTTTAAAGAAATAGCTAGATTCGGCCTATTTTGAAGAAGTTTTTGGAAAAATTGAAACAAATTGAGCTTGAATGTTGGCAAATTATATAATTGAACTAAAATTAATATATTAAAAAAAATAAGGGATATAGGAAGATAAAAATAATTAAAATATTATTACGTTTTATATATAATATTAAATAAAATATTAATTTTTTTCAAAATATAAATAAATATATCGATGTTAAGTACATTATTTTCTTAGTTTATTGCACAAAGATAGAGCACCTTTTGAATTTAAGATAATTTTTTTCTTATATCAATTTTTCTATGTATTTTAGTTATTTTTATAACTTTTTGATAACTGAAATAGAGAAAAAGATACATAAATATTTTATACTCATAAGTGTAGATTTTATCATATTTTCATGTATCAATTGCATCAACTTTATTTTGTTATATTTTTAAATATCGTTTTGTTTTTGAAAGAAGTAAATTTTAATTGGTAGAATGTTAAACTATGTTTTTAAAATAATAAAAAATAACAAATAATTTTTAAGAAAATAACTTTAAACATAGAGATGATGAAGTTTAATGATTCAATTTTTGACGTTAAAAAGGATAAGGGATTAAAGCATATTATTATTATCAAAATGCTTCGACAGTCTAACGATTCAAATAATCAAAAGCCACCAGGCAAATCAAGTTCAATGACATCATCTGGGATAATCAAAATCTTATATGCTTGCTCCACCTAACTTCTGTTTTTCATTCATAAGACTCCAAAGGGCATATTACAGAATCTTTCAATGAGACAATTTCATCATAATCAAAATTCATTAAAGAAAAAATAAAATAAAAGAAAAAACCCAGAAATCCATTATACAAAATGCAAGCAGAGAAAACACATGATTCAAAAATCTCCAGTTTAGGCAATTTAAAACACTCTTTTGGGTTCCGGCAAATTGAATCATAGGAGGCAAATAATAAATCAAGCGTACTGAAACAACAAGATTGGAGATCTGACTGCCATCCATTAAACCTGAAATGGTATCGAGTGAAAGAAACTTGTAAGTACTGTTTTGTTGCAACACTACAAAAGCAGAAGTGGCAATCAAGCAAATTAAGCCAAGCCAGAAGAACCAAAATAGAAACAGAAGGCTCTCTCACCATCTGATTTTAACATTAGCTGCAGCCAATTTTTGCCAAATTAACCAGGAAAAAATGGCCTTATTCCAGATGCTGCATAGAAGGTTGCTTTGAACCTTGTTCAGAACTCTCCCCTTTCTCCTATAAACAAAGAAGCAAAAGCATATATGTTGAAGGTGAAAGAAGGATTGGCAGAAACCATGGGAAATTTATTCTTCTTGGTATATTTTTCTTACAATTAAGCTGCTTAACCTAGCTTCTATTTATCAATTTTCTGCGAAACCATATATGTTTCCAAAATATATTAGATTTATAAAAGATGCTGAAGATGGCACTGGATTGTTTTAACAAATGAAGTGATCAAATATAGAAGAAATTTCAGCATAAAGTCAGCACAAGAATCAAAACTTCCCGAATCACTTACCACGTTACCACTGCCTTCTGCATCTTCTTCCTCATCATCAGTCTGTGTGTCATACTCTTCTTCATCCTCTTCCTGATTTGTACCAATAACCTACATCAGATAGCATATAAACTACTTAGATTTGAACTATATCTGGCTTAAATTAATTTAATACCAATAACATAGTCTTGCAATTATAGAATCAAAACAAAACTTGACCATACCACAGTATAATTAGTATAATTTGATACAAATAACACATTTATGCTTTAGAGAATGCTAAAAGAAATTTTATTCATTCTTATGCCTTAGAGAGGGCAAAAGTTTCAAAAGAGGTGGAAAGGATTGCCAGATTTTCTCTTTTCTATATCTGATTTTGGCTGAAGTGAATGTCTCTGTTTCAGAACTTAGAAAATTAATACGCACCGTTTCTTCGTGTAACTGTTGTATGGTTGTATTAAGATCGCCTTTCCAATACCCAACTTCATCGTGCCAGTCTATCTTTACTTTCTCCAAATTGGGTGTGCTTAAGACTCCTCTAGAGAAGATGTTCATCTTGGGGCATTCAATCACCAGTACTTCTTCTAAATATGGAAAACGGACGGTGCAGTTGCCAGAGCAAAAACTTGTGAGACTTTTTAGACAAGTTAGAGACAAATCCTTCAATTCGCTGAAAACAATTTCATCTTTTGCTCCATCTCCATCATTTGCTATTACTTCAGTTATCATATTGCATTCAAATAAACTCATTCTTCTTAATCGCACCAAACTCTTCGCTGTTGAGGATGTTACTATGTTTGTCAATTTGTCACAATAGGTTAATCTCAATGTTATTAGGTTTTGAAAGGATGTTGAGGATGGCACTAGATTAACCAAATTGTGACAGGCTCCTAACTGTAAATGAACCAAATGGTCCATATTTGTCTCTTTTTCCAAAAGGTGCTTCACATTAGAACACTCATTTAGATACGTTATCCAAGCTGATATCCCATTTTCAACCTCTTCATTTGATTCAAACTGAATACCTCCTCCTATTTTGAGCATTTTGATTCTTTGGAATCTCTGGAGGAAGTCAAGTGATGAGAAAACAGCAGACTTATCGAACACGAAATGAAGAAATTTAAGTTTACAGAGGAGGTGTTCTGGAAACTGCCACATCGTTGCTATGCCCTTTCCTTTTACAATTAATTCTTCCAAATTAGGGAAAACCTGGTAACCAATTAGAAAAAAAATGCAACATGGAGTCAGCTTTTCCTTCACACAAAGTAAATTAAGTAAATAGAAATTAAAAAATGAATCAAATGATGAATTGATGGAAGTATGCATGAGATATTTGCCCTATTCATCAGATCCGAAAACAATTGATCTTGATATGTTTTAACAAGAAGAGAACAAAGGTGCTCTGCTTCATATATTGCAGAAAAGAAATAATAATTAAATCCAACATTCGATGATCAGTATCCTAATGATCACTTTCTGAGTCGAGCTCAAACAAACAGGTTGATTAAACTAAGCTTGCTTTTTAATTTATTTGAAGCTCCCACTACAACTAATAAACTAATAAATCTTTAAGAAAATTAATAGCACCAGAAAAAGAAAGGAAATGAGTCTTATACCTGTTCAACCAAGAACTGGGGTTGTGCTCTTAGATGAAGTTGTCCCTCCTGGGAGCTGTGAAATTCTGAATTGAATATCTTTACCGTCTCCCATCCACTCACTACCAGCCTCTTTAATGCCGGCCATTCTGTGGTATGTATTTCAGGATAAAACGATGTAAATTTTGGCAGATCATGTAGCTCAAGAGAGGTTACCTTTGGAAAGACAAACCTAGTGTTTGTTTCTGCTCCTCCCTCATAAGCAAAAACAATCTCTTCCACCCCACATCCACTTATATTAAGACTTTTCAACTGTAAAAGGCTACCAGCAATGGACGCTGGAAAGACATTTTTCAGTCTCTCACATCCATAAAGTGTCACCATTCTCAGGTTCTGAAAACAGAGAAAATTTTGAGGGTCTTTTTTCCATATATGCTTCAATTTTGGTAGACCAACAATTTTCAATTCACTCAAGTGAGTTATTGCGCTAAGTTGATCCTCAAAATTTGGCCCCTCCAGATCAAATATTGCTTCTAATGAACCACAATCCCTGATAGATAGCGACTCTAAGCTTGGAAATGCAACCTGCAGTGCTCATGTCATTTAAGTGATAATATCATTTACGAGCTAGCTCTAATTATATATGATAATTAAGGCATTTGAAATAAAAACTTAACTTAAAGAAATTAATCTATTGGAAAAGAATTAGAAGACATTGGAAATATAAAATTACAGGAATTAAAGTCTTTTTTTGTGTACCTTTTCATTGAATAAAGGAATCTCTGTGAAGTCTGTGCTTATATTATTTTTCACCATGAATCCCTTAAATTTAGGACAGTCCTTTATCTCCAATGTCTTCAAGGATGGAAATTCAATATAGTCACTTGAGCAGAATTTTGTGAGATTTTGAAGAGTTTCCATCTTCAGAAGTACTAATTGAGGGAATACTACATTTTTCCTTTCTTCTTCTCTCAATCGGTGGTCGTCGATTACCATCTCTTCTACGGCCGGGCATTGGCATATTTGCAAATATTGTAGTTGAACAAAGCTGGTAGCAATAGAAGATGAGAATAGACAACGTAAATTTTTACAGCTACTTATGATCAGGCGTGTTAAATTTTGAATGCCACAAGACATGGCCACAGCTTGGTTTTGCCAAATGCTTTCAATTTTGTTTTTCATATAGCTCCAAGACTTCCAATTCTGGTAATGCAACCTGCTCACAGATCGACTTCTAGCTGGTTATATGTACTCTTATTCTATCTTTCATATATATCAAAAAAATGGTAAATTTGTAATAGCCGAAATGTTACTAATTTCAAACAAAAAAAATGATCAAAACATATGTATATATATAGCACCTAGAAAAACCACGTTTGAAATCCAAGCCACTTAAAGAATAAATTTTCTTTTTCTCTGAGAATGAATTTCTCAGCAAATAACATCAGAGAGATAGAGAATAAGATAACCGACCTTCTTGTTAAAAAGTGTATTAGGAATATCGACATAGTCCGCCAAAATGATTTCGTTTGAGCACGTACCAGCTGTTTCTGATATGGAGCAAAAGCTTGTGAGTTGTGGAAGACAACGGAGTATAAGTGAGCGTAACTGCCCAAATTCAATGATGTTAATCCCTCCAGTATTATTGTCGCTTGAATCGTCTTCACTTCCAATGGCAAAAATCTGTTCCATATTCTGGCATCGAAACACTTCAATTGATCGGAGTTGTAGAAGTCGTCCAGCAATGGAGAATGAAAATATACTTTTTAATTTACCACAGTCGAACACTTTTATCTTCCTCAATTTGCAAAACGATTCGAAAGCTAGTTGGCCACAACTTATTTTCTCCATGTTCGGTAGATTTATAAGAAATAATGACTCTAAGAGGGGGAAGGCAGAGGCATTATGAGGGACATCCTCCATCGAGTCAACGATACACAAAAGGTTGGGATTATTTCCTACCTCAAGATACTTCAGTTGTGGAAACCCTTCTCTGTCTAATCCATAAAGAACATTCCTCATGTCTTGCAATCCATCCACGCATAGGTCTTCAATTCCTCTCAATTGCATGATATGTCCGTCCTTCAAACTAACATTGGTATCGGTGAGCTCAAGTTTGAATTGTCTAGAAATCTCAGGCGGTGTTTTCTCTGATGTATATTCCAAAAACCAGGGATCTCTTATGATCAAAATTTTGTACCTTTCCAATCTTTTGAAGAACAAGTCTCTTGGCAGAGTATTCGCGTCTTTGATACATATTTGCAGTGCGGTCAGCCTAGGCAAATGCGTCAATTCATCGAGGCTAGCATTTCTTCTTTCAGTGTTCCCTTCCACCTCCCATTCAGCAAAGCTACCTGTACGTAGTTCTTCTAAATTGGACAAATGTGATATAACATTTGGTGGGATAACTTCTAGTTCGAAACAATCTCTCAACTCAAGCGACCGTAATCTAGTCAACTGTCTGACTTCCACTGGCAACTGCTTAATATCAGAACGCTGTATAAAGAGAATTTCCAGTTTCTCCAAGGCTCCAACAACAGCTATGTTGTCCAGTTTGCAGCAGTATAAGCATAAAGTTCGAAGGTCTTTCAGGAGACCAAGCGATGATGGCAGTGAAGATAAATCCATATAAGTCAAGTCTAGTACTCTGAGCTCTCTCACCACTTCAAAAAAAATGTCTGAAATTTTTAAGGAAGAATCCCGAGCACGTATGGAGAAAAGCTTTAGTTTTGGACATTCCAGCACTTCCGGAAGCTCGTGAATCTCGGCATCAGTTAAAACAATTGATCTGTAATTTTTTGCTGTATACTTATTTGGCCATTTCCATTGATTATCCTGCTGATCTGTCAGCCTAAATAGGCGTCGATCTTCAGATGCAATTGATATGGCAACCTCACGAACAACGTCATGCATAATAAAATCTTCAACATTTTCTTTATCATCGAGCAGCATACAAGAATCCCTGAGTTCATGGACCAATGTACACACTCGATCTCGTGCATCTTCCATCTTCATGTCTTTAAACAATCCCAAACCAACCCCATACATTAGCAAGTCGTCAAATAATGTGATGCCGGAATATCCTATTAGCAAAAAGGTTTTCTCTAGTTCCAAGCTTTCCAAAAGATCGTAACTGAACTCTATAGCTGAATGTGCTTTTTCCCTTAGTACATCTCCCGAGGTAGGTGTTCTTAGTCTTCGCAAAGCATCTTTCCACTGATTTGATGTCTTCGCTCTTAATGCCCTCCCCATGGTTACAATGGAAAGGGGCAAACCAGCGCATTCCTTCGCTACATCTGTTGCTATAGATTTGAACTCGTCACTTTCAATATAATCACCCGACATTCTTTTTAATAAACTCCAAGCATCTTTCTCATCCAAGAGGTCAACGGGCACGTTCAGCTGAGAATCCATCTTTCTTAGCAACACATCAAGACTTCTTGCTGTCAGCAATATTTTACATCCCTTATGATCATCTCCCACTGGAATTCCTATGGCGTCCAAATCAAGCCTTGCCCAAATATTATCTAAAATTATAAGGATCCTCGGCACCTCCCTCAATTTCCTAGCAAGCTTTTCTGCCCCTCCTGTGTCACTTTCGTCATGCAAAGTCAGACCCAAACTATCTGCAATTTTCTTTCGGATCTCCTCTACTTTTGGAGGTTGGGATACCTCCACAAAGAAAACCCGATCAAAGAGCTTTTCTTCCTTTGCTTGCTTAGCAACTTCCTTCGCTAATGTGGTCTTGCCGATACCACCCATGCCATATATCCCAATCATGTTTAAATCAGGATTTCCGAAAGCGCTAAATATCTTCGTTAAAGCGCAACTTTGAGAGTGGAAAGGCACATAGTCTTTGTTAGACGGGAGTGGATTCTGTTGAATGACAGGGAAGGAAATACTATCAAACCTCTCAGCTTCCTCCAAGAGCTTGACAAGACGATCTTGCTGCTTCACTGCTTCCTTGCTAAGTTGATAGCGCGTCAGCAAATCAGGACACAAACCTATGAAGCATCTCCTCGTTGTTGCTATATCTTCATTTCTAGTAAATTCCTCCACTGGGTCATCATCAATGATCTCGCTCACACACTCCAGCCACTTCTGAACACGCTTTTCAATCTTTTGCCTGTTTCTTTTAGCTTCATTAACCCTGTCCTGCATACTCGTACTTTCGTTCTCCAGTTTCTCGAGTTCTAACTGGAGTTTCTCAAAGTTGCTTTTGTAGTTCAGCAAATAATTAATTTCACGTCCTGCTGGTGGAGCCAAACACTGGGCAACTTTCCAAACAATATCAAAAATGTCTTTCCACATCTTCAAACTTCTTTCTTTTCCCGCTTTTTCTCTTCTTTTAATTGAGATGGGCACGCAACGAGGAGATTCAGAGACAACAACAACACAAGCAGAACGAAATGTTGAAAGCACAAGTGACAATACAAGCAGCGGCGGATCGGTAGATAGAAGGGGGAGAAAATAGAGAGTAATCAAGCAAGCGAAATGAAATCAAAGCAAATAGAAAAACATAGTTGGGGAGCGAAACCTAACAACAAATAGTAGTGATTGCAATGGAATCTGAAAACCAAAAAAGGGTTTCTCTAGATCAAGAACAAATTCAAAGAGCTGATGGAACTGATGGAAGAAGAAGAATGGATAATTCTATTTCTTTTTTCTTTTTCTGAATGTGAAAAAAATACCAGAGAGGAAGAGGGAGGAAATGAAGACAATTATCCAAACAACAATAAGCACAAGAAGCAGTGGAAAAGTGTAGCCTTTTGAGATCAAAGAAAGGAAATAGGGAAAGAGTGATCAGACTTGCGAACCAGAAGTTTCTTAATAGAAGTGCAAAACTTTTTCGTAATTTTTAGAGATAGATTTTGCATGAAACAATACTTAAATATGAACACATTACACAAATTATTGTATAAAGTGAAAAATTTATAAATAATATATAAAAATATTATCAGATCAACTTGTATTAAAAAATTTATGATTCTGAAAATCATTATATAATTTTTATTAAAAATTAATTAGGATGTTATGAATTAACTACAAGCTGCCCAAATAATTCAACTAGGATAAATTATTAGTAATTAAATATAAAGAAAGACTTTTTTTTTCCCCCTAAATATAGAATATAAAGAAAGACTTGAGGATGGGAAATTAATTATTAATAAAGGAAGAGGGTATTAAGCCACGATTCCATCACACGGTGTCACTGACATTTCCTCTTTCCAATGCTCCCAACGTTCAAAAATCATGTGTTCTTTCTTTCTCATCCCTCTTCTCGATCTTATTCCCGCTTGTTCCACCCCCATTTTCCCTAATTACCCTTTCTTGGAATCTCTTACTAATCCTAATTTTGAGGGCAATATTGTCATTCTACAAGGGAATTTATTGTAAAGTGTGAACTGGCTACTGCAAGTTGCATTATCATTACAGCTAAAACACGCGTTTCGAGATACTAAAAATCTCTATGTTAATAACTAATAATAATATAATATATAATAAAAAAAATGAAATTGGTAATGGCTCCTCGTGCCAGAAAAAATATTGTTTCAATGAATTACTGTTATTATTATTAAATATAAAAAAAAAAAATAGAAAACAGGATTTTATTATTTTATTATTTATTTTTAAAAAACATGCCTAGCATGGGATTAAGAGTTTTAGTTTTGGTTGTATAAAATGAAATGGTGGTGAATGTTCTAGTTTCAAAAATAAATATTCATATTTCATCCAAAAATTACTCATTTTCTTTCAATTTTTTTCCTAATCTTGTTTTATACCCGATAATTTTTTATATATTCCGCAAGGTAGCAATTAGAAAGGTTTATTCTCACTTTATGTTAAGAAAAGACAGCATTTTTTGAAAAATTTTAGTCCTGCACAATTATCATCAAGTTGACAATCGGATGGCGATTTAAACTCCATTTTAATTCAAATTTTACGTAGAAATCCTAAACATAGTTCTTGATTCTGATGGCTTGATTGACCATCAAAACTCTTTAATACATCTAAAATTTATGTTTACAACAATTCTGATTTTCAAAATTTTTCTATACTCTTATTTTGACAATTTCACTTTAGTGTTCATCTATTAGTATATTTAATAAGATTTTTTCTTAGTTCTCACTTTACGATTGAGTTCTTATTTATTTTTAAGGCTGTCATCTTATGAGAAGATTCTTGTACTTATTATTTTGTGATAGTAAAAATTCTTTTTAGCCGTAATTTCTTTTATTCACACTCACATTGAAGGGATGTTTTTCTATGTAAATTTGGTGTCTCTTGTGATTTTTAATTTGATTATTCTTGCTGTTTCTATTATTTTTGATGTATTTGTTTACTTTATCTTGGTTCAAGTAAAATAGAAAGAATTAAATTTGTACTAATTTCTCTTATTTCTTCCTAATAAAGTGGTATTATAGTAGGATTTAGTTAACGAGTTATTATTTAGTTTTAAACGATGGAGATTAATGTAAGTAGAATGGTAAAATTGAATAGTTATGCACTTTAAAGGGTAAGATGGAGGATTACTTATTATCAAAAATTATTATCTACTTGTGTTTGCCACTGAGAAACCTGATCATAAAACAAACAAAGAATGAGCTTTAATGCATCAACAAATTTGTAGATACACTAGGAAGTGGGTTGATGATAATGTGTTAAATCATATAAGTGGAGAGAAAAATGCTCAGATGCTTTGGAACAAGTTGGAACAATTGTATACCAAGAAAAGAATGAGTAACAAGTTGCTTTTGATAAAGCAGATGATGACCTTGAGATATAAAGATGGAACTTTGGTGACTAATCACCTGAATACATTTCAAGGAATTATTAATTAGGTTGCTGCTATAGGAATCACTTTTGATGATGAAATTTAAGGTTTATGCCTTATTGGCACCTTATCAAACTCATGAGAGACATTTAGGGTGTCGTTATTTAATTTTGCACCAGATGGTATTATCTCTATAGAGTTTGCTAAAAATAATATCTTGAATAAGGAGACAAGAAGGAAAATACAAGGTTCCAATTTACAGTTAAAAGCTTTAGTTTCACATTTTAAAGAGAGAAATAAGAGCCGAGATTCCAATAACAAAGAGTATAACAGAAGCAAGTCAAGAAAGGGGTATAAAAATCTTAAGTGTCACTATTGTGGTAAGAAAAGAGATATCAAGAAATATTGTTACAAATAGAAAAGAGAAAATAAGGAGAGCAAATAGAAAGAAAAGAAGATCGACCATAATAGTGATGATGATAGAGTTAATGTTACTCCTAAAAATATTTTGACTATTCAAGAATATGATGTAATTAACCTTACTTATAGTGAGACCAGTTGAGTAATAGATAGTGGTACCTCTATTCATATTACAGCTAGAAAAGATTTGTTCTCTTTCTATATAACTAGTGATTTTGGAGATGTTAGGACAGCTAATGAAGGAGTGACACAATGTGAAGGTGTTGGAGACGCTTGCTTGAAGACTGCTAATTGTTCCATATTAATTCTCACGTGTGTCAAGTATGCTCCAGATATTCGGCATAATCTTCTTTCTGTTGGTAAGCTTTGTGATGCTGGCTATAACAATAATTTTTTAGTACACAATTGGAAACTCACTAAAAGTGTTATGGTTATGGCTAGTGGTAAGAATTATTTCTCTTTATACTTTACTTAAGCTAAAATCACTAAAGATGTTGTGTACGTAGTTGAGTCAAAAGATGGAGTCAAAAGATGGAATTAAGTTATGGCATAAGTGGTTATGTCATATGAGTGAAAAGGGGATAACTAAGCTAGGTAAGAAGAATATGTTACCTAGAATGAAAAAAATGCACTTGAAGAAGTGTATCATTGTTTAGAAAGAAAGTAGCACAAAGTTTCCTTTAAGAGTCATTTATCGACCCAAAGACTTGATGTACTTGATTGAATGTATTATGATGCTTATGGTCCTATGAAAACTATATCACTTGATGGTGCATACTATTTTGTGTCATTTATTGATGATCATTCAAGGAAAGTATGGGTTTATACTTTGAAGTTAAAAGATCAAGTACTATTTACGTTCAAACAATTTCAAGCTTTAGTTGAGAGAAGTTGAAATATATCCGAACATATAATAGTGGTGAATATTTAGAGCCATTTGATACTTATTACAGAGAACAACGTATTATACATTAGAAGACTCTTCCGAAAACACTACAATTAAATGGCATAGCTGAAAGAATGAATAGAACACTGCTTGAGAGAGTTAGATGTTTAATCTCACAAGTTAGATTGTAAAATTCTTTTTGGGATGAAACTTTGGGTGCTGCAGCACATGTTATAAATCTTTCTCCTAGCATTCCTTTGTACCTTGAAGTGCTAGAAAAGATATAGTCAGGCAAGAAAGTTTATTATGATTATTTGCGTGTCTTTGGTTATAGGGCTTTTATGTATATCCAAGCTTGATGTGAAAACCAAATAATGCATATTTCTAGGCTATGGCCAATATAAGTTTGGCTATCGATTATACGATTCAGTTAGCAAGAAAATCATCAGAAGCAAAGATGTTGTGTTTATGGAGGATCAGACTACTACAGATTTAAAGGAAAAAGAAAAGTGTCTTAGAATAATAGTGTGCCAGTTGACTTTGACATAGTTCATGCCATACTGAGAAGGAGTCGACATATAGATGATATTCAAAATGATCAACCAAATGTAGTTGATGCTGGTAGTCCTACACAGGAAAGAGCAGCAAAAGATGTGCAAGTAAAGCAGCCAGTAAAAGTGATTCCTGAAATCCCACTTAGAAGATCTACTAGGAGTAGATAGGCTTCTACTAAATACTCTGTACATGATTATATTTTACTGACTGATATGAGAGAGCTTGAGTGCTATGAAGAAGCTGCTGAAGATGATCACAAAGATGAGTGGATTGAAGCTATACAGGATGAAATGCATTCTTTACATGAAAACCATACTTTTGAGCTAGTCAAGTTGCCTGAAAGCAGGAAAGTACTCAAGAATAAATGGGTATTCAGAATAAAGTATAAAAAACACAGTTTAAGGCCGCGGTAGAAAGCAGGATTTGTTGTTAAAGGTTTTGGGCAGAGGAAAGGCATTGATTTTGGAGAAATATTTTCTCTAGTTGTAAAGATGACTTCTATCGGTACAGTACTTGATTAATAACTAGTCTTGACTTAGAGATTAAGCAGATAGATGTGAAAACTGCTTTTCTTCATAGTGACTTAGAGGAAAAAATTTACATGGAGCAACTAAAGGGATTTAAAGTAAAAGGCAAAATAGATTATGTTTGCAAACTAAAGAAGAGTCTTTACAAGTTGAAGCAAGCTCCAATACAATGGTATAGGAAATTTGAGTCAATTATATGGGAGCAAGGCTATAGGAAACCTACTTCAGATAGTTGTGTTTTTATGCAAAAGTTCTTGGGTGATGATTTTTTCATTCTTTTACTCTATGTAGATGACATTCTTATTGTTGGCAAGAATGCTTACATGATTGATGCTTTTAAGAAGCAATTGAGTAAGTCTTTTGTCATGCAAGACTTAGGTGCTACCAAACAAATGTTGGGAATAATAATTGGATAGGACAAATCTACAAGAAAGTTGTATTTGTCACAAGAGAAGTCTATTCAGAAAGTATTTCAACATTTTCCCATGAATAATGTTAAGGTAGAATGTAGCTCTCTTGCTCCTCAATTCAAACTGAGCATTAAACAGTGTCCCACAACACATAATGAGAAAGAAGAGATAAAGAGAATTCTTTATACTTCAGTAATTGGAAGTTTAATGTATGCTATAGTATTTACTAGACCAGACATAGCCTATGCAGTTGGCACAATGAGTTGTTTTCTCTTAATTTCAGGCAAAAAGTATTGGAATGTTGTAAGATGGATAATGAGATTTTTTCATAGTACATCTAACTTGAAGCTTTCTTGGTGAAGATAAACCTGTTTTAATTAGCTTTACAGATGCAGACTTGGTTGGAGATTTTGATTTTACAAGTCTACTTTTGGTTATCTAATTAACTTTGCATAGAGAGCTGTGTCATGGTAATCTAGATTGCAAAAGTGTGTTGCTCTTTCAATAATAAAGGCAGAGTTCATTGCAGCAACTAAAGCCTGTAAAGAGTTGTTTTAGATGAAAAGTTTCTTAGGGGACTTAATTCTGAGCAAGAGAGGTATATGTTGCTATGTGACAACTAAAGTGCTATTTATCTTGGAAAGAATTCTTCTTTTCACTCAAGATCAAAGCATATTGATACTTGTTACCATTTGATATGGAATGTGCTAAATGCTAAGTTATTAGATCTTGAGAAAGTTTACATAAAGGATAATAGTGCTGATATGTTGACAAAGTCATTATTGAGGGACAAACTTGAGACTTGCCGTTTGATTGTCAGAATAATGAATTTCTTCAAATAGTTATAAAAGGGAGCTTTGTTAGGTTGGGCTTCACTTTGGACAAGGCCTAATTTTGAATCCCACATGATTAATAAAATTTTAGTTTTGTTTTGTGGCTATATAAGGGGTGTGTATATGTGAAGAAGAAGTGCAAGACATAAGAGAAAAGACTGCATTTTTCAGAAAATTTTAATCTTACGCAGTTTTCATCAACTGACAATTGGGTGGCGATTTAAACTCTGTTTTGACTCAAATTTTTTGCACACATAGTTTTTGATTTGGGACGGTGTGATTGACCATCAGAGCTCTCTAGTACATCCAAAATTTATGTTTACAACAGTTCTGGTTTTCATAATTTTTCTTCAATCTTATTTTGACTCTTTCACTTTGATATTCATATATTGGTATATTTAGTGAGGTTTTTCCTTAACTCTCACTTTGTGATTGAATCCTTATTTGTTTTTAAAACTGTAATCTTGTGAGAAAACTCTTATACTTCTTATTTAGTGATAGTGGAAATTTTTTTCGCCTATGATTTTTTTTCTCACTAACATTAAGAGGAAAGTTTTTACATGTAAATTTGGTGTTTCTTGTGGTTTTTTAATTTCATTATTCTTGTTACTTCTATTATTTTTGATCTACTTGATTACTTTATCTTAGTTCAAATAAAGTTGAAAGAATTAAATTCGTACTAGTTTCTTTTATTTTTTCCTAATAGGACACGACTTGTAAGCCGAAAAGGCAAGTTTAATCATGAGATTAGATGAAGTGATTGATGAAGTCACAGTTTATTTCTTTTGATTATTATTTGACAGATCTACATATGAGGTCTATTCATTCTTATGCTATGGAGTTTGAAAATTTTTATGGACATTCATTTTTTTATGAGAGTGAAGAGTTTTTAGTTGAAAGATTTTTGGAAGGATTCCATAAAAGATCGAATGCCATCATATACCATCATACACTACCATATGCCATTTTTTTAGCCAAAGAAATAAAAGTGCAACTAAACTTGACTTTGATAGAGTTATTAGAGATGTTGTTGAACAATGTCACTCACAAGATATCTAATAGCATGTTTAAAGTTGACCGTAAGATAGTGTTTGAAGATGAGATTTAAAAGATAATTGAAGACGTGTTAAAAATTATACAAGAAGAGGTCTTATGTGATCTTAATTTAAAAACTGAGCATGTACAAGACATTCAAGTCAAAGACTCGCTTATCATTGACACAATTCTACCTATTCAAATTGAAGACATAAAGGTTATCCTTGATGAAGAATTGGCTACAAAAACAGATTTAATTGGTGAGTACACTGAGTAAGACTTGAGAAGAATTATGAGAAATTTGAAAATAGTTTATTATTACAAGTGCACATTTTTCCAAAGAGCCATACACAAGTGCAAGAAAAAGATAAAATTTAGGTACTTTTGAGTTTCAAAGAAGCTTGCTGAGAAGAGCCACTCTTTTAAGTCACAAGATGATTTAATGTTGAATTATATATTTTATCCGCCAAACAAAACTCGAGGACGAGTTTTTGTTAAGAGAGGAGGAATCTGAAGTAGGACAATTTTAGAATTTAATTAGTTTAGAAAGTATTTTATTCTTACCAATTTAATTTGTTATTTAATTCTTAGTTTTTTTTAAGTAGGAGTTCTTTTCCTTATTTGAATTGACTTATGATGTTGGATTTTTTCTACTATATATGAAAAGGCTATGCTATTATTTTGAAACAATCTTTTTATTTAATAAAATATTCCCCTTTGATTTTGTCCCTTATATAATTGTTATCTTAACACTCGTATTTCGAGTTGTTAGGGTTAGAACAACATATAATGCCGTCCATTAAAACATTTATTTAATTCACTACATCAAAAAAGTGAACGAGATTTGGTATTCGGAAAAGTGTTTTTATCCCACCCTACGATCTATGTAATTTGAGATCAAAGAAAGAAAATAAGAAAACATTGATCAAACTCAAGAACAACAAGTTTTTTAATAAAAGCGCAGAAGTTTTAGCTACTTGCACAAATTATTGTGTAAAGTTAAAAACAAATAAATTATATTGATATCATGATAATTATATAAAATACTGTCACATTAATTATATAAAAATATTTAAAAATACTTGTATATCCTAAAGTGCACCGTATAATTTCAAATTTTAAATTTAATTAAAAATCAACTAAAATTTTATGCTACCCAAATAATTTAACTAAACAAACAAAACTTCAAAAACAACTCATCAACTTTCTTGGTATAAATTATTAGCAATTAAATATAAAGAAAGGCTTGGGATGAGAAATTAACTTTTAATAAGGACAAGACAAGGACTCATTTGGATGTATTTTTGAAGCCAAAGTCTACAAATTTTCGTTTTTTAATTATGTATTCAAGTGGACATTAGGTGATAAACTAAACTTTCGGCAAAATAAATATTAAAAATCAATTTTATATTTATAAAGAAAGACATATTTAGAGTGTTAGGAGCTAGTTCTACTGTTTAAGCCTTTATAAATAAAGTGTGATAATTTTATTCATTATTTTATAATCTGGTGGTGACTGCTAAGTGATAGTGATCCTAGTCTAGTGTGCATTTATTATTCTTTTTATTCATAATTATTGTAGCGAAAATAAAATAGTAATTTTACATTTTACTTGAAGCTGATATTAATCCTAAGACTAGTCCTAATACATATTTCTTTCTTATAATTAATTTTTTGTTTGTTTTGTAATTTAGTCAGCCAAATATCCATGTAATTTTACATTTTTATTTGAATTAATCTTGAATATACATTTGTTACGGTAATTTTTTATAATTTTATTTCAGAAATAAGGTCATTAAATTTAAGACATGGGCTTAATTAAGCTAGCAATTAAAACGACAATTTTCAACTCAAAACAAATTAAAGAAAAAAAAGCTCAAGAAAGATCAACGTCCTTGAAATTAAATCAAAGAATACTATTTTTACAAAAACTGAAAGAAAAAATACAATAAATATCAAAAATAAAATATTAAAAAATTAAAGGAAATTGACAAATGTCTAAATTTCTCGCACAATTCTTTTGTACAATAAAAAAAACGAAAATATAAAAATAATTATTTTTATTTTCTAACCTACAATATTTTTTTTAATTTTTGTAATAAAAAAAATAACCAAAATAACGAGGATTATTATCAAATTCCAAGGGTTATTATCAAATTCCTCCCCTGAGATTTCAAATTATATTAGTTGGAGAGAACGTTTAAAAAATATATCAAAAATCTCCCTTTAACTGTTAGTTAACTAACCCCAAGTAATATATTACTCAAATACCCTTAATCATTAAATTTCATATTACTTAATTAATTTTAAAAGACCTTTCAGTGCTAAAAATTTGACCTAATATTCTTATAAATTCTAGTAATTCCAAAAATACTCTTACACTACCAATAAAATAACAATTATACTCCTACATAATAATTATTATTTAATAAAAATAACTACTAGATTTATAAAATTTGAAAAAAATATAATATATTTATGTAAAATGACAATATTATTTTAATAATATATTAAGAAAATAATTATATTGTAATTATTTGTAATAAATTAAAAATAAATTACACAGTTGTAATTATTAGAAAATAAATGAAAATTAAATATAAATAAATATTAATATTTTTTAGGTTTATAAATTTTATTTATTTTATAACATATTTATAGTAAATATTTAAAATATAAATAAAATAATAAAAATAGATATCAATGAAAATAAATAAATTTATAATAAATTAATAAATATTTATATTATTAATTATGCTATAAAATAATAATATTATTTATTTAAATTAATATATTTACAAAAATATATTATTAAATATATTCTTAAATAATTGTATAAGGGTAAAATATAATATATTTATGTAAAATATGTTAATTAAAATATTATTTTAATAATATATTAATAAAATAATTATTTAAAAAATAATTATTATTTAAGAAAATAACTAATAAATCTTTAATTAAATAATATTATTGTAGTTATTTTTCTTAAATAATTATTATTATATAAGACTATAATTATTATTTTATAATAAATTGAGACTTTTAAAGGTATTTTTTAACTTATTAAAACTTATAAAAGTATTACACCAAGCATTTAGACTAAAATAACTTTAACAATTAATTCATTAACATCAAACTTAAAGATTGAGGGCATTTTAGTAAAAATATCATTCAGGGTTAATTGACTTATGGTTTAGAAGAGGTTTTTTATACATTTCCCAAACTTTCTATTCAGCTGATAGAATCTCAAACCTCAAGAGAAGAATTTGATAATAACCCAAAATAATAATAAAGAATTTACAAAATAATTGTTATTTTACAAAATAAGGTTAAAAAATAAGATAATTATTAGAGAGTTTAAAAGTATTTTTAATTTTAGAATTAAAAATTTAATAAATTTTTAAAGAGTATTTGAAGTAGGTAAAAAATAAAATGAAATGAAAAAATAAGGGAAAAAATTTATATTAATATTGACGTGAAAAATCCAATCTAATAAAATAAGTAAATCATAAGTTTTTTCTATTGTAACAATCTTGCTTTTGAACCAAATTTCATTATGAAACTCCTATATTGTTGTGCATTTAACTAATAATAGGGGATAAAAGTTTTAATATTTTGAAAGTGAGATTTTTCACTTTTATCGGAATATTTTTTTAATTAAAAGTAATGATTAACTAAATAATATGAATTAAATTTTACGTAATTTTTACTAAAACTGGTTTAATTGTAAAAATTTTTCTCGGAGAATTATTACTTCCCCTAAAATTTGAAATAATTTCTCTTATATTTAATAGATAGTTACTTTCGTATCATTAACTAACCATTAGTTTTTTAATGAAATTTTGGACTTTTTTTTTTACTTTAGCAACCATGAATATAAAAGCTTGATTTAAATATATAAAAGTATTATTAAGACTTGCAATGATAAAAAATTAATTTACAAATACAAATATCTCTTTTATGATCAAAATACATCATATTAGTTTAACAGATAAAAAACTTTTCAAGAGTACAATAGGCTTGATATTTAAAAAATTCACACCATATTTCAGAGGTGTTTTGTTTATATTGTTCTAATATGATTTTGAATGAGATATAAATGATTGTTTATTGTGGTTATTACTTCAACAATTTTGCAGGTATATTAAAGACAAAAACTAATTTGGATTTATATCTGAGGCCAAAGTCTAGAAATTTTGGTTTCTTAATTAAATAGGGAAAAAGACTTATATATCCTTAAAGTTTGAAAGATTGCAATGGAATATGAACACAAGAAAAGGGTTTATCTATATCAAGAACAAGTGCAAAGAGCTGATAGAAACTAAGAGAGGAGGGAGGAAATTAAGTGGAAAGGTGTGGAAAACAAAAGGAGATTAGGAAATTATATGCTATGACAAATTTGTTTCTTATAATTCATTTGTTTGTTTTGTAATTTAGTCGGCGAAATGACTCGGTAATTTTACATTTTTACTCGAACTAATCTTTAATAACCATTTGTTAAGGTAACTTTTTATGATATTCTCCAGAAATAAGATCATTAATACATTCACTTAATTAGACTAACAATTTAAATCACAATCTTCCAACTCAAAACAAATTTAAAAAAAATGGAGAAAAATCTATTAGTAAGTAATTTAGAATGAATGAAGGAAAGTACAAGAGAAATTAATAAAAAAACGTACATTTTTCTCGCAAATATAAAATGTTGTTAAAGTACACTATTCTTACAAAAATTTAAAGAAAAAGTCACAATAAATATTTATAAAAGGACCTTCGAAAATGAATCTTGGTGGCTTCCAAGCGGTGTCGACGGCTATTGCAACTACTGGTGGCTTTCATCCCCAATACTTTTGGTGCCTCCTCGCGGCTTTCGTCGCCGTGTTTGCTCGGAAGAGGTGAAAGAAACGGCGGCAGTGGAGAGAAAAAATAAAAATGAAATATTTAAAAAATTAAGAGAATTGACACGTGGCTGAATTTCTTGCACAATTATATTTATGCGGGGATTTTTTATTTTATTGTTTAACTTACAATTTTTTTAAATTTTTACAATAGTCAAAATAAAAAAAATAATAAATAAGGAATTTACAAAAAAATTGTTTTTTAATAAATAAAAAGGTTTAAAAAATAAAATAACTATTTAAGAGTATAAAAGTGTCTTTTATTTTAGAATAAAAATTTAATATATCTTTTAAAGAGTATTAAAAGTAACAAAGAATAAAAAGGAACGAGAATAAAAATTTATAAAGGATAAAATTTTTATGAATATGCACGTGAAATATCTACTTTAAGAGATTAAAATTTGTAAGTCTTTTAAAGTTGTAGCAATAATAAGAAATAAAGATTTACTGTTTAAACTCACTAATAATAGAAGATAAAAGTTTAGTATTTTGTAAATAAAGTTTTTAACTCCCTTGCCATTAATCAACTGTTGGTCCTTTTATGGGAGTTTGGAAATTTTGATAACATCAACAACCACAAATATAAGACACAATTTTAATATACAAAAAATATAATTAAAACTTGTATAATATTTGAGAAAAAGAAGTTAATTCACATATATAAATGTATCATATTAGTTCACTTGATAAAATCTCTTTAAAAGTATGGTAAGTTTGAGATGGTCTCCTTATAAATATGACAAATAAATATAAGATTCAAACTATTCAAACCATGTTGGAAAGGTGCTTGATTCATTTTCTTTTAATATAATTTTTATAATTTGTAAGCATATGTATGTAGATTCAAATAATATTTACAGATATTGCAAATTTCAAAATGGCTAATTATATATATGCCTGTAAGTTCAGGCCACGTTAAGCTTTAGCCATAGATAAAAAGTAAACTATCCACCTTAGCCGATCTCACTATCTAGTTAATAATATCTCTGTCACCACTTAAAAATTTATCCACCTCACCCCACCTCTATCTAATTAATAATATCTGTGTCGCTACTTATGAAAGTTGAGATAATTAACAAATGGTAATATTACTCTATTAAATATAATTAAGGAAAAATGAAAAATACGAAATTACCTTCTAGCTTAGGATATATAAACAGATAGTCTTAGAGTTTGAGCAAATAAATATATATCCATTAAGTTAAATCTGTCAATTTTAATTGAAATGGCTATTCTATTCATTATAATTTAAAAGATTTTTAAACCTATTAATTTTAATGAAAATAACTATTTTACCCCTTGTACTTTGAATGATTTTTTAAATGACCAAATTCACCTTATTAATAATACATATTCACATTTGCATATAGCTAATGTATTATAATAAGGTGAATTTGATCATTTTATAAGTATTTTAAATTATAAAGGACAGAATAGTCATTTCACTTGACATATTTGACTAACGAGAAGTTTAACTCCAAAGATATATTTTTATTTACCAAGATTTTGATGGTACCTGGTTATGTATAATGTATTATTAATAAAATGAATTTAATCATTTTAAAACTATTTTAAATTTTAAAGGACAAAATAATTATTTCACTTCAAATTAATAGATTTAACTACCAAAAAGTTAAATCCAATATATGTCTATTAACTCAAATTCCACGGGTATCAATATGTCCCACAACTATAGAGGTAGTATCAATTTATCCCTAAACTCTAGAGGTATTTATCTTTATAAGTGATATATATTGATTTCTCTATAATTAATTTGAATTTACCAATATTTCATTAACTGTGGTTCGAATTGTTTTCGAGAATTAGTAACATGCACAAATTTTTTTGTTCATAATTTTACAAATATATATTTTATAATTTGAAAAATGTATATTTAAACAATAATCTTCAACTAATTTTTTAATAAGAACAGCATTTTGATAGAAACATAAATTGTAAAGGAAGCCAATGCTAAGATCAGGCAATATTTGATTGAAAAAACCCAATTTTTTAATGTAAAAAAGAAAAAGGATAAGTAACATTAATAGATAAAAGGTTAAGTGATATTGAAAAATAGAAATATCAAATATTACTTTTACATAAATTAAATAAAATATTAATTTTTATACTAAAAAATACATAAATAAATAGTACCAATGTGGAGTAAATTTTTTTAGTTTATTGCACCACCAGACACATCCAGTTACTTATAAAACATTAGTGAGGTAATGAGTAACTAAGAGAAACCCCAGGGTGATGAAGAGATGCAGAGACGGGACAATTTGTGATGTGAAAAAAAGGTAAGAGATTAATGCATATTATTATTAACAAACAACCTCAACACCTTAATGATTCTTCAATCAATCAAACCACCGTGCAAGTCAAGTTCTATCTCATTATTTGAGATAATTACATCGGATAAATTTGCTCAACCTAACCCATTTTTCTATTTCTAAAAAAATCGAAACTACAATTTCGATCATGTTAAAAATTTTGTATGTGATCAAAACTTTTGAATAGTATGTAATCGAAACTTTCTCTTCTATATTTTAGTCTCAGGAAAAATCGAAACTATAGTTTCAGTTATGCTAAAATATTCGAATGTGATATTAACTTCTGAATATTATGTGATCAAAACTACCTCTTACCCATTTTTCTGTTTTTGGAAAAACTGAAACTACAGTTTCGATCATGTTATAAATTTTGTGTATGATCAAAACTTTTGAATATTATGTGATCGAAACTTTCTTTTCTATATTTTGGTCTCGAAAAAAATTGAAATTATAGTTTTGGTCATGCTAATATGTTTGAATATGATCGAAACTTTTGAGTACTGTATGATCGAAACTGCCTCTTACCCATTTTTTTGTTTCTGGAAAAATCGAAACTAAAGTTTTGATTATGTTAGAAATTTTGCATGTGATCAAAACTTTTGAGTACTATGTGATCGAAATTGTCTCTTATGTATTTTGGTTTCGGAAAAAATCGAAACTGCAATTTTGATCATGATTAAAGGTTTATATGTGATCAAAACTACAATAATACTCTGTGATTTATACCATACACTTTGTATCACACAGTATTCTGACGGTTTCACTCACCTCTAAATTTTTTAGCACATTCGAAACTATAGTTTTATTTTCCCGGAGGCTTCGAAAAAATATAGAAAGAGGCAGTTTCGGTCACATTCAGTTTTGGTTTATGAGCGAAATTACAGTTTCGATTTCTCCAAAATCTAAAGAAAAACTGATGGTATATTAATTTTGTTTACTTTAGTGAGGATACTTGGATATGTAAACTTCGTAGTAATGGGTACATAAAAAACGTGTAAAAGTAATACAAACAAAACAACTCAAAATAAATAATAAACATTACGTTTGTGAGCGCAAATCATAGAATTTAGAAAGACCAACACATATTTAAAGTGAACAAAGTGGTACAAATAATGAAAACATTTTATACCTTTGTCTATGAGTTATTTTGTTGGTTTAGAAGTGCATAACTATAAAAATGAATAAATAACTACTGACACACATATTTAAATTGAACAAATGTCATTGACTACAGTGTACGGGGATTGGATTTTTACATGTGGCACAACTATGTCTAACTTGTTGACACTTGAAACAAGTCCTACGAATAACTTGCTCTCCCATAAAAGGAATTTGCTGTTTCTTTGGTTGACTAGAAGGAGGGTGTTATCTAGGTGGATTGATATTAATTTCTCACACTTTGTTTGAGATTACCCAATATATACCATTCCTAATTGGATGAATAGACTTTGCATATGCATTCATCCATGCGTTATTAGTGTAGTAGTGTGCCCACAGTGAATTATGAGAAAAACGAATATGTCTACATGTTGCAAGAGCGTGAGCACACAAGAGTTGCTGCAGGTCAAATTGCCAACAACTACCTGTCTTATCTTGTAGGTGTACAATCTCAACAACCCCGCGAAGTTTAACTTCAATCTCGAAATGTGACACTGTATGTACAGTTATTATACAAGACTTCTCTAATTATAAATAAATCACCTTTTGAGTAGCCTCAGTCAAATAGGCATTTCTCACTAAGGCCTCTTCCCTATGCTCGTAAAACCACCTTTGTACATGTGACCTAATATGCTCAGGTAACGTAATAATGGTTAGCCACTGAGCGCTTTTCAATAATGCATTCATACGCCCAATAATATTGTTTGTCATTAGATTATACCGCCGAGATGAAAAATATGCTCTTACCCATCTATTAAGTTCAATCTCGTTTTCCAAGTATTCGGCTGCTGTCAGATGCATCCTTTTCATATTTTGTAAATATTCATTAGCACAATTATCCGATAAGGCTTTGTAGCACGAAAGTACAGAGCCAAGAAAGTCTCCATTTGTTGCGATCATATTTTGTACTTTACCTTAACATTTCCAAAAATGTGATAAGAACAAAAAACAACAAGAACACTTCTATGTTTTGCTCACTTTACTTCTCCACAACTCTAATCTAAATCATTTGGGCAACACCACATTCAAGCTCAAAGACTAGTAAACAATATAAGCAATCTCAACAATATATTTTCTCCTCTTTTGGCATCATCAAAAATAATAAATGTAATGAAACACATATAAACATAAGTAGAGGAAACAGAGAAAGTTATAAAATCCAAGTATAAAATATAACAACAGAAGTAATATTGGTTCATGACGTCGTGGAATTGATTAGAAATAATACAATGATTCAAGACAAAACAAAGCAACTAAGGTAACAAAGAAAACAAGACAAAGACAACAATAATGCAATGAAATCATAACATGTCTCTAGAACTTCATGGATTGGATGGCTCGGAAGATGAAGAATGATGGCGAAGATGATGAAGAATTTAAGCAATATCGGCTTGCATGGCATCTTGTTTAGCTTGTATTATGGTAAAGGAATGCTCAAGGCCACCAAATCTAGTATCCATTTCATTTCTTAACACTTCAATTTGACTTTGAATGAATGTCAATGATATGCTACCCATGTGAGATTCTTTATCCTTATCATTGATTCTAATATTGTGAGGTGTAGAAGAGGATTCTTGAGATGTAACTTTCCTAACCCGTCTCCCATCATTAGTCCTTTTATAACCAATTCTTCCTATGAATTTTATATAAAAAATGTCATGCTTGGGTATTACCATAGTTTTCTCATTCTTCAGAGGAATTCCAAAGTATTCAAAAATAAGGTTAAGAAATTGACCATAATGAAGAGTCGTCTTAGGATGCCTACCAATTTTTGCCATATTATGAATGACAATGGAGCTCAAGTTGACATAACGATGATCAAAAAGACAATAAATAAGATATTTATCCATATGACCAATATCCACTAAATGCTCGGCTTTTGGAAGCACAATAATGGAGATTAAGTGGAGTAAAATCTTGCTCTTTAAAGAGAGCTTAAGAGATTGATTGGTAAATCCCTTATCCGATTTTAATTCTTCATCACCAATGATATTAAAAACTTCCTCCTTTGGTCTCCCAACATAAGCATAAAAATCATCCATAAAGCTAAAAACGTCAAAATCTTTGGTTAAGAACCTTAAGGATTTCACTCAAGGATTCACAATCTAAAAAGATTTCAATTTCCTTCACTCTAGAGGAAAGATAAGGCACATGCTCATCATACTTAATATTGTTGTAAAAATGTCTTATGACTTTTGGATAAATAATCTTTTTAATAGTCAAGAGATGGTCCCATTTTTGATAGTCAAAACACTCCTCAAGATTAAACATATCCAACAACGTACAATCAATCATTTTACCCGGATTTATAGGCTTAGTAGCAAAATAATCCTTATATCTTTTAAACAAAGCATAAGAATCAAATAGGGAATTATCAAACTTTGCCTTAGCTCTAGTTTCACTTGCTTTTACCTTTTAAGATTTTCCCTTCTCTTTTTTGGTGAGCTAACCATTGAAGATGTAACTAGATGCCTAACAACAAAGGTAATGAATAGTGATGGTTTAGGGTTTTAAAATTTCGAAAATTGATTTTGAAAAGACAGGGGATGGATTTGTGGAAGAAAATGTGTTTTGAAAGGTTGGAAAGATGAATTTAGTAAGACTTTGAAAGAATTTTGGCTAGAAAAAGGTATATTTTATGGTGATTTTAGAGAGAGAAGAGGTCAAGAATAAGTGAAGAAGATGGTCAACTGACCAATTTATAGAGTGAAAAATCGTCAGCAATTCGGTAAACCGACATGGTCAATTCGATTGACCGGACTTGCCGGTTCGGTCGATCAAATTGTTTTTTTTTTTTTGTTGGGGCCATTTTCCATCCAATCTTAGTCCTAGATGTTTATATTTGGCTAACATAAATTGAAACATTAATCATGAATTAATTATGTTTCATTTTAAGCCATTCAAATGCAATGAAACAAAATAAAATAAATATGCAAAGTACAGTTAAATTGATCAAGCACATATCAACACAAGAGCAACAAAACTAAAACATTTTGAACATATTTGAACAAGGCAAGTGCAGATATGGCAGGATATTTATAATACAAAATTGCATGTATAAAATTGAGCATTCAATTGGCATAATGATTACATATAAGTTCAAGCTCACACATTTATCACCAAATAAGTGCAGGCATTAGTCCATGATTTTTAATATCCCAAGTTCGTGCCTAATAGTAGTAAATCTATCCTCTCCAAGAGGTTTTGTGAATATATCCGTTAGTTGTTTTTTTTGTAGGAATCGATTTTATAGAGATGCCCCCTTTTTGAACATAGTCTCTAAGAAAATGGTGCCTAATCTCAATGTGTTTTGCTTGAGGGTGACAGACTGGATTTTTTGATAGATTTATGGCACTTGTGTTATCACGCATGATAGGAGAATCATCAAGAATAATGCCATAATCTCTAAGTGTGTGTTGCATCCATAATGCTTGTGCACAGCAACTGCCAGCAGCAATGTATTCTGCCTCGACAGTGGAAATGGCAACTGAGTTTTGTTTCTTGCTAAACCATGAAACTAATGAATTTCCTAGGAGATGACATGTGCCACTAGTGCTTTTCCTATTGACTTTGTTACCGGCGAAGTCTACATCAGAATAGCTAATCAATTTAAAGTTCGTGCGATACCATAAGCCTAAATCCATTGTGCCATGCAAATATTTGAAAATGCGTTTTACAACGGCTAAATGAGACTCCTTAGGACATGATTGAAAACGAGCATACACGCAAACACTAAACATGATATCTGGCCTACTAGCAGTCAAATATAATAAGGATCCGATTATACCTCTATATTTCTTAATGTCCACATTGGCTCCATTTTCATCTTTATCAAGCTTGAGTGCTGAACTCATCGGGGTTGATACTCTTTTTGAAAACTTCATTCCAAATCGATTGAGTAAGTCTTTGATGTCCTTAGATTGGTTTATGTAGATTCCAAGAAAAAACTTCAATTCTCCCATCATACTCATTTCGAATTCCTTTCTTATACAATTTAAAAATTCTTCACACAAGGAATTGTTAGTGGCACCAAATATAATATCATCAACATAAATTTGAACAATAAGTAAATCATGCCCTTTATACTTGATGAACAATGTGGTATCTATCTTTCCTATGTTAAAACCATTTTCTAAAAGAAATTTACTAAGCCTTTGATACCAAGCTCGGGGAGCTTATTTTAAACCATATAAGACTTTAGTAAATTTATACATATGATTTGGAAAACTTTCATTTTCAAAACCGAGAGGTTGTTCAACATAAACTTTCTCCATGATGTACCCATTTAAAAATGCACTTTTAACATCCATTTGATACAAGATGAATTCCTTATATCATGCAAATGCAAGTAACATCCTAATAGACTCTAGTTTAGCTATAGGTGCAAATGTCTCATCAAAATTAATCCCTTATTTTTTATTGTACCCTTTGGCCACTAATCTAGCCTTGTTCTTAACAACCATACCATATTCATCCCTCTTGTTCCTAAATACCCATTTAGTTCCAATGACATATTGATGTTCTAGTCTTGGACTAATTTCCATACTTTATTTCTCTCAAATTATGTTTGTTCAAGAAAAGTCTTAGGCTCAATTTGAGATATGAATGCAAGATTGTTGCAAATATTCCTAATAAATGCCCTAGTCTTAATGCTATGAGATGGATCACCAATATTTAAATCATATGGGTGAGATTTTGCAAACCTCCACTCCTTGGGGAGTGATTTGGTATTATCATACTCGATATTTTCATTTGCTCCCTTTTATGTGCAATTTCCTCTCTTTGTTGAGTGGAATCTTTAGATAAGGGTTTGTTTGACTTCTCAATTTGCAAAAGTTCCATTTCCTTATCAAGATTATCGTCAACAACAACTTTCTTCATAGAGAAAGGTTTAGATTCATCAAAGATAACATGTATTGACTCTTTAACAATTAATATGCATTTGTTTAACACCCTATAGGCTTTGCTAGTCAAGGAATAGCTAAGAAAGATCCCAATATCTGATTTTGAATCAAATTTACTCAAGTTGTCTTTGGTGTTTAAAATAAAACATTTTGAACCAAAAAACTTAAAATAGTTAATATTGGGTTTTCTATTTTTCCAAAGCTCATAAGGGGTTTTGTTGAGAGTAGGTCTAATTAACACCGGATTTAAAATATAGCACAAGGCGTTAATTGGCTTCGGCCCAAAAGTATTGAGGTAATGAATTTCATGCAACATGGTTTTAGATGTCTCTTGAATTGACCTATTCTTTCTCTTAACAATACCATTTTGTTGATGAGTTTTAGGAGATGAAAATTGATGTGCAATGCCATGTTCTTCGCAAAACTTTTCAAAAATATGGTTTTCAGACTCACCACCATGATCACTACATATGCATACAATATTGGTGTTTTTCACATTTTGCACTCTTTTAACAAATTTGGCAAAAGCATGAATGGCCTTATCATTTGTTGCTAGAAATAAGACCTGAGTGAATCTTGAAAAATCATCCACAATAACAAAGGCATAATGTTTACCACCAAGACTAGCAGTTCTTGATGGTCTAAATAAATCTATGTGGAGGAGCTCTAAAGGTTTTGAAGTCAAAATATGCATTTTTGATTTAAAGGAATTTTTAACTTGTTTTCCAAGTTGGCAAGCATCACAAATTCTGTCCTTCACAAAATCAATTTTTGGAAGACCATTCACAAGATTCTTTTTGACAATATTTGAAATCAATTCCATACTCACATGACCTAACTTTCTATGCCATAATCAACTATTTTCAACAATGCTGAGAAACAGTTATCACCATTCAAAATGCAATCAACTTCAATTGTATATACATTTCCACATCTAATGCTAGCAAACACAATACTATCATCACATAAACTTCTAATTATATAAGATGTGGGCTCAAAAATAAGTTTGTACCCTTTGTCACACAATTGACTCGCACTGAGAAGATTATGCTTTAGATTATCAACTAATAAAACATTTTCAATCGAAATGGTACCTTTACTACCTATATTGCCAGAGCCGATGATTTTCCCTTTAGCGTTGTCCCTAAATATGACAAGTCCTCTATCTTTCTTCTTAGTCAAGCTTGAAAAAGGAGAGATATCGTCTGCCATGTGCCTCGAACAACCATTATCGAGAAACCACTTTTTGCTCTTTGGTACCTATAAGAAAATTAATTTGAGGTTTTAGGTACCCAAATTTTCTTAGGTCCTTTGGGTGTTAGCATTGGTTCCTTTTGGAACCCATTTCAAGTTATAACTTAACTCATTCATCTTGATTGAACATCTATTGTTTAAATGCCCATAAATATTACAATATGTGCATGTGGCATTTGTTTCAATTTTAGGAGAACGCTTCACAAAATAATTTTTGTAAAGCTTTTGCTTTCAGTGAGGCTTGTCGTCAATGCCACACTTATCAAACATACATTTTTTAGAGCCAAGAAGTAGCTCTAAATTCTTTTGACCTCTAGTAAATTTTAAAAGAGTTTCGTTTTGGTCAAAAGCTTGTGTCTTGATCTTTTCAATTTTTTTCAAAAATGGTACTTATTTCTTTCAAAAGAATGATCTCTTTAGACAAAATGTTTATTTTCTTTTTAAGATTTTGGTTCTTAAAGATCACTTTTTCAAAGTTTTCATGTAATTCTTCACAAGTATCTAATAATTTATAATATGAATGAATAGGTTCGAAATCACATACCTCTTCATTGCCAAGAGCCATGAAACACATGTTGGCAACTTCATTTGAGGAATCATCATCGGATGAGCTTTTTTCATCATCATCCCATGTTGCCACCATTGCCTTTTTCTTCTCTTTCTTGAATTTAAGGAGTGGGTAGTTTGCTTTCACATGCCTAGGTTTGCTACATTCGTAACAAATAAGTTGATTTATCTTACTCCTCTCACCCTTTTAATGCTCTCCCACAAACTCTTTGAAGGGCCTTCTTCCAAGATTCTTCTTATTTCTTAGGAAGCTTTTAAACTTCTTTGCCATGAAAGCAATCATCTCTTCATTGTCATCTTCTTCTTCATCATCACTTTCAATTATTGATGACTTAAAAGCAATGCTTTTTCTTCTTCTTGTCTTCATCTACTCGGTCATCTAAAATTTTGTCTTCATAATCCATCAGTGAACCAATGAGATCATCAACGAAAAATGTGTTGAGATTTTTATCTTCTTCTATGGCTGTCATCTTTACCCTCCACTCCTTAGGCAAGGATCTTAAAATTTTCTTGACTTGCTCACTATTGGAGTAGGTTTTCCTAAGAGCCTTGAGGGAATTCACAATGTCTGTAAACCTAGTGTACATGGCATGGATGGATTCATATGACTCCATCTTGAAAAGCTCATATTGCCTAATGAGTCTCATAATTTTTTATTCCTTCACTTGGCTTGTACCCTCGTACACCACCTCTAAGGCATGCAAAATTTCATAGGCTGTCTCATATCCAGAAATTCTATGGAACTCTTTCTTATCTACCCCATAATATAAGGTGTTTACAGCTTTTTCATTCAAGGTGGCATTTCTCTTGTTAGTTTCATCTCATTCTCGACTAAGCTTAAGAACCTCTTCTCCTTTTTCATTTTTCTTCATGGGAATTCTAGGTCCTTCAGTAACTACTTGCCATAATTCATAGTCACATACTTGTAAATAAATTCTCATTCTAGCCTTTTAATAAGGATAGTCATTTCCATCAAAAAATGGAGGTCTAGAAGTTGATTGACCTTCTACACGTTCTAGGGTTGCCATTGGATCTACTCTAAGATGATTAATCTTTCACAAAAGAACCAAGCTCTAATACCATCTGAAATGATAATAAGCAACCGAATAAGGGGGGTGAATTGGGTTTCTAATAAAATCTCCAATAAAATTCTCAAACAATCAACTTAAACAATCCAAACACAAGTAAATGAGTTTATAGTGTAGAGAAGTAAACACATAAATTTATAGAGGTTCGGCAATAACCCGCCTACATCCACTCTTTCAAGATTCACTTGAAGTATTTACTATCACTAAGCCTTAATTCCACAATACTTCACAATTTTACAACCTAGTGTTCAATATTCTATAATCCTTACAAGGTTTGACTCACCTCAAATACTCACAATCTCTTAACTTAGTGAAAAACCCTCCTCTTTCACTTTCTTACAGCAAAAATAGAAATATAATTAAAATGTACGCTTACAAAATTAATCTCCTCAATTAAAGATGATGAAAATGAAAGCTCGTAGAGATCCTAGTATGTATATGATGATTTGTAGGTCAAGATGATGTTGCTTGATGTTGTTATAACATATGTAACTCTAAAATGATTTTGCAAAATTTTTAAAAGGAGTTTAAAGTCCCTAATTTATAATAGTTTAGAAAATTAACTGTTACTAGCCGTTAGAGACCCAAAAATTCAAATTTTCATGCAAGTCGATCAATCAAAGATGTCAGTTCGGTCAACTACGAAGATAGCAGAAAGTAGTGTTTAAAAATCAAGAAGTCGGTTGACCGATTTACAGGGATTGGTTGACCAACTGGTTCAGTTCGGTCAACCGACCTAAAAACCTTACATTGTGTTACTGGCTCAGTTGATCGACCAGTTTGATTCAGTCGATTTAATTGGTCTGATTCGATTTTATTAGATCAAATTTCTCTGAACCGGTTTTCTGGCAGTTTTGAAAATATTACATTTTAGTCCACTTTGAGGGTTTGAAAACTTTGCACTTTGGTCCAAATTTTAGGTTTTGAACTTTTGAGAATTAGTTGAACCGAAGATATTAAAAACTTAAATTTTAATCTAATAAAAGAAATTTAGAAGAAATCTTGAGCTTCACAAAATCAACATATACAATTACATACAAGTTTATATTTATGAAAATACAAAAAGTTACCACACTTGTATCTTGAAACTTCAATTTGAAATTGATTTCCTTTTCCTCTTCTTAGATTGGATGGTGTATTTTGTAATCATCAAAATTTGGATTTGTGTGACCTCAAGGTCAACAATATTCATTACATGCAATTATCCGATAAACCTTTATAGCACGAAAGTATGCAGCCAAGAAAGTCTCCATTTGTTGCGATCGTATTTTGTACTTTACCTTGACGTTTCCAGAAATGTGATAAGAACAAAAACCACAGGCTACCTTTAGGAATACCATAGCCACAGCCTTCTCAATGCTATTGTGCCGATCTTATATGAATACTAAATTCTCTATTGGCACAATCGTTTCGCGAAACTTTACTAAGAACCACTCTCATTTTTTTGTCATTTTCATCCAATGTAATAGCTACAAACAATGTCTTTTTGTATATTCCCTTCAAGAGTGTACTATTAACAATAAGAACGGGACACATCGTGCTGCTAAATCCTCAAATGTATAGACCTAATGCCATAAAGAAATACAAGAAATGGTCATCAATATCCTTTTGAATCGCTTTCACTGTCCCAGGATTTTTCTCCCCCCCAACACAAAATGATACAATGGAAGTCCCTTGAACAACTCAGATAGATCACCACACACGAGCTTTAGTGCATGTTCCTTACTTCACCATGATGACATGTACCCTAAGTGAATCCTATAATCATTATGAACATCATCACAAATATTCCTAGGGATGTAAATTTTGCTGACATCTATAAACTATCCTTCATTATTCCGCCTATTAAATGAGTCGATGCTTGTCGATAGCCATTTGTAAGTCTTCGTTTTGATATGTATGAACTGAATTCATGCGAGACACTCAAAAATATGTATCATTGTTCTTCTTTGCAGCTCTAACTTGCCATTCACATCTCTCGATAATAAACATGATCCGTTGGCGATTTGTAAACTTTGAACTGAAAGTGGTTCTTTAACGCCATTAAACCCAATTTGTCTCAAAGTTCTTGCTTGATATTAAAAATTTGCCCCACACGAACATTACCTGATCTTGTATCTAAGGATGCTGAAGTTATTGGCATCGTGATGCATGGCGTAATAGAAGACAACCACCAAATAAACTGATTTGAAATAAATAGAGCTGTTGTTGAGCTATTTATATGATCAAACTCGAAATCACAACCTTCTGTTTCCTTGGTATTTTTGGCTATGACATTTCTTTTTTCTTCACACTGCTTAGTAGTATCATTGCCACCAATATCCGGCTAACAACCATGGTAATCATTATGATTATCTTCATTGTATTGAAGAAGAGAATTACCTCCGTATATGGGGGTTACATCGTCAGAAAATCGATTACAATGTTGTGGAGATCTTTCATGAGCTTAACTTGGTTGGGAGTAATTATCTGCTAGGCTTAACATGTATATTGAAATTCTATATTGTACTACAACTTCAGTGCCATTACAAGAAGTGTATCATTCACTCAATTGCTTCCACTCGAAGACTTGAATTAGGTTGGTATTGTAGGGACTCTACTTGTTGTACTATAATTGAAAACGTGTGGTCTTGTTTGTTCTCCATTAATTGCACGATCCATCGTGATGTAGAATAGATAATAACCCTTTTTGCTTGTCATGTACGAGTTATTGGCAGTTATGAATGCTCAAAAGTCAAATTTATTGGTAATATTTACGACTAAACACCTCCCCTCTTATTCTGTATACAACGAATATATCGTTTTTATCTTGATGATAAATTCGAAAAGAGTAATATCCAATGCTTTATATAACATATCATAAATTCATTATAAATTATGTTTCATTCCACGTACAGGCCCTTTTGTCTCCTACCAACATATTTTTCATCTCCATCCAGTGTTCACTCCCATAAGCCCCCCTCTATAATAACTATCGTTAGTGACTCTGTCATACCTATATAAAAATCCAACAATGTTAAAAATATTACATACATAATCCTAACTAAAGATAATTTTTCATTATTTAAGAAAAATAAAAATTTCTCAAATCTTGCTTAAAAATGAAGGCAAATGGCAAATTTTACCCCTGCTCAAAAAAACTTTCAAGCACAGCCCATTAACCCTTGATCGAAGGTAACTTTTAATCACGGGCGATTTTTTTCTCATGATCAAAATTTAGTTTCAATCATCCGAAAAAATACTCATGATCGAATGTTACTTTTGATCACATGTATTTTTTTCTCATGATCGAAACTAACTTTCAATCATGAGAAAAAAAATTGTCTATGATCGAAACTACATCGCAAATTTATTCATAAAATCTCAGTTTTCATTTTTTCTCTCAGTCATCTATACCAGATATATTCAAATAATCTACACACATTTCAATAACAATTTCTTTCATTGATCTCTAAATATACACAAACAACATCAATTTTTACATTTTCAACAAATTTCTTCCTTTATTTTTCAAATTAAAATCACCCACCTGCTATACTTTAATCCTTAGTTGATTTCCTTCAATTGAAATGGAATGAAAAAATGAGTTTGTGGTAGATAAACTAAAGAAAAGTCTCTTTATTAAGGCAAGACGGAAGAAGAAAGAAGAAAAAAAAGAAGAAACTAAAACAGAAGAAGTTTTAATTTTTGGGTTAAAGGGTAATTTTGTCAAAAAAAATTCACTTGGTCATTTTTTAAAATAACTTTGAACAGTTGTTAGTTTAGAAAACTTAGGGTGAACAATGAGCATTTTAGTAAATTTTCCAATGTATTAAAACCTCCCTTAACTATTAGTTAATTAAATGATATATTTACCAGAATATCCTTTATCTTTAAATTTTTTATTAATTAATTAATTATAAAAGTCATTTTGGTCTAATACCAAAATTCTTAATAATTTCAAAAATATCTTTAAAAGTTTTAATTTATTATAAAATAATAATTATACGCCTAAATAATAATAATTTTAAAAAATAACAATAATATTATTTTAAAATTTTATTAATTTTTTAAATAACTATTATATTATTAAAATAATGTCTTAATTAACATATTTTATATAAATATATTATGTTTACCCTTATATAATTATTTAAGAAAAATGACCAATAAATCTATTTGATAAAATATAATATATTTAATAATATATTTTATGTAAAGTATATTAAATAAATAAATAATATTATTAATTTATAACATATTGATAATATAAACATTTGTTAACGTATTATAAATTTATTCATTTTCATTGATAATTATTTTTTTTATTTCATTTTTATTTCAAATATGTATACATATATTTTATTTAAATTACAACATAATCATAAATATTTATACAAAAATGTTGTAAAACAAATAAAATTTATAAATATAAAATATTAGCATTTATATATATATTTATTTTTATTTAATTTCAAATAATTACGAATGTGTAATTAATTTTTTTATTTAATTTATTACAAATAATTACAATACAATTATTTTATTAATACATTATTAAAATAATATTGTTATTTTATATAAATATATTATATTTTATCAAATTTTAAAGATTTATTAGTTATTTTCTTAAATAATTATTATTATATAAGAATACAATTGTTATTTTATAATAAATTGGAACTTATAAGAATACTTTTGAAACTACTAGAATTTATAAGGGTATTAACCAAACTTGTGGGATTAAAAGAGTTTTTACATTAATTAAGCAATATAAAACTGAAAATTTAAGGACATTTGAGTGAATGTATCAATTGATATTAGTTGATTAACGGTCAAAGGAAGGTTTTTTTTTTTTTTTTACATATTTTTCAAATTTTTATTTAATTAATATAATCCCAACTTTAAGGTAAGAATTTAATAATAACCCAAAGAAAAAAAAGTGAGAAAATTAATAATATATTAAGAAATTAAGGGATTGCTACATGACTGAGTTTCGACGCACAATTCCTTTTATGAATGGAGTTTCATATTTATATTTTAAGTTACAATATTTTTTAATTTCTGCAATAGGGAAAATTAAAAAAATTAATAATAAATAAGGAACTATTAAAATAATTGTTATTTTATAAATACGAAGGAAAAATAATTATTAAAGAGCAAAAAAGTATTCTTTATTTTAGAATTAAAAATTTTAATAAATTTTTTAAGGAGTATTAAGAATAAGCAAAAAAATAAAAAAAGAATGTGAAAAAGATAATCATAATGGATAAAGTTTTACATTAATATTGCCGTGAAATATCCACTTTAATAAAATAAGTGTATTATTAAGTTTTTTCTATTAGCATACTCTTTACTTTTAAACCAAATTTTATTATAAAACTTGTAAGCCTTCTAAATTGTAATACTAACAAGAGACAAAAGTTTAACGTTTTGCAAGTGAAATTTCTTACTCTCATTTCAAAATTTTTGAATTAAAAAATAATTTTTATTAAAATTAAGTTACGTAGTAAAATTTTTTCATGAAGAACTATTACTTACTTTCCCTAAAGTTTAAAACAATTTCTCTTAAATTTAATGCATAGTTACTTCTCTTACCATTAACTAATAACTATTGGTCTTTTCATAGGATATTGTACAATTTGATGACTCCACCAACCATGAATATAAAACTCAATTGTAATAAACAAAAATATAATTAAGACTTATACAATTTTTGAGAAAATAAATGAATTCACATATACAAATATATTATATTAGTTTGCTTGATAAAATCTCTTTAAAAGTATAATAAATTTGAGGTGATCACTTTATAAATTTCACAAATATGAATCATACACACCATGTTATAAGGGTGCTTAGTTCATTTGATTTTAACCTGATTTTGACTATCTATTTGTAAGAATTACTTAAATAATTTTGTAATTTGCAAGTCTGTAAATTAAAACCACGATTATAAATATCACTATTTTCAAAATAATTAATTATATGCCAGTAAGTTCAAGCCAAATTAAGTTTTGGGCCAGAATTAAGAAAAAATATCCACCTCACCCTGTCAGTTACTATTAATTGATAATATCCGTATCACCACTTATGAAAGTTGAGATAAACAAAAATATTCAACTTACCCCACCTTACTATCTAATTAATAACGTCCGTTGGGAAAATATATTATTACTCTTTTAAATATAATTAACGACAATTCACATATACAAAATACTCCATACCCACGAATAAATAGAATTTTCGACAATAGACATAATTTGTTAGTGCCAATTTTAATCAAAATGACTATTTTAGTCCTTTTAACAATTTTAGTTCGAAATGATAATTCTATCCCTTATAATTTAAAAGTCTTATACATCTGTTAAACTTTAACCCCTTGTAATCTAAAAGATTTATACATCAATTAAACTTTAATTGAAATGACTATTCTACCACTTAAAATCTTTTTTTGTTTTAAAGCAACAATATAAGACTTTATTTTATAAAAAGAAGTATTACAACGGCAGATTTACACCTATATATACAGACATATTGCAAAGATTAATTACAATAAATAACCAGTCAAATCTTAAAGTTACTAAAGAATAAGGAGAAAATAATGTAACACATTTACATTTGGTGTCTTTTTTATGATTTTAACAAGTGAAGAAATTTTGAAACAAAGAAAATAAATTTTAAGGTGGAGCTTTTTTGGAATATTTTCCACAACTTCCTTCTTCTGTTCTCCCTTCTTGTAGTTAATCTTTTTAGTTGATAATGTAATAAATCTTTTGTAATATATTTGATGTAACGAAAAAACTCTTATATGGGAATATGATCTCGTCAAATGTGTCTTTGTAGCTCTTCAAACTTCTAGATTTGAAAGAGAAAACTACCATAACATTATAATCGAACAAAAAAGCTATTATAAATCTAAATTTAGGTAAGAAATAAACTATCATTAAGTGGATATAATTTGCCAGATAGAAATTTATCACCATAGATTTAGATATGAGTGAAAATCTACCCTTACTAAAAAAAAAAAGAAACAAAAAACAAAAGGGGAGGAAAGATTGTCCATTGGGGATGGAGAAAATCTCCATCTCCTACGAGAAGAAGAAAAAGCAAGCGGGGAAAGTAGTAGAACAAAGGGATGTGAGAGAAAACTCTAGATACGAAAGCATAGGAGAACCCTACCACTTACAATTTAAAAAACTATAGGATTGTGGATACCAAATTGTTGCATGGCAAACTCCATGAAATTGATTACTTCATGTATATTGACATTCCAACCAGTCTGCCTCTGGAAAAAAAAGGCATCATGATCACGATCCATGACAAACAAACCAAGAAAATACACAAAATCCTTTTGTCAATAAGAGATGGAAAAGAAACAAGAATAAAATTCAATAAGATCTGATTTATACTAACCTGTCAATGTAAAGCAACCCCATAAAATATAACAATTCTGGAGACAAATCAACAAGTTGAATTAGAGTTCCTTAATTAGTTGACGGAATATTATAGATGGAGCTTGGTAAAACATTATTCATACCCACCTTTATATTGTACAGTCAATTCCCAGTGCGAGAGTGTTTTCAGTTAATCTTTCTGCTGCCTTCCCTCCTTCTGAATCCTTTCCTGAAAAAAGGAAAAAGATGTTCAGCCTTTTAGGAATCCTGATAATAATATGCCTCTGTTTTGATAAAATTCTGAAGGACTGCGAGCAACGCATACCTGTTCATGGAAGAATTTCTGCAGGGTGTCGTTGAGGTTACCCATCCATCGGTTTTTACCATCTAGATTGACTTTCTTGAGCTTGGGCGTCACTTGGTTTCCAAAACCAAAGGTCTTCATTTTTGGACATTCAACTATCTTTACCCTCTCCAGAGCTGGGAATTCAATCGGACAAAGCCCCGGGAGAAAACAAGTGAGACTGTCTAGACCTTTAAGTTCCATGGAGTGCAAACTGAGAAACACGATCCTCTCAGCTGATTCTCCTTCCTCAACTGAGACAATTTCTTGCATGGCTGAGCACCATGATACATCCATTTTCTTGAGCTGCACCAAGCTTTTAGCGATGGATCTTGTGAAGATGTTTACTAATTTATCGCAGCTCTCAACATTTATATAAGTCAGGTTTCCCAAAGCTTCAGTGTGACATTTTTTCCAGTAAACTATCTCCTCTTCCTGCCTTCTTCTTTCTTCCCAAAGATCTCCTCTAAATTATGGCAACCGCTTACCTCGATTCTTTCCAAAGAAATGAGACTCGGTAGCATTGCATGTGGAAAGATGCTCCGTATCTCATTACAATTCCACAATCCTAGGATTTTTAGGCTGTGGAGATACAGGAATTGTATGTTACCCTTCCACACATGTGTCATCTTAGGCAGATTGGCCAAAGTTATTCCTTCCAATGATGAGAGAAACTGCGATTCTTCATCAACAATCCCAAGCCCTTCAAGATCAAATACATTTAACAATGATCGACAGTTCCGTATGAAGATTTCTTTTGTACTTTTTAATCTCTGTAGCAAATGAGATGAGACGATGTGTAAAACGCTGTCACACAAATTCACATTTATTTCTTTCAGTTCACCGAATGTCTCAGCTGAAAGTAAACCACGGCATATTTCAACAAAGTAAGGACTGTTATAAATAGACAATCTTTCCAAGTTGGGGAAATGCGGTTTGGATGTGTCAATGACATATTTCACCCCAAAACAGCATCTAACAGTTAAAGCCCTCAAATCTGCAGACCTTTCGCTTACAAGATCACCAACAATATTCTCTGTACCTCGTATATTATGCAAGATTACACACTCACTCCTCTTTAACAAATCTTTAACCCAATCAGGAAGTGGTGAATTCCTGAGGTTATGCGAGAGAATCACCAATCTGCTGTTGGCTTCAATATTGACTGTTATTTCATAATACTCATCGTGTGTAATTCCAATTGATACTATAAATGTTGTTAGATTTTGGAAAGCAATGAATTCCGGATAGGTACTGTATCCAGGAATATTAATCATCAGCTTAGTTATTCGAGACAAGTCTTGTAACTCCGCGAGCCTGGAATTGTTTCCAAAATCCCAACGCATAAAGCATTCAAACATGAACAACTCCTCTAATTTACCGAGGCTTGATATGATACCGCGTGCTATTAGCTTTAAGTTGTAACATAAATTCATATCCAACAACCTCAGTTGACTTAGCTGGCTAAAACTCGCTGGGATCTCCTTGATTTCAGAGCGAGAAAGATTAAGAATCTCTAGTCTAGTCAACTCTCCAATTACAGAGAGGTCATCACCCAGTTTGCAGCGACTAAGGCACAATGTTCTGAGGTTAGCAAGGAATGAAAGTGACTGAGGCAGTGACAAGAGTTTAGTGTCACTCAAGTCAAGAACTTTCAGATCTTTCATTCCTTGAAAGAAATTGCTAGGAACTACCAATGCAGAATTTTGCTGCAGCAGCAAAGCTTGCAGCTTTGGGCATTCCAAACCATGATCAGGTACCTCATGAATATCATTACACATCAATGAGATACCTGTGAGATCTTCATTTGTGTTTCTGCTTGGAAAATCTAGTAGTCTAATTCCAGAATTCACCATGAAGATGTTATTATGTTTAGAAGCTATTGCTATTGCAAAATCACGAACAACATCATGCATCTTAACAAACTCTTGCTCATCAGTACCCATTAACAAAAAGGAAGAGGTAAGGCTACTTACGACGGCATGTGCTCTATTTCTTGCTTCCTCCACCGTATCCACATTCTCGAACCAATTCAAACCGATGCCGTATCCCGCCAACACTTCAACTGGAATTTTGAAATCCTCCGGAAATAAGCAGCAGAACAAGAAGAGTGATTTCTCCTGTTGGCTTTCGAGACAATTGTAGCTTAACTCTAGACTTGAAATTACGTTTTTCTGCATTCCTTCAATATATGTTGTGCTGGACTTTTTAAGCTGTTGAGCTGCGTCTTTCCACACGTGCTTGTTCTTGTTCTTCAGTGCTCTTCCCACAGTCAAAATGGCAATTGGCAACCCACCACATTTATCAGCAATCTTTCTTGCAACGGGGTTTATATCAGAATCATCAACAACTTGACCGGCAACCTCTCTGAAAAGCTTCCAAGATTCTTGTTTCGGTAAAGTGCAAATTTCAACAAGTTTAGCATCCATTTGATTGCAGACTTTTTGGCTACGAGAGGTTAGCACAATCTTACACCCTCTATGATCTTCCCCAAAAGGAATACCAGTTGTATCCAATTCAATTGGTTCCCAAACATCGTCCAAGATGATAAGGATCCGCTTCTCCATCTTGATTCTTGCCCACAAAGATCGAGCTCTTGCTGACAAGGAACTGTCGGAAAGTGGCAGACCTAAAATGTCAGCAATTTCTTTCTGAATCGTTTCAAAACTTGGTTTCCGGGATACGACAGCCATAACTACTACATCAAACAGCTTGTCTTCTTTTGCTTTTTTGCCTATTTCCTTCACTATCGTGGTCTTACCCACACCGCCCATCCCACATATTCCAATTATGCTGACATTTTCATCATTCAAGTCCCCCATTATTTGCTTCATAACAGACTTCCTGGATTCAAAGTTTCTGGAAATTGCCGGAGATGAAGAAATAATTATTCCTGGTGGAGGAGTAGGACTAGATACATTCTCGAATTTTCCCTCTGCTTGGAGCTCGGAAATCGCTGTAGCCTTCTTCTTTGCCTCCTTGCCAAATCCGTAACGTGAGCGCAGATTTATGCACCACCCTCCGAGGCATTTCTTGTTTGCTTGGACTTCCTCTTGCAGAAACTTATCAGCTTCAGCAGCAATGTTATCAACTTCTTCTATCCAGCTTCGAACTTCAGCTTCAACAGCTTTTCCTTCTCTTTGTGCTGCATCAATTTTCCTTTGCACCTTGTCTCTTGCATCTGCCAGTTTCTTAGCTTGCTTTCGTAGATTTTTAATGTTGTCATTATAGTTGTACAAGTAACCAAACTGACGGCCTGCTGCATTAAACAGCTTGTCAACAATCATCTCCGCAACACTCCCGGCAATTGAAGAAAGACATTCCATTTTTAAATTTACTATTTATTTCTTTAACTTTGAGTGATTTGACTGTATATTGAATTAATGCCAAAAACTTGGTGCGAAGGTCAATCACGAACTATTAATATTGCCTGGTTAATGCTCAGGCGTGTATCGTAAGAGAGAGAAAAGCGTAAAAAACAAGAACAAAAGTAAGTTGTGGAATGCAATTGGACGAAGAAAAAGAAAAGGCTTCAGCATATATAACGAATAAACTAATTAAAAAGATGGATAAATAAACGAAGGATGCTAAATAATAAAGAGAGGAATAAATTTTTTTATGTCTATATTAAATGGGTTAATTTTAGCCTCACCTTCAAATTTATTGACAGACGTTAAAGATATATACAATTTTTTCAAAGACATCACTCCACTCCCAACCAACACTAACTTGTCTTTAAGTCTTAACAAAATATTAGAGAATGACTTAATTACCCATAAATTAATCAAACATGCAACCCTAGATCTACATCTTGATGGAGGCAGCGGCGATGCTGCCTTGCGCCCCCATCACGGGACCAAAAGAGTGGCGTTTGTGTCACCAGGTCGTGGCCAAGGCAGCATTCGCACTGCCTTGTGCGAGGCCAAAGTAGCGTATAATACCATTTAAAGAAATGGTATGAAGGAAACCAGCTCGCTCTAATACCGTATTAATTAAATTACTGCGTACTTAATTAAATTAGTTGGCGAATGCCATTTAAAGAAATGAGATGAAGGAAACTAAGCTTCCAAAGAAAATGTCAAGAACAAAATTATTATTTATTAATACTAAGTCATGATTGAAAAAGTTAAAGGGATTGTCATAATTGGTGGTGGGGTAAATCCTGCTACAAAAAAAAGCTGAAAAGAGTGCCACAATTGCTGGTGGCCTAAATCCTGCTATAAGAAAAGGCTGAAAGAAATGCCATAATTGCTGGTGGGGTAAATCCTGCTACAAGAAAGGCTGAAAGGTGAGCCACAATTGCTGGTGGGGTGACTCCTGCTACAACAAAATGCTGAAAGCAATGTCATAATTGGTGGTGGGGTACAATACTGTTGTGCCGACATTAAATAAATTTCAAAGCAATTAATTGTCAACTTTACAGCTATACAAAATTGAAATAAATTTGAAAGCGATTAATTGTGGTTGTAATTGTTAGTTTGAGTGAGTGCGTGTCTGAATGATCTCATCTAGTTTATTTTGTTGTTTGGTTCTGCTCTCATCTAGTTTTCTATTGGCTTGACCCAATATATAAGACAAAGGAAATTAAGCTTCGTCAAAACAAAATGGCTTGAACCAAATGATTATTTATCAATAGTAAATCGTGATTATATATTAAAAAAGTTAAATGGAAGCATAATTGGTGGGGCAAATCCGTTAATTACGTTTGGCTTCGAAGCAATCAATTGCTACTTTATTTATTGACTTTCTTAGCAATTGTGGTTAAGAATAAGATGCAGTGTGACTGCGGATTTTGCAGTGCATTAAAAACGTCCCTAGTTGCCCAAACCTCATCATAATCACTTTATATTCATTCTAAATTACTGACTAATACATATAAGCTATCAAATATAAATTTTTTTTGTTTAACTTCAAGTGTCTTGATCTTTCTCGAGTATTTTTTTTTTCCCTTGATTTGTTTTTGAGTTGAAAGATAGTAGTTTTAATTGTTAGTTTGAGTGAGCGTCTTAATGACTTTATTCCTATAATAAAATTGTTAAAAAGTTATCTTAACAAATGTTTATTTAAGATTAGTTCGAATAAAAATGCAGAATTGGAGTGAAATTTGGCTGATTAAATTACAAAACAACAAATAAATTTTAACAACAATTTTGTATCAGTACTACTCACCGCTGGTTAAAGTTATTAAATAGTTATGATTAAAACTGTTATTTCTTTTTTTTCACTTAAAGGCGTAAATCGGTGGGCGCAGATCCCATCACTCAAAAGGAGTTATTATCTAGATTTTGCCTTAGTGCACTTATCTTATGGAGTTCAAATTTTTGTGATGAGTTAAAATGTTATCAAGAAATGGTTTTTATTTTTTCATTTTCTGGATTGTCCCCTCATTTTTTAGCATTACTAATATTTTGGTTTTAATTAATTGTATTATTTGTTGTTGTTTTTCTATTTATTAAAGAAAATGTATATTCCTTTCTTCCCATTAAAATTGTTTTCTTTGCCTGTTCCTGCTGTAATAAAAGAACCAATTCCTAATACATACCACAATGATACAAATGCGTATAGCAGTGATATTATACAAGTTACATAAATTGGTTATATAAATGAGAACATGCATTCTCCTACCTGGGAAGCTTTGCTTTGGAATTGAAATGAATTAAATCTTTGGTTGGATGAGAATTCCTTTAATGACAAGTCCACTGTTCCATTTTCCACCACTATATTCGGTGAGAGAGATTTTCATTTCCCCTTCGTTTTCAGGAGCAGTAAAAAACTCACCAACAGGGATTTCTATCCATCGATTTCTTGGCTTTGTCAGGAAATTTTCTTTGCGTTTCTTGCTTGATTCCATTTTCCAGTTGCATTTCCAGGCATACCGGAACTTCCCAACCGTAACTTTTCCCCCTCAACATTATCACAAATCCAACTTCATACGTAATTCCTGGAGAGAGCTTCTTTGTGTCAAATTTCGCTTCTACCTCCAGCCAACACACCGCTAGTAGCTCAGCCGCATCCACCATCTCATTACTGCAATTAATATCAGACAGCTACGATATCTCAGCAGCTTTTACATAATTTTAAAATATTTATTACTCCAGCCAGTAGGTAAATTTTTAATTACCTTTGTTCGTCCACTGGAATTTGAGTCCATTTCCAGTAACGCTCGTCACCAATCCAAACAATATTTGACATGTCCCTTGCAAACAACATGAAGCTGTTGCCTCCAGAATCGCTTTCAATCCAATACCTCTGCAAATATTAACTTAGTTAATTATTATATAAATATAACACCTGGTGAATTTAATGAACTTGCCTGTCTTTTTTGGTTTAAAAGAACTCCAGTACAGAGCTGATCGTAGAGCGTCCTAACGGAAGACCTGTCGATCGGTGAGTCTGCCTCTTGTATAATCTCTGCTCAGTTATGTGGGAGTTTAACATTATTATTATTATTATTTTCTGATAATGATTCCTTCGTTGGAAGTTCTGACGACTGCTGTGAATCTCCTTCTTTTTCTGATAATTTCCTTACAATTTGTTTTTCACGCGGTTTTCTCGATAGCTTTGCTCCCATCTCTTACAAAATTTATTACTTTCTCCCTCTGTTCCCTGCAATAATATTATTGCCAGTTTTATATATACACACGAGAGGTTTCAAGCTAAGGTAGTGTTTGCTTTTTCTATATTAAATCAACATAGTTCAAATATAAATTTAACTTAAATTAGAATTTAATAGGTTTAATTTCTTATTTTAAATATTTAAATATAAATATTAAATTATTTATTTTATTAAAAATAAAAAATTTGAAATTGATATAATTAATTTTAAAAAATTTTAAATCAATATATCAAATTATCAATATATATAATATTAAATAATAAATTAAACGTATTATTAATAAATAAAATATTTAAATTATTCAAACATATTTATTTATTTAAATTTAAATTAAATTTTTAATAAATATTTAAATATAAATTAAAAATAAATTATTTATAAATATTTAAATAATTATATTTAAATTTCACTCAAAAAAAAATCTCATATTATATGCTCTATAACCATTTGTTCTTTCAATGCTGGTTAGCTACAAAAACTGTTTTAGGTATATTTTCTTCCAAAATTTCTAAATTTTTTCGGAGCTTACAGGGCCACTGCAGATCCACTGTTCACAAACAATAATCAAGCGATCGAAACAAAGGCAGAGCCAACAGAAAAGTAGTGATTGCAAAGGAATATGAAAACAATAAAATGTTTTAATCTCTAGATCAAGAACAAGAAGTAGAAAAGTGTAAGAAAAGTCTACAAATTTTGCGTTTCATTATTGACTCTGTGATACTAATAACTAGGCCTCCAGCAGTGGGTGGTAGGTGTCATTCATCTTAATTAAACCAAAAGGACAAGACCATGCAGACAAAGACTTGAGTGCTGGAAGGTAGGCCCACCGATTTAAGCCCTCAAGTAAAACGTGGTAACTTTAATCATAATTTGTTTCTTAAAATTTATTTGCTTGTTCTGTAATTTAATCAACAAATTTTTCAGTGATTTTACATTTTTACTTGAATTACTCTTGAGTAAACATTTTTTAAGATAAAATTTTTATAGTTTTATTACAGGAATAAGATCATTCACACACAGAACTCACTCAACCTAACAATAAACCACGATTGATTGCTTTGAAATTTATTTCAATTTTGTATAGCTGTAAACTTGGCAATTGAATGCTTTCAAATTTATTTCAATTTGTTGTACCCCACCACCAATTATAGCATTCCTTTCAGCCTTTTCTTGGTGCAGGATTTACCCCACCACAAATTATGACATCCCTTTTTATCCTCCTCCTTACAAACTTAAAGAATGTATAGATTTAATGCCCGTCGGCTTATAGCCACACCTCAAGAACAATTTCTCCAAGTAAAAATTTCAGATTTCTTTGTCTCTTCTTGGCAAAAAGAAAGTTTCTCTCACCATCATGTTGGCAGTATTAGGTTCTTATAGAATAAACGTATTGAAATTATTAAGCTTGTAAAAAATTTTGATAAGAGAAAGAAGGAAGGAAGAACTTAGTTAGACGTGGATGAAGAACACAATATTTTATTTTGACCTCAAGGGGAACTTCTCACTCCCGTTCTGCTCTAAACAAATACAAGCAAACCCCTTATATAGGAAAAACAAACTATACTGTAATATAAGCATTTACATCACAAGGAAATTATTAAAACAAAGTAATAATTAAAACAGAGTAATCATACAATTTTTTTTTTAATCATTATCTGATATATTCATGTGTTCAAGAGAATCTTGTATGATGCGGTCCCAGTTTTGTTCATGAAATAGTTCTTCTTCGAGGTCTTCGATGCTTTTAAACTGTTTATGTGGGTCTTGAGAATTTTGAAAATATTCGGGGAGCGGTCCTGGTAGTTCAAGAGAGAGAGATGTATCATGAGTAGGCATGGATGATGTGGACGCTTGTTGGTCAAAAGAAGAGTAAAAAGCTTTTTTTGCATGATATGTCTCTTTCTGATGTTGATCCGGGTAGATTCTTCCTGTTACTTTCAGAATAGCTTTGGTAGACACCAGGTTTTCCCAATATGAGCATGCTTGCATTGGAACAGTCCAAACGACCCTCAACGCTAGTACTGTTATGGTCATAATGTTTCCTAATTTCTGCATGCCCATAAATGATCCACAGCTCTCTTTGTTCCTAAAGCTACAAGTCTAAATCATTGGAGCTGTACCAGATGTACACACTTACATGGCCACCCTTCACTATCAGCTCATATACAGAGTCCAAAATCATGCCATGGATATTGCCCTACCACACCAAACCTCTGATTCCACTTTTATAAACGTGGAATCTGACCAAGTCCTCAGCTGCACATACATACGCAAACAAAAAGCTTTAGGAAACTTCATAAAACTTTATAAAACTTATCGGATGTTTTAGGCTTAGGAAGCTTATGTAGAGGTCGTTTATCAAGAAGATGTTTGGGACTATGGTAGGTTCGGTTGGTTCTTTGGTAAGGATTGACATTTTCTAGATATGCAGGGTAGAAACATGAAGGACTTGTGGAGTTATGAGGTATTGTGCACCAAATTGGGCTTCCATCTTTGGTTAAAGCATAGATGTCAGGAACTTCTTCCTTCTAGATGGGTCACCAACCATGAAAGCCAACATGCAGCACAAACTCCTTCTTCTTTATAACTCTCCTTTATAGAACCTGTTTTTTCTAAAACAGCCAGTGGCAAAACAAGATCACCTTTGAAACATCAAAAATTCCAGACGAGTTCTTTCTTACACAATTTGGAATTAACTCAAATGTACTTGACATCTATGCTTTTACCAAAAATGGAAGCCCAATTTGGTGCACGATGCCTCATAACTCCACAGATCCCTCATGTTTCTGCCCCGCATGTCTAGAAAATGCCAATCTTTATCAAGGAACCAACCAAACCTACCATAGTCCCAAACATCTTCTTGATAAACAACTTCTACATAAGCTTCCTAAGCCTAAATCATCCGATGAGTTTTATGAAGTTTACAAAAAACATGTTCCCGAATATGACACCCTTGGAGAAAACAGAGGCCGGTATCAATTCATAGTCTGATACTCTGCCCCAACATAAAATGTCACTCCACCTACACCAACGGGATGGGATGATCCTCCTCTAGCATCTATACCAACGGGATGGAAGGTAACATATACCCTTTCTTATAGAATGCTTGAGAAATAATTACTTAATATGCAAATAGAAGTAAGAGAGCTCAAATCAAGTGAGTGTAGACCTAACTTGCTAGACCTTCTGGATGACTTTAGTATACGTATTTACTGATGTGGTTAAAGATACATACTCTAAGATATTGAAATGCTTCACTCATATTACTACCACAGTCAGATCAACTCCATGTTAACATTTGCTCATATTGCTTTGCTCATATTACTACTAAAATCAAATTGACCTAGTAGCCATGTTGAGTTTTACTTATATTATCTTACTTGTATTATTACCAAGGTCAAGCTGACCTGGTATCTATGTTAAGATTAATTTACATTACCTTATTTTCATTGCTGTCAAGAACATATTAACCAAGTAGTCATGCTAAAACTGTTGAGATTTGATGCTTATCTAATAATTTTAATAGAGATAATGTGTATATTATTTTTTATATGATGTTGAATGGACTAGAGAGAACTTAGTAGAATGTCTCACCTAGAAACAGCTAGAATCTTCTCACTTTCATCAGTAAAGTTGTCCTCCATCTAAAGGTGCGATCCTACATCAATAAGAAAGTTTCCCACTTTATCAGAGAAACCTATTTGTGCAGGCCCCATACAAGCACTCAACTTAATCTAAGAAAGTAGTATGCAAACTCTTACGTACATTATCCACCTAGGGAAGTAGGGAGAATCCACCTGTCCTACAAGATGTCACCTTTTGAATATTCAAAAAAACAGATTTTCTATGCAATAAGACACTAGGACTTCTTGGTGAAACCCTTTAAGGAAGCTATTCCAACCAAAAGGAAGAATATTTAAGAGTATTGGGACTTTCGTGATGATCATAGTTATGAAGTACATAAGAAGATTTAAGAATTAAGACAGCCAAGAAACTTATCCGAAAGGGATAAAGGAGGTTAATTAGAGGTTGGATAAAGCAAGAACAGCGACCTTGTCAGCACCATCTACGGAGGTCCCACCTTAAATGAAAACTCCAACAAAGTAAAGAAGACGCATTCAAGTGATCCTACTTTTGCTCATAGCAAGCATACTGCCAACCTTGCATTGGGACCTAATCACTGCCATAAAGGTAGCCAGGAAAGATGTAGCTGGCCTCTACTCTATTTTGTCTAAGAATGCTTTTAACAAGCTGGGATTAAGAACAATAAAGTTACAGCAGATAGCCACCTCACTTAATGGCTTTAAAGACAACTACTTGATGCCATAGAGAAACATTAACTTATTAGCGATCATCAAGCAGGTACCAGCCCAGCTAATCACCACAATAGACCTCCTAATAGCAGATCATCCCAACTCGTGCCATATAACCTTAGAACATCCATCTTATTAGCTACAATGAGGTTGTCTCTACCTACCACATGAAGATGAAGTTTTAGTAAGTCACAAGAATATGTTGCACCATCTCAGTTGAGAAACATTACTAAGTGAGCAAGGATGGTCTTAACAAGGTGATGAGGGGGATCTAAGCTCGGCTTCAAGGTCCAAGCTGCCTTGGTTAACTTTATCAAGGAATAATCAGATGTTAATGTTCTTCATTGTCTAGAAAGGTAGAGCAACTAACAAAGTACTACCATTGACTCTGGTCAAACCTGGTCTAAACTTGGTCTCTAACTGGGTGTTTTTTGCTCATTCATGATTTCTTCAAGTCTATGGCAATTTTGGTTTTCATATATACTCTCTTAAGAAGGCTTAGGTGAGTTATCTCATTATATTGGTTTTTATAAAGTAACTTTGAGGAAGACACTATCTAAACCGGATCTCGTTATCATTTAAGTCTATAATGATTGTGGATTTCTTATGCACTCTTGGAAAGGTCTAAGTATGTAATTTCCTTGCCTTGGTTTTCATAAAGTATCTTTAAGGAAGCATTACGTAAACCCAATTTCATTATTATCTAAGTTCATATTGACTGTGGTTTTCTTATGTACTCTCGGAAAAGCGTAGGTGTGTTATTTTGTTACCTTAATTTTCATAAGGTATTTTTGAGAAAAACATCACCTATGCTAGATCTTATATCTCTATGGTTGTTTTTACATGATTATATATCTCTATGGTTATTTCTCCATGATTATCTCACTACGATTATTTCTCCATAATTATTTCTCCATTTCGCCTCGGTTATTTCACCATGGTTATTTTGTCATAATATTGTCTTCATGCCTATATCTCCGTAATTGCATCACTGTTTACTATGATAGATTACTTGTAGGCTTTGTATTTGAAACATTTGGGCCCACATCAAACAGACTTAGCTACCGCCTAAACGAGGCAAGAACCACCTCAGATCAATAATAATTACTAAAAAGAATTCTCAATCGAGGCCTCTAAAGCTAAGAGGAGAAATTTCTAAATTTGGCCGGTAGTTAGTAGCTTGCACTTGAGAAGGTCCATCCGAGGTGAGCTTCCGAAACTTGGCCAACATCTCGTCCCGATCAAACCTGGAGTGCAAAAACTTCATGCTTAAAAAAGGATATACCCTATGGACCTTAAACTAAGCCGACTAGTAACCATTTATATAATTCAAGCGCAGCTCTGTTGCAAGCTAGGCAATCTTCTCTCAAGGCTTGTGGCCACTACCCACCTCATCTTGGAGCTAGACAGAGGTAGAGTCTACTCTTTTTTATGCTTCCTTAAGCTCACCAGACAGCCTATAAATCTTGGTAATTTTCTCCTAGGCTTCTTTTTCAAGATGTGTGACTTAGGCCTCAACCTTTTTCAAGCGTTCCGATGAAGAAGCATCTTCTTTAAATCACTTACTATACTAAGACATGACTAAGGCATCCTAAGAAGAAGAAATGCAAAAAAAAGTAAGGATCCAGAAAACTCTAAAGCAATCAAGATAGATAGTGGGGAATTACTGACTGAGAGGAATAGTTGGGACCCCGAGCCTCACTAGACCCTAAGCTAGCCATTTCACCAGCTCTCTTCGCATTAACTAATAAGAGGGCAGATTTTAATAGAGAAAGCACTAGAAAGCATTTGGGAATTACTTATCCAAGATATTGCTTAGCTCCTTGGTTAGTTAGGATGACTATGCTAAGTTATCACCCTTCATCAACTATATAAAAGACTTGAGTAGAACCTCAATTGAAGTTGTACCTCTATCATAAGAGCCGCTTAGAGCACTTGGCCCCTTAGAAAGACCTAGGTGCCATTTTGACCTTGCCTTGGATCTTCTTAAACGAAGTCATCCTTAACATGAAGCCAATGCATCTCTATTAAGATCAATTGTACATCAAGTATCAAGATCCTTGCTCTTGGAGTAACTCTCAACGTTAGCTCAGTTTGGAGCTCCTTACTTTCACCTACCTTATCTTAGAGTTAAGCAGAGATAGAATCTATTTTCTTCTATGCTTTTTCAAGTTCATCAGATAGTTTGCGAATTTTTGCATCTTTCTCTCGGACATCCTTTTAAAGGTGTATAATCTAGACCCCAAGCTAGCCATCATACTAGGCTTTTGAAACTTTACAACAACCTCATCCTTGTTAAAGCTGAACTCCATGAAAGTCAGGTCCTTAGAAGGGCAGGCCACATGCATCTCATACTACACTAGCTGATAGCCATACTTAAGCCTCGAGCTTAGCTCCCGTTCGAGCTGAGAGATCCTTCCCTAAAGACTCTTGCCTTTGCTCATCTCATCTTAAAGCTAAATAGAGACTAAGTCAACCTCTTTTTGAGCTTTTGTGAGCACCTCTTTTTAGAGCCTAGGTTGGGACCGTACAGAACTTAGGTGGGGACCTCATATTAGTCTAGACAAACAAGGATGCACCATCTATCCACTAAGGGATAATGCAATCCCTGCAGTCAGCAAAAGGCTAACACATGGCTTTTAGACTTGGATAAAGTTCGACTCACCTATCCTAGTCCTTCGCGTGTCATATAGATAAGAGACAACTAAAAGTAAATGAAGGAAGTACACGTGTGAAGATTGAAGCCTAAAATTAAGGTAACACAAGCCATCCAATTAAGTTTAAGTATTTTTCTTTCATATAAAAACATATTTTTCTAACTTGGAAAAAGGGAAACCACCTATGCAACATTCCTAGAATAAGAAAAGTCATCTTCCCTAAAAGGATCCTCTTCCTTTTTCCTCATTTTGTCCCCCACATCCACTATTGAAAATCACCATAAATGTACAGTAAACGCACTATAGATAACGTTATTCACCCTATTTTGTATTAACTTCTTTGACTCTTATTGCTTTGCTAACCACCTCATGAGCATGTTTTCTCCATGTTAACTTTTGCCTTGTTTTATCACTTTTAGAGGGAGATACTTGTGTCTTCTTTATTTTCCTCTTCGATCAAATGCTCACTTAAGCGTCAGAGAAAGATCGCAGAAAGGTGACCCCTCTCTAACCTTATTTCTGTCTTGTAGGGAGTTCATGGACCAAATCAGTGATATTGTAGTATCAAGAGTGTTCGAGGGCAAGATAAGGTGGATGAAGTGGTTTAGTAAGAAACGGGCAATGTGCATTTCACCATTCTCAATAATCTTTAAGGTTTTGAAAGTTGGTATTGAGGTGTGTTGTGTTGTGGGTTAGTTGAAGACAGACTAAGTAGGGAAGTCCTATATATAAAGTGGAATATTTGTATTTTGACGTTGCTGGTGTCTCCCAAAAGTTCCACCCATTGGCATAGTTTCAGTGCAGAGAAGAAGAAGACTTGACCCTCTATGTAGTATACTTTGTGAAACTTTTGCCTTGAAATTTGCAAACTAACTCGGTCATATTATGGGGTTGAGAGTGTTTGGAGGCAAAAGAAGCTGAATGAAGAGGCTGTGTGAGAAACAGAGCGCATGTATTTTGTCGTTTTCAAGGGCTCTCAGTGGATAGATCTTTCAGACTAGCTTCGGACCGCATTTCCCATTTGAGTTGGGACAAGGATCTAGTTCGAGCCCTTTAACTACCTCAGGTGCACCTGACTCTATCTCAAACCCCAGTGCAAGGCTTCCAAAATTCTCGCATCAACAATACTGAAGATTTATAATTAGTCATCACAAGAGTCAAAACTTCCAAAATAGAACTTAATTAAGCTAACAATATAAACCATAATCTTGCAACGCAAAACAAGCTAAAAAAAAAAAAAGCTCGAGAAAGATCAAGACCCTTGAAATTAAATCAAAAACGTATATTTGATAACATATATCCATTGATGAGTAATTTAGAATGAATATACAAGGGAGAAAACAAATGTAAAATGTCAAAAAACATTACTTTTACAAAAATAGAAAGAAAAAGCCACAATAGATGTTTAAAAAAATAAAAAACTTCGAAAATGAATCTTGGTGGTTTCCAAATTGTTATTGACAGCTATTGCAACTCTTGGTTGCTATCAACCAGTTAGCAAACAGAGACGAAGATGGTGGAGATTAGCTCGCGTCAATTTTGGTGGCTTTTGGTGGCTTTCATCTACGATAGTTGTCGTCGTGTTTGTTTAGAAGAGGAAAAAGAAATGGTTGTGGTAGTAGAGAGTAGAAATTTAAAAAAAGAAAGTGACAAAAATATTGAAAAGGAAAATTAACGTATACCCTCTAGTGTTTATAGAAATAGACACTTACCTCCCAGATGTTTTGAGAAAAACAAACATCTCTCAAGTTTGGACTAATATATATATGCTCCCATTGACTTTTGTTTATGTTAGTTGACTAAGTAGGTGAATATCATTTATATTCCTAAACTTTTAAATAATCATAAATTCAAAATTAATTATCTTAATTATAATAATTTCGTTCCTAGTTTAATAATTTTCATAATATAATTTTTTAATTATGACACTTTAATCCTTATTTTTAATAAGATATTAAGGACAATAATTTTTTTAATTTATTATTTTAATAAAGATTTTAAAAAATTATTATTAAAAATATCTAATAATAAGATAGACTAGACCTATATACTAAAATATTTTTAAACGTCTTTGTTTATTTTTTTAATAATAATTTCATATTTAATGATTAAAAAAATTTTGAAATATTTTGTTACTTTTTTATTTTTATATATATTATATTCATTTTAAAGATTATATTAAGTGCATCATATTTATTATAAAAATATAAATAAAACATATAAAAGACGTAAAAAATTTGATATCATTTGTTAATAGAAGTGGCAATTGAATATATTTTACATTATTGTTAAATAATATACTTTAATTTTAAAAAAATTTTAAAAAAAAGAGAGAGAATACACACGCTTATAGGACATGTGTTTCTTTTTTAATTTTTATTTATAATTTCATATTTTTTTTAAAGAAAATATAATAAAAGTTAACATAATTTTTTAAATAGATATATTATATATAAAAAATAAAATGTTACCATAATATTTTAGTTAAAATCTTTTGTTAATTGAATATTAAATTATTATTATAAAAGTAAAAAATTAAAATTATTTTAACATATGAGTTTAATCTAATTTATTGTTAAAATTTTTTTAATAATAATATTTTTTAACTTTTACTAAAATAATAAATCAAAAAATTATGTAATCCTTAATCTATTATAAAAAATATTAAAATAAGGACTAAATTATTATAGTTAAAAAATATATGATAAAAAATATTAAAATGGGGACTAAATTAATATAATAGAAACATTATGTTTAGGTTATTAATATATAAACGTTTAATATTTATTTAACTAGTCAATTAACGGACATAAAAGTCAAGAAGAATACCTATCTATTTGTCCAAATTTGAGAGAGACATTTATTTTTTCCCAAACATCAGAAAAATAAGTGTTTATTTCTCTAAACATTAGGGGGTATATGTCAATTTCTGTATTAAAAAATTAAGGGAATTGACATGTGCCTAAATTTCTTGCACAATTTAAGAGTACAAAATAATTAGTAAAGAGTATGAAAGTTTTTTTTATTGTAGAATAAAAAATTTTAAAAAATCTTTTAAAGAATATTAAAAGTAAGTAAAAAAAATTAAAAGAAATGAGAAAAACTCTATCATAACTAAAAAAAAAAAAAGAAATGAGAATAAAAACTATTATAGGCTTTTCCAATTTGACCACTCCTATTTGTAGACTAAATTTCATCATAAAACTCGTGGGACTTCTTAATTTAAATAGCAATAAGATACAAAAATTTTTAGTGTCTTATAAGTGAGGTTTCTCACTTTTCATCCTAATTTTATTCAATTAAAAAAAATAAAACTAAATTTTATATAATTTTTCCTTAATTGATTTACATTCTCTAAAGTCTGAAATAATTTAAGGTAGTTACTTTCCTTATTATTAACTAACGCATAGTCTTTTAATGGGAATTTAGAAATTTTTTTTGAATAAATTTTAACATAAAAAACTATAATTAAGACTTGTGTGCTATTTCATTATTATTTTTTTGAATTTAAAAAAATAGAACTAAATTTTACATAATTTTTATTGAATTGATTTATATTCTCTAAAGTCTGAAACAATTTAAGATAGTTACTTTCCTTATTATTAACTAACTGATAGTCTTTTAATAGGAATTTAGAAAAAATTTTTGACTAAATTTTAACGTACGAAAATATAATTAAGACTTGTGCATTGTTTCAATATTATTTTTTTAATTTAAAAAAATAAAACTAAATTTGATATAATTTTTATTGAATTGATTTACATTATCTAAAGCCTGAAACAATTTAAGGTAGTATCTTTCCTTATTATTAACTAACTGATAGTCTTTTAATGCAAATTAAGAAATTTTTTTTACTAGATTTATCATTCAAAAATACAATTAAAACTTGTACATTATTTCATAAAAGCACGGATTTACTAAAACCAGTGAGGTTAATTCCCACCTTCTGTGGGAGTGCCCTCTCTAGTAGATGAGAGCTAGACATCACCTTGTATGAGTGCAGATTTTTGGGGTAGGCTAAATTAAGACTCTATGTGGACTCTCAATAGATATCCATTACAATATTGATAGTGTGTATATATACTATTCAAAAAAATATATGACAAATTGAGAAGCAAAGCATTTACGTCATGTTGGAGAGATGTTTAATTCATTTTATTTTAATATTATTTTGAATGAGATACAAATAATTGTTTATTGTAGAAATTACTTTAACAATTTTATAATCTATAAGTTAGATTTAAACAACATTCTTATATATCCATAAATATTACAATTTTCAAAAAGACTAATAATAAGCCTATAAGTTCAAGCCACATTAAGCTAGACAACAAAAAGAAAAATATCCATCTCACCCCTACCTCACTATCTAATTAATAATAACCATATCACCACTTATGAAAGTTGGAAGTGTATTATTACTCTATTAAATATAATTAATTTGAATTAATCAAATATTTAATTTCATTCAAAATGATTTGGAAAATTAGTAATATGCACATATATAATATATATATTTTACAATTTGATAAATGTATATTTCAACAATCTTCAACTACTTTTTTAATATGGATTAAAAAACATTTTGGTATAAACATAAACTGTAAAGAAAGCCAAAACAAAAGATATTATACCAAGATCTTGCAATATTTGATCGAAAGAACTCAATTTTAATGTAAAAAGAATATAAACTTTCCCTAACAAATTGAAAAACAATCCTACATAATAAAAAGTGACGTAAAACCAAAAAAAAAAATAATAATAATGCTAAGAAGAGCGAGGAGAAAATCAAGAAAATGAAAAAATAAAAATAATTTTAGTTCGGAAGAAAAATTTTAACGAATTGATACTTCTACAACTTATTATATAGCTGTTATAATAACCTCAACTAAATTAAAATGAAACAAAATATACAATCCGAGTTAACATGAGAAGACTAATATTTTTTGACAATATTAACTCAATAAACGAAAATGGTTTGAATCTTTAAAATTTTTGTAGATATGCAACACTTGTAAACTATAAGACGAAAGAAAATGCAAAGGAAGAGAATAAAATTGAGAATAATGAGTTCTTGTATATATAATAAATGTATTTTTGGGTATCTTATTTTTCATAAAATATTTTTATGAATCTCCATTCCGATTTTTGAAAATTGGAAGCTTCCAATATAAACTAATCTAGTTTGAGAATTGAGAGCCATGTTAATACTCCGTTCTGTTTTTGTGGGTGTATAATCCATAGTGTTTTTAAAAAATATACATTAAAAACTAGGGTCATTTTCACCTTTATCCACTCTTTTAACGATATTTGGAAATGATTCTCATTTTTTGACAAATAATCAATAGTGCCCCTAGAAGGAATAAAATAACACATTTACCCTTATTGTTATAAATATTGTGTGCACAAGATAAAAATGACCCTATATAGTTAAAAGATAAAATTTACTCTATATATATATAATTGATAATTTATATTTTATTAAAAAATAAATTACTTATATTCTCTTAAAAAAAATAAATAAACTTAAATTAAATTATATATCAAATAACCCTCATATAAATTAATTAATTAACTACTCAATTAAAAATAATAGATAAATTGATATTTACAAAGATATTAATTAATAATTTGATATTTGATACATGGAAAAACAGTAAAAAATTTAAATATACATAACACTGTTGGAAGGTGAAGGGCTTAGATTACAAAAGAAAATAAATTTGTTATGAATAATTATGGATAAGAAATGAGGGAGAACTTTATAATTTTATTGGTTTCTAATTTTTGGGTTTTTAAACTTTTCAAACTTCTCAACAATACAATAAAATAATTTACTTTTATTTATAATATGGCACATTCTTAACCAATATTAAGATTATGCCAACACACGTATAATTTAATGATTACGAATCTTTTTTTAAAAATATTTATAATAATATTTAGATATTTTTAATAAATATCTAGATATTTACTATAATTATCTAGATATTTTTTACAAATATCTACACTGTAATTATCAATATGTAGATATTTATTTCATAAATATTCAAATATTTTCATAGAAATTTCTAAGAATTGAACCACACTTCCTAAGCCCAATCTTACAAGCCTTATTTCCAAATCAAGTTTAATTTTCAACAAACGCATGATATAATAGTAATATCAATTAATTAATTAATTTTAATTAATAAATAATTAATTTATATACAATTTATTTTGATATATAATTTAATTTAAGTTTATTTATTTATTATTTAAGAGAACTTTTTAACTTAATTTTAATATATAAGTAATGTATTTTTGTCAATAAAGTGTAAATTATTAATTATATATAAAGTAAATTTTATTTTTTTTAACTATATAAGTTTATTTTTATCTTTATATATACAATATTAATAACAATGAGGATAAATGTGTCATTTTATTCTTTTTAGGGGCATTACTAATTATTTCTCAAAAAATAGAGGGCACTGTTAAGTATTGTTAAAAAATTGATGTTATTGATAAAGATTGTCAATAAAACGATGGTCCAAAAATGGAAGCTTCCAATATAAATTAATCTAGTTTGAGAATTGAGAGTCATCTTAATACTCTTTTCTGTTTTTGTTGGTGAATAATCCACATTGTTTTTAAAAAAAATATATTAAAAACTAGGATTATTTTCAGCTTTATCCATTCTTTTAATAATATTTAGCAATGCTTCTCATTTTTTGACAAATAATCAATAGTGCTCCTAAAAGGAATAAAATAACACATTTACCCTTATTGTTATAAATATTGTGTGCAAAAGACAAAACTAACCCTATATAGTTAAAAGATAAAATTTACTCTATATATATAATTGATAATTTATATTTTATTAAAAAATAAATTACTTATATTCTCTTAAAAAAAAAATAAACTTGAATTAAATTATATATCAAATAACCCTTATATAAATTAATTAATTAACTACTTAATTAAAAATAATAGAAAAATTGATATTTACAAAGATATTAATTAATAATTTGATATTTGATACATGGAAAAACGGTAAAAAATTTAAATATACACAAACATGTTGAAAGATGGAGGACTTAGATTACAAAAGAAAATAAATTTGTTACGAATAATTATGGAATGAGGGAGAAGTTTACAATTTTATTGATTTCAAATTTTTGACTTCTTAAACTTTTCAAACTTTTAAAAAATACAATTAAATAAGTCACTCCTGTTTATAATATAGCACCTTCTTAACCAATAGTTAGGATTATGCAACACATATATAATCTAACGGCTACAAAATTTTTTCTAAAAATATTTTAATATTTTTAATAAATATCCAGATATTTACTATAATTATCTAAATATTTTTTTTTACAGGTACGTAGATTTTAATTATAAATATCTACATATTTATGAAATAAATATCTAAATATTTTCATAGAAATTTTTAGAAATTGGGCCACACTATTCTTAAGCTCAATCTTATAAATCTAATTTTTAAATCAAGTTTAATTTCTAGCAAACACATGATATAATAGTAATATCAATTAATTAATTATTTTTAATTAAATTAATAATTAATTTATATGCAATTTATTTTAATATATAATTTAATTTAAGTTTATTTATTTATTATTTAAGACAACTTTTAACTTAATTTTAATATATAAGTGATTTATTTTTCTCAATAAAATATAAATTATTAATTACATATAAAGTAAATTTATTTTTTAACTATATAAGGTCATTTTTATCTTTATATACACAATATTAATAAAAATAAGGATAAATGTGTTATTTTATTCTTTTTAGGGCCATTGCTGATTACTTCTCAAAAAATGGAGGGCACTGCTGAGTATTGTTAAAAAATTGAGGTTATTCGTAAAGATTATCAATAAAACAATGGTTAAAATTAAAACTTAGATTTAAAATTATTATTTTATATCATGATTTGATGAAAAAGAATCGAAGAAATCACCTGGGAAGTCTAAATTGATATAAACCCTCTAAGTACATTTGAGTTAGTTCTTTTTCATCTTCTTTGAGACATTTCATAATAGAATATTTTGTACAAATAGCTATGGTTAGGCCTATTTTGAAGAAGTTTTTGGATAAACTGAAATAAATTGAGCTTAATGTTGCCATATAATATAATTGAACTAAAATTAATATATAAAAAATAAGGGATGTAGAAAGATAAAAATAATTAAAATATTATTAAATTTGAATAAATAAAATTAAATTTTTTATAATCAAAATAAAAGTAAATGATATTGACGTTAAATACATTATTTTTTTAGTTTACTGCACATAGGTAGAGTTCCTTTTGAATTTAAGATAATTTTTTTCTTATATTAAATTTTTTTGTGTATTTTAAGTATTTTATAACTTTTTAATAACTAAAGTACAGAAAAAGATAGAATAAATGTTTTATACCCATAAGAGTAAGTTGTATCATATTTCCATGTATCAATATCAATAGAATAAATATTTTATACCCATAAGAGTAGGTTGTATCATATTGCCATGTATCAATTGCTTCAATTTTATTTCGCTTTAATTTTAAATACCATTTTACTTTTGAAAAAATAAATTTAATTGATAGAAAGTAAAAAAGTACTTTAAAATAATAAAAGAATAAAAAAACTTTAAAGATAAGAGATTAAAGCATATTATATTATTAACAAAGAGCTTAAACAGTTTAATGATTCAATTAATCAAGCCACCAAGCAAGTCACGTGCAATGCCATTAATTATTTTGAATAATCAAAACATGAAATGTTTTCTCCACGTAACTTTTGTTTTCCATTAGAAGACCGAGAGGGCATTGCAGAAGATCTTTCGATGAGACACTTTCATCATAATTTAAATTCAAAAAAGAAAAAAAAAAAGAAAAACAGAAATCCATTGTATAAAAAATACAAGGAGCAGGGATACACATGATTCAAACATAGGTACTTCGACAGTCTTTTGGGCCCACAAATTGAATCACCATAACCAAATAAGAAATCAAACATACTGCAACAAGAAGAATGGAAATCTGTTTCACCATCCATTAAAATCTGAAATGATATCAAGTGAAAGAAACTTCTAAGTACTGTCCTGTTGCAACGCTACAGCAGCAGAAAGTGGCAATCAAGCAAATTAAGCCAAAGCAAAACAACCAAAATAGATTAAAAAGGCTTTCTCACCATCTGATTTTAACATTAGTTGAAACAAAAGTCTCCCAAATCATCCAGAAAAAAAAATGTCCTTATTCCAGATGCTACATAGAGTGTTTGAACCTTCTTCAGAACTCTCACCTTTCTCCTGTAAACAACAAAGAAACAAAGGCATATATGTTGAAGGTGAAAAAAGGATGCAACCATGGGAAATTAATTGTTCTTGGTAAATTTTTCTAACAATTATCGACTTTCTGCGAAACCATGTTTCCAAAATATATTAGATTTCTAAAAGATGCTGAAGATGGCACCGGATTGTTTTAACAGGTGTAGTGATCAAATTTAGAAGAAACCAAATCAGATAACAGATAAACTACTCAGATTTGAACAATACCTGGTTTAAATTAATTTGATACCAATAACACATTCATACAATTATAGAATCAAAAAAGAATTTGACCATACCATAGCGTCTTCTGCATCTTCCTCCCGTTACAAAACCACCTTGCAGACATTGCCTATAATATAAACTATACTTAGTATAAATTTGATACAAATAACGCATTATCTGTTACAGAATTAAAACAGAAATTTTATTCATTCTTATGCCTTAAAGAAAGAGTAAACGTTTCAGAAGAGGTGGAAAGGATTGCCGGATTTTCTCTTTTGTATATTTAATTTTGGCTGAAGTCAATGTCTCTATTTCAAAACTTAGTAGATTCATACGTACCTTACCTTTTCTTCATGTATCTGTTGTATGGTTGAATTAAGATCACCTTGCAAACGCCCATCTTTATCGAGCTTGCATTTCTTTACTTTCTGCAACTTGGGCGCGCTTAAAGCTCCTCTAGAGAAGATGTTCATCTTGGGGCATTCAGACACCCGCACTTCTTCTAAAGATGGAAAACGGAAGGCGCACCTGCCAGAGCAGAAACTTGTGAGTCGTCTTAAATCAACTAGAGACAAATTCGTCAATTTGCTGAAAACAATTTCATCTTTTGCTCCATCTCCATCATCTGCTACTACTTCAGTTATCTTATTGATTGCAGATAAACTCATTCTTCTTAGTCGCACCAGACTCTTCGCTGTTGAGGATGTTACTATGTTTCTCAGTTTTTCACAACCGATTAATTCCAATGTCATTAGATTTTGAAAGGATGTTGAGGATGGCACTAGATTAACCAAATTACGACAGGATTCCACTTTTAGATGAACCAAATGGTCCATATTTGTCTCTTTTTCCAAAAGGTGCTTCACATCAGAACACTCATTTAGATTCGTTATACAAATTGCTTTCCAATTTTTAACCTCTGCACAATAACTACCACAAGAACTTCCATCTATTTGGAGCCATTTGATGCTATGAAATCTCTGGAGGAAGTCAAGTGATGAAAATATAGCCGACTTATCGAACTCGAAATGAAGAAATTTAAGTTCGCAAAGGAGGCGTTCTGGAAACTGCCACATCGTTGCTATGCCCCTTACAATTAATTTTTCCAAATTAGGGAAAGCCTGGTGACCAATTAGAAAAAATTGCAACACGGAGTCAACTTTTCCTCCACACAGTAAATTCAAAAAAATAAAAATTAAAGAATTAATCAAACCACCAATTGATGGAAGTATAGCATAAGATATTCAATTCACCAAAATAGATAACATTTTATTGATATAACTATTTAATGGGGTTAAGGGGTAAAACTGTAAATTTAATGGATCATTTTAAATTCATTTTGAAATGATAACATTTTAAGAGCTAAGCTTTAGATAAACAATAAGCCATAATATAATTTATTTGATTTTAATAAATTAGCCTATATTGTTATTACAAAGTTAAATGATATTAAAATTAAGAATAAAAATAAAAATTGACCATTAAAATTCTATCTTTAACAAATTAATATATTGTATTAATAAATTAATTAAAAAATTAATATCATACTAAAATTCTAGAAAACATGGATAATTTTAATAATAAAAAATAATATCATATTAAAATTTTAGAAAATGCAAATAATTCTAACAATATAAAATTTTAATTTAATAATTATAATAATCCATAAAATTGTAAAAACTTAATAAAAATTTATTAAAACTTCCTCCAATCAAAATAAAATACTAAAAAATAAAGTCTAAAAAATTTATAAATATTAGTAAAATTTCAAAAGCAAAAAACAAATTAACAAGAATAATAAATAATACAAACTAAATTTTCAAGCAAACTAATGTAATAAATTGTAACATATGAATAACAATAATATGCACATAAATACTACAATATTCTCAGACATTAATTGATTTAATTAATTATTCCTAAAATTGAAGATAAAATTTAATGTATTCCATGTAATGCAAACATAAAATAGCAAATTTAAAATTTATTAATTAAAACTGTTCACTGTTTAAAAGTATTTTTAGTAATATTAAAAATTTAAAATCTATGACGTAGACCTAAGAGTAGAAATATAAATTAAAAATAAGATTAAAAATTAGGATATGATTTAGAGTCCATTATATTTTTTTTTCTGAGCATAAAATGACATAATTTTAGTAACAGAATTTGTAAAAAATGGTAAAACAGATATTTTATATAAATATCTGTGGATATTTTAAAATATATGTATTCGTATCATATCTTAAATATATATTATACACTCATATTATATTTATATTATATATAATTTTTCACTTACTATATACTTATTATCAAAATAAAAGACAAACAGATATACTAATAAATTCTGTAATTTGTGAGTTTAAATGATTCTATATTTCTCTTTTGTGCTTATTCAATTTGATGCAAGTAACTTTTTCAGATTCTTATTTATTTAATCAAGGTAAATAGATAATTGTATAAAATTTTATTACTAGTTTGGATGATAGGGATTAATTTATTAATATCTATAAATTAGCCTTAATTTGTTGTTTCACCAAAGTTTAGGGACTATAATATTGTTTGTTATTTGAGTTATTGATGATAAATTTGTAATTATAGCAAATTCTATTAAAGTAGGTGTAATAAGTGATTATTTTTACAAAAATATTTTTCAAGTGATATTATGTCAAACCTTAGGAGAGGAACGTGATAATATTTCAATACAAAACTAATTTATCTTGATATGTTTAATAAAAAAAGAACAGAGATGCTAAAGGTATGTTTGCTATTAGCACTCCATAAGCACTAGTTAGTAATTGTGAAGTGCCAAATTATATATTTGAAAATTTTCATAAAAGTGCTTATTAAAAAATTTTTAATGCTTGAAGTGATTATTTGATTAGCACCAATTTGGTGGTTTTCAAAATTAATACTTCTAAGTGCTCAAGAGAATAACAATTATACGGTCAATGAAAATTTTGTTTTTAAAAAATATGCTTGTCCAAATTTAAAAATTATATTTCTCATAGTATAGATAAAAAATTAATTTTGTATTAACAGATTATTAAAATAACATATACTAAAATAAGTAAAATATACATATAGCGATATTTTCAACAAAAACAAATATTATATATATATATATATATATAACATTTTTGTTTTAAACTTTTTCTAAAAAATTGAATTAAAAAAATTTGTTATGAAAATAACTACAATTTCAATAATCTAAAAAAAAAAAAAATAATATTTTTTTTGTTATAAAAAGAACTACAATTTTAATAATATTAATTATCTACTAAATGTTAAATATAAATAAAATTATAAATGTTATCAACACATAATGTATCAAGTTCAATAATTTATTCGTTTAAGAAAAAAATATAACAAATAATATATCTTTAAATATATAATATAATCCATCACACACACATAATTATCAAAAATAAATTTTCATATATTATAATTAAATCAACATTAGATGATTAGTGTCTTAACAATCAGTTTCTAAGCCGAGCTCAAGCAAACAAGTTGATTAAAATAATCATGCTTTTTAATTAATCTAAAGCTCCTGCTACTACTAATAAACTGATAAATCTTTAAGAAAAAATTATTAAGACAAGAAAAAGAAAGAAAATGAGCCTCATACCTTATCAACCACGAACAGGAGTTGTCCCTTTTGGATGCTGTGAAATTCTGAATTGAATATCTTCATTGTCTCCCATCCACTCACTTCCAATGACTCTAACGCTGGCCATTCCGAGTTATGTATTTCAGGAAAAAACGTAGTAAGTTTTGGCAGATGTTTTAGTTGAAGAGACGTTACCCTTGGAAAGACAAACCTAGTGTTTGTTTCTGCTCCTCCCTCAGAAGCAAAAACAATCTCTTCCACCCCGCAATCCCTTATTTCAAGAATTTGCAGTTGTAAAAGGCTACCAGCAACGTACGCTGGAAATACATTTTTTAGTCTCTCACATCTATAAATTATCACTTTTCCATACATGCTTCAGTTTTGGTAGACCAACAATTTCCAATTCACTCAACTGAGTTAATGCACATTGTTGATCCTCCAAAGTTGGCCCGTCTAGATCAAATATCACTTCTAATGAACCACAATTCCTGACATGTAGCCGCTCTAAACTTGGCAATGCAACGTGCAGTACTCATGCCGTTTAACTAATAATTATACATAATAATAGAGGATTTTAAATTTGAACTTAATTTAAAAAAATTAATGTACCAGGAAAGAATTAGAAGACATCTGAAATATCGCTTCTAATCAACCACAATTGCTGACAGATAGCGACTTTAAGCTTAGAAATGGAACCTGCAGTACTCATGTCATTTAAGTAATAATATCAATTAGCAGGTAACACTCATTATATATGATAATTAGAGGATTTTGAATACGGACTCAATTTAACTAATCTATCAGAAAAGAAATGCACCGGGAAAGAATTAGAAGACGTATGAAATATCGCTTCTAATGAACTACAATTGCTGACAGATAGCAACTCAAGCTTGGAAATGGAACCTGCAGTACTCATATCATTTAAGTAATAATATCAATTACCAGGTAACTCTAATTATAAATGATAATTAGAGGATTTTGAATACGGACTTAATTTAAGTAATCTATCAGAAAAGAATTACAAGACGTCAGAGATATAAAATTGAAGGAATTATATAGTCTTTCTATGTGTACCGTTTCATTGAACAAAGGAACATCTGTCAAGTCTGTGTTTATATTATCTTTCACCATGAATCTCTTCAGTTTATGACAGTTCTTTATCTCCAATCTTTTCAAGAATGGAAATTCAACAGAATCACCCGAGCAAAATTTTGTGAGATTTTGAAGAGCTTCCGTCGCTAGAACTTATAGTCGAGGAAATGATACTTTCTTCCTTTCTTCTTCGCTCAGTCTGTCATCGTCGACTACCATCTCTTCTAAGGCCGGGCATTGCCATATTCGTAGATATTGTAGTTGAACAAAGCTGGTGGCAATAGAAGATGAGAATAGACATCTTAAATTACTACAGCTACTTATGATCAGGTGTGTTAAATTTTGAATGCCACAAGACATGGCCACAGCTTGGTTTTGCCAAATCCTTTCAACTTTTGTTCCAGATAGTTCCAAGAGTTCCAATTTTGGTAATGCAACCTGCTCAGAGATTAACTTCTAACTGGTTGTATATGATCTTACTCTGCCTCTCATATATATCAAAAAAGTAATAAATTTGTAATAGCCAAAATATTAATAATTTCAGAAAAAAAGAAAATGAAAACATATATATATATATATATATATATCACCTAGAAAAAGCATGTTTGCAATCAGACCAATTAAAGAATAAATTTTCTTTCTCTGGTAATAAATTTGACAGCAAATGATATGAGAGAGATAGAGAACAAGATAAGTGAACTTCTTGTTAAAAAGGATATTAGAAACATCCATATCTTCCGCCACAATGATTTCATTCGAGCAGGAACCAGCTGTTTCTGATCTAGAGCAAAAGCCTGTGAGTTGTGGAACACGATAGTGTCGAAGTGAGTGTAACTGACCAAATTCAATGATGTTAATCACTCCAGCATTATTGCTGTTTGATTCATCTTCACTTCGAATGGCAAAAATGTGTTCCATATTCCGGCATCCAACCACTTCAATTGATTGGAGTTGTAGGAGTGGTCCAGCAATGGAGAATGAAAATATATTTTTTAACTTACTACAGTTGCCAACAGCTATGTTCCTCAATTTGCCAAAAGATTCCGCTGCTAGTTGGCCACAACTTATTTTCTCCATGTTTGGCAGATTTATAAGAGATAATGACTCTAAGAGGGGGAAGGCAGAGGCGTTGCCAATGAGATCCTCTCTCGAGTCAACGATACACAAGAAGTTGGGATTATTTTTCACCGCAAGATACTTCAATTGTGGAAAGCCTTCTCTGTGTAATCCATAAAGAACATTCTTCATGTCCTGCAATCCGCTCACAGATAGGTCTTCAAGTCCTCTCAATTGCATGATGTGTCCGTCCTTCAAAGTAATATTGGTATCGGAAAGCTCAAGTTCGAATTGTCTAGAAATCTCAGGCAGTGTTTTCTTTGATGTATATTTCAAAATCCCGGGATTTCTTAAGATGAAAATTTTGTACCTTTTGAAGCTTTCGAAGAACAGGTCTCTTGGCAGAGTCTTGGCATCTTTGATACATATTTGCAGTGCGGTCAGCTGAGACAGATGCTTCAATTAGTCAAGGCTAGCATTATTGTTCCCTTCCATCTCCCATTCAGCAAAGCTACCCAAATATAGTTCTTCTAAATTGGACAAACGACGTATAACATTTGGTGGAATGACTTTAAGTTGGAAACAATCTCTCAACTCAAGCCACCTTAGTCTAGTCAACTGTCCAACTTCTGCAGGCAACTGCTTAAATATCAGAATCCCTTATAGAAAGAAATTCCAGTTTCTCCAACGCTCCCATAACAGCTATGTTGTCCATTTTGCAGCGGTATAAGTGCAGAGTTCGAAGGCCTTTTAAGAGATCAAGTGATGGGGGAGGTGAAGAAAAATCCATTTGTCAAGAACTCTGAGCTTAGTCACCACTTTGAAAAAGTTGTCTGAAAATTTTAACTAAGAATCCCGAGCACGTGTGGAGAAAAGCTTCAGTTTTGGACATTCCAGCACTTCCGGAAGCTCGTGAATCTCTGCATCAGTTAAAACTATTGATTGGTAATTTTTTGCTGTATACTTATTTGGCCATTTCCGTTGGTTAACCTGCTGAACTCTCGGCCTAAATATACGTTGATCTTCAGATGCAATTGATATGGCAACATCACGAACAACATCATGCATACTAAAATCTTTAATATTGGCTTTATCATCAAGCAGCATACAAGAATCCTTGAGTTCACGGAGCAATGTATACAGTCGATCTCGTGCTGCTTCCGTTTTCATGTCTTTAAACCAACCCAAACCAACCCCAAACCTTAGCAAGTCGTCAATGAAAATTATGTTGGCATATCCTATTAGCAAAAAGGTTTTCTTTAGTTCCAAGCTTTCCAAAAGATCGTAGCTGAACTCTATGGCTGAATGCGCTTTTCCCTTTAGTACATCTCTGGAGGTAGGTCTACTTAGTCTTCGGAAAGCATCTTCCCACTGATTTGACGTCTTTCCTCTTAATGCCCTCCCCACAGTTACAATGGAAATGGGCAAACCAGCGCATTCCTTTGCTATTTTTTCCAACTTATCATCTTCAATATAGTCACCTTCCATTTTTTTAAATAAAATCAAATCTTCTCTGTCACTTAAGACGTTAACGAAGAAGGTTCGTTTAGAATCCATCTTTGTTTTCAATACATCATTGCTTCTTGCTGTCAGCAATATTTTACATCCCTTATGATTATTTCCAACTCGAATTCCTATTGCCTTCAAATTAAGAGGCTCCCAAATATTATCTAATATTATAAGGATCGTCTTCACCTCCCTCAATTCTGCACGTAGCCTTCTTGCTTTTCCAGACTCAGTGATCTCAGAGAAAGTAATACCTAATCCATCTGCAACTGCCTCCTGGATCTTCTTTTCATTTGGATGTTGGGATACCTCCACAAAAACCACCCGATGAAAGAGGTTTTTCCCTCTGCACTCTTAGCAACCTCCATCGCTAACTTGGCCTTGCCAGTACCACCCATTCCATAAATCCCAATCATGTCTAAATTGGGATTATTTAAATCGGCAAGTATATTAGTCAAAATGGACTCTCGAGACGGCAAAGGCACATAGTCTTCGATAGGTGGCGGTGGAACCTTTGGATTGGCAGGGGAGGAAATTATTGTACCAAAACTCTCAGCTTTCTCCAAAGGCTTGATAATACGATCATGCTGCTGCGCTGCTTCCTTGCTAAGTTGATAGCGCGTCAGCAAATCAGGTCATAACCCTATGAAGCATCGCCTCGTTGTTGCTATATCTTCATTCCTAGTAAATTCCTCCACTGGGTCATCGTCAATGATCTCGCTCACACACTCCAGCCACGTCTGAACATGCTTTTCAATCTTTCGCCTGTTTCTTTTCTCTTCGTCAACAAGGTCCTGAATACTCGTATTTTTATTCTTCAGTTCCTCGAGTTCTAACTGGAGATTCTCAAAGTTGCTTTTGTACTTCAGAATATAATTAATTTCACGTACCATTGGCGGAGCCAAACAATCGGCAACTTTCCAAAAAATATAAAAAATGTCTTTCCACATCTTCGAACTTCTTTCTTTTCCCGCTTTTGCTCTTATTTTAATTGAGAAGTGAAGGCAAGAAGGAGATTCAGAGACAACAACACAACGAGCAGAGCCAAATGTTGAAAACACAAGTAGCAATGTAAGCAGCAGCCGGTCAGTAGATAAAAGGGGTGAGAAAATAGACAGTAATCAAGCAAGAGAAACGAGGACAAAGGAAATAGGAAACTAGTTGGGTAGCAAAACCAAACAACAAGTGTTAGTGATTGCAATGGAATATGGAAACAAGAAATTGTTTCTCTACATCAAGAACAAATTCAACGAGCTGATGAAACCGATGAAACAAGGAGAATTAATGGATAATTCTATTTCTTTTCTTTTTTGAATGTGCAAAAAATACCAAGAGAGGAGGAGGGAGGAAACTAGGAGAACAATTATCCAAACAACAAAGAGAACACGAAGCAGTGGAAAAGTGTAATCTTTGAGATCAAAGAAAGAAAACAGGGAAACATTGATCAGACTCAAGAATAAGAAGTTTCTTAATAAAAGCGCAGAAGATTTTGCTAATTGCACAAATTTTGTATAAAGCTAAAAACTAATAAATTATATTGATAACATGATAATTATATAATATATTGTCACATTAATTATATAAAAATATTTAAAAATGCTTGTATATCCTAAAAGCCACCGTATAATTTTAAATTTAATTAAAAATCAACTAAAATTTTATGCGGCCCAAATAATTTAACTAAACAAACAAAACTTTAAAAACCAGTCATCAACTTTCTTGGTATAAATTATTAGCAATCAAATATAAAGAAAGACTAGGGAATGAGAAATTAACTTTTAATAAGGATAAGACAAGGACTAATTTATATGTATTTAAGTCTACGAGTCTTTGTTTTTTAATTATATATTCTAGTGGAGATTAGGTGGTAAACTAAACTTTCGGCAAAATAAATATTAAAAATCAAATTTATATTTATAAAGAGAGACTTATTTAGAGTATTGGGAGCTGGTTCTACCATTTAAGCCTTTATAAATAAAATGCAATAACCTTCCTCATTATTTTATAATCTGGTGGTGCACAGCTAAGTGATTGTGATGTTAGTGTGAATTTATTATTATTTTTATTAGTAATTATTGTAGCGAAAAATAAAATAGCAATTTTACATTTTTATTTGAATTAATCTTGAATATACATTTGTTACGGTAACTTTTTATAATTTTATTTCAGAAATAAGGTCATTAAATCTAAGACATGGCTCAATTAAACTAACAATTAAAATAACAACTTTCAACTCAAATCAAATTTAAAAAAAAAAAGCTCGAGAAAGATCAACGCCCTTGAAATTAAATCAAAGAATACTATTTTTACAAAAATTAAAAATTAAAGGAAATTGACACGTGCTTGAATTTCTTGCACAATTCTTTTTGTACATTAAAAGAAAAGAAAATATTAAAAATAATTATTTTTATTTTCTAACCTACAATGTTTTTTCAATTTTTGTAATAGACAAAAGAGTAACCAAAATAATAAGGGTTATTATCGAATTCGTCCCCTGAGGTTTGGAATTATATTAGTTGGACATAAGTTTAAAATCCTCCTTTTGACCGTTAGTCAACTAACTCCAAACAACATATTTACTCAAACACCCTTAATTTTTAAGTTTTATATTACTGAATTAATTTTAAAAGACCTTTTAGTCCTAAAGTTTGGTCTATATTCTTATAAATTCTAGTAATTCTAAAAATATTCTTATATTACCATAAAAAAATAAGGGAGAATGCCTATTACTCCTCTACCTTTTCAGTCAATATTCTATTACGCCTTATATTTTTTTTAATAACCTATTACTCTCTTGATTCTTTTTTGTTTTTTCGATTTGCCCTTCAGTTTAATTGATTTATAAAATAGTAAAATAAAAAATATTTGAAATATTAAAGGGTAAAATCAAAATTTAAGGGGGTGATGGGATATTAAAAAAAATATAGAAGAGTAATGTGGTATTAGCTCAACAAATAGGGGGATAATAGACATTCTCCCAAATAACAATTATACTCCTATATAATAATTATTATTTAAGAAAAATAACTAATAGATCTATAAAATTTGACAAAATATAATATATTTATTTAAAATAATATTATTATTTTAATAATATATTATTAAAATAATTATATTGTAACTATTTGTAATAAATTGAAAATAAATTACACATTCATAATTATTAGAAGCTAAATATAAATAAATACTAGTATTTTAGATTTATAAATTTATTTATTTTACAACATATTTATAATAAATATTTAAAAATATAAATAAAATAATAAAAATAGATATCAACAAAAAGAAGTAAATTTATAATAAATTAATAAATATTTATATTATCAATTATGCTATAAAATAATAATATTCTTTATTTTAATTAATATATTTTACAAAAATATATTATTAAATATATTTTAAATAACTATATAAGGGTAAAATATAATATATTTATGTAAAATATATTAACTAAAATATTATTTTAATACTATATTAATAAAATAATTATTTAAAAAATTATTATTTAAGAAAAATAACTAATAAGTCTTTAATTAAAATATTATTGTTAGTTATTTTTCTTAAATAATTATTATTATATAAGGGTATAGTTATTATTTTATAATAAATTGAGATTTTTAAGAGTATTTTTGAAATTATTAGAACTTATAAAGGTGTTTGACCAAGCATTTGGACTAAAATAACTTTTATAATTAATTAATTAACATAAAACTTAAAGATTGATGGCATTTTAGTAAATATATCATTCAGGGTTGGTTGACTAACGGTTTAGGGGAGATTTTTGGTACATTTTCCAAAATTTCTATCCAACTAATACAATCTCAAATTTCAAGGGAGAAATTTGATAATAACCCAAAATAATAACAAGGAATTTACAAAATAATTGTTATTTTATGCAAAAAGGTTAAAAAATAAGATAATTATTAGAGAGTTTAAAAGTATTTTTTGTTTTAGAATTAAAAATTTAATAAATTTTTAAAGAGTATTTAGAGTTGGTAAAAAATACAATGAAATGAAAAAATAAAGCGTAAAATTTTATATTAATATTGAGATGAAATATCCAATTTAATAAAATAAATAAATTATAAGCTTTTTCTATGGTAACAATTTTGCTTTTGAACCAAATTTCGTTATGAAACTCTGATATTGTCCTAGATTTAAGTTATAATAGAGGGCAAAAGTTTTTATATTTTGAAAGTGAGATTTTTCACTTTTGTAGAAATATTTTTTTAATTAAAATTAATGATTAATTAAATAATATGAATTAAATTTTATATGATTTTTAGTAAATTAATTTGATTGTAAAAATTTTTCTCGGAGAACTATTACTTCCCATAAATTTTGAAATAATTTCTCTTATATTTAATGGGTAGTTACTTTCATATCATTAACTAAACATTAGTTTTTTTAATGAAATTTTGGACTTTTTTTTTTTTGACAAAACTTCATTAGTATAAATTATTAGCAATCAAATATAAAGAAAGACTTGGGGATAACATTAATAAACAGCGAGACAAGGACTCATTTGGATGTATTACTGAAGTCTACAATTTTTTGTGTCCTAATTACAATTTCAAGTGGGGAGGTGTGGAAAACAAAAGGAGATTAGGTGATAGTTATTATCAAAGATTTGGCATTCATCTTCATAATATATTTGTTTTAAGTCATCGTGTCATTGAACCATAAGGACAAAACATATATAGAAAGCAACAATTCACCAACTTTCGGCAAACAAATATTAAAAATCAAATATATATTTATAAAAAGGACTTGAGTGCTGATAGCTGGGGGGGCTACTGATTCAAGTCTTTAAATAAAATGTGGTAACTTTAATCATAATTATTTAGTAACCATAATTAATAATTTTACATTTTACTTTAAGTTTATATTTCTTTGTTTTGTAATTTAGTCGGCCAAATTTCTCAGTAATTTTACATTTTTACTTGAACTAATCTTGGATAAACATTTGTTAAGATAATTTTTTATAGTTTTCTCTAGAAATAAGGTCATTAAGACATCCACTTAATTAAACTAACAATTAAAACCACAATCTTCTAACTCAAAACAAAGTTTTAACCAAAAAAAATAAAGATTGAGAAAGATCAAGACCCTAAATTAAATCAAAAACCTATATTCGATAACATATATCTATCAGTGAGTAATTTAGAATGAATATAGGAAAGTACAAGAGAAATTAAATCAAAAACCTGCATTCTCTCACAAATATAAAATGTCAAAGAACATTAAGTTTACAAAAGTTCCACAATAAATATTAAAAAAAGAAGACCTTCGAAAATGAATCTTGGTGGCTTCCAAATCGGTATCGACAGTTATTGCAGCTCTCGGTTGCTATAAACCTCAATTTTGGCCGGCGAACGACGAGGAAGATGGTAAGGATTAGCCCGCGACAGTTCTGGTGGCTCTTGGCGGCTTCGTCGACTGTTTTGGCGGCTTTCTTCACCGTGTTTGTTAGTTTTTCAGTAAAAAAAGGGAAATTCTTTTTATGCATGGTTTTTATTTTTATTTTTTTAAGTTAAAATTTTTTTAATTTTTGTAAGAGGCAAAATTTTGAAAAACAAAAAAAATAATAAATAAGGATTTACAAAATAATTGTTATTTTACAAATATAAAGGTAAGATTAGGCTTCTCATTTTCATTCTATTTTTAAAAAATTATAAACAATTTTTACTGAATTGATTTACATTGTAAAATTTTCTTATGAAAAATAATCACTTACTTTCTCTAAAGTCAGAAAGTAGTTACTTCCCTTACTACATAACTAACAGTCAGTCTTTTGATGGGATTTTGAAAATTTTTGTGACTAAATTTTATTGTACAAAAATATATGTATGATCTGTGCCTATTTGATGAAAACATTTACGCCATGTATAAAAATGACGAATTTGAAATTCAAAGCATTCACGTCGTGTTGGAAAGATGTTTAATTCATTTTATTTTAATATGATTTTGAATGAGACATAAATGATTGTTTATTGTGCGAATCACTTCAACAATTATATAATCTATAAGCCACATTCAAACAACATTCATAAATATTACAATTTTTCAAAATAATTAATTATAAGTCTATAAGTTCCAGCCACGTTAAGTTAGACAGTATAAAAAAAATTATCCACCTCACCGATACCTCACTATGAAAAAGGAATAGATACTTATTCTAACAAATTGAAAAATCAATACTAAATAATACAAAATTAATGAAAACCAAAAAAATTAATATTTTCTAACAAATTGAAAAATCAATGCCAAATAATACAAAATTAATTAAAACCAAAAAAAAATTAATAATGCTAAATAGTGAGAGGGGACAATCCAAAAAATGAAAAAACAAAAAAACCATTATTAATTCATCACAAAAATTTAAACCAACTGATATTTCTACATCTTATTATATGACCGTTGTAACAATCTCAACTAAATTAAAATGAAAATGAAATAGTATAGCATCCAGGTTAACATGGGAAGACCAATTTTTTCTGATTTACCATAACAACATTAACACAACAAATGAAAATAGTTTGACCCTTTAAAATTTTAGTAGATATGTAACATTTGAAAACTACAAGATTAAGAAAAATGTAAAGAAAGAGAACAAGATTGAGAATAATTTGCTCTTATACATATAATAAACATCTTTTTGTGTATACTATTTCTCATAAAGTATTTTGGATGAAGGGTTCAATGATCTCCATTCCGATTTTTTGAAAATTGAAAGCTTCCGTTATGATAAAAATTAATTTAGTTTGAGAATTCAGAGCCATCTTAATACTCTTCTCTATTTTTGTTGGTGAGTATTGCAGAGTGTTTTTAGAAAATATATATTGAAATTATTATTTATATCCTGATTTGATGAAAAAGAATCGGAGAAAATGACTGTAGAAGTCTTGATTAATACTACACACTGTTAAGTCCATTTGAATTAATTCTTTTTAATCTTATCTGATGCATTTTATAATAGAATATTTTAAAGAATTAAACAACTATGATTCGGCCTATTTTGAAGAAGGTTTTGGATAAATTGAAACAAAGTGAGCTGAATGTTGGTAAATTATATAATTGAACTAAAATTAATATATTAAAAAATAAGGGATATAGGAAAATAAAAATAATTAAAAATATTATTACGTTTTATATATAATATTAAATAAAATATTAAATTTTTTTTTATCAAAATATAAATAAATATATCAATGTTAAGTGCATTATTTTCTTAGTTTATTGCACATAGGTAGAGTACCTTTTGAATTTAAGATAATTTTTTCTTATATCAATTTTTTTTTTTATGTATTTTAGTTATTTTTATAACTTTTTAATAACTAAAATAGAGAGAAAGATATTTTTTATACTCGTAAGCGTAGATTGTATCATATTTTCATGCATCAATTGCGTCAACTTTATTTTGTTTTATTTTTAAATATCATTTTATTTTTGAAAAAAGTATATTTTAATTGGTAGAACATAAAAGGATATTTTTAAAATAATAAAAGAATAACAAATAATTTTTAAGAAAACAACTTTAAACATAGAGATGATGAAGTTTAAAGATTCAATTTGTGATGTTAAAAGGGATAAGAGATTAAAGCATATTACTATTAACGAAATGCTTCGACAGTTTAACGATTCAATTAATCAAGCCACCAAGAAAGTCAAGTTCAATGCCATCATATGGGATAATCAAAATCTTATATGCTTGCTCCACCTAACTTCTGTTTTTCATTCATAAAGACTCCAAAGGGCATATTACAGAATCTTTCAATGAGACAATTTCATCATAATCAAAATTCATTAAAGAAAAAAAAAAGAAAAGAAAAAACCCAGAAATCCATTATACAAAATGCAAGCAGAGAAACACATGATTCAAAAATCTCCAGTTTAGGTAACTTAAAACAGTCTTTTGGATTCCTGCAAATTGAATCACCGGAAGCAAATAATAAATCAAGCGTACTGAAACAACAAGAATGGAGATCTGTCCGCCATCCGTTAAACCTGAAATGGTATCGAGTGAAAGAAACTTGTAAGTAATGTACTGTTGCAACACTACAAAAGCAGAAAGTGGCAATCAAGCAAATTAAGCCAAACCAGAAGAATCAAAATAGAAACAGAACGCTCTCTCACCATCTGATTTTAACATTAGCTGCAACCAATTTTTGCCCAATTAACCAGGAAAAAATGGCCTTATTCCAGATGCTGCATAGAAGGTTGCTTTGAACCTTGTTCAGAACTCTCCCCTTTCTCCTATAAACAAAGAAGCAAAAGCATATTTGTTGAAAGTGAAAGAAGGATTGGCAGAAACCATGAGAAATTTATTCTTCTTGGTATATTTTTCTTACAATTAAGCTGCTTAACCTAGCTTCTATTTATCAATTTTCTACGAAACCATATATGTTTCCAAAATATATTAGATTTCTAAAAGATGCTGAAGATGGCACTGGATTGTTTTAACAAATGAAGTGATCAAATTTAGAAGAAATTTTAGCATAAAGTCAGCACAAGAATCAAAACTTCCCGAATCACTTACCACGTTACCACTGCCTTCTGCATCTTCTTCCTCATCATCAGTCTGCGTGTCATACTCTTCTTCATCCTGTTCCCGATTTTTACCAATAACCTACATCAGATAACGGATAAACCACTCAGATTTGAACTATATCTGCCTTAAATTAATTTAATACCAATAACATAGTCTTGCAATTATAGAATCAAAACAGAACTTGACCATACCACGGTATAATTAGCATAATTTGATACAAATAACACATTTATGCTTTATAGAATGCTAAAAGAAATCAGAACAGATTTTCTCTTTTCGGTATCTAATTTTGACTGAAGTCAATGTTTCTGTTTCAGAACTTAGTAAATTAATACGCACCGTTTTTTCGTGTAACTGTTGTATGGTTGTATTCAGATCGCCTTTCCAATAGCCAACTTTATCGTGCCAGTCTGTCTTTACTTTCTGCAAAATGGGTGTGCTTAAGACTCCTCTAGAGAAGATGTTCATCTTGGGGCATTTATACACCATTACTTCTTCTAAAGATGGAAAACTGAAGGCGCAATTGCCAGAGCAGAAACTTGTGAGACTTTTTAGACAAGTTAGAGACAAATCCTTCAATTCGCTGAAAACAATTTCATGTTTTGCTCGATCTCCATCATCTGCTACTACTTCAGTTATCATATTGCATTCAAATAAACTCATTCTTCTTAACCGCACCAGACTCTTCGCTGTTGAGGATGTTACTATGTTTGTCAATTTGTCACAATATGTTAATTCCAATGTTATTAGATTTTGAAAGGATGTTGAGGATGGCACCAGATTAACCAAATTGTGACAGGCTCCCACTCGTAAATGAACCAAATGGTCCATATTTGTCTCTTTTTCCAAAAGGTGCTTCACATTAGAACACTCATTTAGATACGTTATCCAAGCTGATATCCCATTTTCAACCTCTTTATTTGATTCAAACTGAATACCTCCTCCTATTTTTAGCATTTTGATTCTTTGGAATCTCTGGAGGAAGTCAAGAGATGAGAAAACAACTGACTTATCGAACACGAAATGAAGAAATTTAAGTTTACAGAGGAGGTGTTCTGGAAACTGCCACATCGTTGCTATGCCCTTTCCTTTTACAATTAATTCTTCCAAATTAGGGAAAACCTGGTAACCAATTAGAAAAAAAATGCAACACGGAGTCAGCTTTTCCTTCACACAAAGTAAATCTAACAACATAGAAATTAAAAAATGAATCAAATTATGAATTGATGGAAATATAGCATGAGATATTCGCCCTATTCATCAGATCCGAAAACAATTGATCTTGATATATTTTAACAAGAAGAGAACAAAGCTGCAATGTTTCATATATAGCAAAAAAAAATTAATAATTAAATCAAACATTAGATGATCGGTATCCTAATGATCACTTTCTGAGTTGAGCTCAAACAAACAAGTTGATTAAAATAATCTTGCTTTTTAATTTATTTGAAGCTCCCACCACTACTAATAAACTAACAAATCTTTAAGAAAATTAATACCATGAGAAAAAGAAAGGAAATAAGTCTCATACCTGTTCAACCAAGAACTGGGATTGTGCTCTTAGATCAAGTTGGCCCTCCTGGAAGCCGCGAAATTCTGAATTGAATATCTTTACCGTCTCCCATCCACTCACTACCAGCCTCTTTAATGCCGGCCATTCTGTGGTATGTATTTCAGGATAAAACGTTGTAAATTTTGGCAGATCATGTAGCTCAAGAGAGGTTACCTTTGGAAAGACAAACCTAGTGTTTGTTTCTGCTCCTCCCTCAGAAGCAAAAACAATCTCTTCCACCCCACATCCACTTATATTAAGACTTTTCAACTGCAAAAGGCTACCAGCAACGGACGCTGGAAAGACATCTTTCAGTCTCTCACATCCATAAAGCGTCACCATTCTCAGGTTCTGAAAACAGAGAAAATTTTTTAGAGTCCTTTTTCCATATATGCTTCAATTTTGGTAGACCAACAATTTTCAATTCACTCAAGTGAGTTATTGCGCTCAGTTGATCCTCAAAATTTGGCCCCTCCATATCAAATATTGCTTCTAATGAACCACAATCCCTGATAGATAGCGACTCTAAGCTTGGAAATGCAACCTGCAGTGCTCATGTCATTTAAGTGATAATATCATTTACGAGCTAGCTCTAATTCTATATGATAATTAAGGCATTTGAAATAAAAACTTAACTTAAAGAAATTAATCTATTGGAAAAGAATTAGAAGACATTGGAAATATAAAATTACAGGAATTAAAGTCTTTTTTTGTGTACCTTTTCATTGAATAAAGGAATCTCTGTGAAGTCTGTGCTTATATTATTTTTCACCATGAATCCCTTAAATTTAGGACAGTCCTTTATCTCCAATGTCTTCAAGGATGGAAATTCAATATAGTCACTTGAGCAGAATTTTGTGAGATTTTGAAGAGTTTCCATCTTCAGAAGTACTAATTGAGGGAATACTACATTTTTCCTTTCTTCTTCTCTCAATCGGTGGTCGTCGATTACCATCTCTTCTAAGGCCGGGCATTGGCATATTTGAAGATATTGTAGTTGAACAAAGCTGGTAGCAATAGAAGATGAGAATAGACGACGTAAATTTTGACAGCTATTTATGATCAGGCGTGTTAAATTTTGAATGCCACAAGACATGGCCACAGCTTGGTTTTGCCAAATCCTTTCAACTTTTGTTTGATATAGCTCCAAGACTTCCAATTCTGGTAATGCAACCTGCTCACAGATCGACTTCTAGCTGGTTATATATACTCTTATTCTATCTTTCATATATATCAAAAAAATGGTAAATTTGTAATAGCCGAAATGTTACTAATTTCAAACAAAAAAAATGATCACAACATATGTATATATATAGCACCTAGAAAAACCACGTTTGAAATCCAAGCCACTTAAAGAATAAATTTTCTTTTTCTCTGAGAATGAATTTCTCAGCAAATAACATCAGAGAGATAGAGAATAAGATAACCGACCTTCTTGTTAAAAAGTGTAACAGGAGTATCGACATAGTCCGCCAAAATGATTTCGTTTGAGCACGTACCAGCTGTTTCTGATATGGAGCAAAAGCTAGTGAGTTGTGGAAGATAACGGAGTATAAGTGAGCGTAACTGCCCAAATTCAATGATGTTAATCCCTCTAGTATTATTGTCGCTTGATTCGTCTTCACTTCCAATGGCAAAAATCTGTTCCATATTCTGGCATCGAACCACTTCAATTGATCGGAGTTGCAGAAGTCGTCCAGCAATGGAGAATGAAAATATATTTTTTAATTTACCACAGTCGAACACTTTTATCTTCCTCAATTTGCAAAACGATTCGACAGCTAATTGGCCACAACTTATTTTCTCCATGTTCGGTATATTTATAAGAAATAATGACTCTAAGAGGGGGAAGGCGGAGGCATTACGAGGGACATCCTCCATCGAGTCAACGATGCACAAAAGGTTGGGATTATTTCCTACCTCAAGATACTTCAGTTGCGGAAACCCTTCTCTGTCTAATCCATAAAGAACATTCTTCATGTCTTGCAATCCATCCACGCATAGGTCTTCAATTCCTCTCAATTGCATGATATGTCCGTCCTTCAAACTAATGTTGGTATCGGTGAGCTCAAGTTTGAATTGTCTAGAAATCTCAGGCGGGGTTTTCTCTGATGAATATTCCAAAAACCAGGGATTTCTTATGATCAAAATTTTGTACCTTTCCAATCTTTTGAAGAACAAGTCTCTTGGAAGAGTATTCGCGTCTTTGATACATATTTGCAGTGCGGTCAGCTTAGGCAAATGCTTCAATTCATCGAGGCTAGCATTTCTTCTTTCATTGTTCCCTTCCACCTCCCATTCAGCAAAGCTGCCTGTACGAAGTTCTTCTAAATTGGACAAATGTGATATAACATTTGGTGGGATAACTTTTAGTTTGAAACAATCTCTCAACTCAAGCGACCTTAATCTAGTCAACTGTCTGACTTCCACAGGCAACTGCTTAATATCCGAACGCTGTATAAAAAGAATTTCAAGTTTCTCCAAGGCTCCAATAACAGCTATGTTGTCCAGTTTGCAGTAGTATAAGCATAAAGTTCGAAGGTCTTTTAGGAGACCAAGCGATGATGGCAGTGAAGATAAATCCATATAAGTCAAGTCTAGTACTCTTAGATCTCCCACCACTTCAAAAAAGATGTCTGAAATTTTTAAGGAAGAATCCCGAGCACGTATGGAGAAAAGCTTTAGTTTTGGACATTCCAGCACTTCCGGAAGCTCGTGAATCTCGGCATCAGTCAAAACAATTGATCTGTAATTTTTTGCTGTATACTTATTTGGCCATTTCCATTGATTATCCTGCTGATCTGTCAGCCTAAATAGGCGTCGATCTTCAGATGCAATTGATATGGCAACCTCACGAACAACGTCATGCATAATAAAATCTTCAACATTTTCTTTATCATCGAGCAGCATACAAGAATCCCTGAGTTCATGGACCAATGTACACACTCGATCTCGTGCATCTTACATCTTCATGTCTTTAAACAATCCCAAACCAACCCCATACATTAGCAAGTCGTCAAATAATGTGATGCCGGAATATCCTATTAGCAAAAAGGTTTTCTCTAGTTCCAAGCTTTCCAAAAGATCGTAACTGAACTCTATAGCTGAATGTGCCTTTTCCCTTAGTACCTCTCCCGAGGTAGGTGTTCTTAGTCTTCGCAAAGCATCTTTCCACTGATTTGATGTCTTTGCTCTTAATGCCCTCCCCATGGTTACAATGGAAAGGGGCAAACCAGCGCATTCCTTTGCTACATCTGTTGCTATAGATTTGAACTCATCACTTTCAATATAATCACCCGCCATTTTTTTTAATAAACTCCAAGCATCTTTCTCATCCAAGAGGTCAACGGGCACGTTCAGCTGAGAATCCATCTTTCTTAACAACACATCAAGACTTCTTGCTGTCAGCAATATTTTACATCCCTTATGATCATCTCCCATTGGAATTCCTATGGCGTCCAAATCAAGCCTTGCCCAAATATTATCTAAAATTATAAGGATGCTGGGCACCTCCCTCAATTTCCTAGCCAGCTCTTCTGCCCTTGCTGTGTCACTTTTGTCAGACAAAGTCACACCCAAACTATCTGCAATTTTCTTTCGGATCTCCTCTACTTTTGGATGTTGGGATACCTCCACAAAGAAAACCCGATCAAAGAGCTTTTCTTCCTTTGCTTGCTTAGCAACTTCCTTCGCTAATGTGGTCTTGCCGATACCACCCATGCCATATATCCCAATCATGTTTAAATCAGTATTTCTGAAAGCGCTAAATATCTTCGTCAAAGCGCAACTTTGAGACTGGAAAGGCACATAGTCTTTGTTAGATGGGAGTGGATTCTGTTGAATGAGAGGGAAGGAAAGACTGTCAAACATCTCAGCTTCCTCCAGGAGCTTGACAAGACTATCTTGCTGCTTCACTGCTTCCTTGCTAAGTTGATAGCGCGTCAGCAAATCAGGACACAAACCTATGAAGCATCTCCTCGTTGTTGCTATATCTTCATTTCTAGTAAATTCCTCCACTGGGTCATCATCAATGATCTCGCTCACACACTCCAGCCACTTCTGAACACGCTTTTCAATCTTTTGCCTGTTTCTTTTAGCTTCATTAACCCTGTCCTGAATACTCGTACTTTCGTTCTCCAGTTTCTCGAGTTCTAACTGGAGTTTCTCAAAGTTGCTTTTGTAGTTCAGCAAATAATTAATTTCACGTCCTGCAAATAATCTTTTGCCTGCGTCATTTTCCTCCCAAATTTGAGTTCAATAAATAATTAATTTCACGTACTATTGGCGCAGCTAAACACTCGGCAACTTTCAAACAATATCAAAAATATCTTTCGACATCTTTAACCTTCTTTCTTTTCCAGTTTTTGCTCTTCTTTTAATTGAGAAGTGAATGCAAGAAGGAGATTCAAAGACAACAACACAACAAGTAGAATGAAATGTTGAAAACACAAGTGACAATACAAGCAGCGACAGATCAGTAGATAGAAGGGGCAGAAAATAGACAGTAATTAAGTAAGTGAAACGAGGACAAAGGAATCAGAAAACTAGTTGAGAAGCAAAACCAAACAATAAGTACTAGTGATTGCAACGGAATATGAATACAAGAAAAGGGTTTCTCTAGATCAAGGACAAATTCAAAGAGCTGATGGAACTGATGAAACAAGGAGAATTAATGGATAACTCTATTTTTTTAATTCTTAGTTTTTTTATTTAAGTAGGAGTTCTTTTCCTTATTTGAGTTGACTTGTAATATCGAGTTTTCTCTACTATATATAGAAAGCTTATGTTATTATTTTGGAACAATCTTTTTATTCAATAAAATATTTCCCTTTGATTTTGTTGTTTATGGAATTGTTATTTTAACACTCATGTTTTAAGCCATTAGGGTTTAAATGATATCTAATCTCGTCAGTTAAAATATTTATTTAACTCACTGAATTAAAGAGCCAAACAAGATTCAGTGTTCAACAAGATATTTTTATCCCACCTACATCAATTGGTATTAGAGTCTACCTCTGTACCAAACAGAACTCTCTTAAACCACTAAATACAACCACACCCATAAACACATTCTTTTACCCAAAAAAAATTCAAAAAAAAATTAGAATCATGATTTGCCATGTTAGACGTGATGCGTTGCTGTTTGATGAAAAATATAATCCTACACTAGTTTTGTTGTAGCTGAAAGATGTTGAAGAATTCTTTAAAGTGGAAAGGACATCTAAAGAAAAACGAATACAATTTGTTATTTATTTTCTGTTAAAAGGGAGTATATCATATTGGTAGAATATATTACAAAAGACATGTTGAGTTGGGCTTCACTTTTATTTGAAAAAAACCCAATTTTAAAGCCCATATGGTTAATGGTATTTTATATTTGTTTTGTGACTATATGAGGTGTGTGTGTGTGTGTGTGTGAAGAACGAGTGCAAGACGTGAGAGAAAAGACAGTGTTTTTCAGAAAATTTCAATCCTTCGCAGCTTTCATAAAGCTGACAATTGGGTGGCAATTTGAACTCCGTTTTGATTCAAATTTTACATGGAGATTCTACACACTTATTTCTTGATTTTGATGGCATAATCGACCATCAGAGCTATCTAGCACAACTAGAATTTATGTTTACAATAGCTCTAGTTTTCAAAATTTTTATACAATCTTATTTTGACTCTTTCACTTTAGTGTTCATCTATTAGTGTATTTGGTGAGGTTTTTTCTTGACTCTCACTTTGTGATTGAGTCCTTATTTATTTCTAACATTGTAATCTTATGAAAAGACTCATGTACTTCTTGTTTAGTAATAGTAAAAATTCTTTTCAATCGTGATTTATTTAATTCTCACTCATATTGAGAGGGAGGTTTTCCACATAAATTTAGTGTTTCTTATGGTTTTTTAATTTGATTATTCTTGCCGTATCTATTGTTTTTAATCTACTTGATTATTTCATCTTGGTTTAAGTAAAGTGGGAAGAATTAAATTTATACTCGTTTATCTTATTTATTCTTAATAAAGTGGTATCAAAGCAGGATTCAGTTAACGAATTATTGTTTTGTTTTAAATGATGGAGATTAATGCAAGTAGAATGGTGAATTTGAATAGTTCCAATAATGCACTTTGAAAGGGTAAGATGGAGGATTGCTTTATGTCAAAAATTATTATATACCAGTGTTTGCCATTGAGAAACCCGATCATAAAATAGACAAAAAATGGGCTATAATGCATTAACAGATTTATGGATACAATAGGCAGTGGGTTGATGATAATGTGTTGAACCATATAAGTAGAGAGAAAAATACTCAGACGCTTTAGAATAAGTTGGAATAGTTGTATGCTAGGAAAAGAAGGAGTAACAAGTTGTTTTTGATAAAGCAGGTGATGGCCTTGAGATAGAGAGATGGAACTTTGGTGACTAATTACCTGAATACATTTTAAGAAATTATTAATTAGCTTGCTTCTATGGGAATCACTTTTGATAATGAAATTCAAGATTTATGTCTTTTTGACACCTTACTAGACTCATGGGAGACATTTAGGGTGTCGTTATCTAATTTTACATCAAATGGTATTATTTCTATGGAGTTTGTTAAAAATAGTATTTTAAATGAGGAGACGGAAGGAAAATACAATGTTCCTCTTTATAGTTAGAAGCTTTAGTTTCAAATTTTAGGACGAGAAGTAAGAGCCGGGATTCCAGTAACAAAGAGCATAACATAAACAAGTCAAGAAAGGGGTATAAAAAATCTTAAGTGTCACTATTGTGGTAAGAAAAGAGATATAAAAAAAATATTACTATAAATAGATAAGAGAGAATAAGGAGAGCAAACAGAAAGAAAAGAAGACCGACCATAATAGTGATGATGATAAAGTTAATATTACTTCTGAAAATATTTTGACTGTTTTAGTTGGCTTCACAAATGCAGACTTGGCTAGAGATATTGACTATTGCAAGTCTACTTCTGGTTATCTAATTAACTTTATAAAGGGAGTTGTGTCATGGCAATTTATATTGCAAAAGTGTGTTGCTCTTTCAACAATAAAGGCAGAGTTCATTGCAGCAACTGAATCTTGAAAAGAGTTGTTATGGATAAAAAAGAGAGGTATATGTTGTTATATGACAACCGAAATGTTATTCATCTTGGAAAGAATTCTTCTTTTCACTCAAGATTGAAGCATGTTGATATTTGTTACCATTAGATATGGGATGTGTTAAATGCTAAGTTATTAGATCTTGAAAAAGTTTACACAAAAAATAATAATGCTAATATGTTGACAAAGTCATTACCGAGGAAAAACTTAAGACTTGTTATTTGATCACCAGAATGATGGATTCCTCTAAATAGTCGTAAGGGGGAGATTTGTTGGGTTGGGCTTCACTTCTATTTGGACAAGGCCCAATTTTGAAGCCCGCATAATTAATGAAATTTTAGATTTGTTTTGTAGCTGTATGAGGGGGGTATGTGTGAACAAGCAGTGCAAGACTTCAGAGAAAAAACAGCATTTTTTAGAAAATTTCAATTTTGCGCAGTTTTCATCAAGTTAACAATTGGGTGGCAATTTGAATTTTGTTTTGACTCAAATTTTTTACACACATAATTCTTGAATTTGGACGGTGTGATTGACCATCAGAACTCTCTAATACATCCAAAATTTATGTTTACAGCAAATCTATTTTTCAACATTTTTCTGCAGTCTTACTTTAACTCTTTCATTTTGACATTCATATATTAGTGTATTTGGTGAGGTTTTTCCTAAACTCTCACTTTATGATTGAATCCTTTTTGATTTCTAAGCCTGTAATCTTGTGAGAAAACTCTTATATTTTTTAATTGGTGATAGTGAAAATTTTTTCCGCATGTAATTTTTTATTTTCACTCACATTGAGGGGAAGATTTTTCCGCGTAAATTTGGTGTCTCTTATGGTTTTTTAATTTGATTATGCTTGTTGCCTCTATTGTTTTTTATTTATTTAATTACTTCATCTTGGTTCAAGTAAAGTAGAAAAAATTAAATTGGTACTAATTTTTTTCATTTCTTCCTAATAGAACACAACTTGTAAGCCGAGAAGGCAAAGTTCAATCATGGGATCCAATGAAGTGATTGATGAGTTACAGTTTATTTCTCTTTATTATTATTTGACCGTTTAGGTATGAGATCTATTTATTTTTATGCTATGGAGTTTGAAAATTTTTATGGACATTTATTTTTTTATGAGAGTGAAGAGTCTTTAGTTGAAAGATTTTTGGAGAGACTTCATGTCGATATAAGAGATCGAATGCCGTCATATACTATCATACACTACCATATGCCATTCTTTTAGTAAAAGAAATCGAAGTACAACTAAACTTGACTTTGATAGAGTTATTAGAGATGATGTTGACAATATTAGCTTACAAAATATCTGATAACATGGTTAAAGTTGATCGTAAAATAGTGTCTGAAGATAAGATTTAAAAAAAATTAAAGACGTGTTAAAAATTATACAAGCAGAGATCTTATGTGATCTTAATTCAAAAACTGAACATGTATAAGAAATTCAAATGAAAGATTCGTTTATCATTGACACGATACTACCTATTTATATCGAAAACATAAAGGTTATTTTTGAGGAAAATTTGGCTACAAAGACGAATTTAATTAGTGAGTACATTGAGCAAAACTTGAGAAAAGTTATGAGAAATTTGAAAATAGTTTATTATTGCAAGTATACATTATTTTAAAGGGCCACACACAAGTGTAAGAAAGAGATAAAATTTGGGTACTTTTGAGTTTCAAATAAGTTTGCTGAGAAGAGTTACTCTTTTTAAGTCACAAGATAATTTAATGTTGAATTACAAATTTTATCTATCAGATAAAACTCAAGGATGAGTTTTCTTTAAGAAAGAAGGAATCTGATGTAGGGCAATTTTAGAATTTAATTAGTTTAAAAAGTTTTTTATTATTATCAATTTAATTCTTAATTTTTTTATTTAAGTAGGAGTTCTTGTCCTTATTTGATTTGACTTATAATGTGGGATTTTCTCTAGTATATATGGAGAGCCTATATTATTGTTTTGGAACAATCTTTTTATTCAATAAAATATTTTTCTTTGATTTTGTCTCTTATGCGATTGTTATCTTAACACTCGTATTTCGAGTTGTTAGAATTAAAACGACATCTAATCTCATCCGTTAGAATATTTATCTAACTTCCTGCATCAAAGAAATTAAAGCGACTTGGTATTCAATAAGGTATTTTTATCCCACCCTACAATCCATGTAATTTGAGATCAAAGAAAAAAAATAAGGAAACATTGATCAAACTCAAGAACAACAAGTTTTTTAATAAAAGCGCAGAAGTTTTAGCTAATTGCACAAATTATTGTATAAAGTTAAAAACTAATAAATTATATTGATATCATGATAATTATATAAAATATTGTCACATTAATTATATAAAAATATTTACAAATGCTTGTTTATCTTAAAAGCCACCCTATAATTTCAAATTTTAAATTTAATTAAAAATCAACTAAAATTTTATGTGACCCAAATAATTTAACTAAACAACCAAAACTTCAAAAACAAGTCATCAACTTTCTTGGTATAAATTATTAGCAATTAAATATAAAGAAAGACTCGGGATTGAGAAATTAACTTTTAAAAAGGACAAGACAAGGACTCATTTGGATGTATTTCTGAAGCCAAAGTCTACAAATTTTCTTTTTTTAATTATGTATTCAAGTGGAGATTAGGTGATAAACTAAACTTTCGGCAAAATAAATATTAAAAATCAATTTTATATTTATAAAGAAAGAATTATTTAGAGCGCTGAGAGCTGGTTCCACCATTTAAGCCTTTATAAATAAAATGTGATAAATGTATTCATTATTTTATAATCTGGTGGTGACTGCTAAGTCATAGTGATGCTAGTCTAGTGCGAATTTATTATTATTTTTATTCGTAATTCTCGTAGCGAAAAATAAAATAGTAATTTTACATTTTACTTGAAGTTAATATTATTCCTAAGACTAGTCCTAATACATATTTGTTTCTTATAATTAATTATTTGTTTGTTTTGTAATTTAGTCAGCCAAATCCATGTAATTTTACATTTTTATTTGAATTAATCTTGAATATACATTTGTTATGGTAATTTTTTATAATTTTATTCCAAAAATAAGGTCATTAAATTTAAGACATGAGCTCAATTAAGCTAACAATTAAAACAACAATTTTCAACTGAAAACATATTTAAAAAAAAAGCTCGAGAAAGATCAACGACCTTGAAATTAAATCAAAGAATACTATTTTACAAAAATTGAAAGAGAAAATACAATAAATATCAAAAATAAAATATTAAAAAATTAAAGTAAATTGACAAGTGTCTGGATTTCTTGCACAATTCTTTTGTACAATTAAAAAAAACGAAAATATTAAAAATAATTATTTTTATTTTCTAACCTACAATATTTTTTAATTTTGGTAATTAAAAAAAACAAAATAACAAGGGGTTATTATCAAATTCCTCCCCTCAGATTTCGAATTGTATTGCTTGGACAAAAGGTTTAAAAAATGTATCAAAAACCTCCCTTTAACCGCTAGTCATCTAACCCCAAGTAATACATTACTCAAATACCCTTCATCGCTAAATTTCATATTACTTAATTAATTTTAAAAGACCTTTCAGTCCTAAAGGTTTGACCTAATATTCTTATAAATTCTAATAATTTCAAAAATATTCTTATACTACCAATAAAATAACAATTATACTCCTACATAATAATTATTATTTAAGAAAAATAACTAATAGATCTATAAAATTTGACAAAATATAATATATTTATGTAAAACAACAATATTATTTTAATAATAATATATAATAAAATAATTTTATTCTAATTATTTGTAATAAATTAAAAAATAAATTACACATTTTTAATTATTAGAAATTAAATAAAAATTAAATATAAATAAATATTAATATTTCAGGTTTATAAATTTTATTTATTTTATAACATATTTATAATAAATATTTAAAAATATAAATAAAATAATAAAAATAGATATCAATGAAAATAAATAAATTTATAATAAATTAATAAATATTTATATTATTAATTATGCTATAAAATAATATTATTATTTATTTAAATTAATATATTTACAAAAATATATTATTAAATATATTCTTAAATAATTGTATAAGGGTAAAATATAATTTATTTATGTAAAATATGTTAATTAAAATATTATTTTAATAATATATTAATAAAATAATTATTTAAAAAATAATTATTATTTAAGAAAATAACTAATAAATCTTTAATTAAATATTATTGGTAGTTATTTTTCTTAAATAATTATTATTATATAAGAGTATAATTATTATTTTATAATAAATTGAGACTTTTAAGAGTATTTTTTAAATTATTAAGAGTTATAAAGGTTTTACACCAAGCATTTAGACTAAAGTAACTTTAACAATTAATTCATTAACATAAAATTTAAAGATTAAGGGCATTTTAGTAAAAATACCATTCGGGGTTAGTTGACTTATGGTTTAAAAGAATTTTTTGATACATTTCTCAAATTTTCTATCCAACTAATACAATCTCAAACCTCAAGAGAAGAATTTGATAACAACCGAGAATAATAATAAATAATTTAAAAAATAATTGTTATTTTATAAAATAAGGTTAAAAAATAAGATAATTATTAGAGAGTTTAAAATTATTTTTAATTTTAGAATTAAAAATTTAATAAATTTTTAAAGAGTATTTGGAGTAGGTAAAAAATAAAATGAAATAAAAAAAAAATCAAGGGTAAAATTTTATATTAATATTGACATGAATCATCCAGTTTAATAAAATAAGTAAATCATAAGCTTTTTCTATTGTAACAATCCTACTTTTGAACGAAATTTCGTTATGAAACTGTTATATTGTTGCAGATTTAAGTAATAATGGGGGACAAAAGTTTTAATATTTTGGAAGTGAAATTTTTTACTGCATTGAAATATTTTTTTTAATTAAAAGTAATAATTAATTAAATAATATGAATTGAATTTTACATAATTTTTACTAAAACTGATTTAATTGTAAAAAATTTTCTCAGAGAATTATTGCTTCTCCTCAATTTTGAAATAATTTATCTGGCATTTAATAGGTAGTTACTTTCATATCATTAACTAACCATTAGTTTTTTAATGAAATTTTGGACATTTTTTTTTTTACTTTAGCAACCATGAATATAAAGCTTGATTTAAATAAATAAAAGTATTATTAAGACTTGCAACGAGAAAAAGGTAATTTACAAATACAAATATCTCTCTTTTATGATCAAAGTACATCATATTAGTTGAATAGATAAAATATCTTCAAGAGTATAATAGGCTTGATATTTAAAATGTTCACACCATATTTCAGAGGTGTTTCGTTTGTATTATTCTAATATTATTTTGAATAAGACATAAATAATTGTTTATTGTTGGTATTGCTTCAACAATTTTGCAGGTATATGAAAGAAGAAGACTAATTTGGATTTATAACTTAAGCCAAAGTCTAGAAATTTTTATTTTTTAATTAAATAGGGAAAAAGACTTATATATCCTTAACGTTTGAAAGATTGCAATGAAATATGAAAACAAGAAAAGGGTTTCTTATACTATTATTTAAAATAATTATTTAGAGAGTAATTATCAAAAAGTAATTTACCAGAATATATTAGTCATTATATAATAATAATTGGGTTAAAATGGTCTATTAATATGTCTTCTAAATACATAATTTTAAAATATTTATTTTACATGAATGTATAATAACTTTGAGGTATTTATTGTTTATCATAGTTAAGAGGGGTATTTGTCGTTTAAAAAATATTAAGGGAATATGTACCAATTTCCCTATATAAAAATATAGATAGTAAAGAAAGTCAAAATGAAAGCTATTATACCAAGATCATGTAATATTTGATCGAAAAAGACTTAATTTTAAGTAATATATTGAAAATAATAAAAACTAAATTGTTAAACCATTAGTCATCAACTTTATTAGCATAAATTATTAGCAATCAAATCAAATATAAAGGAAGACTTCGGGACGAGAAACTAATTATTAATAAAGGCCAAGATGAGGACTAATTTGGATTTATAACTGAAGCCAAATTGTAGAAATTTTGGTTTCGTAATTAGACAGGGAAAACGACTTATATATCCTCAAAGTTTTAAAGATTGCAATGGAATATGAAAACAAGAAAAGGATTTCTCTAGATTAAGAACAAGTGCAAAGAGCTGATGGAAACTGATGAAAAAAAAAAAATTCTATTTCTTTTTTTCTTTATTGAATGCGCAAAAAAAACTAAGAGAGGAGGAGGGAGGAAATTAAGATAAAAATTATGTAAACAACAATGAGCATAAGAAGCAGTAGAAAAGTCTAGCCTTTGAGATGAAAAAAAAAAAGAGAGCAAGGAAAGATTCATCAGACGTAAGAACACAAGAAGTTTCTTAATAAAAGCACAAACTTTTTGTTAATTGTTATAAATAGATTTTATCGTCTTCTTTTAATAATTTTACATGAAATAATACTAAAATAAAAGCACATTATCCAAATTATTGTATAAAATTAAAAACTAATAAATAATATCGACAACAAGACAATCATATAAAAATTTGTCACATCAACTTGTATAAAATAATTTATAAATCTTAAAAACTGTTATATAATTTTAAATTTAATTTATTTAAAAATTAACTAGAATTTTATAAATCAGCTTCAAGCGGCCCAAATAATTCAACTAAACAAACAAAACTTCACAGAACAAGAAGCCATCAACTTTATTAGTATATATTATTAGCAATTAAATATAAAGAAAAACTTGGGGATAACATTAATAAACAGCAAGACAAGGACTCATTAGACTTGGGTATAACATAAATAAGCAGCAAGACAAGGACTCATTTGGATGTATTACTGAAGTAAAAAATCTACAATTTTCTGTGTCCTAATTACATATTCAAGTGGGGAGGTGTGGAAAACAAAAGGAGATTAGGTGATAGTTATTATCAAAGATTTGGCATTCATCTTCATAATATATATGTTTTAAGTCATCGTGTCATTGAACCATAAGGACAAAACATATATAGAAAGCAACAATTCACCAACTTTCGGCAAACAAATATTAAAAGTCAAATATATATTTATTAAAAAAAAAAAAAAAGACTTGAGTGCTGATAGGTGGGGCTCCTGATTCAAGTCTTTAAATAAAATGTGGTAACTTTAATCATAATTATTTAATAATCACAATTAATAATTTTATATTTTACTTTTAAGTTCATATTTCTTTGTTTTGTAATTTAGTCGGCCAAATTTCTCAGTAATTTTACATTTTTACTTCAATTAATCTTGAATTCACATTTGTTAAGCTAACAATTAAAACCACAATCTTCCAAGTCAAAACAAATTAGAAAAAAAAAAAAAAGCTCGAGAAAGATCAAGACCTTTGAAATTAAATTAAAAACCTGTATTTGATAACAGATATTTATTAGTGAGTAAATTAGAATGAATACAGGAAAGTATAAGAGAAATTAAATCAAAAACCTACATTTTCTTGCAAATATAAAATGTCAAATTACACTATTCTTACACAAATTGAAAGAAAAAGCCACAATAAATATTTTTAAGAAAAAACTTCAAAAATGAATCTTGGTGGCTTCCAAATCGGTATCAACGGGTCTTGTAACTCGTTTTATGAATGGAGTTCTATATTTATAACTTTACAATTTTTTAATTTTTGCAGTAGGCAAAATATAAGAAAATAAAAACAATAATAAATAAGGAATTTTTAAAATAATTGTTATTTTATAAATAAAAACATAAAAAAATAATTATTAAAGAGTATAAAAGTATTCTTTATTTTTTGAATTAAAAAGTTTAATAAATTTTTTAAGGAGTATTAACGAATGAGAAAAAAATAATCATAAGGGATAAAGTAATATGATTGGTGCATTCTTGTTTTTAGACCAAATTTCATTTAAAAATTTGCAAGTCCTCCTGAAGTCTAGCAATAATAGGAAATAAAAGTTTTGCAAGTGAAGTTTCTCACTCTCATTTCAAATTTTTTAAATTAAAAAATAATAATTTTATAAATACTTAATATTTAAATTAATTTACATTGTAAAATTTTTCACAAAGAACTATCACTTAATCATGAATTTAAAATTCAATTTTAATATACAAAAATATAATTAAGATTTTGTGTAGTATTTGAGAAAAGAAGTTAATTGATATATATAAATATATCATATTAGTTCAACTAATAAAATCTTTTAGAAGTACAATAAATTTGACACAATATCTTTATAAATATGATAAATTTAAGATTTAAACCCTTACACCCTGATAGAAAGGTGCTTATTTTGTTTTGTTTTAATATAATTTAAAATGACATAAATGATTGTGTATTTGTGGAAATTATTTAAATAATTTTGTAATTTGTAAGTCTATAGAATCAAACCATGATTATAAATATTACTACTTTCAAAATGATTAATTATATGCCATAAGTTCAAGCCACGTTAAACGTCAAGAATTAAGAAAAATATATCCACCTCAACTCACCTCACTATTAATTAATAATATCGGTGTCACCACTTATGAATGTTGAGATGAACGAAAATGTTCATCTCACCTCGCCTCACTATCTAATTAATGACATCGTATCTAATTAATAATAGATTAATGCCATCTAGATCCTTAAAGTTTGGTTAATTTATGTAATTAATCTTATCAATTTTAAAAATATTCATAAAAATTTAAATTTATTATAAAATAACAATTATACCCCTATTTAATAGTAATTGACTAAAAAAAATTATTTTTAACTCTTATCTAAAAGTAAATATTAAAATATTAATAAGTATTATTTTATGTAAATATTAAAATATTAATAAGTATTATTTTATAACACATTAATAATTAAATATTTATTAATATATTATAACTACAATATAAATTTATTTATTTTATAAATATAATTAGATATGAGAGAATAAATATAATAAATCATAAACAAATATTAATTTATAAATAAAATATATTGCAGTACAATACTTATAATTATATATAATCATAAATATTGTCTATAATATAGTTATATCCATTCAATATTAATTTTATCTTAGAAAATAAATAAAATAAGTCATAAATAAATATTAATCTAATAAATAAAATATATTATAATACAATACTTATAATTATTATATTTTATTTATAATGTATTAATATTTAATTATTAATATGTTATAAAATATTATTTATTTTTTAACATTTATTTTTAGTTATAATAGTTAAGAGTTCAAAATAATTTTTTTAGCCGATTATTATTAAATAAGAGTATAATTGTTATTTTTATAGTAAATTGAGATTTTTATGGGCAATTTTAAAACTAGTAAGATTAATGAGACTACTTATTCAAACTTTAAGGATCTAAATGGCATTAACCCTTAATAATATAAATGGAAAAGCGTATTATTACCCTATTAAATATAATAAGAAAAATTGACATATACAAAATACTTCATACCTAGGAATAAATAAGAATTTGGACAAATAGATATATACTTATTAGTGAAACTTGTCAATAAGAATGAGTACGGTCTATTCCAATTCGAGTTTTTAAAAAATCAGACCAAAACTAACAAACCCGAGTTTTTATTTTTATGACTAAATCGAACTGAATAGAATAAAGAGAATCGAATTGGACTGAATATATAAAAAAATTAAATTAAAATCAAACTGATCGATTCGGTTTTTGGCTCGATTCAATTTTTAAATTAAATTATAATTTTTAAAAAAATTTTATAATATTTTTTGATACAAAAATGATATCATTTTTCTCTAACTCACTAAAATGATGTTATTTTCGTCAAAAAAATTTTAAAAAAATTCGATCTTGTTTAATTTTTTAAACCAAAATCGAAACTAAAGCGAAATTTTAGATTTTTAAATTTAAGAATCGAAACTAGACCAAATTATATAAAGAACCAAACCAAATCTATTGATTCCAATTTAATTCCAATCCAATCCTATCGGTCCAACTTTTTTCGCCCACTCCTACTTCTCAATTTTAATCAAAATAACTATTCTACCCCTTTTAACAATTTTAATCAAAATGATAATTCTACCCCTTATAATTTAAAAGACTTTTAAATCTATTAAACTTTAATTAAAATGATTATTCTACCCTTTATAGTTTAAAAAACCTTTAAAACAACCAAATTGACCTTATTAATAATAATTATTGACATTTACATATAACTAATGTATCATTCATAAAACGAATTTGATCTTTTTAGGATTCCAAAGATATGCATTTACTCAAATTTGAGGGTATCTATTTATCGCTAAACTTCGAGAATATTTGTCTTTTAGGGGAATATCTATCAATTTCCCTGTAATTAATTTGAATTTTTATCAATACTTAATTAACTATCACTCAAATTGATTTTGTGAATTAGTTATATGCACAAATTTTTTTTCATAATTATATAAATATATATTTTATAATTTGATAAATAATATTTAAACAACAACCTTCAACTACTTTTTAATATGAAAAGCATTTTAATACAAACATAAATTGTAAAGAAAGTCAAAATAAAAAATATATATACCAGGAACATGCAATATGTGATCGAAAGAAAACAATTTTAATGCGAATAAAGGAATATACATTTTCTTTAATAAATAAAAAAAGAATAACAAATAATACAAAAATTAATTAAAATAAAGAAAAATTAATAATGCTCTAAGGTGAGAAGGAACAATTCAGAAAATGAAAAAACAAAAACCAGCTCTTGGTAATATTTTAATTCATTACAAAAATTTGAACTCCATAATATAAATGCACAGTAGCAGGCAGCAACAATACTGAGATCATCACTGGTAAGAACATTCAAGGAAAAATCTAGATGATAATTTTTTTTTTTTTTCCTTTCTTTTGGTAGCAAAAGAGATAAGATGGGACACAAAACAAAAAGAAATAATGAGAGAAAGTGAAACTAGGACTTAGGGCCAATGTCTTTGAGGGCACAGATCTGCTCCTCACCCATTGAAGACATGACAGTCACAACCAAATCCTTACCCTCAGCAAAGCCATCCTTAATCTGGGAAAGCAGATTCTCATCAGTTGGGAGCCTCAGATCATCCTTAGTGCTCCCACTTTCTGTCAGCAAACTCACAAATCCATCCTCAGAAATATCAATCAATTGATAGTCAGTACGTGTAACATGGGGAACCTGTAAAATCAAAAGCACATGAAAACTCAACCCAAAATCTGCTATCTGCAGCGACTAAAAACACCAATGAGAAGAATTTTTGTTCATACGTCACAGTTGTGGGAAGAGGGCACAATATCTTCCAGCTTCTTAGCATTGAAGATGTCAATTGCAACAAAGTGGCACTTAGCATGACCATGCTTACCAGTCTTGGAGGTTGAGACCTCCACAACCTATCGTAATGCAAACAATTTACAGTTAAATCTAGTGACTGTAACAATAGACAAACCCACAAACCTCAAAATATATCATTTCAAATTTAATAAAGCAGATACCAAAACAATATCAATGCAAAGTAAAACATTAGCTGCTATCAGATTCAAATCAATTCACCTACACATTCAACATACACTAGTAGCACCAACGATTACTAGTATATTGAACTAAGACCCCGTTTGGTCATGCTAATTAAATTGAGAAATATAAGTATTTATCCCTATATTTGGCTATTTGTGCTATTTATGTTAGAGGTGCTTATCAAAATTAATCGGCGTTAAAAGTGATTTTAAAATAGTACATAATTATATACTCATTAAAATAGTACTTAGAAGTGCTTTATTGGTAAAAGTAAGTATTCTAGTGAATTATTTTAAAAGGTGTTGAAAGAAAAGCGCTAAATCGCATAAATTATTATACATTTTAGCTATCTTCCTCTAGCAATTCCAACAAACCCTAATTATGTAACTCATTAGGATTATCAAGTACTTGGAATTTCACTATCAATTCAACAATCTAAGAAACAGTGCAGAAGATTTCAATTAATTCTCCAAATAACCAACCAAATATCAAAATAACAAAATGAACTTTCACTCAGACCGATAATCTGAAGCCTAAGTGTATGCACAATTTGAATTAGAACAAAAAATTTTCCCGAGAAAATATAAGATTCGAGGAAACAAACACAGATCAGGAGAACAACCCATAAGCAACAACAACAATAATAGTAATAATTAAAAGAACAAAATAGACCTTGCAAGGGCGGCCTTTTATGACGATGTAGCCGTTCTTACGGATGGTGCCAGCTTGCTGCGGGTAAGTCTTGGAGGCTCCGGCATCGGCCTTAGACTCAAACTGGTGCTCCTCGTCCGACATCGTTTCACAACTCAGTGACTCGGCCGATTCAGAGATTTGACAGTGGCGGTCGAACGACAGAGCAAGAAAGTTCTTAATAAATATGCGGCCCTTTTACATGTGCGTGCAGTGTTACTGTTTCTAGGGTTTGTTTTGTTGAATTTCAAGTTTAACTTCTTTTTGCTTAATTACTTATTAATCTTAATAATTAAAAAAATTATCATAAAAATCTTAATTTATTTTAAAATAACGACTATATCTGTGTCAGATTATAAGTAATAGTTATTTAATAAAAATATTAATGAAAAAACTAAATTAAACGAGCACTAGATCTTTAAAATTTTTTAAAAATATATATTTATTAAAGATATATTAAAAAAATAAATCATAATATATTTTTAATACATTACTAATATAATATTTATTAAAAAATGATAAATTTATATATTTTATAAATAATATTTGTCAATATATTATAATTAAAATATAATTTATTTATTTTATAATATATTAATAATTCAATATTAATTATGTATTAAAAAATAAATAAAATATATTATTTATTAAAATACATAAATTTATAATATATTAATAAATATTATATTATTAATTTACTATTTACTTTTTTTTATAAATATATTATATTTTTTTTTTAATTTTAATGATTTAATAATTATTTTTGTTAAATAACTATTATTAGTAGAGACGACAATAGGGTGGAGACAAGCTAGGAACTCCAATCCTTGGCCCTCTCCCTGATTAGACAGTAGACCCTCATCCGTAGTTTGGTCAAACTAGGGATAGGTTGGGCAACGAGGCAGAAGATGTCCCTAGTTTGGGTCAGAGATCTCTACAGGCCCCTAATCTAATATTGACCTTGTTTGACTTCTTAAAAAGAAATAAAGATTTTGCAAACTTTAGATTTCAAAGGTCGATACATAATAATACCTTACCGTTGCATCGCTTATGTTCATCAATTAAAAATTATGTAAATAAAAATAATTAACTAAAACTGTATATTTAATTTATATTTTTAAAACATTATTTTCAAATTAGTGTAACGTAAGACAATTCAAATTTAATAATTATAACTATTATTACTATTATTATTATTATTCAAGGGCGTGGTTTGGTTTATGCCTGCACATTGTAGCAAAAATTTTATCTTTAACAATTATTTAAAAGTAATTTTAAGTTATTATATTGATATAAAATAGTTGTATAATCTAAAACAATTCAAAGTTAATAATTATAACTATTATTATTATTAATTTAACAATAATTTTATCTTTAATAGTCATTAATAATATTTATTATTATTATTTTTTTATAATTATCGGAAGAAAAAATATTTTTTAATATTATAATTTTTAAATTTTATTAAAATAAATATGATCACAAATATATTTTTAAAAATTAATTTTTAAAAATTTCAAAAAAATGTGTTTAACTTTTACATATAATTGTTATTATTTAACAATAATTCATTAAATTAAATTAATTATATATAAATAATATTAACAATCATCTAAGTAATTTAAATTTGTGAAAACCATTTCACTTGTAATAGATACCTAGTGATTGCAAGGAAAAAATGTAGAGGTGGGAGTGACTTATTTAAAATTTACAAAAATATATAAAATGTAATTTTATAATAGTTTAATAATATTAAATTTATTAAATTGATTACATATTCAAGGTATGTAACAAAAATTAACTCTTAGAATTATCAACTTTTTTATTTTATTAAAAAATATATCATCAAATTTTAATTTTTTTATCAAATCTTATAATATAAAACAAAAAATTTATATCTTCTCAAGACTAATAAACTAATTTTTCATACTTCAAATTACCGTTTCATATATCATCAAAATAATATAATAAAAATGGATATTTAATTTTTTCGTAAAATAATTGATAAAAATAAAGTAATTGGAAAGATTAATCAATTTGATTGGACAAATATAAATATTATAGTTTATAACAATTTTATTAAAATAAAATATCAAAATTTGATTTACTTTAATTTTTTATTAACTAATATAAATTGAAAATAATACATGTGATAATAAATTATGACCTAATTTTTAATGTAATTGATTAAAAATTTAAAAAAATATTAAATTAATCTTAGGGTATTTTCTTTGACAAATTAAAAAAATAAAATATGAAAAGAAAAATATAACTTTGATAATTTCTTGTTTTTTAATTTTATAATACTATACTAAAATTAATTAATAAATTAAATGTAAATTGATTATTTTTATTTTATCAAAACTTATTGTTTCAAATCTAATAATTAAAGTTATTCAATTTTTTTAGTCATTGATTATTTCAAAAAAGAATTTATTAAGAAAATTAAAAATTCTAAAATTGATTAAATTGAAAAAACTTTAAAAAGTATGAAGGATTTAATTGATTAAATTAAAAAAATATAAAACTTTTTTGAAGGATTTGTTTTATTAAAATAAAAAGTGAAATTTTTTTAATTATTTATCAGAAAAATGGACTCATATGTAAATAACAAAATAAAATCCAAAATTTCTTTTGGGAGAGTAGGTTGTGGGGGGTTGTGTGTGGGGAATTGGACAGGCCGATGAAAGAAACCATTCTCATCCCTAACTCGATTTTAAAATAGGGATAGGCTCTTATCCCTATCCCTAGCCTAATTTCTATTTTAGTGCAAAAAATCGTTTCCATCTTTAATCCAAATGGCTAGGCCTCTATGAATCCCTGTGTCGTGAGAAAAATTATCATCTCTAATTGATAAGGACATGATAGTTATTTTGATATTTTAATGAATATGTTTTAAATTACTAAAACTAATTATTAGTGTATTAAACCAAATCTCAAGGACTTTTCCCTTTTTCCAATAACTTCAACATCAATTCAATTCTTTGTTGATATTATGCACTCAAATCAGCATTGAGGTCGTCAATTAAATGAAATGGATAATTTTACGTTACCTCCAGCATATTTTGTTAGTATTCAATTGAAACCTACTATTTATAAAAATATTCATCCTACACTCAAATTGTTAAAATAAATGTCAAACGGCTATCCAAATTGTCATTTTAATAGGTCCTGAATCTAATAAATATCTTTTATATTTATTTGAAAATGATTATCAATAAACCCCTTTAATTATATTCTTCTGTCACCGTAAGAGTTTGACCAACTTTAACTAATAAAATAACCAAAAAAAAAATATTAACACATGTAAATGACTTACCTATCCCTAATTTTATATTTTTTATAAATAAATTATAAAAGATAATATTAATTTTTATCAAAAGATTCATAAAAAATTAATATTAAAAACTTTACCCTTTCACCTAAGAAACCAACTTTAAAACCAAAATGAACCATCTTCTATTATCCATATAAAAAACTTATAAGTTTAATACAAATTAATCTTGCTGCCATTATTGTCATTATTTTAAAAAAATGCAGTTATCCATAATTTATTTGTAAGAAAAATTTGCTAGTGTTTAGTTCTAAAGAACTGAATAACGTCTACAATCTTAACTCTTTCAAGCACTGTAGGTTGGCAAACAAGAAAACAATAACAATTCAACTAGGTCCGCTTCATTGCTTCACAAATCAGTCATGAAAAAAGGAGTTATGTAGAATGGCAAAGGCTATAGAAAAATAGGTTGTCAATAACTAGTACATGATAGATAAGGGTAGCAATTTAGATAAATGAATTGTATTTAAGTCGACATAGATACAATTCGTTTAGTATTCTTTAACATGAATACAATTCGTTTATTATTCGTATTAATTTTTTTAATCCAAATACAATTCGTTTATTTAGACATAATTTGTTTAAACGCGACTATTCGTTTATTTGTTTGGACATAATTATTTACTTGTTTATGACATAATTATGCGTTTAAGACAAAACAAGTTTCATTTAAAAAATAAATAAGATTCGTTTAAAACACGATTAAACTGAAACAAAGATAATAAAAATAAACTAATCTACTATTTTTTTTACCATACACCATCCGTTTAAATTTTTAAATAAAAAAATACAAATCTCAATTCTTCTAAATTACAAATAACAATATAAATGATATATTCTATCATATATTAATAACTAACAAATAACAACATAAATTCAATTTCAATTCTCCCAAATAACAAAAATAACATAAACAACAACTAAAAACTAACAACATAAATTCAATTTAATTCTCCCAAATAACAAAAATAACTTAAACAAAAACAATTAATAACTAAACAATATAAATTTAATTCAATTCAATTTTTCTAAATATTTAATTAGAGAATATATTTATATATAATTAGCAAAATAATGTTGTTTGCTAAGAAGTTAAATGTATTATAAATGTTAATTTATGGAGCAAATTAAGAACATAACAGCAGAAGAAGAAAGGTCAAATTCTTAGTTATGTGTTTGGATTAGTTTAATTCACAGCAGTAGTTGTTCTGGAATGAAATCGCTAGCCATTCATGGAGTACTTACTATAAGTTAATGATTAATAACATTAACTGTTAACATTGTAGTTATATTACTGAAGTTGAGACAAATTAACATTGTAGTAAAAATACGTTATTTTGAAGACAAATTACAGAAGATATGCAAATGATCAATCAATACACAAGTTATAGATTACAGAAGATATATAAATGCAATTACAAGAAACCTAGAAAATAGAGAGATTCCTCGTAAGTAGTATGGCAACAATATAGAGGAGCGGCGACAGGGATTACGACAACGAAGGTTTTTGTATGCTAATCGGAGCTTTAGAGTTTAGAGGAGGAGGAGTGAGATTTAGGTTTAGAGTGGCAACTACGAATCGTAAATCCAAATGTGAAATTTTTGTGTGAATATTAAGTTTAACCTAGTTATTATCATTAAGACCCTTAAAATTTTAAAAATAAAATATTTTATCAAACATAATATATATGTGATAATTAAATCTTTATATTAGAGGGATGACAAAAATTTTTGTGTGCCTTGCCCCACTCAGGTTGGGGTTTGGGGGGAACTATTTATCCCCAAATTGAAAACATATCGGGAATGGGGATAATTCTCTTTCCCTGACGCACCTCAGATCCCTACAAAAGTTTTTCAAAAGGGATATTGACATTTTCTCTCCTGAGGTTTGGCCTAATAGGAAAATACTCCCTTCATATTTGAGAAAAGACAGATACTTCTCTGACGTTTGGATAAATAGGCAGATGCACCCCTGAACTTTTATTTCCGTTAGTTGGTCAGTTAGTTTATTATCATTTATATCTCTCATCTTTTATATAATAATACTTTCATATATATTTTATTTTTATTTTAACACTTTACTCCCTATTTCAATATTTTTCACAAATATAGTTTTTTTTTAAATATAACAATTTAGTCCATATTTAATTTTTTTTTTCATAATATACTCAAGAATAAATACATTTTTTAATTTTTATTTTAATAAAAAATTTAAAAACTAAAATATTATTAAAAAAATTTAAACAATGAGTTGGATTAAACTCATATTAAAATATTTTAAACTCATGTTAAAATATTTATATCCTTTTTTTTCTTTTTTCTGTAATAAATTTGATATTTAATTGTTAAAAGAATTTTGAAATATATTTTAACATGTATTTATTGTTTATAAATGAAAATATAAATAAAAATATAAACAATAAATACATGTTATATTATTACAAATAAAAATAATAACAAATTTTCTTCTTTTTCTATTTTTTAGTTAAAATTAAATATTATTGGTAGATAAGAATATAAAATATATTTAATTGCGATTTTATTAACAAATGTATTAAATTTTTTTATACTTTTTTATTTATATTTTCATAATTTTTCTCAAGAAAATATAATAAATTTAATATAATCTTTGAAATAAAAATATTAATATAAGAATAAAATGTTAAAATATATTTTAAAATTTTTTAACAATTAAATATCAAATTTATTGTAGAAAAAAGAAAAAAAGGATATAAATAATTTAACATGAGTTTAAAATATTTTAATATGAGTTTAATTTACTCATTGTTTAAATCTTTTTAATAATATTTTAGTTTTCAAATTTTCTATTGAAATAACAAATTAAAAATATATTTAATCTTGAGTATATTATAAAAAAATATTAAATATAGACTAAATTGTTTATTTAAAAAAATTATATTGTGAAAAATATTGAAATAAAGAGTAAAGTGTTAAATTAAAATAAAATATATATGAAAGTGTTATTATATAAAAGATAAAAGATACAAATGATAATAAATTAATCGGCCAATTAACGGAAATAAAAATTTAGAGGTATTTACCTATTTATCCAAATGTCAGGAGAGTATCTGTCTTTTCTCAAATATTAAGGAATATTTACTTATTAAGCCAAACCTCAGGGAGAAAATGTCAATACCCCTTTTCCAAATGTTTTTGTTAAATTGCAATTATATCTATGTATTTTTTATAACTAATTAAATGAGATTCATTGTTTTCATTTTAATCAATCAAGTCCTTTAAAAAAGTTTATAATTTTGTTATTTAGTCAATTAGGTCCTTTATACAGTATAATTATATTTTTCTAAATTATAAATTCTTAATTATATATATATATAATCCTAAATCTAAAGAAAACCATCATTCATCTCACAATTGTCCTCAAAATATTTTTTTACAAAATTATCAAAAAATAAAATCTTGAAGATATATTTAATATTTTTTTTCCAATTAATTTTATCAATTCTATTTAAAATTATATTATAGTCAATTACCACACTTATTTCTTTTCTATGTATATAAGTTAATAGAAAAATTATAATAAATTATCAATCAAATTTGATATTTTATTCTAATAAAATTATTATTAACTATAATATATAAATTGTCTCAAGTAGGTTGATAATTATTGTTAATTATTTTATTTATAACAATTAATTTATGAGAAAATTAAACATTTATTTTTATTATATTATTTTTTGATAATATGTGAAACAATGATTTTACATGTTAAAAATTAATTATTTTGTAAATATATATGAAGAGAAAACCCTACATCTAAAAGTAAAGAGAGCCACTCCCACTTTTCTAGCTCTTTCTTACAATAACTTGCTATCAGTTATCTATGAAAATAGTTTTTGTCAATTTAAATTACTTGGATGATTATTAATATTAACTACGAAGGTTTTTTGTTTTTATAATTTTACTAACTTTTCGAGTTTTTTTTGTGATATTAGAATTTTTAAAATTTTATATTTTTATATATAATAATTTTATAATATAAAATAATTCAGATTTAATAACTATAATTACTCATATATATTTAAATTACAAACTTATTGTTGAATAATAACAATTATGTGTAAAAATTAAATAAATTTGTTGAAATTTATTTTTGAAAGAAAATAATTATACTTGTAATCAAAATTATATTAGAATTTAAGTTTAAATTAAAATCAAATTATTGTTCCTTCAACTAATTATAAAGAAAATATCAGTAAAAAAATTGTATTTAAATAATTGTTAAAGATAAAATTATTATTATATTATATAATATATTTTTTATATCACTAATAATAATTAAAAATAATAATTTTTTTAATAATATATATATATTTCATTTACATATATTAACAACTAAATAAAGTAGTGTAGTGGTAAAATGGTTATAAATATTGTTCTAGATTTAGGGTTTGATCCACACAAATACGAAATTTTTTTAAGTATAAAGTTAAACCGGGATCAAAATCAGGGTCAAAAGCTTGCGAGAATTCTCGTCCCAAATTGGGATGCCCCCAATCTATCTTCAAATCAATCAAGGGCAAATATTAGAGTCTTTGACCCGCCTCATTGTCAACCTTATTATATTAGGGGTTGTTTATAGGGTTTGACAAAAATCACCAATCGAATCGAATTGAACTGAATCAAGGCGAACCAAACTATTCAATTTGATTTAGTTCTAAAAATAAGTTTAGTTTTATTCAGTTTGACTCAGTTTTAAAAGTAAATTTAGTTTTATTCGATTTGGAACAAGTCGGTTAAGTCAAATTTGGTTCTTAACCAAATTCGAACCAAAATTGTTTATAAAATTTCATTTAATCCCTTAATTTTAACAGAAATTGCAAATAAATAAAAAATTTAAATTTATACATAAATTATAAAATTTAAAAGTTATTTTTTATAATTATTATATATCTCGATGACTCATATAAAAATATTCAAAAAAATTTTGAAACTGAAGCTTGAAATCGAAGTGAAACTAAGGTGCAATCAAGGAACCAAACTTGAAATTGAACTATATTAATATTATATTTTTTAATTTTATTAAAATATATTTATTTAAAACATAATTATTCATTTAATTAATCGTTCATAAATAAATAATCGTGTTTTGCATGACAAACACGAATATGACATGAATAATAACCGTGTTAACACAAATACGATATGATTATTATTCATATCAAAATTTTCAAATATAAATCTATTTAATGATATCGAATTCATATCGTATCCCAAATTACCATTCTAAAGAGCACATCTAAAAAAAATAGCACCTGTAAGGTTAAGTGCAATTAACTGGAGCCTCAACATTGCAAAATCTGGGGTCAAGAAAAGGAATAGATAACTTGTAACAATCCACTGGTGAAAATGAGAGGATTCAATGGTGCTTGATTTTTGTTGTCATTAAAATATTAAAATTTTGTTTTCATTTTTCTTTACTTTTGGTTCATTTATTTTTGTGTTCGAATTTTAAGAGTAAAGAAATCATGGGTTTCTCTGATAAAAAGAAAGAAAAAAGAAAGAAGAAGAAGAAGAAATTGAAGAAGAAAAAAAGAAGAGGAAGAAGAAGAAGAAGAAGAAAGGGAGAGAAAGAGAGAGAAAAAAAAAGAAAAAAGTTTGAGTTTTTCGTTTTTTTTATAAAAAATATAATTTATTTTTTATATTTATTTTTAGATCACTATGGCATTTTAATATAAAATTAAAGATATTTTTTAATTTTTAATTTTAATTTTAAATTATAATAATTATTATATTATTTTTTTCATCATAACACAATAACCAAAAAAAATAACATAAAAGGTCTAACTGACAATTGTTTTTAATTTAAATAGCTATTTGATAGTTATTTAAAAAAAAATTGAATTCTAATTTTCATTCTCCCCTGTTAAATATTTTGGAAAAAATTCCTTTTACTCCCTTAAGTCTGACCTATTACCTATTTTTTCCTTAAAGTTTCGAAAAAACCCCTTTACTCTTTCACCATTACCTCCGTCTACGTTAAAACCTACTTTTTGAAGGATAGAACTGTGCTTCAGCATTTAAAGCTTGTCATTTTATCTTCTCTCCTCTCTTGTCCAATCTCATCTCCTTTCATATTAAGATCATCATTTTGAAATTATTTTCATATTAAATTAATGATGATATTAATATGTTAAGGTTTGTATTATTTCAAATGAATTAGTTTATTAATAAATTATTTAAAACATATATAAATATTAACCAATTTTATTAATATGTCATCTACAACATATCTAAATATATTTTTCTTAAAATATTTATAAATTTTTAATTAATTTATATAAGCATTTAAATTTATTAAAATATTATTATACTACATATATTTATTTCTTTTGACAAATGTTAATTAATTTATATCAATATTTAGATAATAAATTAATTTAAATAAATTTAAATTTTATGACGAGTACTCGAATTGCATTACTAGTCATCATTTCTAGATTACGGCCCTGAACTTTTCTTTCTAATATAATGGTATTTCTTAATTTTTTTATTTTGATTAGAAAAATAATATATAAAGCAGAAATTATTGAGTTAAGAAGAAGCAAGTTTTAATTTATCTCTTTCAATTAAGCTGTGTAATAAGCATAATTAAACTGCAAATGCCCTTTAACTCCAAACAAAAATATTTATTTAATGATTGTACTTTTTATTTCTCAAACTATTATTATTAATGAAATTAATAAAATAATTCATTTTGAAGTAGCACAAACCTTCTTATATTAAGGGTTAATTTGATAAAATTACTGTCTATATTTTTTTTATAATTTTAATAACACAAACCATTTTCTAAATTTGTAATATGAGCCCACATACCTTTTTAGTCTCCATTAAACCCACAAGTCAGAGATAAGGATAAAAAAAAATAAGAAAGAATACCCATTATTTTCTATTTTTTTAACTAATACCCCTTTACCCCTTTATATTTTTTTTAATATCTCATCACTCCTTTAAATTTTAATTTTATCTTTTAATATTTCAAATATTTTTTATTTTACTATTTTATAAATCAATTAAATTGAAGGGTAAAATCAATAAAATAAAAAGAAGGTAATGAAGTATTGATTTAAACCCACAAGTTAGAGATAAGGATAAAAAAAATAAGAAAGAATACCTATTATCTCCTATTTTTTTAGCTAATGTCTCTTTATCCCTTTATATTTTCTTTAATATCTCATCACTCTTTTGAATTTCGATTTTATTTTTTAATATTTTAAATATTTTTGATTTTATTATTTTATAAACTAATTGAATTAAAGAGTAAAATTGAAAAATAAAAAGAATCAAGGGGTAATAGAATATTAAAAAAAAAAAAAAAAAAAAAAACGAAGTATTGATTTAAAAAATAGGAGTAATGAGTATTCTCCCTAAAAATAATTACACTAAAAAAATGGTTTTTAATGACGAGGGAGGTAATGGTGAGGGGGTGAAGGGCTTTTTGAAACCTTTGAAAAAAAATGGGTAATTAGATTCAACTTAAGGGGGTAAATTTTGTTTTTTTTAATTTTTTTGGGTTAAAAATAAAAGTGGGCTGCTTTAAACTAATTAAACTACTATTTTACTATCATACCCAACGAATTTAATGAAAAGATAAATTTATCCAAATACAAATAATTAATCTATTATTTTTTTTTATAGATAATTAATTAAAAAATAATTTTTTTATTTTTTGTTTATTACAAATTCTTTTAAAAACAATATTGTGGGCAGCCTCGATAACCGTACACCATCCATTTCAAGACGACCTTTGTCACTATTGTCACCACTGCTATGTTATGAATCTAGAATTTTTTTTTAATTTTTAATTAAACTAAGATGGAAAATTCAAGAAATTGTCGAAAATCATAAAGGAAATTTCAAAAATATCAAAAAATAATTGTTAATTTTAAAACTATCTAAAAATAATTAAACTATTTTAACCCACCCCCACCCTCCCCCATCAAATGACCCCAGTCTCTCTCATTTGTTCTCCCGCTAAATCCTATTACGACAGCGGTGGGAACGAGTATTTGACAACGGCAATGAGTAATTGAATAAAGCTGGCGGCATCTCAAGGGACCGAATGTCGATCTCTTCAATGTGATATAATAGATTATGTTATCTTCCTTAAAGGAAGTTTATTTTGTTTGCCAATTGCTCATCTCGTTAGTTCTGTTGCATCCCAATTGGATAGAAAAAGGGTCCTTTATTTTTAATCTAGAGGATAAACTCAGTGTTATGTATATTATATGTATACATAAACCCTTGGGAATAACTTCGTGATAACCTTCTATCGGAGTGAATTCTTGTTTTCATCTCCACTCATGTACTATCGTCAACGTCAGTCTATGGTGTCTCTTTCTAGCTAGCTTGCTGCAAAACCCCTGTATATTGCAATCCCATTTCTAGTCCATAAAGCACTAACTGGAAGCCGAAGTGGCTTTTTGAATCCAAAATTTCCTGTTTCATTTCTTCTTTTCTCCATCTTGTTTTCTTGTTTCAATCCCATGATTACTAGTCAACTATGTGAAAGTGAGCCCACTTCTTTGTATGCTAAAGACATCAAATTTCAATGCGTATTCAGCTCTACATGTGAAGTTGTATCTCACAATCTTAAGGAGATTGGTACATATAGCACACTAGAGTTCACAAACGATTCAAATATTCTGGCCGTATAATCCAATTGGGACATTGGTTCAGAACTTCAAGGTTATTTTTTCAAACTTAAGCACTCTATTCTACTTTATTAACTAGAATAGTATTAGACCTTCAAATTATAGCCTAGCTAATGCAGCGTCAAAATAGAAAAAAGAGAGATAGGAGGATGGGAGGAAAAGAAACAATTCTGTTGATTTGAAAACAAATACGAAACTGAACAAATTAAAGCCACATTTTGTTGATTCAACTGAATTCCAAAACAGGCTAAAAGATTACAATACTCAATATAACTCAGCTTGTCTTTTAACATCCCATTAGGAATTATTTATGCTAGCTGAGGATGTAAAAGAACTAAAAATCCCAAGCTAATGGATTAATTTGAAAATTGAAAGAAGGAAAATTTATTCAAAAATTAAATCGCCCAATCCCATCATTTAATTCGATCTCATTTGACTAGGAAATCAAGTGCCAAGTCATCAATGTGATCTGTATCACTATCAAACTTATCAGACTTAGTTTAAGCCCGCATAACATTCTTGGAAGTAGCATCATCTGGTTAGTATAGTTTAACGCAGTGAATAGTCTCGGTTTCAGCATAAAGCTATAAAAAGAAAGGTCATGGCTTGCCCCTTGCCAGGTGGGTGTTCGCTTAAGTGCTAACAATTTAACTCTTCCTTATCAGTCTGCCTTTGCCGTATCACGCAGAAGCTCCCGTCAACGCAATTTATTGGTTTCATACATGAGCAAGACATCTAAAAGGTCTAACATTTCAGAAGTGGGTGCAATACTTTGTTTTCTTCTTTCAATTACAGTGGTTTTTGTATGTTGTTTGGTGCTACAAAAGCAGCAACAACCAATTTCTCTGTCTCCAAAGTGAAGACATAGAAAGAATCCTTTAGTAATATATTCTTATGGAGAGTTAGCTTCAGCCACCAATAACTTTTCAAGGAAAGATTGTTGGGGTAAAGGAGACTGGATGTGTCTACAAAGGTTTCTTAAGCAATTCTTTTTGAACCAATTGTTGTAAAGAGGTCCTATGTATATTGTCACTATGCTAAAGAAGTTTTCGCCATTGAATTAAAGATAATGAGCCTGGTAGAATACAAAATAATATTGTTCCATTGCTTGGTTAGAGCAATGATGGAGGTGAGCTTCTACTTGTCTAGTGATTGCAAAATGGAAGCTTAGACAAACATCTCTTCGCAAATGGAAATCGTCTTTCATAAGAATTGAGATACAACATAGTCTTTGATTTGGACCTAACTTTGCTATATCTTCACGAGCAATCAAGGCCCTGTATATATGCTTCATAGAGATATTAAGTCGGCTAATGTTTTGTTGGATATAAGTTTCAATGTCAAGATTGGAGATTTTGGAGTAGCCAACTTTTTGGATTCGAAGTCGAGCCCTCAAACTACGCAGATAGTACTGACGACTATGGATACATAGCCCCTGAATATTACTATGAAGGTCGAGCAAGTAAAGAGTTAGACATTTACAACTTTGGAATTGTAATTCTCGAAATTGCTAATGGAAAAAGAAAACATAAAGATGAGTCATCCTATCTGAGCTTGGTGCAGTAGGTTAGGGAGCTCTACGGAACAAGAAAGATGAATTTCAACAAGCAAGAAATGGAATGTCTATTGATTGTTAGATTATGGCGTGCTAATCCAGATTATAAGCAGAGATCAATAGCAAGACAAGTTGTTGAGTTTCTTAATAATGAATTACCATTGCCAATTCTTCCAAATGAGATGCCTAGTCCCAACTACACTCCAAAACCGCCATCTACTCAATCTGAGCCCTCTATTACATTTAGCCTTGAGATTGGCAGTTAAAACTGCCCTTCAAATGGTTATGCCCAAATTGCTGATACTTATACAACCCTTCGAATTGTCTTCGTTTGACGCTGCGATTTTCATGATTTCATAAGCATTTGGATATTAGGTTGTTTCACTTTACATGTTCAATGCAACTAATTGCTTTGGTTTTAGCGTTGATGCATATTTTCGGATGCTTTAAGGTTCTGAGATTCATTCAGCCACAGATTCTCTCTTAATTTTGGAGATTGTAATCCACTCTTTCTAACAGTTTGGTTTGGTAAGTGAGCATGATGATATACATTCTTCTTCAAATTTTGGAAATATTTATTCCTTGAATGTTTTATTATCATTAGTTGCCCAATTGACTTACAGAAAACGAGGAAAAGGAAGAAATAACTCTTTAACAGTCATTGCAAAATGGAAGAAAAAAGATGATATTTTAATAACTTACAAAACATACTATTTATATAAACTAACATCTATCTATTTATCTATTTTTTCCTTTTCTCTTTTGGGTTGGTAAAGAGTAAGAAATAAAAATCTTCATTATCCACTATAGGGCGGGAGCTCTTGTTTGGTGTCTTCTATTGACTATACTTGAGTGTAGGTATTCTATTAGATAACTTTGTAAGATATTTGAGGTCTTATTCTAACGTTAAATTGTATTGCTTATGATACTTTATATGCTAATTTTCAGGAACTGGAAACAAGAAACTTCCCATTTTGATAAACATGCAAAACTGTGCTTATCAACGATGGATTATTAAATGTACTGTACATGATTTTAATTTTGCATTTGGTAGTACACGTACGTTATTATGATTTTAATAGTTAAATGCAAATTTTTGGGATTATATTTAAATTAGCGTCATATTAAAATTATTGCAACCTAGATGTCTACTGCTTTCATTATTGTGATTTTTTAATTCTTTATTAGTAATTATGCTGTTGCTATTGTATAATCTTCACTGTAGCTTGTAGTGACTTCAGGGAGTTTCATATATAATTGGAAACTTGGTTTCTTTCAGAGCAAGAGCAGTAACGTCTAAACACGACTTCTTTGGATTTCATCAAAACCAGCATCATCAATTGATGACATGGGAGACAAAAGCAGGAAAGGATTAATGGCTACGAGCCTGAAGTCGGGACGTTGCTTTACTTAGTTTAGTTGATTATTTTCTGGGTTTTGTATGTATAATTTTAATAATGATTAGTGCAGGACTGAAAGTTTTTGTTGTTAATTGCTCTGTATGAGATTGTGTGGAAGGTAAGGAAGTTAAAATTCAGAGTATAATGGATGATCCCAAGAGACTTCTGGTCATGACTATTGAAGAACTCAGAACTACATTGAGGTAAGCATAAACATGTTGGCATTTGATATACTTGTTTTTACCTCATAATTAAACACGAACATATGTAGATGTGCCTTAGTGCATTATTCACATATCACAATCAAAACGACCATATGCTTCATTCACATTTTAGGTCCCTTTTTGGTTGGCATAAGATATTGAAAAAGACTGCTCCATACTGGAAGCCTTGCGGAGAATTCATACATCCAAACAACTTCAAATGGTGGAGTGATTGCCTTTTATAACAGTTTGCCTTTCAGTCCAAACATTTTTTCAATTCCTTTTGGATTGTTCTCTTTTCTAAATGTTTTTTTTTTTTCAAAGATATAATCAGTTGATCGATGGTTTTTAACAACAGAAGAGTTCCTTATGCTATTGCTATTTCATATCGAATTATCAGGTCGATTGCTTTATGAAAAATGCTTGAGAGATTTCCTGAGGCATCTGTATTCAAGCTAATATCTGCTGGCTTGTTCTTTGCACTGTTAGGATACAGTTGTATAATATGGGATTTATTAAGGAAGCTAAATTAATTCCTTCCTCCTTTTACTTTGGCACAAAGATTTTTGAAAAAAAATTGCAGGGTTCTTAGGTTTTCTTATCCATGTTATGATTATCTTTGGCACTACTACAATATATTTTATGAAATAAATGATTCCTTTTTTTATATATAGGTATAATAAATACCTCTCTAATATCTCAGAGCATAAACAATGGAATATTTTAAGCTTATTTTTTTTTATGACAAAAACTTTTTTTTAAATTTTGGGATATCATTAGTTGGTACTAAAGAAAAATTTTTGATAATTAAAAAAGTTTTTTTTTTTTCATAGCAAGAGGTAAAAGATTTAGAATTTTGGCTAGTAGAACATTTTTAATTTTTTTAAAAAATAAAATTATCTAAAATATCTTTAGTTTATTTTAAAAATGTTATATTTTTTTAAATAGTACATTAAAAATTTATCTATTAAAATAATTATTTAATTTTTTTCAAAACTTATTTGTGATAATAAAATAATTAATAAATTTTTATTAAAAACTTTATTTATAAAATTCTATGATCAAAGGTCTACTCAAAAAAGTTTTATTTAAAACTTTATATCAAGTAAACTATTAATTAGTCTAATTCTCATCTTGTTAATTACTTCTTTAGTAATATATATTAACAATTCAAACCCCACATTCAAACACATGCACTTGAATCCATTAAAAATTTACATTTGATGTGTAGGTATATTCGATAAACTAAGTTTTCTTGCATGTAACTAATTAAATTACCCTCGTAGTAGTGTCGTCAACTGCTTTCATGAGGGCTTCTTCAAAGTTGAGGGATCAACAAGAGATTGCTAGTTTACTCAAGGAGGCCATAAGGATAGTCTACAGGTCCAGATGATCTTCATCACTGTTGATATCTTCATGGTTGAAATCATGCCCTTATAGAATAAATCTTCATCAGGTTCATGGTATTCAACATATTATTCCTCATGAGATAAAGTCAATTTTCCAGTTCTTGCAAAAGCAATGACTCATAAAAACTCATAGTGTTATGTAAAATTAAGTAATCAAGCAAATATAAAATATAAGAAATCATAAATAACAGCAAATTTATGTGGAAAACTTTTAAAAATTTCAAAGAAAAAACCATGGGAGAGAGGGAGGCGGAATTCACTAGATGAAGAAAGAGAGAACAGTACAATGTTTGCCTTAAATGCCTAAATATGTATTTCGGGTTTTAGGTCTTATTTGGGCTATACTCGGGTCGAGTCAAGCCCGTGCAGAAATCAAACCCATATAATATATATATATACACACATATACAATACCATAAATAGGTGGGGGCGTTGCCCCCAACTCTCAACAAGGGGCGTTTCTCCTCCTTGCATCCTGATGAGCTCGACCTCGATTACGTCAGTATATCCTAATATATTGTATCAGTTTCTAAATATGAGTAACAAATTCTACAAATCTCTATCTTGGCACATATTTACCTGAACCTCTTCCTTATGTCCTTGAATGCTCAACAAATGCTGCAAATACAAATCAAGTCCAAGCAACGCTTGAACTTGACTATAGGAATTACTTTGGTCAACATGTCCGCTGGATTCTCGTGTATAGAAATCTTCTGTACTATAATAGAACCCTCTGAAACCATAATGTATAATTGTATGTTGTTGTGACAACCTAAGATTACTCATAAGACTTCTCAGCCATAAAACTTCCTTTACTGCTTCTGCAATAGTCATGTATTCAACCTCTGTAGTCGACAATGTCATTGTAACTTACAATGTTGCCTTCCAACTAATGGCACACCCAAATAAGGTAGAAACATAACCCGTCAATGATCTTTTTTGTCTAGATCTCTTCCATAATTATAATCAATATAACTTGTTAACTCTGTCACATTTAATGTTGCTTTATTAGCTACCAGTCCTACATGACTAGTGCCCTTTAAATACCACAATATCCACTTCACATTATTCTAGTATTCTTTTTTAGGAGAAGTTATGAAACTACTCATTACACTCATAGCATGAGCCAAATCAAGTCTAATACAAATCATAGCATACATGAGACTTTCAATTGTATTGGAATAACGAATATGCTTCATATACTCTAATTCCTCTTGTGTTGTGGGTGACAAATTTGCAAATAATTTGAAGTAGGTTGCTAATGATGTACTCACAGGCTTGTAGTTACTCATGTTAAACCTGTCAAGAACTTTCTTAATGTGACCCTTTTGTGATAAGAATAAAGTCCTTGATCCCCTGTCCTTGTGAATCTCCATACCCAAAATCTTCTTTATTATACCAAATTCTTTCATCTTAAACTCATTACGCAACTATTTTTTCAATGAATCAATATCTAACGTATTTTTCGCAGCTATCAATATGTCCTCAACATATAATAACAAATAAATGTAGCTATCATTATAGAGTCTTTTTATGGTACAAACAACTATCATAAACACTTCTAGTGTATCCATAATTAAATATAAAATTAACAAATTTTTATACTACTGTTTAGGAGACTACTTCAAACCATATTAGAATTTTTTAAGAAGACAAACCTGGTCTTGTTTATTTGAAGAAATAAAACTCTTTGACTGACTCATGTAAATCTACTCCTCCAATGTGCCATCCAAAAATGTTGTTTTGACATTTAACTGCTCAAAATAAAAATCATAATAACAATCAAAGTTAGCAGCACTCTGATAGAACTATGTTTCATAATTGGAGAAAATACCTTATTGAAGTCAATTTCCTTTTTCTGTGTATAACGTTTTGCTACGAGACATGGTTCATATCTAGGAACGTCAGCCTCTAACATCCCTTCCTTTTTTTTGTAGACCTATTTATATCCTATAACTCATTGTCCTTTAGGCAATGTCACTAACTCTCATATCTAATTCTTGTATAAAGACTCTATCTCCTCCGTCATAACACCCATCCACTGTTCTGGTTTTGAACAAGATATTGTTTACTTAAAAGTAGTAGGCTCATATGTCGTCATTGTCTCAGCCATATATAACATATATGAAACCATAACAGTCAAGTGGTCGAATCTGTCGCCTTGGCCTTCTAATGGCAATGCTATCTTGCTATTCTTGTGTATCTTCATATTGTTGACTATTTGTATCAACACTCTACATATCATTTATCCTCTGCTATGTGGGCTATTGTGTTGTTGGAGTTTCTACCTCAAGCTCTACCTACTCGCTGACACCATGGTCTTTTATAATTGTTAACTCATCCTTTTAATGGTCAAATGTAGCAAACTCATTAAATGTAACATCCTTACTAATCACAAAACTTAAAAACTTTAAATCTGAGCACCATAATTTGTTTTCTTTCATTCTAGATGCATATCCTAGAAATATGCATTTCTTTGCCTTTGGTTCAAATTTATCATTATTAACACAAATATATACTGGGTAACCAAATACTCTCAAGTGAGTATAATCAGTAAGTGTAATTGATCATAGCTCGAAAGGAATCTTCCAATCAATAGTTGTAGATGGAGAGCTATTTACCAAATAACATACAATGTTAACTGTTTTAGCCCCAAATACCTTTTGACAAACCGGAATGAGAAAGCATACAATGAGCTTTCTCCAACAGTGTTCTGTTCATATGTTCTGCAACTTTATTTTGTTGTGGTGTCTCACTATTTTTTCCTTGCTGTAAAACTCATGAAATTCAGAATTGCAATATTCCAAACAATTATCAGTCCTATGATACTTGAATTGTCTACTTGTCTACTTCTCAATCATCATCTTCCATTACTTGAATGTTTGAAATGTTTTATCTTTGGTCTTTAGAAAATAGACCCAAACCATCCTGAAGTAATCATTAATAATGATCATAAAGTATTTAATACCACCTTTTGAAGCAACTTTGCATGGATCCCATAAATCTAAATGTACATAATCTAATGTGTCCTTAATTTTGTGACTGCCTTATTAAACTTCACTTTAATTTGCTTCCCGAAAGCACAATGTTCACAACATTTAAGATTACCTAATTTTTCTTTGCCAAGTAGATCTCATTTACTCAATTTTGACGGACTTCTTTTACTCATGTGCGCAAGTCTCATATGCCATAATTAAGTACTATTCACATTATTACTCTCGATAGTTACTGAAATTGCACCTTGAACAATAGTTTCATGAAGAATGTATAAACCACCACATACACTACGTATCATGTACCATTGAGCCTTTTGAAATCTTCAAAACTCCATTGTCTCTATGAAATTTAAATCCCTTCAAATTCAAGGTATTAAGGGAAATTAAGTTCTTTTTCAATCCTAAAATATGCCAACACTCCAATGTTCTGACTACATTATCGAACATTTTAATCTACACCGCTTCAATTCCAACTATCATAAGGACACGATCATTACCAAGATATACTTTGTCACTCATTTGTAAGTAAGTGACAAATCAATCTCTATGAAAACACATGTGAAATGAGACACTTGAATTCATAATCCATTAGTCCTTCTAGTGTCTAACAGAAACAAATAATACTTCACCAACACTATCTGACCCACCATCCTCTAAAGTTCTAGTGATTACATTATCAGAATTCTCAACTTGCTTTCTTTTAGCATTTTTATGAGGATAATCCCTTTTGAAATGACAGTGCTCACCACATCTAAAACAGTGTACCTTTTTCATCTTAAACTTTGATCTAGCCTTATTCTTTTTCTTTTCAAAATTATCCCTAAATTATGTTCTACCCTTTGACACCAAACCTTTGCCTTCGACATTTTCACTAGTAGAAAATTACTTCTTTAGCTCTTTAAACTTCAATGCACTTGACACATCTATCATGTTAATTGACTATTTTCCATATAGTAAGGTTTTGACAAATGAATCGTATGATGGCGACAATGAACACAACACAATCATGGCTTAATCCTCATCTAAAATTGCAATGTCTATATTCTTCATATCTATGATTACAAAGTTAAATTCATCCAAGTATAACTTCACAAATGTTCCCTCTTTCATGATCAAAGTATAAAGTCTCTTTTTTGAACACAATCGATTAGTTAAAGACTTATTAGTATAAAGTTTTTCTAATCTCTTCTATGCTCGTAAAGATTTCTCTTTATCTGCAGTTTCCTGCAGCACATCCTCAGCTACTGACATTTGGATTGCACTTAGAGCATACTCTTCTAAATCGACCTTCTTCTCCTCTCTCATATCTATTGGATACTTATCTTTTATTACTTTCCATACTCCTTAAAATCTCATATACGCCTGAAACTAAATCTTTCACAAACTGAAGTTGATTTTACCAACAAACTTCTCTAGATTATGCTTGATGGAAGAATCCGTGATAAGAACATAGTTTACAAACAAATCCTGTTCTGATAACAATTTGTTATGCAAAATTAAGTAATCAAGCAAATAAAGAATATAAGAAATTAGAATTAACATCATATTTAAGTGGAAAATCTCTAAAAATTTCAGAGAAAAAACCATGGGAGAAAGAGGGGTAGATTTTACTAGATGAAGAAGAGAGAACGGTACAATATTTGCCCTAAATGCTCAAATATACATTTCGGGTTTTAGATCAGATTTGGGCTACACTTGAATTAGGTTAGACCCATATAGAAATCAAACCCATACAACATATATATATATATATCCACACACACACACATATACACATATACAATATCATAAAAAAGTAGGGGCGTTGCCCTCTAGTCCCCAGCAAGGGGTGTTTCACCCTCTTACACCTCCTATGAGCTCGACCCCACATTACATTAGTGTACCCCAATATACTGTATCAGTTTTCAAATATGAGTCATAAATTCTACACATAATTATTGGATAAAGAGAGAGAGAGAAGGAAAGCAATTGAGAACAAAAAGCAAAAGCAAGTGGTTAAATGACTCAAAAGCAAGTTAATTTTTCCTTTTCTTCGTCTTGAAGAAACCAAAGCATGTCTAAAAAGAAGGAAATAGCAATACACAAAATGTAATATTAGTTGTAATTAGTTGAAATTTTATTGTACAAAAAAACTTTGAGCTAAATATTAAATATAAATGCACTTTTATATATTAAATATTTATCAGTCAAATTTTAAAAAATTGACAGTAAAAAATAGTATTATTGATTCTTGCATTTTTCTATTTTCTTGAAATTTAAAAAAAAAAAAAGTAAAATGGATTCTTTTTCTCTCTTTTTCTTTTACTCTTTTTGTCTCTTTTTCTCTATCCCCCTCTCTTTATAAATTTTTTTTTTATTTTCTCTTTTGGTTAGTCCTTGAAAATAGGAAATGAACTTGAAAAAATAAAAAAGAGAAACAATTAAAATAATAAAAATGTGACACTGTTATTTTTCTTTCTTTTAATTATATACTTATCATATTATATAAATGAGATAATGCTTGCAGATTTTATTATATTGCACAAATTTGTGTACATAGGTGTTACAAATCTCAAGAGAAAGAAAATCATTATTCTTGATTCTTAAAATAAATGTATTACATATAAAAATAAAATGTAAATAAAATTTCATTTAATTTTTTTTATAATTAAATATCAAATTATTACTAAAAAGGTGAAAAAAGAGGATAGAATAGTTGCACATATGTTTTTGGTCCAATTCATAACAGAAATTTTTTATGATAGTATTTTCTTATCTAAGTGTTATTCTGAATAGTACTATATACTTTTAGAATATTAAAAATATAATTAAATATTTTCAAAGTATGAAAAATATAAAATAAATATATTAAATTATAAATGATTTAATATTAAATAATTATTCAAATAGTTAATCGTATTATAAACCGATTCACATGTCAAAATCTCAAAATCCAAATCTAACCTAATTGTTAATCATATCACATTATTATGCCTTATTTATTGATAGTGCCATGTTAAATATACCAGAACCTGTAAACTTTATGTTTTGTTTGCATCGAATTGACGAGTGTAAAAAATTTTCACTCTTAAATAATAGGGATTAAATCGTTATAATGTATAATATTATATCTAACTTTATTACTTTATTAAATTTAAAGATAAAAATAATAATAACTAAAAGTGAATTGATGAAATCAAAGTCGAAAGGTTGTCTATTTACTTCTTCTATTTCTTCAATTTTGAGAGGGTATATGTCAAAAAACTCCAGCTAGTGATGGCAAATGAGCCGTGTCAGGTTGGCACAGCTCACAAAAGATGAGCCCTCGTGGGCTCTTGTGCTAAGCCGGCCAAACACACACAGTAATTTAGAAAAACCCAACACAGCTCACAACTTATTTACTATAAGGGCTATGCCAGTCCATTTATTTTAAATGTAGCCAACATGTCCCATAAAGCTTACGTGGGCCATGTGGGCTGTGCTTAGCCTTGCGAGCTGACCCATGAGCCCATATACAATATCACTATAAAAATAATTATTATTCATAACCTTTTTATTTTTTTAATATTTTAAAATTTAGAAATGAATTTGAATCATTTGAAATTTATTGAAAATTGAATAATGATTATTAAATTAAAAATAACAATAATTAAAAAATCAAATCCAATTTGCAATAATAATATATTTAAGAAATTACAAATTGTCTACATTTGTTTATTAATTAAAATGAAATGTTGAATGACAATATTCATGATATTGAATTTGAATAGTCACAATTATTTTAAAATATAACGACTAATTATATTTGATTATAATACAATAATGCGTTCTTTGTTTTTGTTTATTTATTAAATCAAATTTTTGAATGACAATATTTATAACAATCAATAATTAAAATTTATTTTTAAATGTAATGGCTAAATAAATTTTGATCATAAATTAATATTGTGTTCTTTATATTCGTATATGTTCAATTATTCATGTACAATATAAAATACATGGTGATCGATTATATCTAAGTATAATCAATATAACATAAATATATTAATAAACGTAATTAATCAATAAAATTATAAATATTTGGTATAAATCTATAGTAGAATATGATGACAATTAGATTATAATAACAAATTAATAACTTAATCAATTGTTATACTTATACATATTACACAAACAAGCACACATTGAAAATACATACTATGTCATAGTGATCATGTAATAATCTATTATACTTGTATTTTGTCAGTGTACTTAAAGAAGTAATCTCTTAAAATATATTCAAAGAATTTAAGTTTATAACACAACAGGATAACAAATTATATTTTAACTTTACTTCAATCACATGTTCTTAATTTAAAATTATAAATGTTCATACACATATAATTAAAAATATATGATATAGTGACTAAATAATAGTTAATTACAATTAAATTAACACAAGAACTTTAACAATTTTAGATACATAAACTGTATGTTAAAATACATAAAAATTAATTTCTTATTAATTTTATTTATTGAAAATTTTATTTTTTTAAGTTTTACTAAATTTAAAATTTAGACATTTAAATTTTATGAATATAATGATTTCATTTTATTTTCAAATTTGGAATGATTTCATTTTATATAATCATAATGTTCAACGCAAAATTAGTAACTAAAATCATTTCAATTTTCAACACACAATATAAAATCTACAAACATAATCATAATCATAATGTTCCAAACATGATGATGAAAAAACATTATAAAGAAATAAAGGATAGCTTTTGTATTTTTTAAAATGTTATAACTTATAAACTTATAACAGTTATAAAAATTAAATATAAAAAAACTAAAAAAAAAAAACCTTATTGCTCAATTGCTTTTCAGACTTCAGTCTTTTTCTCACTTCCATTGAACTATTCAGAAACAAAAACTAAAAACTCTCCCTGTCTCCCATTACTAGTCACCCATTACATAGAGCCCACAGCCACACTCTTTGGCGGTTGCCCATCGCACACAGCTACACTCCCTAGCCATTGCCCATCACACATAGCCTTTACAACATCATCATTGCCAGCGAACCACTGTCCATGCCTCCACAGACCACTGTAGTGCGACTAGATCCAGCTAGATTTGACTAATTTTGCCTCCATCTTCGCACTGGTTTTATTCTATTATTTAAATTTCTTAGTTACTAATTTTGTGTTGAGTTAATTTACAATTCCTGAATTATATTAATTTGCGTTCTGGATTAATTAACTGTTCTTGAAACATCACTGCTATTGCTTGCTGAATTTGTTGAACTGAGTTAATTTTGTTGTTGCTTACTAGATTAATTTTGTTGTGTGACTAGGTTAATTTGTGTATTGTATACCCTCTGTATTGGATTAGTATACTTTGGTTATACCTTAAACCAGTGTTGATTTTGCCTCCATCTTTGCACTGGTTTGATTCTGTTATTCAAATTCCTTAGTTACTAATTTTGTGTTGGATTGATTTGCGAATCCTAAATCATATTAATTTGTGTATTGGATTAATTGACCATTCTTGAAATATCACTGTTGTTGCTTATTGGATTTGTTGAACTAGGTTAATTCTGCTGTTGCTTACTGGATTTGTTGAACTGGGTTTATACTGCTATTGCTTACTGGATTAATTTTGTCGTGCGACTAGATTAATTTGTGTATTGCATAACCTCTGTATTGGATTAGTTCTTAAAAATGTCAAAGTGCTAAGTCTTCTTTTACACCATCAAGTTCAAAAAGAACTGAAACATCTGTTGTTTTGGAGTATTTTACAATAAAGTCTCGACCTAATAGTATAACTGGACAAAGTGAAAAGAAAGCTATTTGTAATTTCCGTTAAAAACCCCTAAGCGCTTCAAGTGCTAATGGAACTAGACATTTAATACATCATATTGAAGCACACCGTAAAAGACATACTCCTCCTAATGATCATACCCAATCCCAAATTGCATCAAATATTTCTGGAGACAATTTGAGTTGTTTTAGGTATTCACAACAAAATATGAGAGAAGGGACGGCTAAATGGATTGCACCTAGTAAACATTCTTTCACTCAGGCTGAAGATAGAAGATTGGAAAATTTATAAAACGTGTGTTCAACCTTCCTTTAAATTAGTTCCTAGAAATACATGTAAATATGATTGTATGAAAATATTTCAACATATGAAACAAAATTTAATTGCAAACTTTTGTACATTCAAAGGTGTTTTTTCTATTACTTCTAATTGTTAGACTGGATATAATCGTTTAGGTTATAGTTGTGTTACTGCACATTATATTGATGATAGTTGGATGGTACAAAAAGGAATTATTTCATTTCGTGAATTAGAATATCCTTATAATGCTTTTGCAAGTTTCAATGCTATTATGAATGTTTTTAGAGAATATCAAATACAAGATAAAATTTTTAGTATTACTTTTGATAACGCATCTTCTAATACTATTGCTATTAATATGTTCACTAATAATATAACACCTGCACGTGGTCTTGAAATACAATTTTTTATTTAAGATATGTATATCATAATGTTAATATAATAGTACAAGATGATTTAGGTTTAATTAACGCTCATATAGAAAAACTTAGAGATGCATTACAATATATAGCATCACATGGTTCTAGAAGACAAGATTTTAAAGTTATCATGTTACAATATGGTTTACAACCTAAGAGATTTATGCTTGATGTGAAAATTTGTTGGAATTCTACTTATTTAATGTTAAAATCTTGTGTTAATTATAGTGATGCAATAACTACTTTTTATAATAAAAAATTGGGCAATGTGGTTTTATCTTCTAATTATTGGAATATTGCATTTACTTTTATAAATTTTTTAAAAATGTTTTATGATGTTACATTATCATGTTTGCGTGTTTATTTTTCTACTTCACATTGTGTTTTAATATACATGATATATACATGATATTAGTTATACTTTTGCCTGTTATAGAGATGTTGAAGAATTTAAAAATGTTTGTCCTATTATGAAAACTAAATTTAAGAAGTATTGGAAGGATATTCCAAAAATTTTTATATAAACAGAAATAATGGATCCTAGAATTAATTTAAAAGGTGCAATTACATTAATAAATGAAACTGCCAAAAATTTGAAAATTACATGTGATGTGGATGTTTCAAATATTGAAAAGACTTTGCGTGATATTTATATTTAGTATCAAAGTTTGGGAGGAATAAGTGTATCGATTTATAATTGTTGTGATGAACTAATTGCTAATACTCTTTCATGGAAAGTTTTAAATATTTATACTTCTTCTTCTATCGTTGGTTCTAGTGAAATAGAAAAATATATTTCTACTGATTATAATAAATTATTAAGTATTGAAGAAAAAGAAATTTCAATATTTTACAATGGTAGAAAATAAATGAAAGGATTTTTCCTGTATTGTCTATTATGACTTATGATCTACTAACTCCTCCTGTGTCTACTGTAGTATCAGAATTTACTTTTAGTACAAGAAATACAATATTGGATGAACGAAGATCAAGATTATCTAAAGATTCTTTAAATTGTTTGGTTTGCTTGAAACATTGGGAGGATGCAGAAAATAGAATTCAAAACTCTACCAATTTGGTAGAAGTAGAAGAAATAGAAATAGGAAATGATTCTTTAGATATTTTTGTTGGTGAGAATTAATTAGATTTGATATGTAAATTAATTAAGTCTGTAATTTGTAATTTTTTATATAAAATAAATAAATTGGATAAATTACAAATGATAGATAGTGCAATATGTGACAACCTAGTTGGGATTTATTGTATCTATAGTGATGCAATTTTGTCCAATTAATGTTATTATTTTGTAAATTAAAATTTCATGATTTTTAGAAATTTTATATTCTTGACTTAAAATTTAAAGTTTAACATTAAAAAAAAATGAAATGAAAGATTAATTTTCATCATTTTATGTAAATTGCAATTAATGTAAATTAATCAAAAATTAAAAATTAATAACATATTATCCTAATAAAAAATTAATAAATGGGCCAAATGGGATATAATAGTAAAAATTTAATGTATGGCCCAGCATAACACGGCTCGTAAACAGTAAATGGTCGGCCTAGCACTGCATGGTTACTGTTTACGACACGTCATGGCCCATGGGCTATGGCGACTTAGCTGGACATGGCCCACTGATGGGTCATGCCGTGTCGGGTTATGAATATTAACCCTTCCATGTCATGCTGTGCCGATATTATTCACGAGATAGGCCGTGTTGTGCTCAGGCCAACCTGTCCGTTTTGCCATCTCTAACTCCAGCGATATCTATCTTTTTGCCAAATTTAGGGATATATGTCAATTTTTCATTATTCTACAATGAAGAAAAAAATGACACACTAATTTTTAACTAGTATTATTCACATTTTTATTCATATTTAATGTCTAGTATTTTAATTTCACAATTTTGATAACCTCAAAGTTAAAGCACCTTTGTTCCAAAATTAGTAAAAAACCTATTAGACTATCGATTTGGCCTAATAGATCAACTTAAACGCATCTTGACCTGCATGGTTGACTTGATCACGAGTAAACGTATATATAAAATGGATTAAATTATACCTATCATAAAATCATCAAGCAGCTTTAGTCACTGCAATAATGTTTTTTTTTTTTTAAAATACAACAAGAAATCAATCAAACTTCTTTCAAACTCGTGAGAAAAATTCGAAACTCAATAAATTTCACCAAATAAACGAGCTAGCTCCAACAAGTCATTGTCATATATATATATAATCTCTACAATTGATGTGTGGGTATCAATCAATTTGGCAAAGACATGAATTTATATACAAAAATACAAAAACAACAGAGCAAATGGAAAGCAAATCTTTTTTTTTTTTTCCATTTACAATATATAAGACAATGAATTTGTGTCTAAAGGAATTCCTAAGGTCAGTGTTTTGAGCTGGAACTTCCAATATCATAATGAACTGACTTCTCCTTCTGCTTCTCTGAAAACTTAGAGCACAATAAACCAAAGGAAAAGAGGATAGACAACGCACAAACCTTATTTGGATTATTGACATGTAGACTAGCAAGAACGAAACCAACTGTCGTAACAACACATTGATAGAGAGCGGTTACAAATCCAATGATATCCTTGAAGTTTCCGAAAAGCTTGTGAGGTTGCAATGGGTAATATAACCATGGGAATGTACTTCTCCATTTCCATGCAAATTTTTCCTTTCGTACTTTGGAAACGAGCTCTGCAATGCACACAAGCAAGGCTGCAAATGACATTAACATACTCAGGAGTGCATACAGAGGTTTATGTACAGAAGAAAGTTGATCAAAACCAGCCGAGAGAAGTTCCAGGACAAAGTTGGTGATTGCAAAGATCTTCTCTAATTCAACCTGTTTACAAAAGGGATATAATTATTATATTGGATCTTAGAAACTAGAATATATAGTATCTTGCAAACAAAGATAATTTAGCTTGATAACGATGTCTAATTCTTATCCCTTTTTTTTTTTTTTTTCCAATTCTAGGATTTACCTTCCGGGAACTCCTAGTATTTCTTCTTCCATGCAGCATGGGATCTCCAATGCTATTATCTTCTCCAATATTTATGTGGTGGGAGTCTCCAGTTTCTAATGATTCAACTATGGGTTTCGTTTCATCATCCTCCCGAGAAATATGAGAGAAATAAATATCTTCTGATGAAATAATGCCATGTTCTACAACAATTGTGTTATCAAATCTCAGTGAGCCTTGCATGAAACACATATATATAATAGCAAGTTAAAAATATTAGGGAGCATCCCTTGTGACAAGGACCTTGTCTTAAATGCCAAGCTGCATTAAATTTAGTCCTAGGCAAAAATATTGATTAAGATGGGAAAGTTCATGAATTTTAAAACAACCTTGAATCCATGATTTACAACTACATGATTGTAAGCTTTTTCACACTATTAAAAGATGGCCATTACTGGTATTACATTAATATCAACAGTGATATGTTTTACTAACACCAATTTAAAGTATTTAGATTGTCCAAATTAATAAATATTGGCATTCAATTTTGTATCATTGGAAAAATATCTAAGAGTTAATGATCTTTAGAGTGTGAATATATTATTAAGACTTTTTGCATTAGTACATTATAGAGATATCTATATCAAGAAAATACTAACATTAAATTAGTACTAATATGTTATTAAAACTTTTGTATCAAAATATTAATAATACTCGATAGTTTTACAATGTTCTGAAATTTTTTAAATTAATGTTGAAATTTTGTATCAATGAATTCTTTGAATAAAAAATTTGGAAGTAATTTATATGGTTAATACTTACTTTTAAATAGCAAAATAATAATTAAAATGAACCTTTTAGTTAAACTTAAAATTTAACTTACAAATCAAAGCTCAATTCAATATAATTCAGCATATATATGCAAGTTCTAGCTAGTACAAGTTCTAGTTCAATCAGACACTACATATAAACCTAAATTTTGTCTCGATAACAAGTTCAAGATCAAATTCCCCTTTTTCCAAGCTAACCATTCCTCCCAAGCAAACCAAATCATTGCAACAAGCATTCGACCAAACTGACTATAGCATTCAAACCCAAGCCACTAACTGAGCAGTAGTAAGAAGAACAGCGTGCGCATGAATTATCATTGTCGCAGACACCAACTGAGCAGCTGGCGACAATTTCAACACAACACGGCCAGCACCAACAACAGCAGGATAAGCTGCAGCATCAGCAGTAGCCAGCACTAGCAGCATAAAGATAGACTAGCAGCAAGAGCAGCAGGACAATGTGGCAGTAGATTCATACTTACAGGAACATTATGCAACAACTCTTTTTGAATAGGAAGAGGTAAATGCCTCTATGAAAAGGTCATGATGAAATGTTTTATGTACAAGACCAAAGAAGATGCAGGCTATTCACAAGAAGTTCTCAAGAATAATGCATAATACACATAACTAACTAGGTTTTTGTGGCATCATCACATCTCATCAAACATCGTCCACATCAATCCAGTCATTGGATTCCTTTGTTTCAGGATTGCCAGCATTCACCAGCTGAGATGCAGCAGCTTTAACACCATCAGGGTTAATATCCTTAACTGAGTCAGCAGAGTTCCTGCTAAGCTGAACCCAGCGTCGTGAATCTTTCGTTGAAGAATCAGAACCAGAGATCGTCTTCTTATAACTTACGGGAACGTTAACATCTCCGTCATCTTCCTCAAGATCACTGAATGATAAGTCCTCATCGTTACCCAGTTGCATCGTGGAACCAGTCATGCCTACTATTTCTAAACTTTCCTCTCTCAACCAATTATCACCATCATCCTCAAATTTCTCTTTAGCTGCAATAGAGGAACTAGAGAGTGAATGTTGGTGTTCGGTAGAGTCCACTGCCTCTTCTTTGACAACGGACTTGTCAACAACTTGCATCTCATTACTTTGTGAACTGGGTGCTTCTCTGTTTTAAAATTGATAGCTACAACAGAAGGGTCTACATCAGAAACAGATGTCTCAAGGGGCATCGATTGAGAAGGCACAGGAGATGGCACAATATGAGAGTCTTTCTCAGGTAACTCAGCAGTTTCACTCAGATAAGAAGTAACAACACCTCCAGCAGTTTTGTTTGCATCAGAAGTAGCAATATCAGAATTAACTGGCTCTGGCTTTGTCTTAGCTCTGTACTGGAACTCATGGACCAAAAATGCTCTAGCTGCCACCATCTGTAGGCATACAGTTTCAATTATAAATGCTTGAAAAATTAAGGTCAAAATTATACGGACATCAGAATAGATACAAAATGAATGGACTCAACTGACAGATGTCCATTTCTACATGTTCTTGTTCAAGCGGAATTGAGAAAACTTTTGCAATCTAATGCCAATGTAAATGTATTTTACAAGGTGTCAAATCTATGATATATTAATTTTTTAAATTAAAATAATATATTATTGGAATAACGGAGAAAGGGGAATACAAGAGCAACCCAGAGGTTTAGAAGACAATTAACAATGAAGGTCCAGAAAAGGCAGAAAAATCAGCACAAAAACAGCAATCAATAACAGCAGCAAGCAGCAGCAACTTTAACAGCAAAGAAGGCACCAACATCTGCTTAAAGAAACAAAACCAGCACCAACAGATGCAATATAACATCAACAATGCAAGAGTAAAACATCATAATAGTAATATAACAGCAACCTCACAGCATCTTTGGTTGGATCAACAAAGGACAACAGTAGCAGTGTAACCATGGAATGTTGGCAATTAAGATCCTAAATTGGCAAGACCATCAACAATAAAAGTGATGCCAACCCTTCTTCCAACCTCTTTGATGGCTAAAATTAGAGCCATGAGCTCTGCAGCACAAACTAACCCATCCCAAGCATAAACAACAGTAGGAAAATAATAAACCAATAGCAGGACATTATAGAAAAACAGCAATTGAAGCAGTACAGCATATAATCAAAAGCAGGATAGCACAGAAAACAACATCTATATGCAGCCAGCTAATCCATCGGCAGTATCAGGATTAGCACCAATAGCAGCAAGGGAAAAAATAGCAGTAAGCAAGGCAGCAACATAAAACCAACAACAGCAGCAAACTAATGATCCGCGCAGCTAAAATATAATCCTTATGACTAGTTTATCAATTTCAAATGCAGCACACAACAATGGAAAAGAGCAGGAACACAATGCTGCAGTGGAGCAGAAAATAAAAAATTTGGTAGCCAGCTGCAATAACAGGACTGCTCTTTCAGAATCAAATAACAGCAACACAGGGCTGCACTTTCAGCGCAACAACATAAAATAGCAGCAAGTAGTCAACAGCAGAAACAGGACAAAAATTTTTTAAGATTCAACTCTATGCATAATCCTTGATAGCATTTACCATCCAATGGAAAAAGAGCTCCTATCTATATGAATCACCAATCTTGATTAAGCAGTTCTCAAGACTGTTCAACCGACAATATTGATCCATCACCAACAAAACCTCTCATAAATGGGACAAAAAATAGCAAAATCATCTACTTCAATATGTACAACACACCATCATGTTGGGCAAAATACAGGACAAAAAACCCCAAAAGCCTCTGCTTCAGTGTGCTATACAGAAAAAAAAGAGCACTGTGCTTTGCATCTCTCGATCCAACGGGAATTGAATGATTAAAGAACAATAAACAAATACACAATTATGTAGCAACAAATCAACTTACTTGGGGAGTTGACGAAAGTTCAGCATCATTTTTATTGAGTCTATGGTGCGAAAGTACAAAATAAATCTTCCAGAAGCAGTTTTCACTCATATACTCTGGGCAAAGTCCCATCCGGAGAGCGGCTAGTGTTGGCGCAAGACATTCAACGGCCAATGCATGCTCTTGTTGCGCATCAGTCAACTCGAAATCTGAAAAATCAAATTAATTATAAAAACATTTCATATCAGTTTGCTTAACTCACTTCGAGAGTAAAGAACAGAACACAAATCATAAATGCAACCAAGAGGATTCTTTGTAGTACAAATAGTTACTCGGGCTAGAATCCACAATATTCTTGTTTAGATACAATGTTTGTATTTAGAAGATAAAGCAGTTGGCATAGGGTAAATGCAACTGAAAAGAAAGCATGGCAGAATGAAATAATGTTAGGCATTATTCTCAGAAAGAAGAGAACTGATAAAAGATAAGAAAGGTAAAGGAAATCAACCACGACGAATAAACATATTTCAATAAAAATTATAACAAAATTGAGTTCATACCTCAAAAATTTCTAGCTTCATAAATTGAATATTTTCTATTCAAAAATTAGAAAAAAAGTTTGGATTATAATCATTTACTACAGAAAATGACCAGGATCCATCACAGATTAATATCCAAAGTACTACTTTAAAGACCCTTTAGGGGAAACAAAATCGTACAGCAAGCACACATAGAGAAATTTGGAAACGCAACAAAACATAAGCAAAATAAACTAGTATATAACTTCTTTTGCATTCCTTCATTGCATAAATTCTTTAAACTGAGAAAAACCTAAGTTCAGACAATTAATAATATGTGCATTGTCACTCTAAAAGCAAAATTGCTGTAAAATCAAATCACATTAATTTAGAAGGAACAAACCATCAAAATCTTCCTCGTCAAGAACAGGAAAATCAAGCCAAGTCTCCCGATGCAGAGCAATGTTTCTAGCAAACATCAACACTTTTTCAGTCACACCTGCAATCCAAACTGTAGAGAAGTCAACGGGATTTTCGTGGTCTTCGAAACAGAAATATTATTCGATAACTTTGAGATTCCACTCTGGAAATTCCCGCGAATCTCGGACGGTTGCTGTTGCTCACGGATTTGAGGTTGTTTTTGCGGAGGCAACGCGCCAAATTCAGCGTGAGAAGGATTTAGCGAGCTTGGAAAGGTCCGCTTTGACGCCTTGTGGAGTGTCGCCAGATGACTGATTGCGATCGGATTTCGATTATGAATTTGTTACAATTTTTGAAGAAAGATCCAAGATGAAACTGAGGGTTAGGGTTATAAATTTTTCCGAAGTTTGGATATTTTAGGCGGGAAAGAGTTTGCCAAAATGGAGCCAAAATTTTCAATCCTTCAAACGGTGTCGTTTTACATTTTAATTTTAGGGCAAATGACATCTAGATCCATTTTATTATCGAATAACACCTACACTCCCACTTCAAAAATAATTCTCAAACATCCCCAACTGTAAACTTTTTTCATTAATATTAACTTTTTACTTATATTGACTAGTTTAATAACAAAAATACCTCTTTAACTTTTATTTGACCAATATAATAATATAAATACCCTTCTTTATAATTTTTTAGTTAATTTTTTAATTAAATAAATTAGTTATATGAAAAAAATTTTATTTCAATGAAAAAGAGTTTAATTTATTTTCAAATTCTTTTTTTATTTTTTATTTTAAAGTTTCATGTTTCTCTTTTTGAATTTTAACTTTAAAGTTTTCATTTTTTATTTATTTTTATTTTTAATTTTCCACCGTAATCCATTATTGAGACAACATTCATATATTAACAAATAATAATCATAAATTCATTATGTGATAAGAAAACAACATAAAAGATAATTAAAAATAATGATTTATTTACCAAAATTTAAAGGTATCATAACTCCATGATAGCAATGACTATTTACCAAATAATTAAATTACATATATGTATATATATATACATATATACATATGTATTGTTATATACATATATACATTGATGTTATTATGTTATTATGTGCTTCCCTTGTTGAAGTTAATACATTGATGTGAGTTTCTATGTTATTATTATACACTCAGAATTGAAAAACCAGTTATGATATTGATTTCATTAACAATAATAGTTTGAGAAGATGAGAATTACAATCACGAAATTAAATTAATATTTCTGTTTGGACTTAAAAAGCATTTACAGTTTAATTATGCTTACTACACAACTTAATTGAATGAGATAAATTAATGTGTGCTTCTTCTTAATTCATTCATTTTTTGTTTTATATTCTTTTTTAGGAGAATGCCCATTACCCTCAAACTTTTCAGTAAATACCTCATTACTCCCCTATATTTTTTTTCTAATATCCCATCACCTCCTTAATTTTTTTTTTTTTCTGATTTTGCCCTTCAGTTCAATTGATTTATAAAATGATAAAATTGAAAATATTTGAAATATTAAAAGATAAAATTGAAATTAAGAGGAGTGATTGGATATTAAAGAAAATATAGGAAAATAATCGGATATTAATTCAAAAAATAGGGGATAATGGACATTCTCTCTTCTTTTTCTAATTAAAATTAAAAAAAATGAAGAAACATCATTATATGTATAAGATAGAAAGAAAAATTCTAGGATGTAATCTAGAAATGATGACTTGTCACAAAATTTATATCCATCTAAATTAATGATTATTTAAATATTCATATAAATCAATTAATATTTGTCAAAAAAATATGTATATAGTATAATAATAATTTATTAAATTTAAATATCTATATAAATTAATTAAAATTTATAAATATTTTAAAGAAAAATATATTTACATATGTTGTAAATAACATATTAATAAAATTTATTAATATTTATATATTTTTTAAATAATTTATTAACAAACTGATTCTTTTTAAATGAAACAATCTTTAATATATAAGTTATTATATTAGCTCTCGAGTGCTTGGCTCGGGTGGTTGGTCTCACTTATTTGGTGCCTGCCTGGGTTCAAGTTCAAAGTATTTAAGGAAATATATATATATATATATATATGCATTTAGGCTTGGCCCACCCCCTTATATTTTAAAAAAATAAAAAAATAAAAAAGTTACTTATTATATTAAGGATTAATTTGATAAAATTATCATTTATAATTTTTTTTATAAATTTTAAATAACACAAACATTTTTCAAATCTGCAACATGGGCCAACAAACCATTTTTTTAGTCTGCATCATAGACCCACAAGTCAGTTATCAAGTAGTAAAACTAATTGTCCTTCAAATGATAGTTTTTAAGAGAGACTACTAACGATAAGGGGTAAAGTCTTCTAAAAACTTAAGGGAAATAGGTAATTAGATTTAACTTAAGGGAAAATAGAGAATTTTTTCTTTTTAAAATTAGTAATATTTTGTTAAAATAATTAAAGTAACCTTAAAAATGACGTTGTTTTACTGTATAAAATGTGGTAATTAGAACAACAGCTCTAAATTCAGCCATTTCAGGTCTTGAGACACCAAATTCTCCACAGGTTTTCACAGGTTGTCTCTCTGCCACTAAGATGGAAGTCTCTGAGGAGTACACTTGTGTCATCTCCCCTGGCCCAAATCCAAAAACACCCCAATACTTTCGATAATTGCATTGTTGAAAGTTGTTGCGGTGTTATTGGTGTCTCTCCTTTGAGAAAGAAAAATAAAGGTTTTATAATGATTAATTAACATACCCATTAGAGAGTTTTCTCAGCTTTTGCTACGCCTACAAGAAGAATCTTGACGGGGGAAAAGACAAGAGAAATTGTGGAAGTTAGTGCTCATTATCTCTTTTTTTGGTAACTTTCTCAAATAAAAGAAATTATTGCAAACCTTTGCAGTATCTTAAGGTCAAAATTTGACTTCATGCAGTTCAAATAAATTGATTGTTAATTTTGATATTTTCCAGGGGAAAGAAAGCATTTTGTGCAGCAAGTGCCATTTCCAGGAGATGATGTTGAAGGAAGAAAGGAATGGGTTAAATTGGACCTTGATGATGTTTATGACACTTAGTCATAATAGATAGCCATTCTTCTCTCAAATAAATGTATTATATATTATTATATATTAAATTTGAATACATGGTTTAAATTCATATTTCACATACTTGACATGTTTTTTTTCCAAAAAAAAAGAATTCAAGTTGTGCAATTCTTTTTCTACCTTGACTCCATTAAAGATAACGGTGATTAATTTGCTATTAAACAAGAGCACTACTGATGACTTTTCAGATATTTCAGACTATATTTATTTAAAAATTGTCAATAAATTTAAGATAAAACTGAAAATAATCCTTAATTGTGCTAGACATTTTATTCTACTTCTTGCAATAGCTCGATATATAAAGGACTAGTCTACAAAAAAAAAGGAAAAAAAAAATTCTCTTCTCTCCATGTTATTTGGCTTATATAGAAAATAAAATTTATTATTTAATTAACCCATAAAACTTTATATTTTTTTAATGAAGCTAAGAAGTAGATATACAACAATAGTTTAATACTTGCCTAGCTAAAAGCTTGCGAGTCAATAAAAATTGCAATCAATATTAATGACGATGGGAAGCTTAAATTGTACATCTTCTTTTCTTTTTAAAATCTTGCATTTTGTCCGAACTAGCAAATTTTATTTAGAAATTCATTATTAATTTACTATAAGTTAATTACAAAGGATATAAGTTTATTAATTCAATACACTATTGGTAGATCTATTATCGATATCACATTAGTCTCTTTTTTTTTTTTAGTACGAGCTTTATTAAGTGCTCAAATTATATACTTTGAGCTTTCCTATCATAGTCATTATTAATTTATGAGCTTTGTCAAATTTTATTTAGAAATTCATTATTAATTTATTATAAGTTAATTACAAAAGATATAAGTTTATTAATTGAAGAGAGCTGTTACATGTAGTAAATATCTTAGTTTTGAGTTTCAAGTTATTTTAAGCCTCTAAATAATCCCAAAGGACTCTTATATATCTACAAGGTCCTAAACTATGGTGAGAAACTCTTCGACAATCCTCCCATTGGCAACACTGGGGAAATCCACCAGGCCTGTTTTCGCTGCCAATTCCATATACTATTCTAAAAATTTATGGCAGAATCCTTGAATACGATAAAGAACTAGCATCCAATGATAAGATTTTAATTACTTTGGGATCTAATCTTGGCGTCAAGTTCTCGTGACAGAATTAGGCCTTCATCTTTGTTGCCAACCATACCAAATCGATTCCTTAGGCTAGAGATACAATTCGTAAAGTCAGTCATCATCATGCTATAAGAGAACACTTTCTCAATAGCTCTTTGGGTACAGCAATGCTCGTATAACTGCATCTTATCTTGCTTCCACACCCAAGAGCCCAGCAACTAACTACAAATGGGAAAAAAAAAAAATACCCCAAAATTTAAAAAATGGTTCAAACTCCATATATAGAGAAAAAGTAGACTTGAAGATGAAGAGAATTTTAGTTCTTATGCTACAAGAAGTAAAATTAACAATGTTGGGTATGGTGCCGACGTATCCTATGAGTCATACATAAGGGATGATGTAGCTTGCTAAGAGATAGTTGATAGTGTTAAAATAAAGATCAAATAGAGGCATCAGTTCGTAACCAACTACTTGATCAAATATTTTAGCAAAATTTTGAGGGCTGAGATCTAGCTGAGATCTTGGAAATCTTCCCACTGTTGAAATGATAGCTCTGAATAGAACACCAACCAAATTTCAAATAGAAGACCTAAAAATAGTATTAAAAGTAGAATGAAACAATCAAATTAAAACAAGAGCTCTATATTTACGCCAACATCTTATTGCATTCATTAAACAAACAAGAAAATTAAGAAAAGTTGGCAATAGAACATGAGATAACCAATTTCTTGATAACCTAATTCTTCGATGATATTTTTTTTGTAAGAAAGTCAAGGTTAGTCTTTCTGGTGCCAATTGAAGATGGACCTCTTGCCGCAAAGTGTAGGGCAATACTGAGACCTCTACCAAATGCGTTGTTCAAGAAAAATTTTTGTTTCTAAGACTTCCAAATTTAGAGCTATATGAATACAGTCTTTATCATCAACATCTACCAGCTTGTTGGATGGTGGTGCACCCATGACGACAAATGGAATGTTAATTGTAAGAAGCAAAGCGAAAAGGAAATATGGGATAGCCATTATTTTTATGAAATACAGAGAAGTAAACAAGGTAACTTATTGAGATACCTGCATGCATGGGAGAGCCATAACAAGCGTTTATGGTCATGTAAGTATTATGTTATTAATAACACACATGTAAACTAGTTTGACCACGAATTTAGGAAGACAACCGTAAAAGATTTTTCAAAATTTACTAATTATTTATTCACGAGAGAAACAAAATATCTTTTTCTTAAATCAATATTGACAAGATATAGAAAATCTTAAAAGTTGACAACTGATACAAGTAACTTAGTCGAAAATGATAGAACAAACTATTCATCAACAAACTCCTTGCTTCGTTTACCGTTAATTTGTTAATAAAACGTAAAATGTTAGTAATAATATGTCATCATTCAAATTAAAACATTGTTAGTTTCTCAATTCTCTGATCATGCCAAAGAGGAGATTACTGCTATCATGATGAATGGGCAAATGAGAAACTTTTAGTTGTTAGGGTTAAGGTTGCCTTTATATAGTTAGATGTTGAAAAAGATAAAAGCTTGATGAACTTAATTTTGTTCGAATATTTTGTATTATGCATGACAAATATGTTAAAATAAAGAGTCCCAATAATTTTATAGGTAAATTATTTTTAAAGTTGGGTATACGGTGATTAATTATTTACTAGTTTTTCTCTCTAAGCATCTATGGAAGGACATTGTTGATACCAGAATTAAGAGTCTTGATATCAAATAATAAAACTCTTTTTCTTTTTGCTTGCTAGTAGAACTTTATTGCTAAAATCGTGTCTCGTGAATCTCCTAATGGGTAGGGCCAAGTAAATATACATAGCTTTCTTTTTTCTAGTAGTATTAGGAATTAGATTTTACATAGAGTTCAGAATGTATCTTGTAAAATCCTAACTTGCCTTAATTTAAAACTTCTAATCTTAGTTTTACTTCGTCTACAAGGATTTCTTTCTGGTCAGGCTTACTTGTGGAATGCCTGACCAGAATCCTTACCAAGTTGATTTGATCAAGACGTACTAAGACAGACTAGGTATTAGGCCCATTAGCTCAAAACCCATTAACCTTAAGGGCCTGAGTCCATCTTCTTAAACACCAAGCCCCTAGTTTGTAGTGGAAAATTAATGTTTTCATTGGAAACTCCATTTTCAAAGCAACTCAAACTTTTCTCAAACAATACTCAGCTAATAAGAACACCAAGTTGAACACAATCTGCAATCCACCTAATCAGATGTTCCCACCGCTTTTTTCGAAACTAGGTCTCCTGTTCAGCTAAAGAGAATAGAGGCTTACTTGGCAGCTGAACACACAGCACAGTTGCAACTTTTGAAATTCAAGTTAAGTGCCAACGATGCGAAAACATGCCCTCGCTCTGCCTTGATTTCGCGTTGATAATTGACGTGCAAAAATGTTTGAACTAAGGCTAATGTGGGGGAACAATGCGATGCTTCTATCACGAAAGTTTTAAAACTAGCCTACAGGATCTTCTAAAAGAAGTGTGAAGAATTTGACCTAGATTGGCTTTTCAATAAGCTTAAAATCCTCAACCCGTTCAACCAGAAGCTAGAGGTCATAGGGAGGCATATGTGGAGGAGCCTATTTAGGATCCTGATCCTACTCAACTTGAGTTGATCACGCCCTTTTCTGTAATTTTGACCTTTGGTACTATATAATCTACAAAGGGGATATAATTCTCAGTTCCTTTGTACTGTTGAAAACTCATGTAAGCTGTAAAAAGTTGAATTTATTAATGGAGATATTCTTTATTAATGCCATTTTGCTTCTAGTTTTTTTTTGTTAATTCGATATTCTTTCAAAATTTTTGTTGTATGATCGAATGGATTTGATAACATGGCCTAAACTCGCCTTTAACCAAATAATAAGATTTGTTCATTTATTTCGTGTCGTAAACTGGGGTCAGACTGATGATCTTTCTGAAATAAGAACTGTTACTGCTTGACTTGAACCGAGGTCGGGGTTGTTTTTTATGGTTATCACTTGGATAACTTTTCAAAGTAAGAAAATTTATTACTTTCAATATTTGTTGTTTGATCTGAACTGAGGTCAGACTTTGTTACAATAATTTTTGAATAAGATTAGAATCTAATAACGTCTTAGTCATTGATGTTTGATCTGAACTGAGGTCAGACTTTGTTACAACAATTTTTGAATAAGATTAGAATCTAATAACGTCTTAGTCATTGATTTTTGATCTTTTTATATCAACCCAAAGATGACGTGACCAAACGATAACGATATGATTTGCAAATTAGGTCAGATGTTTTTAAACAATAATTTTCTCAAGGAAAATATTTCTTCAACTTTTTTGCGTTCCATGGTTTCTTGACTTTTTCTCATCTAGATGCTGTAACTTATAAACCCCAAGTTTAATTATTCGGATCACCTTATATGACCCTTCCCAATTAGCTTCTAAGGCCCTTTTACCAAGTGTCTTGGTGTTTTGGTTAGCTCGTCGCAGCACTAAATATCTTTCTTGAAAAGCTCTTGAGTGAACTCTCTTGTTGTAATACCTCGTCACCCGTTATTGATAGGCGGCTATCCTGATAAGCGCCTGATCTCATTTTTTTTCTAGCAAATTTAAACCCAACTTCATCGCCTTATTATTCTTAAATTTGTTGAAATACCCTAATTTCTACTAGTATTACCGCTCTAAAACTGAAAGTTAAAGAATAGAGTGTTTCACCAGTTGCCATTCTTGCTGTCGTTCGATAAGCCTAGAGGACATGAGACAATTCATTTACCAATCTTCCCTTCTTATCATTAAGTCGCTTTTGTAGTGCCTTCTTGAAAATCTTATTTAATGCCTTCACTTGTCCATTTGCTTTAGGATAAGCAGGAGACACGAACTTGAGATTAATACTTAAGTCAGTGCAAAACTCTTTGAATCTTGCATTATCGAACTGTTTGCCATTGTCAATTATTAGTATGCGAAGGATCTCGAATTGATAAATTATGTTCCCTTCTATAACGGTGGTGATCTTTTTCTTTGTTATGGTAGCCAGTAGCTCTGCTTACACCCATTTTGTAAAATAATCGATAACAATAATCGCATACTTCATTTGAGCGCATCCTACTAGTAGTGGGTCAATCAAATCTAGCCCTTTACTGAGCAAAAGGCCATAGGTTAAATAAAGGAGTGAACTAGTCAAAGGGTTATTTCAAGAAGTCCCAATGAAACTAACAACTTGGGCAGGATTGTGCTACCTTTGTGGCATCTTAGTGCAACGTCAGCCGATAATACCCCTTACGCAGAATGCAATATGCTGATGACCTGCCTCCTCCATGGTTACTGTGCTGCCCATGTGAACCTTTCTGAGCATATAGTTCGCCTTTTTCTTATTGACACAATGCAGGTAAGGTAGCCCAAATCCTTACTTGCACAATACTCTATCAATCACCGAATAACACGAGGATTTCTTTTTAATTCTCTTAACCTCTTCCTTATCTTCTGACAATTTTTCTCAAGAATATATTCTCGGATCGGATCCATCTAAGTCAAAACTTGACACATTGTGCTAATCTGATTAAATTTTGTCTTTTACTATTCCACGTTTTTTCGGCACAGTAATGTTGAAGTTAACTTGGCTAAGGCATCCACTTTAGTGTTCTTTAATAGGGGGATTTATGTTATCACCACTCTTCTGAAGCGCTTTACTAATTTTGCGACTTTGTTAAGATAGGCTTACATGCTTTCACTACTTGCCTAAAATTTGCCAGAAACCTGGTTCATCATCAGTTGTGAATCCTCCTTTACTTTGAGGCACTCCACCCCAATTAAGAGGTTAGGCCCAGTGTCACTAATAAAGCTTCATATTCTTCTTCATTATTGGTTACTTTGAAATCAAAGTATAGAGTATAGGCTAACTCCTCATTTCATGGCCCGACCAAGATTATGCTAACTCTTGCACTCTGGGTGTTTGACGTTTCGTTTATGTATAGCCACTAAACTCCTGAGTCACCTTGTTTCTTTCCTGTTATTTGTTCAGTTACATCACCAGATAACTAGACACCATCGATTTTCGTTCCTGCTGAGTAGGTCTGAGAAGGTTTCCCGCTTAACTTCGTACTTCTAATATCTTGAGACGTCATTAGTTCGCCTATTTCTCGTACCATCATTCTTTTCGAGATTGACCTCTCTGTAATAAAATTTGCCATTGTTTGCGCTTTAATAACTTTGCAAGGTTGATAGTTTATATCAAATTCAATAAGCTCGATTGACCACTTGACCAGTCTTCTTGAAAAGTCTGGCCCATGTAGTATTTGTCGTAGAGGCTAATCGGTGAGGACCACTATACTGTGTGCTTAGAAATATGGTTGCAGCTTTTGCGCTACCACCACTAGTGCTGAGGCCAGTTTCTCTAGAAGCGAATACCTCTTTCCATATCTAGAAACAATTTACTTGTATAATAAATCGGTCGATGCGTTCGTTCATTTTCTTTTACAAGCACCGAGCTCACTACATGGTCTGTCACTGCTAAATACAAGTATAGCATGTCTCCAATCAGCAGACTAGTTAGATGAGGTGGGTTTGCCAAATAAGCTTTTATCTCTTGGAAATTGTCTTCAGAGATAAATCTATTCAACACAGCTAGCCTCTCCGTTAAGGCCTGCACCTCCCTCAATGTAATTGGGGATTTCATGTCGAGTATGGCATGAATCTTCTGAGGGTTCGCCTCTATCCCTGTTCTCTAACTATGAACCTCAAGAACTTTGTGGAGCTAACTCTAAACGCATATTTCTCAGAATTTAGCTTTATATTGTATCTTCTAAGAAGAGAAAATGTTTCCTTTAAATGCTGAACGTGATTTTCAACTTTGCATAATTTAGTGATCATGCCATCTACGTATAAAATTATCATTCTCCCAATCAAGGGATTGAAAACTTGTTCATCGGCCTTTAAAATGTTTTCGTCTCTTTTTTTAAACCACAAGGTATTACTTTGTAGCAATATAGCCCCTGGACAATTATGAATGTTCTTTTCTCTTGATCAGCTTTGTGAATCCAGATTTGGTTGTACCCCAAAAATGCGTTCATAAAGCTTAACAGCTTGTGTCCAACTATTAAGTCCACTATCTGATCTATTCATAAGAATGAAAAACTATCCTTCAAGCAAGACTTGTTCAGGTTAGTGAAGTCGACATACTTTCTCTATATTTTATTGGCCTTCTTGACTATTACCACATTGGCTACCCAATCTAGATAACACATTTCTTTTATGAACCCTGCTGTGATTAGCTTGTCCACTTCCTGTTTAATCGCTTCCCTCCTTTTGTGGTTAAAAACTATTCGCTTCTACTTTATAGGCTTAAACGTCGGGTTAACCGATAGACGATGGGAAATCACCTTGAGATCAATTCCTGACATATTTTCATGGGTCTAGACAAATACGTTAGTAAGCTTCCTCAAAAAAATGACCAACCTTTTTTTCTCTTCGTTCTGCAATTGAGAGCCAACTTTTGCCATTTGCTCTAGCCTTGACGGGTCGAAGGATATTGATTCTAATGTTTTCATCAGTTTAGCTACTGGCCACATTTTTCCTTTCCTACATTTTTTTCTAGCTTGTTCATCTCCCTCTATTGTTCGGCATCTTCCTTATTTAGTTCTTTAACGTGTTCACTATTATATAATAGGATCGCTTTGAAGAGGCTACAAAATATGTCCGAATGACCTTTTGATCCCCTCGTACTATACCAATCCCTTCACTTATTCGGAATTTGAGTTTCAAGTAGTGTATGCTCTCCATCGCCCTTATTTTTCTTAGGAAAGGTTTTCCCAAGATTATGGTATACAACATTTATAAGGTTACAACTTGGAATTCTATCATTGTGGTCTTTTGATATGGTCTATCCTCCATCGTTAATGGCAACTAAATTAAATCCAATGAAAAGATATATGATCTGTAAATCCATATAGAGTGGTGTCTATGGGTTCTATCCTTAGGTTCTCAATTTTTAAAGAGTCAAGAGTCTTTTTGAATATTATGTTAGCTGAGTTCTTCGTATCCATCAAAATCTTGTTAACCTTAGTTGAACCGACCTCTAAAGTTATCATTAAAGCATTGTTATAGGGGTAGTTAACCTCATCCTCATTAATGAACATGATCGAAATTGATGCTAAACGGAGTTTTTTTCTTTCCCTAACATTCATTACGTAATGGTCTACAAAATTATTCAACAATGAATACCTCGAATCATTCTTCTTTATGTTGTTGGAGTTACTCGCTAGCATTGGTCCTTTTGAAATCACTATATTGCTGTGAACCAGATCTTCTAATTCTGTCCTTATATATTTAGAGCCCTCTCTTGTTTCATACATTCTCGCCCTATATTTATCTAGGTAATCATTTCGCACAAGGATTTCAACCCGCTCCCTCAAATCTAGATATTGATCCGTCCTATATCCGTAGTCTTAATGGAACACATATCTTCTTTCTTCCAAGATCTCCTCCCAGCCTGTTCATACATAGTTACCGTTCACTTGTGAATAGCGAACCATCCCCTATTCATCCTTGATCCTTTCTTGAGCCCTTTCAGTGCCTAGAGATATAATAAGGCTTCAGCCTTTATAACCTCCCCATAATATCTTCTTATGAAACTCTTCAATGTTTCATTTCTCCTTTGCTTTATCAACAATAACGAGTTGGGGTTTTTGTCACAACTACTGCTCCTATGAACATATTGATGAACTGCCCGCAAAGGTAATCAAAACTCTTCACACTCTTTAGTCTCAGATTCTTATACCAATGTCTTACTTGCTCTTCCAAGGTCAGGGAAAATAGGCAATACATTTGCAACTCTGTTAAACCTTGTATTATTATTATTTCCCTCAAGAGATCAATGTGTAATGTCGGGTCTGTCTTTCCCGTATACGGCGAAATTTGGGGCATTTTAAATTTTTGAGGAAGGACTAGATCTTGTATTTCCTTCGAAAAGGGGGACTTCAGTGAGAGTTTTGTCTCTTCCAACAAATCTGTGTCTCATTGTTTATCCTTTTCTCTTTGGATTCCCAATTCTTCTAGCTCCCGGATCCTTTCTTCTATCTCTCTCCTGCTTACTACTTGATCAGCGATAGGCATCGTCCGATCTGGTATTTTCTCTGCGATGGTCCTACCCCCGTCCTTCCTACATTTCTAATTCAAGTAGGTTTGTATATCCATTGAACTCGTACTGCTCTTGGTTTTTTTTTTGCCCTGACTTTGTTTTCATTGAGGCCTTCAGGCATCAACTTCTCTGTTCTAACCTTCTCTTGCCTCTCTTCATCTTGTTGATAATGCGTAAAACACGAGCTTATCATTTACTTTTTAACTTAATTTATTTGTTTAGTCCTCAAGTTTCATTAAAATTTGATGTGTTTTTGTTGTATGCTGCAAATTATAAGAGAATCAACCTTTCAAAGTGAATTCGATTCAAAAAGGATGAATTCGGCTCAAAAAGAAAGACAATTGGGGGCCAAATTGCAAGAGATGCACGAACTAAAATACAAGACACTAAGGGGCTAAAATGCAAAGTTATAAAGACCTATATGCACGGTTTTCAAACCTTGAGTGAGAGAGATTCATATGGTGTAGCTGAGTAAAAATTTTGGCGCACTGTAGCCATGCGTTTTACCCCTAGGCAGAACGCATGGCGTGGCCACACTACCATAGGGGCGCACCAGCGCCATGTATTCTGCCCATAGCAGAATGCATGGAGCGGCTGCACTACCTTTGCTTTATCCTCTCACCTCAGTGCTATTTTTGGGCACCCGAGTACCTACTGCACTAGATTTGGACGTTCTTTGAGCTTAATCTGAGCTCTGAGATCATATTTGAATGGCTTGATTTGGGGAAGAATTAAGTTTTATATATTTTTTTGAGGGGCCTGGAAGAAAAGAAAAAGTAGAGAGAAAACCTGGAGAAAAAGAGTAGGGAGTGGACGAATTTTGGGAGTTCCAAGCTTGCATTTCTGAAGATTAAAGCTTTCTTAATCTAGTTTTATCTCTTTTCCTTATTTTAATTCTTGTCTTGAATTAAACAATTTTGTGATTATAGAGATTATGTTATCAATTGTTAATTCTTGAATGTTGAATTCAAACTCTATTTAATAATTAGGTAAACTTATTTTTTAGGGTAATGATTTAATCTATTTGAAGCATCCAATTTCTTAATTGCGTTATTCAGTCCATTGGATATTCAGTGATGAGTATTTATCATAATAATTAATACTTTTAAATATTTGGCCACTATTTGAATGAATTGTGGATTAATATAAACTAACAAGTGAATATTATATCTAGAATGGTTGATAAATACCGTAAATTACATGTTAAACAGAGATATAATAATATAGTTTACATAGTTTAATTAGAAATTATCACTAATCGTAATGCACTTCCATTTAACTAAATTTACATAGAGATATATTGAATTATTAGGTATAAAGTAGGTTTGGCTAATCTCGATAGAGAATGTCAAATAAATTAGGATAATTAACTACCAGTACGGGTATTAAATCAAGATAATATCAATTAGAGAATTGGATGCAATTAAATACGATAAAACATTAGCCCTAAATCTTTCCATTAGCTGAATCTTTTAATTAAGTTGTCCAATAGTCAATTTTAGTATATTCTAAATTTCTCAATCAATTTATTTCGATTTCTTTAGATAAATTCATAATTTAATCGTCTTCAATAATTATTGGATTAACTTTTCTCGTAGGATCGATTGAATTACTTGCTTGCGACAACGTGCAGTTGTGTTGGTAATATACGCAACACCTATCTCTGCTGTTTACTCTCCAATTTCCCAAAGAGTAATCCTTTGCGACGGATCCTTGGCGAGGAAACACTTTCTTCATTCCCTAGTAATCCTACCTTGTTGGATTTTGTTCGCCGATGACATCCCTCTAAATCATCCTCTTTAAATTCTCGATTTCTCTCTCTATTATTGCTGCTTTGTCTTCCAAAGCTCTTACTTGCCTGTCCTTCTCCAGATACCTTTGTTCACTTTTCGACAATTGCTTTGCAAGTTAAATCGCATCCTTGTCTACTTCATGCATCACCGTTTACTCTTGAGATGGTTGCAACGAGGCCAGGAAGCTGTTGAAGTCTGATGAATCTTCTTTGTGGGGCTTTTTGGCTGGTGGCCGCTTGATGACTGTTTGCTTCTTAATCATTGCCATAACTTTTTTATCATTAATTTCCCACATATGGCCCCAACTGTTGATAACAGAATTAAGAGTCTTGATATTATACAGTAAAACTCTTTTTCTTTTTGCTCACTAGTAGAACTTTATTGCTGAAATCATGTGTCTCATGAATCTCCCCATGGGTAAGGCCTGATATATATACACAGCTTTCCTTTTTCTAATAGTATTAAAAATTAGAATTTACATAAAATTTGGAGTATATTTTGCAGAATCTTAACTTGCTTTAAATTAAGACTTTCAATTTTAGTTTTACTTTCTCTACAATGATTTTTTTTCTGGTCAAGCTTACTTGTGAAACGCCCAACCAGAATCTTTATCAAGCTGATCTGATCGGGATGCAATAAGACAGACTAAGTATTAGGCCCACTAGCACGAAACCCATTGACCTCATGGGCCCAAGTCCATTTTCCCAAACAGGCATAAATCATTTAAATAATTTTTTTACTTAACATGATAATACAATTGTTGAATAAGTATTTTTTTTTTCAAGCTAAGGATAGAGATAATCGATAATTTGGTGATATGACTCTTCAAATTTTAGTTGATAACATACATATAATCAACACATAATAAAATTTGTGTCACAATTTAAGTAAAACCAAAAGGAAAAAATGAAATTAAGTTATAGATCCCCACCTATAATAATATAAACAAGTACCATAGTAAATATCATAAAGGATATAGAAATGTTGGAAGGAAATTAAAGGTTTTTTGATGATATGTTATATATTTAAAAATATATATTATTTTTTATGTAACTTGATTTTTTTTGGTTACATTAGTTCAGTATATGGTGAAATGGATAAAAAAATACCAAAATACAAATTTGTCTTGTTGATTTGAAAATGTAGGAAATGATTAACAAAATTGAACTAATTATAAATTCAAAACTTATATTGAGTCCATTACTTTTCAAGGTATAAAAGTAATCAAATTTGTATTTTTATCTTGTAGGAAAATATATTCTTGGCAATAAAGTCAACCTCTATTGTAAGTTCATAACAAAATAAATAAAATCTATAAGCATAATAAACATAAGTGCTCCAGAAGAGATTGAGAACAAGAATAACTCAATTTGAAACTTCAAAGTTTAAGATCACTTTCCCTTTTTTCTGCTCTCAGTAGCCTTTCCTCCCCCCCACATCTAAGAGCAATCCCATAAACAAGAAAAAATTATCTAAGAGCGTAGAGTCAAGAGAAGAAAAATCAATCAAGGTCAAAGAAGTTAGTATTTTAAGAATTTACCACTAATTATCACTTTTATGACATATTTACATGATCAAGAAATTCTAACAACTTAATATGATAACTCTCATTTTAATACGCAATTTAATCACATGCATTAGTTTTTCACTGTTTATGATTTAATTCTGGTGTGAATTTAAACTTACTTGTTCTAAAACATGTAATAATACTTAGTGTGGAGTATTATTATTGTGCCAAGAATGCATTTATTATTATAAAAACAATAATATCATGCAATAAGAATCAAATTAATGTGGTTAATCTATTAATACAATTCATTGACATTAGAAATACTCAAGATAAAAGATGGGTGCAGTCCTCAAATCTTGTATCAATATGTACATATCTAAATTTTAAAGGCTGTAGTCTTAAACTATTTAAACATCTAATAATCACCTTTTAAGCACAATAAGAATGAAAAATACTAAGTTTTGAAAATTTCTGAAATTAACATAAAATTATAAAAATCTTCTTATGGTTTCATGTCTAAACTGGATAAAAAAACTGTAGATACCAAAAAAACATAATAAAAATGAATGAAGTACAAAAAATAGCCATAAAGAGAGAGACTAAGATAGCTGCCTTGTAGATCATGACTTCTTTGCCCTCCTTGACTTGTGTCTTGATATGTTGGCCTCCTTATAACTCCTTGCCCTCCTAAAAATTATCTCCTATCTTATCCTATATGCTATATGATCTTATCCTAGTTTATCTAATCTAGTACATAAAATAAAATTGTTTGAATTGTTTTTTTTTAAAAAGAAAAAAGACAATTTCGATTATACCAATTTATGTTTATGTGAAAAAGAATTTAAAAATTAACAAATATCTCTAATGTTTGAAAAAAATTAGATACCTCTCAATTTTAGACAAATAACCAAACACCCTTTGACTTTTGTTTTGCTTGAGTTGATCTCTTAGATTATTATTATTTGTATTTTTTGTTTTTATAAAATAATAAAGTAAGAAAACGAAGGTAAAAAAATTAGTTTTTTAAAAAATAAAGTGGCTATTGGGGGAATCTTTATCTGAAAAATATATTTAGTTAAGTTGGTAAAATTTTTTTATATGCAAACTATTTATGTCCATTGGAATCTAATTAAGACTATTTTAAAAAATTTTCCAAAAAATATACGTGAGTTTAATTAGATAAATAATTATTTTTGGTATAATGTTTATCAATGTTAAAATTATAAATATCTAAAAAAAGAATTTATAAGATTTTACGGTGTCTATAATAGCACCACTCAATATATCTTTATGGAAAAAATTGTGAATTATTGATATAAAAGTAAAAGAAAATTATTTAGACGTGTGTGTATGTATGTATATATTTATATATATTAAAAAATAGCTATTTAAATAACTGAGAATAAATTAAATTTAGTGTTTTTGTTTGTCTAATATCTTCACCTAATTCAATCATTGAACTGATCACTAAAGTTTGATAACTATGTCCGGATAAAATTAACTCAGAATTATTTAATGAAGTCTAAAATTCTAAATTTTGTTTATATTATTTTAATGTTGATCTAATTATGTTAAAGGAGAATATTTATTGCTAATAACCTATTACTTTCTATATTTTTTCTAATATCTCATTATCCTTTGACTGTTATTTATTTTATTTTTTTTGGTTTTATCCTTGAGTTCAATTAATTTATGTTTGAATTACAATTTAGTTAAATAAAGAAATATTTGAAATATTAAAAGATAAAATCGAAATTTAAAGGGATGATAGAATATTAAAGAAAATATAAGGAGGTAATGGAATATTAACTCAAAAATTAAGAAAAAATCGAGAATTCTCTCTTATCTTAAAGATCTTATTGGTCAAATTATTAATTTTTAAAATATTTATATTGAGACATTATGAAGTAAATAAAAAAATTATTGAGAATTGTTCACATTTGTATATTTAGATCCATTCAAATTTTAAACCATTTAGGTTCTAGGTTAAAAAAAAAAAAAACCTGCCTCAATACAAAAGAAAAATAATGGTACGAATATGTGAGAATAATTTAAATTTAGACTTAACAGGAAAAAAATAAAAAAAAAGTTTTCAATAAAATAATAAAAAAAGAAACAGTTGTAATTAATGAAGGCAAATTGATGTTAGAATTAATGTTGCGTTCGATGACTTCAAGGTAATTGCCGATCGATGGAGCGTTACTTACAAAATCAAACCTCGCCTTCGCCGTCAAACAAGAAAACAAATGTCTGGTTGTATACTAAGAATCTTCGATCACTCCATTTTCTGTTCTGGTTTGTATAGTGAGAATCTTCAATTTGCTCTTCTGGTTTTACAGTGAGAATCTTCAATCACTCCATTTTCTCTTGAACGCCATTTTGTGTTGTGCGACTTAATTTTCAGGTAGATGGGTGAGGGTGAGATTGATACCAGACCCATTGAGTCAGTTCAAGTTGCACTCTCCATTTTTGGCGAGAAAGGTGATAAGTCTACAAGCAGCGATGATATTGAAGGCCTGCTTAAGGATTTAGCAAACATTAGGCTGCAATTGGAAGCGAAGGACTATGCCTACAAGCAAGCATTTCTAAAGCTAGAACACTATCACAAGCTATCTGATGAACTTTCCACCTTGCTTAAGCAATCTGAGATTGATAGAGAGAAATGTTTAGAGCAATATTCGGAAGCTAAAACTCGTATAGATGAACTTGAATTGAAGATTAAGGAGATGAGTCATCAGCTTTTGGAAAGCGCGAATATTCGTGAGCAGCTGTTGCATGTTTTGAACGAGTTGAAAGCTGCACAAGAGGAGCTGCTTTGCACGGAAACGGAACTTGCTGCTGCTAGAGAGTCAGAGCTCAGGGCAATGACACAAGCTGAATTGATGGAAAGTGAGGCCAGCAAGGCAGAAGAGCTTTTGAGATGTGTAGTGTCTGAGAAAGCTCAAGCACAAGTGCAAATAAAAGATTTGAAAACAGAAATGGGATGTGTGATAGAAGAACTGGAGATTCAGCTCCTGGAGAAGTGCATATTTAGTGATTTGCTACTGTTGAAACTTCAGGAATCGAATCAGTTACTTGTTTCATCAGAGAAGGTAGCTTTTGATGCAGCTAATGATTTGAAACAATTAAAAGAGAATACGGAAGTCGAGGAAGGAGAAATCTTTGATGGAGCAATCCACATTGAAGCTTTGGAAATGGAACTAAGTATATTAAAATTAGAATTAAAGAATGCAGATGAAGAGAACGGGAGATTGATGTTTAGTACTGAAATGGTTACAGCAGAAACAAAAACTGAAGAGAGAAAAGATGAAAGCATTTCTATCGAGGAATATGAGTTGTTGATTAAGAAAGCAGAGAAGGCATATGAAAATCCACTGTTATCAGTGGAAGATTCTAATCAGCCTGAAGATAACTATGAATCGGAAATTCTGAAGAAAGAGTTGGAAGTTAGAACAGCAAAAGTTTGGGAGCTAAGGAATCGATTAGAACAGGCAGTTACCAGGGCTGAGGCAGCTGAGAAAGCAAAAGCAGCACTGGTGAATCAGATAAGGAGGAGGCAAGAGCAGAAGCAGAAGAGAAAGGCTGCTTCAGTTGCGCTTAAGGAGGTATCAGAACATAAACAACAGATTTTTCCCACGTATGAAAAGATTCCTGCAACATATCAGCCACTTGGTAAGATTCTTAACATGAAATTTTAGCCTGGATAACATTAAATTAATGTTGGAGTGAGATTGAGATTGTAATTGAACCTGTTTAAAGGTCTTATATATGAAGACCTTAATTAATTATTAGCATAAATATTAAAATTAATAACGTTTTTGCCAATTAATGTTGTGCTGCTAAACTTCACCCATTTCCCTGTCTTTTTCTATTCACACTTTGAATTAATAGTTACAATATACTATCAGCATAATCCTGGACAGTGAATGATATGCCTAACTAACAGTACAATTACACATACAATTCCGTAAGATCAGAAATATGGTCACAACAAATTTCATATGAAATTAATTAAGAATCTATTATGCTTTACATTTACCATACTGCAGAAGAAATGTGGTCAATTGCAGAAATATTCGTCACAACAAATTTCATAGAAAATTATAAATGAAAATAATGTAAATTATCTCCGCATTACATGTCATGTCTCAGGTTAAAAGACATAAATTAAAGGTCATTGCTCTATCTTCTGGATTGTAATATACGATAACAAAGACAATTAAGAACTACATAGTCATGAACCAAATGCCCTCTTATCCAAAGACTTTCATGCTTTGGCATGACCATCTTGGACATATTAGATTTACAATGATGTGAATAATCATTAATGTGAAGATCAGATGTAAGAACTTGAAACCTAAGTACCCAAGAACTCGAGGACTTAGGAATAATCAAATTTACTTGAATTAGTATATCAGACCCACTTGAATTAAGATATCAAAAACTAGTTGAGTTAGGATTTTTTAGGGGTTTTATAAAAACCCTATATTATAGAGAATTTAGACAAGAGAGGAGAGGGAGAAACTGATGAGAGGTGACTTGAGAAAAGAAAGTCATCTTATATATAAATATATGTTACTTCTAATAAAAGACTTTACATGTGTGTGTTTCGTGGACGCAAGAAATTTTATTGAACCACATAAATCTTATTTGATCTGATCTTATTTATTATTTCTGTGTTTTGTGCTCATTATCTGGTTAGCCTTGATAGTTTTTTATCAGATGGCAATTTTGATTTAATCAAATTAGTATAGAACATCATTTTTTAGGCTAGTTTTTTGCTATAGTTAGTATTAGAGCCATGTTCTCAAGTAATGATGTCTTTGCCTAAGTTTGATATGAAGAAATTTAATGGAGACAATAATATAATCTTGGTTCATCAAAGGTTGAAGGCTGCTTTTGAAGGAGAAGACAAGATGCCTGATACATTGACAGAATCTAAGAAGAGAGACATTCTAAGGAAAACTCATAATGAAATTATACCAAGGGAATTTCAAAGGAAAAGACTATAGTTGGGCTTTGGAACAGCTTAAAAGCAATTTACATGGCCAAATCTTTGGTGAATAGGATATACTTAAAGAAAAGATTTTATACTTTCACTATGGCTAAAGAGACCCAAATCAAGGAACATATTGATATATTCAATAAATTAGTTCTTGACCTTGAAACAATATATGTGACGATTAAAGATAAGGACTAAGCAAGGATCTTGCTGAGTTCTTTTCCAAAATCGCATGACCACTTCGTTGAGACTTTAACATATGGTCAGACCTCATTCTTTATGACAAATGTTAAGGCAGTACTAAACTCCAAAGAACTAACCAGAAAGCATGAAGAAAAGACCTTAGGCACAGTAGAAGGTTTTATAGCAATTAGGAGCCCAAAAAAATAAGAGAATATGCTAAGTACCATGTTAGATCTAAAGCAAAACCAAAAACTTTGAAGTGCGTTCATTGCCATAAAGTAGAAATTTCAAGAAAAATTTGCCTGGAAAGAAATAACAAAAAGAAGGCAGATGGTGATTCAACTATTGTAATAGAAGATTGCTTTGAGTATGCAAATCTACTCGTCTTATCTAATGCCAAGACAGAATAAGACTGGGTGTTGGATTCACATTGTTATTTATATGTGCCCTAATTTAAATTTGTTTAAGTCTTATTAAACATGTAATGAGGATAAAGTATTAATGGGTAATAATGAAGCATGTAAGGTTATTGGAATTAGTAATGTCAAATTAGGATGTTTGATGGAACGATAAGAGAATTGCATATGGTAGGCATGCACCAGACCTGAAATTAGAAACCTCATCTTTTTAGAAATGTTAGATCAGTTAGGGTATATATTAAAGGCTAAGAGTAGGACCCTTAAAAGTAGTTGATAGTTCTATGGTAGTCATGAAAGCGGTGAGAAAAAATGGTTTATATGTCTTTAATGCATCTATTGTCATTGGTTTTATCAATACAGCAACATGGTATGACAATAGTAAAAGTAGGCTATGGCATATGAGATTAGGCTATATGATTGAAAAAGGATTAAAGGAATTAAGTAAACATAGATTGTTTATAGATGATTAGATTGAACCATTAGGCTTTTGTAAAGAATGTCTCTTAAGAAAGTCCACAAGAGTGAAATGTGGAACTATTGAATACAAAACAAAGAGATCTTAGAATACATTCACTAAGATCTATGGGGACCTTCACAAGTAAGTTCCTTAGGTGGATCAAAATACTTCCTATCTTTGACAAATGATTACTTTAGAAGGGTTTGGGTATATATGCTAAAATCTAGGGATCAAGTGCTTGAAAAATTTAAAGAATAAAAGTCACAAATAGAGAATTAGAAAGCTAAAACGGTGAAATGATTGAGGATCGACAATGGTCTAGAGTATTGTAATCAAGAGTTTAAAAACTTCTATAAGGAAAATGGTATTTCGAGACATAAAATTGTGAGAATGACGCCATAATATAATGGTCTTGCTGAGAAGATGAATAAGATATCGATGGAGAAGGTAAGATGCTTATTGGTGCATTAAATGCTTCCAAAATCTCTATGAGCAAAAGATTTGATGACGGTAGCATATCTCATATGGAAGAAGACAAGTTTTTTGTTTCTAGGTTCTCCCTCTAAAGAGTTGTCTAAGAGAAATATGAGAGATTTTCAAAAAATGTTACATCTATGTTGACAAACTTTTTCTTGGTTGGAGGGTGATAGCATTTAAACCCTTTTTAGGTAAGTGAATATCTTAGGAACAAATGCTTAAACCACCTTAGATTTAACTTGGACCTTCCTCTATTTTGGATATGAACATATGCTACACAACCAAAAACTTTAAAAGAAAGGTTCTAAAGAGATAAGCATGAGAGAAAATGTCTTTTAACAAGCTAATGGAGTTTTCAGATCTAATGTTTTTATAGGTATGCTATTGATAAAATGTGAAGCTATCAGAATTGTTTCACTCTAATAGATTTTAGGAACACTATTGGTGAACATTAAAGCTCTACCCACTTCTAAAAGATGTCTATTCTTTCTCTCAGTCACTCCTTTTTTTTGTGATATATGAGTGCAAAAAGAAAAATGTATAATGCCATTTTCAAGTAATTAAATCCTAAGACAGAGTTGAAGTATTCTTTTCCATTATCGATTCTTAAAACTTGAACTTTGGCATTGAATTGAGTTTTGATCATTTGGTGAAAGTTCTTAAAAAAGGGGCCAACTTCAAATTTTTCTCTTAATAGATAAATCAAGGTGGTTCTAGTGCAATCATCAATAATTCTCACGCAGCATTTATATCCATTGTAAAAAATGGTTCTGTAAAGACCCCATACATCACTATGAATGATAGAAAATGGAATTTCGAATTTCTTATTACTTAAAGAAATGGGACATTATAGCTTTTGGCCATTTCACAAATTTGACATTGAAAACTTGAAGGATCAATTCCCACAAATAATTTTAAAAACAATAACTTAAGAAAACTAAAAGTTGGATGTCCAAAACGAAAATGTAACAACCATATAGATATTGTTGTTTTTTATAGCTTTGAAATTAGAACCATATCATCCTTTTTCACCTCTAGATTTATGTAATAAAGCCTATCTTTTTCCTTAGCATTGCCAATCTTCTTCCTCGTATTAAGATCCTAGAACACATAATGAGTTGGATAGATTTTAGCTCAATAATTGAGAAACTTTGTTAACTTACTAATTAATATAAGATTACAAGAAGGGTTAGGAACATGAAGGATAAAATCAAGTTTAATTGAGTTAGTAATTGACACAGAACCTTTACCACTAACAGCAATAGATGATCCGTTAGCAAAAGAGAATTTACTAGATAGTGTACAAGCATTATACGATGAGAAATAACTAAATTAATTTGCCATGTGATTGGTGGCCCTTGAATCTATGATCCAAAGGCTGGCTAAAATATTTTCAAAAGCATTCAAGGCTAGGTTCCTTAGGTCTTGCATAACTTGCAAGGTATTTCCAAAATGAATTGTAAAACAAAAATCAATCTACCATGTGTTATGACTAGCTTCAACTGTATTATATTCATAACAAACAAATGAGATTGAATTACCTTTCTTCTTAAGCCATTTCTAAAACTTAGAATAATTCTTCTTTATATGTCTTTTTTTTCTTGTAGAAAAAACACTTGGATTCCTTTTTTATTTCAACTGAAGGAGGTATCTTACCTTCTCCTTTGGTTTGCCCTTTATTATTCCCTTATATTGTCATATACGCATTTTCACCCAATTCCACCGTCTACCTCCCTTCCTCTTAAACATACAACAATGCATTAATTGATATTTATTCTTATGCTTGTTATCGGAGATTTTTTAAAGGATCCATATTGCCATGGTGGAGTGTTAATTATGTAGTGCGCAAAGAAAGACTAAAATTATATGGCAATCTTACGTGAAAGTTTATAAATTTAACATTGTATTCTTGTCTACTTATATTGATTAATTTTATCATTTTTCTATTTTTGATTTTTTTAAAATCTTAATTATAATTATTTGTTAAAAATTTTAACATAAGTAGCCTATGAACTTTCATCATTTTAGGAATGAATGTGCGTTATATAATTTCTGATGGTTATATGTTTTGATAGTTTTTTCATGGCTTCTGTGATGGATAAAGCCTATAAATGCTAGCACTTCCTTGGTTAGGTCCTTAAGCCAATATTTTCTATTTAGTTAATATAAACCATCGTATAAAGAATTGTGTAAAGTTTAGAAAAACTGTAAACCATAAACCTTCATCACCAGATTGTAAAAAACATCAATAACAGAAAGTATGCTTTTAGAGTTTAATTTCGCATTTGATCTATATACTATTACGATTATTAAAACATGTTTAGATAGTATTTAAGCTCTAAAATATGGGATCAAAGCCATTGTTATTGCCCTTTACTTTGATTTTGTGAAATTTGATAAATTTTAGTTTTACGCTTGAGTAGTCCTTAGAAAATCAAATGTTGTTATCAAGCATTATTGATGAAAACTAATACTGGAAATCATTAGGAAATTGGATTACTAGCATTTGGGACTTAGAATCAATAAATTGTGGTTTCCGTAGTTAAATAGAAAACCAAGTTGCTGGAGGTTGATTTATGTGACATGTCATCTGCTATATGTGAAATAGAATGACTTGTCGTTGGCTGCATGACATTGTATGACTTGTCATGTTCTCTATGTATAATAGTATGACATGTTGTCTTTTGCATGACGTGGTATGACCTGCCGTTTTTTGTATTTGAAATAGTATGACATCTCGTTTGATATATGTTGAAGTAGCTGGTAACATGCATCTTATTTAATTATTTTTTTTATACATAAAATTGAAATTGTGTCTTATCGATGCATACAATTTAGATGAATAATTTATGTGATTAAAATTAAAAGTCTACTAATCCATATCATTTTAATTATTAAATATTAGCTACAATATTTTTAATTATACAAAATTATGTATAAGAAACTGACATTAATTATGATTAATCATATTTAATATAATAAATTTTATTCCAAAGGAAATTTTATTATATTTATATTATTAATTAGTATAAAATATCAAATTATTTTCTTAATTATCCATAAGAATTAGGAAAATGAATATAATTTGGTAATTATATATATATATGTGTGTGTGTGTGTGTGTGTGTGTGTGTGTGCGCTTGAATTAGAACTTTAGCCAACAAACAAATTTTATGTCTATTGATTCATATTTTACAACATAATTATAATTGTAAAATATGATATCTGTTTATTAGCCTTTGATTTTGTAATATATAAGCATATAGTCATAAAATTTGCAAATTTTTCTAATATCAAATTTGACATTCCCAAGTTGAAAGGTGATAATTATAAGGTATCGAAACAAAGAATTTTCTTTCATTTAGGGTGGATGGACATTAATTATATTATACGAAAAGATGAATCAACTGTTATCGAAACTAAGGGTGGGCACGGTCCGGTTTGGTTCGGAATTTTGAAAAACTGGATCGACCCAACCCGAAAATTTTTTGTTTCAAATTTTTTAGGCCGGATCGGACCGAATATTAAGAAAAATTTAGACTGGACCAGACTGATTATATATTAGAACCGAATTAAAATCGGATTGATTGGTTTAGTTTTTGGGTCGGTTTAATTTTTAAATAAATTTATTATTTTTTTTAAAGCTTTTAAGTGTATTAAACTACGTTATTTTATAAAAATACAATAAAACGTTGTCGTTTAGATGAAAAAATATTAAAAAATAATATTTCTTGTCCAGTCCAAGTTTTTTAAAGTAAAACCGAAACTGAACCGAAAATTTTAGGTTTTTATTTTACGAACCGAAATCAAATTGAATTGTATAAAATACTAGCGATTTAAATCGTTTAAGTATGATATTTATAAAGACCAAAATTTCTACCAGTATTTACATTTGAGTCGATTGACATGATAATATCAAGGCATTACTGAAGGGCATTGATGAACAATTTGAAACTTTAGATAAGGTATTTAACAGCATCCAAATTATGAAGTTTTCATTTATAAGGCTTACCAGCATTAGAGGTGTGCATGAGCAAATCATGCAAATAAGGGACGTTGCATCTTGGTTAATAGCTCTTGAGGCTGAAATGTTTGAGTCTTTCTTTGTGCACTACATATTGAACACTCCACCATAACAGTATAGATCCTTTAAAAAATCTCCTATAACATGCATAAGAATAAATATCAATTAATGAACTATTGTATGTTTACAAGGAAGAGAGGCTGTCAAAGGAATTAGGTGAAAATGCATATATGACAACATAAGAGAATATTAAAGGGCAAGCCAAATAGAAAGGAAAAGGTAAAATACCTCCTTTAGTTGAAATAAAAAAAGAATCCTAATGTTTTTTCTACAAGAAAAAATGACATATGAAGAAGGATTGTCCCAAATTTCAGAAATGGCTTAAGAAGAAAGGTAATTCAATCTCATTTGTTTGTTATTAATGTAATACAGTTGAAGCTAGTCATAACACATGGGGGATTGATTCTAATTCTACAATCCATTTTACGAATACCTTGCAAGTTATGCAAGACCTACCGAAGCCAGTGGGAAATAAGCAGTGTATTTATTCAAGAAATAATATGCGTTCACATGTGAAGGTAATTGAAATATGCAGTTTGATTTTAAGTAGTGGCTTTATTTTAAACTTTTTATATTCCAACTTTTCCTACAAATTTGATTTCAGTTTGAAAACTTATACTATTTGGTTATTCCTTTAATTTTTCAGATATATATTTTAATTTATTTTACAAATCTGATCTTGTTGGGAATGACATATTGTCTAATGGTCTTTTCTGTATTAATTTATAAAACAATGCCTCTTATGATGTGATGCATGTTCAAGCTAGTATTAAACAATCTGTTATGAATGAAAATTCTAATTTGTTATGGCACCAAAGATTATTACATATCTCTACAGAAAGAATTAAAATATTACTAAATAATAGAGTACTTAATACTTTCAATTTTATAGATTGTAATACTTGTTTGGAATACGTAAAGGGAAAATAGACTATTAGAAAATGTGGAGTAAATATTAATGTTTAATCATAGATTTGCATTGATTGTAAATTTTGTTTTTCTTGCTTTACTTAGTCAATTATAGCTAGTAGAATAATTTGCATTAATTGTAAAGATACAATAGCTAGTTACCTAGTTTAGTGGAATAAAAAGTCTAACTTTTCTTTGTATAAATTTGATGTATCTACTACAATAAGAAGTAAGTTCCTTTTACCCTAAACTGTGAAATTCTACATAATATCAAAGTTGGGTTATTTCTAGCCTTTTGTTCCTTTTTTTTTTAGGTTTATCTTACAGCTTTCATTGCCTAATACTATTTTTCCTTCATTTAACCTTAATTGCCATTACCCTAGAATACCCAATCAACAATGTATAAAATCTTAGAAAACTCAAGTTCATCTTCTGCTACAAATCCTATTAGAATATCCACCAGCTTTGAAAATCCTGCTCTCCAGTCATAATTGAAAAACTTAATGTTGAAAACTATTTCTCATAGTCTCAATTAGCTAAACTCTTCTTAAAAAGTCAGGAAAAAAATGAAATATGTTCTTGGAGCAACTAAAGAATTGTAGGAATCAAACTCAAAGTTTGAAACTTAGGATTCAAAAAATTCGACAATAATGTCATGGTTGTTGCATTCCATAAAATTAGAAATTGGAAAACCATTACTATACCTCCCTTTGTTAGGGCGGTATGGGATACCATATCAAAAATTTATTCTAAAAAAGGGAATGCATATCATATTTATGAGTTGAAGAAAGCAATTCATAATTCAAAACAGCGTAACCAAATTGTTACAATTTATTACAGTTCACTACAATAATATCATGGCTATATGGCGAGATTTAGACTTATTTCAACACTTTAAAGTGGTAGTCACTAAAGATGCAGCCTTGGTTGCTAAAATGCTGGAACATGATTGAGTTTACAACTTTTTGGCAGGGTTAAAGACCAGAATTTGATGAGGCAAGATGCATATTACTTAGTAAAGAGTCTATCTCTAGTCTTGACGATGTTTTTTTCTTATATATGTGTTGAGGAAGATCACATGAAAGTAATGATGGATTCAATTTCTCAAGAGATCTTGGCTTTAAAATCGAAGTAGATGAAGAGTTAAGGAACTCTTAAAGACCTTGGCAATGAAAGAAACAAAGCAAGAAGGACACAAGATGGTGTGATTATTGTGAAAAGTTGATACATAAAAAGGAGACATGCTGAAAGTTAAATGGGAAACCATCTCTCAATGATAAAGAAAAGACATATTTTTAGAAAGCTTTTCAAGGATCTATAGTGGAGGAACATGAACTTGTGACAGAAATCTCAAGCGTCAGACAAGATTTATTAGTTTTAATAATTTTAAAAATAGTTATTAGTATATCAATTTTTAAAAATAACGATTATAACTTTATTTAATGATATATAGTGAAAAAGAATTATTTTTCAAGTTCTAAATAGAAATAAATATAATATCAATAAGAAGTTATTATACATATAAAATAATAATATTATTTTAAACATACTCATTATATATTAATAAGTATTATGTGATTGATGTGCTACGAAATAATATTACTATTTATTTCATTAATATGTTTTAAATCAAGATCTTATATTTTATGAAAATTTAAAGGTTTTTAATAGGTGTTTTTGTTAAATAACTATTCTTAATATAAGGGTATAATGATCATTTTTGACATATAGAACCTTTAATAAATATTTTTGTAATTATTATAATTAATCAGCTTAATTGACACAATTTTAAGAATCTATAAATCTTTTCTCTAATTTATAATAATTTTTCAATTACTATAGAATATTTAGCATTCTTGCCCCCACGTGTGGGCGAAAAGAAAAATTTTAAACGCAATTTTTTCTCCCACTTTATCCATCAAAACTGACTATAGTTTAAATGTTTGACTAATTAATTAATATATATTAAGAAACAATACATGAATTTCCAAGACTTGATCCATTAAACTCTGTTTGAGATTGCGATTGAAATGAAATAACAATTTATTTTATAATTTTTTTATTAAATTTGTGTTCAGTATAAAATTTTTTTAAGCTATTTATTTCTTAATGGGTGAGTCTGTTTGCACCTTAATATAATCTACTTTGAACTTTTTTTTTTATTTGCATATTTATTTAAGTAAATTTCAAATTTTATATTTACTTAATAAACTTTTATAAATGCTTAAAGGGGTATTATTACATTTCTTCCTTGAGTTTGGCATAATATTACTTGAAAAAATGATCACTTACCACTCTTGCTTTATTTTGCTATTATAAACTTTTAAAATTTTATAGATTATTTTAAATTCATTTTGAGGTAATAACATTTTGATCCATAAACTTTAGAAAAACAATGAATCAAAATTAATTTTTTTAATTTTAATAAATTAGTTTATATTGTATTATTGTTATGACAAAGTTAAAAAGTATTAAAAGTAAGAACAAAAATAAAAATTAACCATTAATTTTTATTTTTCACAAATTAATATACAATGTTAATAAATTAAATTAAAAATAATATCATATTAAAATTTTAGCAAACACGGATAATTCTAACCATAAAAAATTAATATTATATTAAAATTCTAGGAAATATGGATAATTTTAACAATATACAATTTTAATTTAACAATTACAACAATCAATAAAATTATAAAAACTTAATGAAAATTTATTAAAATCTCCTCCAATCAAAATAAAATACTAAAAAATAAAGTCTAAAAAGTTTATAAATATTAGTAAATTTAAAAAAAAAGAATTAATTAATAAGCACAATAGATAATACAAACTAAATTTTCAAGCAAATTAATGTAATAATTGCAGCATATGAATGACAATAATATGCACATATATACTTACAATATTCTCAAAAGTAATTGATCTAATTAATTATTTCTAAAATTAAAGATAAAATTCATATATCTCATGTAATACAAACATACAATTTTCAAATTTAAAATTAATTAACTAAAACTTTTCAATATTTAAAAGCATTTTCAATAGTATTAAAAATTTAAAATCCATGACTTAACCCTAAGAGTAGAAATATAAATTAAAAATAAAGTTGACAATTAAGAGATGACTTAGATCCATTGTATTTTATATTTTTTTTTTGTATTTTTGAAGTCTAAAATGACGTTATTTTGATAACATAATTTGCGAAAATGGTAAAGTGTATATTTTGTATAGATATCTGCGGATATTTTAGAATATATGTATCTATACTAGATTCTAAATAAATATTATATACTGTTACTATATCTGTATCATATATGATTTTACACTTACTATATACTTACCATTAACATAGAATACAGATAGATATATTAATGGGTTCTACAGTTTATGTGAGTTTGAATAATTTTATAACTCTCTTTTGTATTTGCTTAATCTGATGTAGGGAGCCTTTCTAAATTCTTGTTTATTTAATTAGGGTAAATAGGTAATTGTATAAAATTTTATTACCAATTTGAATGATAGGAACTAATTTATCAATATTGTGCCAATCCTAATTTGTTGTACCATTAAAGTTCAAGGACTATAATATTATTATTTTATTTGAATGGTAAGGGATAAATTTGTAATTGCTGCAAATTCCATTAACTTGTTCTAACGGCAAAATAAAATAGGGGTAGTAAGTGATTATTTTTGCAAAAATACTTTCTAAGTAATATTGTGCCAAACTTTAGGGGAGAAATATGATAATATCTCATTCTTAAATGATCTTTAATTAAATTTTTTTCATTATTTATCTTAGTTTTACAATTACAAAAATATTTATCACAACCAAATGTATTTTAATTTTAAAATATAAATTTTAAAATTAAATGGGAATTATAGAGTGACAATTGTTACAAAGAACAAGTTCCTTGTATCATTAGTATATAGTTTTGTACAAATTATTAAAATTCTTTCACTTCATCATATTATGATGTTATAGATCTTATCTTACATTGATTTCTTTCTTCATATGTCGATGATTGTAAAAGAAAACAGTTTGATGAATTAATTTTGATACTAAATAGAAAACGTTTAGGATTTAAGGTATATAATTGTACATTGAATGAGTGTGTTAGATGGGTTATTTTGTTTAATTGGTTAAACTATCTTTAAATTAAGAGATATTATCACATTTCTCCTTTAACGTTTGAAACTTGTATGGAAAGAAAGAATAGAGATTGTATCACTTTTTCTATATTGTTAGTTCACTAAGATGGTTTTTCTAGCAGAAGAAAAAAAGTTTTTTAGTTTCCAAGACTTTTCAAACCACACAACAAAAATTGAAAAGGCCTTTTAACATTAAAAAAAAAACATAAAAATAATTATTTTATAATGTATAATTTGTAAAATTTACATACACGTTGAACTAATCTCCTTCCCCCTTAACTTCCATTTTCTTTTTCCTTTGGTCTTTAGTCTTTTATTTTCTTTTTTTTTATGATTAATATTTTTTATTTTGTAATATGTTAATCCTTTTTTGGATTAAAATGAACTAGCCTCCTTGTCCCGTGACTTCCCATTTTCTTTTTTCTCTGGTCTTTAGTCTTTTTTTTTCTTCTAGTTATCAATATCTTTTATTTGTAACATATTAATCCTTTTTCAAATTAAAATAAAATTATATGGCAATCTTAAGTGAAAGTTTATAAATTTAACATTGTATTCTTGTTTACTTATATTGATTAATTTTACTATTTTTCTATTTTTGATTTTTTAAAATCTTAATTATAATTATTTGTTAAAAATTTTAACATAAGTAGCCTATGAACTTTCATCATTTTAGGAATGAATGTGCATTATACAATTTCTGATAATTGGTTATATGTTTTGATAGTTTTTTCATGGCTTCTGTGATGGATAAACCCTATAAATGCTAGCACTTCCTTGATTAGGTCCTTAAACCAATATCTTCTATTTAGTTAATATAAACCATCGTATAGAGAATTGTGTAAAGTTTAGAAAAACTATAAACCATAAACCTTCATCACCAGATTAAAAAAGACATCAATAACAGAAAGTATGATTTTAGAGTTTAATTTCGCATTTGATCTATATGCTATTACGATTATTAAAACATGTTTAGATAGTATTTAAGCCCTAAAATGTGGGATCAAAGCCATTGTTATTGCCCTTTACTTTGATTTTGTGCAATTTGATAAATTTTAGTTTTACGCTTGAATAGTCTTAGAAAATCAAATGTTGTTATCAAGCATTATTGATGAAAACTAACATTGGAAATCATTAGGAAATTAGATTACTAGCATTTGGGACTTAGAATCAATGAATTTTGGTTTCCGTAGTTAAATAGAAAACCAAGTTGCTGGAGGTTGATTCATGTGACATGTCATCTGCTATATGTGAAATAGAATGACTTGTCGTTGGCTACATGACATTGTATGACTTATCATGTTCTCTATTTTCAATAGTATGACATCTTTTTTTGATATATGTTGAAATAGCTAGTAACATGCGTCTTATTTAATTATTTTTTATACATAAAATTAAAATTGTGTCTTATCGTTGCATACAATTTATATGAATAATTTTTGTCATTAAAAATAAATGTCTACTAATCCATATCATTTTAATTATTAAATGTTAGCTACAATATTTTTAATTATACAAAGTTATACTTTAAGTGTTTAGGATCATATATAAGAAATTGACATTAATTGTGATTAATCATATTTAATATAATAAATTTTATCCCAAAGGAAATTTTATTATATTTATATTATTAATTAAGATAAAATATCAAATTATTTTCTTAATTAGCCACAAGAATTAGGAAAATGAATATAATTTGGTAATTCTATATATATATATATATATATATGTTTGTGTGTGGGTGTGTGTGCGCGTGCACGTTTGAATTAGAAATTTAGCCTACATACAAATTTTATGTCCATTGATTTATATTTTACAACATAATTTAGAATTGTAAAATATAATATCTGTTTATTAGCCTTTGATTTTGTAATATATAAGCATGTAGTCATACAATCTGCAAATTTTTCTAATATCAAATTTGACATTCCCAAACATTTCAACCTCAAGAGCTAGTAACTAAGTCGAAATGTCCTTTATTTGCATGATGTGCTCACACACACCTCTAAGGCTAGTAATCCTCATAGATGAAAACTTCATAATTTGGGTGCTGGTAAGTACCTTATTTGAAGTCTCAAATTGTTCATCAATGCCCTTCAGTAATGCCTTGACATTATCATGTTAATTGACTAAACCGCAAATACTAGTAAAAATTTTGGTCTTTATAAATATCATACTTAAACAATTTACATCGCTCCCATCATTCATAAGGAACAATTTTAGCTTGATTACTAGTTTCAATAATAATTGGTTCATCTTTTTGTATAGTATAATCAATGTCAATTCACTCTAAATAAAAGAAAATCCTCTGCTTCGATACCTTATAATTATCACCTTTCAACTTAGTAATGTCACATTTGATATTAAAAAACTTTACAGATTGTATGGCTACATGCTTATATATTACAAAATCAAAGGCTAATAAACAGATATCATGTTTTACAATTGTAAATTATGTTGTAAAATATGAATCAATAGACATAAAATTTGTATATGGGCTAAAGTTCTAATTCAAGTGCACACACACACACACACACATATATATAGAATTACCAAATTATATTCATTTTCCTAATTCTTGTGTGTAATTAAGAAAATAATTTGATATTTTATCCTAATTAATAATATAAATATAATAATTTTTTTTGGGATAAAATTTATTATATTAAATATGATTAATCACAGTTAATTTTAGTTTCTTATACATAATCTTAAACACTTAAAGTATATTTTGTATAATTAAAAATACTATGGCTAATTCTTAATAACTAAAATGATATGGATTAGTAGACATTTAATTGTAATCACAAAAATTATTCATATAAATTGCATGCATCAATAAGGCAATTTCAATTTTATGTATCAAAAAAATAGTTAAATAAGCTGCATGTTACCAGTTACTTCAAAATATATCAAACGAAATGTCATACTATTTCAAATACAAAAAATGGCATGTCATACCATGTCTTGCAGAAGACAACATGTCATAGTATTCCACGTAGAGAACATAACATGCCATAAAATGTCAAGCAGGCAACGACATGTCATTCTATTTCACATACAATAGATGACATGTCATATGAACCAACCTCCAGCGACCTGTTTTTCTATTTAACTATAGAAATCAAAATTCTAGGGTGGAAATTTACCGATATGATCAAATTGAATTAAGTTGACACGATTAATAATCGTGTCGAGTTCGTGTCCGAGTTTGATCTTCTCAACCCGCCAATCCGTTTAATGAAACAATTATTTTTCGAGTAAACTGGTCGTGTCAACCCGCCAACCCATTTAATAACAAGGTTACTATTTTAACAAAATTTATGACTACTAAAATTCGAACCTAAGTCTTCAAGGTCACAATGTGACTTTCTTATCCACTAATCTAACACCACTTTTTTAGTTAAATTTTGGGTGCACTATATACTTACATATTACAATATTTTAGGTTCTTTTATATTATAATGCTAAATATTTTTAATAGTTTTAAATGTGTTTATTTTTAACTTAATGTTAAAAAAATTAATAGTTACTTATAAATAGGATAAAATTAAATATTTTTAACTTAATATTTGATAACCATAATTTCATAACAAATAATATTATAAATTTCTTGAGATATTTTTTTTAACAATAATTTAAATAAAGTTTATATATATAACAATCTAACTTAAATATAGTCTTTTAAAGAAAATAAATCATCTAATAATAAACATATGGCCCTGCATAATATACTTATTCTTTATTATAATTGGAGGCTAATTATTTTAAGAAAAAAGTAAAGATAAATTAACTATATTAATACTCTTCATTTTGATAAATTTTTGAGATAATATTAATTAATTTATGATTAAAAAACTTATTATAAATTAAGCCTATTATAACACAATTCGAATATATGCATATCTATCATAATTTGAGTCTATTGGCAAATAATTTATATTTTGTGAATTGATAAATGATAATAGAGATGACATACTAGTTAATTAGCATATTATTTTTCTAAAACTTTCAAATTTAATTGCTAATACTTATAAATTAATAATATTAATATATGACTATTACATTAATAAGTTTATGAAAATTAATAATGGTGTCAAAATGGTTATATTAAATATTTATAAGTAATATGAAAATTAATAATTTGTCAAAATGGTTATATTAGATATTTTTAAGTAAGGGAGACTCAAAAATTAGATTTTTGACTACTAAATTAACTTAATCAATAAATAATTATGCATACACCACATCATATACTATATACATTAGATGAATGACTAAATGAATAATGATTCCAAAAACTTAAAACAATAATGAGAATAAAATTATCTGATAAAAAATAAATTTAAATCAAAAAAGGAAAAAATGATTTAAACTTGTTGTAAAAAAATAACGCCAAAAATATATAAAAATTAAAGAACTATTTTTTATTAAGACTACAATTATTTTAATTTTTTAAGAATAATTATTGAATAATATATTTCTAGATAATAAAAGTTTACAAAAAAATCTTATCCATAATCGGTTTTTATAAAACATCGTGTTCATAAATGGTTTTTACAAGAAATTTAAATTTTTTCTATTTTTTTTCTTAATTTTAATGTAAAAATTAAAAAAAGAAAAGAAAAGAAAAGAATAAATTTATTACTTTATTGTTTTAATTTTTTAATTTTTTATTGTTATTAATTTTTTAATTTGAAAATACTTTTCACTAAATAATTTTATTCTAATTACTTGTAGTAATTTGGCACAATTTGAAATAATTCCATGTAAAATAATTTAACATTATAATATAAAAATAACTTAAAATATGATATAAATAAATAATACATTCATAATTTACATAAAAATATGATTGCAACTTAGTAGTTAAAACTATATTAAACTAAAGTCTTGGATTCGAATCACTACAATTATAATTTTTTTCATATAAATTAAATGGGTTAATGGGTCAACCTAATTACCCGAATAATAAACGAGTCAATTCGACACGATTACTCGATTAATAAATAAGTTGATGAGTTGTGTCATGTTACTTATTTAATAAATGGGTCGTGTCCAGATTGAGAACCCTTTACACAATTAATAAATAGGTCGTGTTCGGGTTAAATGCTGCTGACACAATTAATTATTTGATATGACTCAAATATGACCCATGAAGCCGAATTGTCACCCCTACAAAATTCATTGATTCAAGTCTCAAATGCTAGTAATCCAATTTCCTAATGATTTCTAGTATTAGTTTTTATCAATAATGCTTGATAACAACATTTGATTTTCTAAAGACTATTTAAGCATAAAACTAAAATTTATCAAATTGCACAAAATCAAAGTAAAGGGCAATAACAATGGCTTTGATATCAAATTTTAGAACTTAAATACTATCTAAACATGTTTTAATAATCATAATAGCATATAGATCAAATGCCAAATTAAACTCTAAAAACATACCTCCTGTTATTGATGTCTTTCACAATCTGGTAATGAATTTTTATGGTTTACAATTTTTTTAAACTTTACACAATTCTCTATACAATGATGTATATTAACTGAATAGAAAATGTTGGCTTAAAGACCTAATTAAGAAAGTGCTAGTATTTATAAAACATGTAACCAACTATCAAAAATTGTATAATACACATTCATGTCTAAAATAATGAAAGATCATGGGTTACTTATATTAAAAATTTTAACAAATAATTATAATTAAGATTTTAAAAAATTAAAAATGGTAAAATGGTAAAATTAATCAATATAAGTAGACAAGAATACAATGTTAAATTTATAAACTTTCACGTAAGATTGCCATATAATTTTATTTTAATTTGAAAAAAGATTAGTATATTACAAATAAAGATATTGATAACTGAAAAAGAAAAAAAAAGGGAGAGAGACTAATGACCAAAGGAAAAAGAAAATGGGATGTCAAGGGACAAGGAGGCTAGTTCATTTCAATTCGAAATTAATATATTACAGAATAAAAAATATTAATCATATAAAGAAAAAAAGAAAAGACTAAAGACCAAAGGAAAAAGAAAATGGGAAGTTGAGAGGGAAAGAGAGGTTAGTTCAACGTGTTTGTATATTTTACAAATTCATACATTATAAAATAATTATTTTTATAATTTTTTTAATGTTAAAAGTCCTTTTCAATTTTTATTGTATGGTTTGAAAAGTCTTAGAAACTAAAAAGCTTTTTTTTTCTTAGTGAACTAACAATATAGAAAAAGTGATACAATCTCTATTCTTTTTTTCCGTACAAGTTCAAACGTTAAGAGAGAAATGTAATAATATCTCTTATTTTAAAGATGGTTTAGCCAATTAAACAAAATAATTTATTCCTCGCACCCATCTAACACTCTCATTCAATGTATAATAATATAACTTAAATCCTAAACTTTTTCTATTTAGTATCAAAATTAATTCATCAACATGTTTTCTTTTACAATCATCAACATAGGAAGAAAGAAATCAATTTAAGATAAGATCTATAACATCATAATATGATGAAGTGAAAGAATTTTAATACAAAACAATAGACTAATGATACTGGGAACTTGTTCTTTGTAAAAAACTATCACTCTATAATTTCCATTTAATTTTAAAATTTATATTTTAAAAAGAAAATATATTTGGTTGTGATAAATATTTTCATAATTGTAAAACTAAGATAAATAAAGAAAAAATTTTAATTAAAGGTCATTTAAGAATGAGATATCTTCATATTTCTCCCATAAGATTTGGCACAATATCACTTGAAAAGTATCTTTGCAAAAATAATCAATTACTAGCCCTATTTTATTTTGCCGTTAGAACAAGTTACTGCAATTTACAACAATTACAAATTTGTCCCTGACCATTCAAATAAAATAATAATATTATAGTTCTTGAACTTTAATGAAACAACAAATTAGGACTAGTACAATATTGATAAATTATTCCCTATCATCCAAATTGGTAATAAAATTCTATGCAATTACCTATTTACTCTGATTAAATAAACAAAAATTTAAAAAGACTTCCTACATCATATTGAGCAAGTACAAAAGAGAGTTATAAAATTATTCAAACTCACCTAAACTACAGAACTCATTAGTATATCTGTTTGTATTATATTTTGATGGTAAATTTGTAGTAAGTGTAAAATCATATATGATATAGATATAATAACAGTATGTAATATTCGTTTAAAATAAAGTATGGATATTTATATTCTAAAATGTCCACAGATATATATATAAAATATTCATTTTACCATTTTGGAAAATTATGTTATCAAAATAATGTCGTTTTATACTTCAAAAATACAAAAAAAATACAAAATACAATGATCTAAGTCATGTCTTAATTCTTAACTTTATTTTTAATTTATACTTCTACTCTTAGACCTAAGTCATGGATTTTAAATATTTAATACTATTGAAAATACTTTTAAATATTGAAAAGTTTTAGTTAATTAATTTTCAATTTGAAAATTGTATGTTTGTATTACATGAGATATATTAAATTTTATCTTTAATTCTAGAAATAATTAATTAGATCAATTACTTTTGAGAATATTGTACGTACATATGTGCATATTATTGTCATTCATATGTTGTAATTATTACATTAATTTGTTTGAAAATTTAGTTTGTATTATCTATTGTTCTTATTAATTAATTCTTTTCTTTTGAAATTTACTAACATTTGTAAATTTCTTAGACTTTATTTTTTAGTATTTTATTTTGATTGAAGGGTTTTTAATAAATTTTCATTAAGTTTTCATAATTTTATTTGTTGTTATAGTTGTTAAATTAAAATTCTATATTGTTAAAATTACCCATATTTCCTAGAATTTTAATATAATATTAAATTTTATTGTTAGAATTATCCCTGTTTTCTAAAATTTCAATATGATATTATTTTCAATCTAATTTATTAACGTCGTATATTAATTTGTGAAAAATAAAACTTAACGGTTAATTTTTATTTTTGTTTTACTTCTAATACTATTTAACATTGTCATAACAATAATATAATATAGACTAATTATTAAAATTAAAAAAATTAGTTTCGATTCATTGTTTTTCTAAAGTTTAGGTATCAAAATGTTATTACCTCAAAATGAATTTAAAATAATCTGTAAAATTTAAAATTTTGCACTTAACTCTTTTAAAAGTTTATAATGGCAAAATAAAACAGGAGTACTAAGTGATCATTTTTTTAAGTGATATTATGTCAAACTTCAAGGGAGAAATGTGATAACACTTCTTTAAGAGTTTATTAAGTAAATATAAAATTTTAAATTTACTTAAATAAATACTCAAATAAAAAAAACGTGAAAAGTATATTATACTAAGGTGCAAACAAACTCACCCATTACGAAATAAATAGCTTAAAAAAATTTATACTGAACACAAATTTAATAAAAAAAATTATAAAATAAATTATTATTGCATTTCAATCGCAATCTCAAACAGAGTTTAATGGATCAAGTCTTGGAAATTCATGTATTGTTTCTTAATGTATATTAATTAATTAGTCAAAAATTTAAACTATAGTCAGCTTTGATGGATAAAGTGGGAGAAAAAATTGAATTGAAAATTTTTCTTCTTGCCCACACGTGGGGACAAGAATATTCATCAAAGTATAATAATTTCAAAAATATTCATCAAAGGTTCTATATATCAAAAGTGATCATTATGTGCTTATATTAAGAATAGTTATTTAACAAAAACACCTATTAAAAACCTTTAAATTTTCATAAAATATAAGATCTTGATTTAAAACATATTAATGAAATAAATAGTAATATCATTTTGTAGCACATTAATCACGTAATATTTATTAATATATAAAGAGAATATTTAAAATAATATTATTATTTTATATGTAAAATAACTTCTTATTGCTATTATATTTATTTTTATTTAGAAGTTAAAAAATATTTTTTTTCTTCACTATATACCATTAAATAAAGTTATATTCGTTATTTTTAAAAATTGATATCTTAATAACTATTTTTAAAATTATTAAAATTAATAAGTCTTATTTGACAATTGAGAGTTCGTCACAAGTTCATGTTCCTCCATTATAGATCCTTGAAAAGCTTTCTTAAAATATGTCCTTTCCTTATCATTGAGAGATGGTTTCCCATTTAACTTCCAACATGTCTCCCTTTTATGTATCAACTTTTCACAATAAACACACCATCGTGTGTCCGTCTTGCTTTGTTTCTTTGGCTGCCAAGGTCTTTAAGAGCTCCTTGACTTTTCATCTGCTTCGATTTTTAAAGCCAAGATCTCTTGAGAAATCGACTCCATCATTACTTTCATGTGATCTTCCTCAACACATATGTAAGAAAAAAACATCGTCAGGACAAGGGATAGATTCTTTACTGAGTAATATGCCTCCTGCCTCATCAAATTATGGTCTTTAACCCTGCCAAAAAGTTATAAACTCAATCATGTTCCAGTATTTTAGCAAACGTGGCTGCATCTTTAGCGACTACCACTTTAAAGTGTTGAAATAAGTCTAACTCTCACCATAAAGCCATGATATTATTGTAGCAAACTATAATAAATTGTAACAATCTAGTCACGTTGTTTTGAATTATTAATTGCCTTCTTCAACACATAAATATGATATGCATTCCTTTTCTTAGAATAAGTTTTTGGTACGGTATCCCGTACCGCCTTAACAAAGAGAGGTATAGGAATGGTTTTCCAATTTATGGTTTTATGGAATGCAACAACCATGAAATTATTGTCGAATTTTTTGAATCCCGAGTTTCAAACTTTGAGTTTGATTCCTAAAATTCTTTAGTTGCTCTAAGAACATATTTCATTTTTTCCTGACTTTTTAAGAAGAGTTTAGCTAATCGAAACTATGAGAAATAGTTTTCACCATTGAGTTTTTCTATTGTGACTGGAGATCAGGATTTTCAAAGCTGGTGGATATTCTAATAAGATTTGTAGCAGAAGGTGAACTTGAGTTTTCTAAGATTTTAAACGTCATTGATTGGGTATTCTAGAGTAATGGCAATTAAGGTTGAATGAAGGAAAAAATAGTCTTAGGCAATGAAAGCCGTAAGATAAACCAAAAAAAAAAAAAGAAAAGAAAAACAAAAGACTAGAAATAACCTAACTTCGATACTATGTAGAATTTCACAGCTTAGGCTAAAAGGAACTTACTTCTTATTGCAGTAGATGCATCAAATTTATATAAAAAAAATTTAGACTTTTTATTCTATTAAACTAGGTAACTAGTTATTGTATCTTTACAATTAATGTAAATTATTATACAAGCTATAACTGGACTAAGTAAAGCAAGAAAAAAAAATGTACAATCAATACAAATCTATATAATTAAACATTAATGTTATTCCACATTTTCTAACATTTTGCTTTCCCTTTATGCATTCCAAACAAGTATTACAATCAATAAAATTGAAAGCATTAAGTACTCTATTTAGTAATCTTTTAATTCTTTCTAGGGAGATATGTCATAATCTTTGATGCCACAACATAGAGAAATTTTCATTCATAACACATTGTTTAATACTAGGTTCATTATACATCACATCATAAGGGGCATTGCTTTTATAAATTAATACAAAAAAGACAATTAGAAAATATGTCATTCCCAACAAAGATCAGATTTGTAAAACAAATTAAAAAATATATCTAAAATTAAACGAATAACCAAATAGTACAAATCTTGAAACTAAAATCAAATTTTTAGGAAAAGTTGGAATATAAAAAGTTTAAAATAAAGCCACTACTTAAAATCAAACTGCATATTTCAATTGCCTTCACATGTGAACGCATATTTTTTCTTGAATAGATACACTACTTACTTCCAACTGGCTTCTTTAGGTCTTGCATAAACTGCAAGGTATTCGAAAAATGGGCTGTAGAACAAAAATCAATCCACCATGTGTTATGATTAGCTTCAACTGTATTATATTCATAACAAATAAATGAGATTGAATTACTTTTCTTCTTAAGCTATTTCTGAAACTTGAGACAATCTTTCTTTATATGTTTTTTTTTCTTGTAGGAAAAACACTTGGATTCTTTTTTTTTATTTCAACAAAAGGAGGTATTTTACCTTTTCCTTTCTATTTGGCTTGCCCTTTGCTATTCTCTTATGTTTTCATATATGCATTTTCACCCAATTCTATTGTCAACCTCTCTTCCTTTTAAACATACAATAGTTCATTAATTGATATTTATTCTTATGCATGTTATAGGAGATTTTTTAAGGGATCTATACTGTTATGGTGGAGTGTTCAATATGTAGTGCACAAAGAAAGACTCAAACATTTCAGCCTCAAGAGCTATTAACTAAGATGCAACGTCCCTTATTTGCATGATTTGCTCATGCACACCTCTAATGCTGGTAAGCCTTATAAATGAAAACTTCATAATTTGGGTGCTGTTAAGTACCTTATCTAAAGTTTCAAATTGTTCATCAATGCCCTTCAGTAATGCCTTGATATTATCATATTGATCAACTAATACGCAAATATTTGTAGAAATTTTGGTCTTTATTAATATGAGAGTTAAACAATTTAGATTGCTCCCATATATCGTTCATAAGGAACAATTTGAGCTTGACTACTAGTTTCAAAAACAATTGGTTAATCTTTTCGTATAGCATAATCAATGTCCACCCACGCTAAATAAAAAAAAATCCTCTGCTTCGATATCTTATAGTTATCTCTTTTCAATTTGGAAATGTCAAATTTGATATCAGAAAAATTTGCAGATTGTATGACTACATGCTTATATATTACAACATCAAAGGGTAATAAACAGATATTATATTTTACAATTCTAAATTATGTTGTAAAATATAAATCAATGGACATAAAATTTGTATGTAGGCTAAATTTCTAATTCAAACTCGCACACGCACACACACCCACACACAAACATATATATATATATATATATATAGAATTACAAATTATATTCATTTTCCTAATTCTTATAGCTAATTAAGAAAATAATTTGATATTTTATCTTAATTAATAATATAAATATAATAAAATTTCCTTTGGGATAAAATTTATTATATTAAATATGATTAATCACAATTAATGCCAATTTCTTATATATGATCCTAAACACTTAAAGTATAACTTTGTATAATTAAAACTATTGTAGCTAACATTTAATAATTAAAATGATATGGATTAGTAGACATTTAATTTTAATCACAAAAATTATTCATATAAATTGTATGCAACGATAAGACATAATTTTAATTTTATGTATAAAAAATAATTAAATAAGATGCATATTACTAGCTATTTCAACATATATCAAACAAGATGTCATACTATTTCAAATACAAAAAACGACATGTCATACCACGTCATGTAGAAGACAACATGTCATACTATTGAAAATAGAGAACATGATAAGTCATACAATGTCATGCAGCCAACGACAAGTCATTCTATTTCACATATAGCAGATGACATGTCACATGAATCAACCTCCAGCAACTTGGTTTTCTATTTAACTACGGAAACCAAAATTCATTGATTCTAAGTCCCAAATGCTAGTAATCCAATTTCCTAATGATTTGCAGTATTAGTTTTCATCAATAATACTTGATAACAACATTTGATTTTCTAAAGACTATTCAAGCGTAAAACTAAAATTTATCAAATTGCACAAAAACAAAGTAAAGGGCAATAACAATGGCTTTGATCTCACATTTTAGGGTTTAAATACTATCTAAACATGTTTTAATAATCATAATAGCATATAGATCAAATGCGAAATTAAACTCCAAAATCATACTTTCTATTATTGATGTCTTTTTTAATCTGGTGATTAAGGTTTATGGTTTATAGTTTTTCTAAACTTTACACAATTCTCTATACGATGGTTTATATTAACTAAATAGAAGATATTGGTTTAAGGACCTAACTAAGGAAGTGCTAGCATTTATAGGGTTTATCCATCACAGAAGCCATAAAAAAACTATCAAAACATATAACCAATTATCGGAAATTGTATAACGCACATTCATTCCTAAAATGATGAAAGTTCATAGGCTACTTATGTTAAAATTTTTAACAAATAATTGTAATTAAGATTTTAAAAAATCAAAAATAGAAAAATGGTAAAATTAATCAATATAAGTAGACAAGAATACAATGTTAAATTTATAAACTTTCACTTAAGATTGCCATATAATTTTATTTTAATTTGAAAAAGGATTAATATGTTACAAATAAAAGATATTGATAACTAGAAGAAAAAAAAAAGACTAAAGACTAGAGAAAAAAGAAAATGGGAAGTCAAGGGACAAGGAGGCTAGTTCATTTTAATCCAAAAAAGGATTAACATATTACAAAATAAAAAATATTAATCATAAAAAAAAAAGAAAAGAAAAGACTAAACACCAAAGGAAAAAGAAAATGGAAGTTAAGGGGGAAGGAGATTAGTTCAACGTGTATGTAAATTTTACAAATTATACATTATAAAATAATTATTTTTATGTTTTTTTTTTAATGTTAAAAGGCCTTTTCAATTTTTGTTGTGTGGTTTGAAAAGTCTTGGAAACTAAAAAACTTTTTTTCTTCTACTAGAAAAACCATCTTAGTGAACTAACAATATAGAAAAAGTGATACAATCTCTATTCTTTCTTTCCATACAAGTTCAAACGTTAAAGAAGAAATGTGATAATATCTCTTAATTTAAAGATAGTTTAACCAATTAAACAAAATAATTTATTCCTCGCACCCATCTAACACACTCATTCAATGTACAATTATATACCTTAAATCCTAAATGTTTTCTATTTAGTATCAAAATTAATTCATCAAACTGTTTTCTTTTACAATCATCGACATATGAAGAAAGAAATCAATGTAAGATAAGATCTATAACATCATAATATGATGAAGTGAAAGAATTTTAATAATTTGTACAAAACTATATACTAATGATACAAGGAACTTGTTCTTTGTAACAATTGTCACTCTATAATTCCCATTTAATTTTAAAATTTATATTTTAAAATTAAAATACATTTGGTTGTGATAAATATTTTCATAATTGTAAAACTAAGATAAATAATGAAAAAAATTTAATTAAAGATCATTTAAGAGTGAGATATTATCATATTTCTCCCCTAAAGTTTGGCACAATATTACTTAGAAAGTATTTTTGCAAAAATAATCACTTACTACCCCTATTTTATTTTTCCGTTAGAACAAGTTAATGGAATTTGCAGCAATTAGAAATTTATCCCTTACCATTCAAATAAAATAATAATATTATAATCCTGGAACTTTAATGGTACAACAAATTAGGATTGGTACAATATTGATAAATTAGTTCCTATCATCCAAATTGGTAATAAAATTCTATACAATTACGTATTTACCCTAATTAAATAAACAAGAATTTAGAAAGGCTCCTTACATCAGATTAAGCAAGTACAAAAAAGAGTTATAAAATTATTCAAACTCATATAAACTGTAGAACCCATTTATATATCTATCTGTATTCTATCTTAATGGTAAGTATATAGTAAGTGTAAAATCATATATGATACAGATATAGTAACAGTATATAATATTTATTTAGAATCTAGTATAGATACGTATATTCTAAAATATTCGCAGATATCTATACAAAATATCCACTTTACCATTTTTGCAAATTATGTTATCAAAATAACGTCATTTTAGACTTCAAAAATACAAAAAAAAAATATAAAATACAATGGATCTAAGTCATGTCTTAATTGTTAACCTTATTTTTAATTTATATTTCTACTCTTAGGATTAAGTCATGGATTTTAAATTTTTAATACTATTGAAAATGCTTTTAAATATTGAAAAGTTTTAGTTAATTAATTTTAAATTTGAAAATTGTATGTTTGTATTACATGAGATATATTAATTTTATCTTTAATTTTAGGAATAATTAATTAGATCAATTACTTTTGAGAATATTGTAAGTATATATGTGCATATTATTGTCATTCATATGCTACAATTATTACATTAATTTGCTTGAAAATTTAGTTTGTATTATTTATTGTTCTTATTAATTAATTCTTTTTTTTTAAAATTTACTAATATTTATAAACTTTTTAGACTTTATTTTTTAGTATTTTATTTTGATTGGAGGAGATTTTAATAAATTTTCATTAAGTTTTTATAATTTTATTGATTGTTGTAATTGTTAAATTAAAATTCTATATTGTTAAAATTATCCATATTTCCTAGAATTTTAATATAATATTAATTTTTTATTGTTAGAATTATCCGTGTTTGCTAAAATTTTAATATGATATTATTTTTAATTTAATTTATTAACATTGTATATTAATTTGTGAAAAATAAAAATTAATGGTTAATTTTTATTTTTGTTCTTACTTTTAATACTTTTTAACTTTGTCATAACAATAATACAATATAAACTAATTTATTAAAATTTAAAAAAATTAATTTTGATTCATTGTTTTTCTAAAGTTTATGGATCAAAATGTTATTACCTCAAAATGAATTTAAAATAATCTATAAAATTTTAAAAGTTTATAATAGCAAAATAAAGCAAGAGTGGTAAGTGATAATTTTTTCAAGTAATATTATGCCAAACCTCAAGAGAGAAATGTAATAATACCTCTTGAAGCATTTATAAAAGTTTATAGAGTAAATATAAAATTTGAAATTTACTTAAATAAATATGCAAATAAAAAAAAAGTTCAAAGTAGATTATATTAAGGTGCAAACAGACTCACCCATTAAGAAATAAATAGCTTAAAAAAATTTTATACTCAACACAATTTAATAAAAAAATTATAAAATAAATTATTATTTCATTTCAATCGCAATCTCAAACAGAGTTTAATGGATCAAGTCTTGGAAATTCATGTATTGTTTCTTAATATATATTAATTAATTAGTCAAACATTTAAACTATAGTCAGCTTTGATGGATAAAGTGGAGAAAAAATTGCGTTGAAAATTTTTCTTCTTGCCCACACGTGGGGGCAAGAATGCTATATATTCTATAGTAATTGAAAATTTATTATAAATTAGAGAAAAGATTTATAGATTCTTAAAATTGTGTCAATTAAACTGATTAATTATAATAATTACAAAAATATTCATTAAAGGTTCTACATCTCAAAAATGATCATTATACCCTTATATTAAGAATAGTTATTTAACAAAAACACCTATTAAAAACCTTTAAATTTTCATAAAATATAAGATCTTGATTTAAAACATATTAATGAAATAAATAGTAATATTATTTCGTAGCACATTAATCACATAATACTTATTAATATATAATGAGTATGTTTAAAATAATATTATTATTTTATATGTATAATAACTTCTTATTGCTATTATATTTATTTCTATTTAGAACTTGAAAAATAATTTTTTTTCACTATATATCATTAAATAAAGTTATATTCGTTATTTTTAGAAATTGATATTCTAATAACTATTTTTAAAATTATTAAAACTAATAAATCTTGTCTGATGCTTGAGATTTCTGTCACAAGTTCATGTTCCTCCACTATAGATCCTTGAAAAGCTTTCTAAAAATATGTCTTTTCTTTATCATTGAGAGATGGTTTCCCATTTAACTTCCGGCATGTCTCCTTTTTATGTATCAACCTTTCACAATAATCACACCATCGTGTGTCCTTCTTGCTTTGTTTCTTTCATTGCCAAGGTCTTTAAGAGTTCCTAAACTCTTCATCTACTTTGATTTTAAAGCCAAGATCTCTTGAGAAATTGAATCCATCATTACTTTCACGTGATCTTCCTTAACACATATATAAGAAAAAAATATCGTCAAGACTAGGGATAGACTCTTTACTAAGTAATATGCCTCTTGCCTCATCAAATTCTGGTCTTTAACCCTGCCAAAAAGTTGTAAACTCAATCATGTTCCAGCATTTTAGCAACCAACGCTGCATCTTAGTGACTACCACTTTAAAGTGTTGAAATAAGTCTAAATCTCGCCATAAAGCCATGATATTATTGTAGTGAACTGTAATAAATTGTAACAATTTGGTTACGCTGTTTTGAATTATGAATTGCTTTCTTCAACTCATAAATAAGATATGCATTCCCTTCTTTAGAATAAGTTTTTGATACGGTATCCCATACTGCCTTAACAAAGAGAGGTATAGTAATGGTTTTCCAATTTCTAGTTTTATGGAATGCAACAACCATGACATTATTGTCGAATTTTTTGAATCCCAAGTTTCAAATTTTGAGTTTGATTCCTACAATTCTTTAGTTGCTCCAAGAACATATTTCATTTTTTTCTGACTTTTTAAGAAGAGTTTAGCTAATCGAGACTATGAGAAATAGTTTTCAACATTAAGTTTTTCAATTATGACTGGAGAGCAGACTTTTCAAAGCTGGTGGATATTCTAATAGGATTTGTAGCAGAAGATGAAATTGAGTTTTCTAAGATTTTAGACATTGTTGATTGGGTATTCTAGGGTAATGACAATTAAGGCTAAATGAAGGAAAAATAGTATTAGGCAATGAAAGCTGTAAGATAAACCCAAAAAAAAAAAAAGGAACAAAAGGCTAGAAATAACCTAACTTTGATATTATGTAGAATTTCACAGTTTAGAGCAAAAGGAACTTACTTCTTATTGTAGTAGATACATCAAATTTATACAAAGAAAAGTTAGACTTTTTATTCCACTAAACTAGGTAACTAGCTATTGTATCTTTACAATTAATGCAAATTATTCTACTAGCTATAATTGGACTAAGTAAAGCAAGAAAAACAAAATTTACAATCAATGCAAATCTATAATTAAACATTAATATTTACTCCACATTTTCTAATAGTCTACTTTCCCTTTACGTATTCCAAACAAGTATTACAATCAATAAAATCGAAAGTATTAAGTACTCTATTATTTAGTAATATTTTAATTCTTTCTGTAGAGATATGTAATAATCTTTGGTGCCATAACAAGTAGGAATTTTCATTCATAACAGATTGTTTAATACTAGCTTGAACATGCATCACATCATAAGAGGCATTGTTTTATAAATTAATACAAAAAAGACCATTAGACTATATGTCATTCCCAACAAGATTAGATTTGTAAAATAAATTAAAATATATATCTGAAAAATTAAAGGAATATCCAAATAGTACAAGTTTTCAAACTGAAATCAAATTTGTAGGAAAAGTTGGAATATAAAAAGTTTAAAATAAAGCCACTACTTAAAATCAAACTGCATATTTCAATTACCTTCACATGTGAACACATATTATTTCTTGAATAGATACACTGCTTATTTCCCACTGGCTTCCGTAGGTCTTGCATAACCTGCAAGGTATTCGTAAAATGGATTGTAGAACTAGAATCAATCCCCTATGTGTTATGACTAGCTTCAACTGTATTATATTCATAACAAACAAATGAGATTGAATTACCTTTCTTCTTAAGCCACTTCTGAAACTTGGAACAATCTTTCTTCATATGTCCTTTTTTCTTGTAGAAAAAACACTTGGATTCTTTTTTTATTTCAACTAAAGGAGGTATTTTACCTTTTCCTTTCTATTTGGCTTGCCTTTATTATTCTCTTATGTTGTCATATATGCATTTTCACCTAATTCCTTTGACGGCCTCTCTTCCTTGTAAACATACAATAGTTCATTAATTGATATTTATTCTGATGTGTGTTATAGGAGATTTTTAAACGATCCATATTGTTATGGTAAAGTGTTCAATATGTAGTGCACAAAGAAAGACTCAAACATTTTAGCCTCAAGAGCTATTAACCAAGCTGCAACGTCCCTTATTTGCATGATGTGCTCATGCACACCTCTAAAGCTAGTAAGTTTTATAGATGAAAACTTCATAATTTGGGTGCTGTTAAGTACCTTATTTGAAGTCTCAAATAATTCATCAATGCCCTTCAATAATGCCTTGACATTATCCTGTCAATCGACTGAAATGTAAGTACTGGTAGAAATTTTGGTCTTTATAAATATCATACTTAAACGATTTAAATCGCTCTCATCATTCATAAGGAACAATTTGAACTTGAGTACTAGTTTCAATTAGGAATGGGCAGAAAAATCGGCCCGAACCGAATCGGACTAGAATTTACAGGTTTAGTCCAGTATTTTATACAATTCAATTTAATTTCGGTTGGTAAAATAAAAATCTAAAATTTTCGGTTCAGTTTCGGTTTTAGTCTAAAAAACTTGTACTAGACAAGAAATATTATTTTTTAATATTTTTTTCATCTAAACGACAACATTTTATTGTATTTTTATAAAATAACGTCGTTTAATACACTTTAAAACTTTAAAAAAAATAATAAATTTATTCAAAAACCAAACCGACTCAAAAACCAAACCGATCAATCCGATTTTAATTCGGTTCTAATATATAATCAGTCTGGTCCATTCTAGATTTTTCTTCCTATTCGGTCTGATCCGGCCTAAAAAATTTGAGATCAGAAATTTTCGGGTTGGGTTCGATCCAGTTTTTCAAAATTCCAAACCGTGCCCACCCTTAGTTTTGATAACAGTTTATTCGTCTTTTCGTATAATATAATCAATGTCCATCTACCCTAAATGAAAGAAAATTCTTTGTTTCGATACCTTATAGTTATCACCTTTCAACTTGGGAATGTCAAATTTGATATTAGAAAAATTTGCAGATTTTATGACTATATGCTTATATATTACAAAATTAAAGGCTAATAGATAGATATCATGTTTTACAATTATAATTATGTTGTAAAATATGAATTAATAGACATAAAATTTGTTTGTTGGCTAAAGTTCTAATTCAAGCGCGCGCGCGCGCACACACACACACACACACACATATATATATAATTACCAAATTATATTCATTTTCCTAATTTTATGGGTAATTAAGAAAATAATTTGATATTTTATATTAATTAATAATATAAATATAATAAAATTTCCTTTGGGATAAAATTTATTATATTAAATATGATTAATCATAATTAATGTCAGTTTCTTATACATAATTTTGTATAATTAAAACTATTGTAGCTAACATTTAATAATTAAAATGATATGGATTAGTAGACATTTAATTTTAATCACAAAAATTATTCATATAAATTGTATGCAACGATAAGACATAATTTTAATTTTATGTATAAAAAATAATTAAATAAGATGCATATTACTAGCTATTTCAACATATATCAAACAAGATGTCATACTATTTCAAATACAAAAAACGACATGTCATACCACGTCATGTAGAAGACAACATGTCATACTATTGAAAATAGAGAACATGATAAGTCATACAATGTCATGCAGCCAACGACAAGTCATTCTATTTCACATATAGCAGATGACATGTCACATGAATCAACCTCCAGCAACTTGGTTTTCTATTTAACTACGGAAACCAAAATTCATTGATTCTAAGTCCCAAATGCTAGTAATCCAATTTCCTAATAATTTCCAGTGTTAGTTTTCATCAATAATGCTTGATAACAACATTTGATTTTCTAAAGACTATTCAAGCGTAAAACTAAAATTTATCAAATTGCACAAAATCAAAGTAAAGGGCAATAACAATGGCTTTGATCCTACATTTTAGGGCTTAAATAGTATCTAAACATGTTTTAATAATCGTAATAGCATATAGATCAAATGCGAAATTAAACTCTAAAATCATACTTTCTGTTATTGATGTCTTTTACAATCTGATGATGAAGGTTTATGGTTTACAGTTATTCTAAACTTTACACAATTCTCTATACAATGGTTTATATTAACTAAATAGAAAATATTGTCTTAAGGACCTAACCAAGGAAGTGCTAGCATTTATAGGCTTTATCCATCATAGAAACCATGAAAAAACTATCAAAATATATAACCAACTATCAAAAATTGTATAATGCACATTCATTCCTAAAATGATGAAAGTTCATAGGCTACTTATGTTAAAATTTTTAACAAATAATTATAATTAAGATTTTAAAAAATCAAAAATAGAAAAATGGTAAAATTAATCAATATAAGTAGACAAGAATACAATGTTAAATTTATAAACTTTCACCTAAGATTGCCATATAATTTTATTTTAATTTGAAAAAGGATTAATATGTTACAAATAAAAGATATTGATAACTAGAAGAAAAAAAAAAGACTAAAGACCAGAGAAAAAAGAAAATGGGAAGTCAAGGGACAAGGAGGCTAGCTCATTTTAATCCAAAAAAGGATTAATATATTACAAAATAAAATATATTAATCATAAAAAAGAAAAAAAGAAAAGACTAAAGACCAAAGGAAAAAGAAAATGGAAGTTGAGGGGGAAGCAGGTTAGTTCAACGTGTATGTATATTTTACAAATTCATACATTATAAAATAATTATTTTTATTTAAGAGTAATATTATATCACTATTAGCATATTGGATCATATTCTGACAGATTTTGATAATGTAAATTTACAATCCAATTTATTGTGCAGAAACTTAAAATTTTTCAATCAATTTATTCTTTTAATTCATTATATTCACTAAAAATTAGATAGGATTAGGTAATTTAGTGCATGTTTAATTGGTTTAGTTTTTTCATTATTTAAAATATTTTTTTTAATGTTAAAAGGCCTTTTCAATTTTTATTACGCGGTTTGAAAAAGTTTTGAAAATTAAAAAAATTCTTTTCTTCTACTAGAAAAATCCTCTTAGTAAACTAACAATATAACAAAAAGTGATACAATCTCTATTCTTTCTTTCTATACAAGTTCAAATATCATGCGAAAAATGTGATAATACGTTTTATTTTAAAGTTAGTTTAGCTAACTAAACAAAATAATTTATTCCTCGCACCCATAAAACACACTCATTCAATGTACAATTGTATTACTTAAATCCTAAACTTTTTATATGTAGTATCAAAATTAATTCATCAAATTCTTTTCTTTTACAATCATCAACTTATGAAGAAAGAAATCAATGTAAAATAAAATTTATAACTACATAATATGATGAACTGAAAGAATTTTAATAATTTGTACAAAACTATATGCAAATGATATAGGGAACTTGTTCTTTGTTAAAAATTGTTACTTCTATAATTTTTATCTAATTTTAGAATTTATATTTTAAAAATAAACTATATTTTGTTGTGATAGATATTTTTATAATTGTAAAATAAGATGAATAATGAAAAAAATTTTAATTAAAGATCATTTAGGAATTTATAAGTGTTTATTAAGTAAATATAAATTTTTAAATTTACTTAAATAAATATGCAAATAAAAAAGTGTTCAAAGTAGATTATATTAAGGTGCAAACAAACTCACCCATTATGGAATAAATAGCTTAAAAAAAATTTTATCCTGAAGACAAATTTAATCAAAAATTATAAAATAAGTTATTTATTGCATTTCAATCGCAATCACAAAAAGAGTTTAATGGATCAAGTCTTAGAAATTCATGCATTGTTTCTTAATATATTAATTAATTAGTCAAACATTTAAACTATAGTTAGCATAGATGGATAAAGTGGGAGAAAAAATTGCATTGAAAATTTTTCTTCTTGCCCACCGTGTGGGCAAGAAGAAAAATTTTCAATGCAATTTTTTCTTCCACGTGTGGGGCCAAGAATGCTATATATTCTATAGTAACTGAAAAATTATTATAAATTAGGAAAAAGATTTATTAATTTTTAAAATTCGGTCAATTGGACTAATTAATTATAATAATTTAAAAAATACTCATTAAAGTTTCTATGTATCAAAAATGACCGTTATACTCTTATATTAAAAATAGTTATTTAACAAAAACAACTATTAAAAATCTTTAAATTTTCATAAAATCTAATACATTAATTTAAAACAAATTAATGAAATAAATAGTAATATTATTTTGTAGCACATTAATAACATAATATTTATTAATTTATAATGAGTATACTTAAAATCATTGGACTAATCAGCGCAACTGGCAAAACATATTAGACTTATCAATCGTAGTAATTTTTAAAATAATCATTAAAATTATAATTTATTAAAAAAAAAATGATTATAATCCTAAAATTTAATAAAATACATCATATTCATTTAAAGTACATCAATAAAATAAATAATATTGTTATTTTATATGTAAAATAACTTCTTATTGCTATGATATTTATTTGTATTTAAAAGTTGAAAAATAATTTTTTTTTCATTATATACCATTAAATAAAGTTATAATTGTTATTTTTTAAAAAATGATACTTTAAGAACTATTTTTAAAATTATTACAACTAATCAGATTAATAAATTAAATTTTATATGATTTATTAGTAATAAATAATAAAATGGTCAAAATGAATATTTGCATATGATCAGACGGAGCAGTTTATGTTGACTTATATATAAATTCTATTAAATGAAATTGAGATTAATTAAGTTGAAATTTTGACCAAGATTTATAATATATTAGGGATTAATTTGTCAACATCGGCCTATTAATAGTTCTACTCACGTGAATCTACCACATAATTTAATCAAACGAAATCAGGATATGAATTAATAATACCTCAAAGTATTAATTTATTAAATAATAACTTTAATAAATAACATCATAAATATAAAAATATGTTATTTATTTTTATTAATTGCGTCAATTTTATTAAATATATTTTATATAATTGCATTAATTTTATATTTTATCAATTAATATTATCATAGATGTCAATTTATACTTTAATTTATATAAAAACTTTATATATTTTTTTATTAATTAATATAAAAATGTTATATCTTTATTAATAAATTATAGTATTATTTATTGTCACAATCTTTTTTTTCCTTTAATAGTATTACACAAATTAATTTTAATGTTAAATTAATAAGGGTTTGGTGAATCTATTAGTTGCGTGTTCATTATCGCTACCACATAGCTATTCTAACTTGGCTTTGAATACTTGAATGTGAAGCAAATAAAAGCGTGAAGAGAGATTCTTAATTAATTAAATAATTAGAAAAATTAAATATGGAACTCTTTTTCACTTTTTGACTAACCTGTTTGTTTTCATATCAAATTTAGATAGATCTATAATATGAATAAACATGAATAATTTTAAATAATATATTTATTTTTACTTATCACGTGTGAATATAAATATTTAAAAATTAGTCATTTTAGTTCTCGTATATTTATAAATAATTAAGATAAACTTTATATATAAAGAAATAAATAAATTTTAGGGTAAAAAACTTGCAAGTCCTTAAGTTTTGATTTATGGGACTAATTATTAGTAATAGTTTCAAAATAATCTTTAAACTCCTAATTTATTATAAAATGATAATTATATGCCTATATAATAATAGTTATTTTTAAAAATAATTGTTAAATCCTTAAAATTTGATAAAATATAAAATATATTTATCTAAAATACATAAATAAAATAAATAATAATATAATTTTATAACACATTAATAAAACAATACTTCTTCTTCTTCTTCTTCTTCTTCTCCTCATTATTATTAGGGGTTTTAAAAAATTCTTAATTAATTACCATTAAATAAAAGTATAATCTTCATTTTTAGTAAAATAAGATTTTAATAGATTTTTTCAAACTATTAGGATTAATTAGTTCAATAGACTAAATCTTAAGAATAATATAGGACTTTAATAGATTTTTTTCAAATGATTAGCATTAATTAGTTCAATAGATTAAATTTTAAGAAACTTGTTCCTAAATTTTATAAGCCTATTTTTGATTTATTATAATTAAAGGATCTATTCAGATTTCACACTTTAACTTAAACAATACCTTTAAAACATTTAATGATTGAAATTGAATTATATTTACACCTTACACTCAAAAAGTAATGTAAAGTAAAGTATTTTTAAACATAATTACTTTTTTTTGTATATTTTTTCATAAATATATTTTAGACAAAAGAAAAACTATTTAAATTTAGATATTGAAATGTATTCATAATTTTGTTATTAAATAAAATCTTTTTCAAATTCAAGGGTTATTATTATTTGAGTCCTTATTCTTTCAGGAAAGAAATTACAAACAATAAGTTTTAAAAATATATAACTTAAGTCCTCAAAATTTTAAAATTACATAACTTAAATCTTCCTTCCTTTCTTTTTATTTCATTCAAGTCTTTAACTAACTTTAACTATTAAAATAATTCTTACAAATGCTAGCAAACATTCAAAAAGACTATTTTACCTTTAAAAATCAATTTAATGGTTAAAAATCTATTTTAACCTTCATATCTTAAATTATTTTTTAAATTTTGTTGCTAGACAATATATTAATCATACTTAATATTTTTATTACTAATTTTTAAAAGTTAAAATAAAATGATTTGTTTTTAAAATAAAATAATTATTTAATAATATAAAAATATTGCATAATGTATTATATATATAGTAAAAAATATCTTATTTAAATATCGGACAAATTATTTTATTTTAATTTAAAAAATTGGTGATAAAAATGTTGAGTATAATTAACATATTGTCTAATAATAATATTTAAAATATAGCTTAAAATATAAAGATCAGAACAGACTTTAACCCGCTAAAATGATTTTAGGGGTAAAATAACTTTTTTAAACATTTGTTAACATTTACTGTAGTTATTTTTAACGGTCAAAATTAATTAAGGATTTTAAAAGAAAAATAGTAAGAAGAATTTAAGATATGTAATTTTAAAATTTTAGAGACTTAAATTATATATTTTTAAAAAATTTTTTATTTTTTAAATTTATTTTTACAATCAACAAGAACTCAAATAATAAAAATTTCAATTTTAATTATAAAAGCAATATGAGTATATATAAATCCAAAACATAAATTATTCTACCCACTGGTTTATTTGGTATCCCCAGTCATAATTTTATTTTTTTTATTTAGGTTTATAAATGCCACCATTTTAAAATTACAGATATTGTGACTTGAAAATATTGAATATACTTAAAAAATAAAAATTAAGATTATTTAAATATTATTTAAATAAAATTATTTTTAAATAGAATAAATAAGCACATAATCTGATTACACCCACAGGTACAACTAACAATGGAATGTTTGACTTTCATCACATGATACAAATACAATGAAATCAAATCGTGGTTGTTGATAATGCGAATCCAAGACCGCCGCCAGATGTTGACAAGTGTCCTCGAATTGATTAGCTCTACAAAGATAACAACGTTGAAATAAGCAAAAGACATCGCTATCCTTTTTGACCAATTATAGAGGAAGCTTCAATAATCTCATATATTTTATACAATATTTTATATTATTTATATATTATTCAATTAATAAATTTTTTATATATAATTGTGACTGTATTTCACATATATATTAATTATATATTTATTATATATTAATTAAATTTAATTTTAATCTTAAAATTAAATAAATATAAAATAATATATAAAATTAAGAGATTATTATTAACTCATGATATATAGATATGTATGTATTTATGTATGTATGTATGTATGTATGTATGTATGTATACAACCACATATTTTGTTGGTGTGTATTTGTTTGTATAATTTGAGTTACTTTTATTTATAGTATAAATTGGCACAACATAACAGCATCATCAATTGGTCAATGACTAGGACACTTAGATGAGCCAACAATGTAAATCAATTTAGATGTGTAACACAATCAATGGTGGGGTGAGTTCGAATCAGTGGGTAGAATTTTCTATTACACGTGAGTTTGTCTTTTAAAAATTTTTGCATAAAATTTTTTCTTATTGAGTTTAGACTTCTAATTGTTGGACATGTTATTATAATAGCGTCTGTATCTTTCCAATATTACTAATAAAATTTTCGTCAATTACAGGTAAATTTTACATAACAAATAAACTTATAATAGTAAAAAAAATATATCTAAACTTTAAATTGCTTATGTTCAGCTTTAATAATAATAATTTTATTATTAAAATTATCATTTTAAAAAAAATAAAACATAGCGATCACTTATGATTGGTAAACAGAAACTTTTTGTTTTTATATAAATATGTGGTAACTACCTAATTTTTGCCCTAATGTCCAAAGATAACGACATAGTTTTAAACTATCTTATAATTATATGGTACACCTAACGAATGGTAGAGTCCTGTAAGGGCTTACAGGGGATTACAAACCCTATAAATATTTTGAAATTTCTTTTATATAAATTATCAATTTCCCTTTTAGATTACATTGTTATATATTACTTCGGCTCCTTGACCTATCTCTGCCATTACACACAACACTATCATGAAATATAACATCATTGTTGTAAGCATTTTTCAAGTCACTAGCATTACATAAATTTTAAAAATTATATATTTTTTTAATAACTTTTTAGAGTATATTTGTCAAAGGACAGGGTTAAATTATTAGATTGCAAAAAAAAAAAGTCAATTGTCAATGTAAAGTAGAGATAATTCATAAATAACATTAAAAAATCCCCACCTTTTAAGCATATATTATATATCTGCTGTACAGTAACATGACTCTTTGTCAAATTACCTTCATATCATAATTGTCAAATTACTATCATAGTATTACATGTAAATTTTTTTTTTTCATGTGTCATGTAAATTTGTTGAAATTAGAAGGATAAAAATATAATTTTACAAGTTCATTCTATACACGATGGAGCACATTTTACCATTAGTTCTAACTATTATTTCCCGAAGGCAACGAAATAATGGTTGTTAAATGAGTTTTTAATATTTTTTTGTAGTTTTAAATAATTTTGAAATATATTATACTCATGAAATATGAGGACAAAAATCAAATAATCGATAAATGTGTCATTATATTAAAAAGATTGACAATTCTTTTTTCCTTTTACAGTAATTATACAAATTTGCTTGAATATCGTTGGATTATAATTAAGGTAAAAACAGTAAAAAAATTGTGATTGCAATTTGTAACATGAAAGCATATTCATCCCTAAACATTGATTAAATGACCAATTGTTCACAGTTTTGTTAATTTTAACAGTTTAGTTCTTATGTTATAAGAATGACAATTTGTATAAAGCACTAATATTTATGTCATGTCTTGATAACTACAACAAAATTTTTAGTCAATATAAATTTGATTCTTTTATTGATTGTGTAAAAAATTTAAATACAGATATGGTTCGTTTGTTAATCGTGTTTAAACAAATCATATTTATATCAAAACATGATTTATTTAGATATGATTATTAATTTAAACATATATATTTATATAACCATGATTAAACAACATTAGAATTTTTAACGTTTTATTTTTTTGATATTTTTCTTATATTTATATATTAAGTTTGTTTAGACATTAAATTTGGATAGGATAGTATAAATATTTTTTTATTTTAAATTTTTTATAAATAAAATAAAAATTAATAATAATTTTAAATAAATCATAAACATATTTTAAATGAACAAGCGAGTGAGAAAAATCAAACACAACGACAAGATTATTAAATATGTGATACAAATACGATACGATTATTTTTCGTGTCAATTCTTTCAAACCTACACTTATTTAATTGAATTAAATTCATATTAAATAATCTTGTTATGATCCAAATTACCATGCCTACTATTTTAGTGTCAACTAACTACCGACAAGAAGTTAAAATAGCAAAAAAAGGAAATGACTAAAATGTCAAAAATGGAAACATTATGCCATAATATGTTATTTTTTAAAATTTAAAGACATAAATATTATTAGATCATAAATATTCTGGTGATGTAGCTTTCAAGTGTGGTCAAAGCAAACAAATTTTATTTGAAGACAAGTTATCCAAGTAAGAAAAAACTATGTTCATTTTATGCTGTTTCTTGGTCGGCCGGAGATTCCTATTTATAATATTTTGTATTAACAACAAGACTGTGACTATTGTTATACCTTTTATTTTTTTTTTTTAATTTGAAATTAAATATAAAATTAAAATAATTTCTAGAAATGAAACGTGAACCCAATTCTTATTTTTCAGTCCAACCCAGCCAATGGGTTCAAGCTGGTCAACATGGGCGGCTTCCCTCAACAAGACGCCTTAATTTCTAGTTGTAAAACATGCACGCAGACTAATTGACTTGTTTTTAGAATTATTTAATTCGAATTAATTTACTGTTAACATTTAAATTCTTAAACTATTGTAAAAATTACAAAATAATATTCATATATTAGGCTGTTAAATAATTAATTAAGCATTAATTTCTTGTTCAAAGTTTGGTTTCGTCTCTGTTCTGGTCTATTTGCGCTGCGCAGGCTTGTGCTTAATTCAATATCGTTAGTTCAATATATATCATTTTTGAGCTTCTCAGTTCATTTCTTTAATCTGTTCAAGGTTTCATAATCTTTGATCAAATGGGTTTCTTAGAAAGTTAAATTTTCTCAACTGTATGTATATATTTTCACGGGAAAAGAAGAGGATTGGAATTATGATCATGTCAGACGATGAAACTGATTCATGGCGTTTTGGTTTGTTCATATTTTGTTTAATATTTCTTACAGGTGATAATCCAAATCTCTCTGCTTTTGAATTATGTTCTTGCATGGCTTCCTCATAGAAGAAATTAACTTAATTGTTTATTATAGCTACACTTGTCGCCGGAGATTCTTTGGAAACAGATACAGAAGTGCTACTGAGTTTGAAATCATTCCTGGAAAACAACAATCGTGTACACAAAGGTCCTTACTCGGAATGGAATCAAAGCTTGAGCACTTGTGATTGGCCTGGGATTCGTTGCTCTTCCGATAAAGCTAGAGTCAGTGGTGTCAATCTTTCCGACAGTAACACCTCTGGTGAAGTTTTCAACAACTTCTCTTCTTTAACAGAACTTGCTTATCTCGATCTCTCTAGAAATACCTTTTATGGCTCAATCCCAGATGATTTAAGCCGTTGCCACAACCTTAAGTACCTTAATCTTTCACATAATATTCTTGAGGGGGAGCTTAAATTAAGTGGGTTGAAAAATTTAGAGATTCTTGATTTGTCTTTGAATAGGATTGGTGGGGAAATTCAGTTTAGCTTCCCTGCAATTTGTGCCAATTTGGTGGTTGCTAATCTTTCTGAGAATAATCTTACTGGAAGCATTGATACTTGTTTTGATGCGTGTCGAAATTTGCGGCATCTGGACTTAAGCTCCAACAATTTCACCGGGAATATATGGAATGGAGTGGCAGGCCTTGTGGAGTTTTCAGTTTCTGAGAACAAACTCACTGGTGTTATTTCGCCTTCCATTTTTACAGAGAATTGTAGTCTGGAAATTTTCGACTTGTCAGAAAATGATTTCGTCGGTACTTTTCCTGGAAAGATTTCGAATTGCAGGAATTTGGTTATCTTGAATCTGTGGGGTAACCGTTTTACTGGGCCTATTCCACCAGAGATAGGTACAATTTCAAATCTTGAGGCCTTGTTCTTGGGAAGCAACAACTTTTCCAGAGTGATTCCGGAATCTCTTTTGAACCTGAGTAGGTTGGACTTTTTGGATTTGAGCAAGAACAATTTTAGTGGGGAAGTACAAAGGATTTTTGGTAGGTTCACTCAGGTGAAGTCTCTTGTATTGCACGGAAATTCCTACACTGACGGGATATATTCTTCAGGCATTTTGAAGTTGCCTAAAATTTCTAGATTAGACCTGAGTTACAACAATTTCTCTGGTCCATTACCAGTTGACATCTCTGAAATGCTAAGCTTGACGTTCTTAGTCCTATCCTATAATCAGTTCAATGGTTCTATACCTTCGGAATATGGAAACTTGACTAATCTACAAGCTCTTGATCTCTCCTTCAACAGGTTAACTGGATCAATACCCGCCTCCATTGGAAACTTGAGCTCTCTCTTGTGGCTTATGCTTGCAAACAATTCACTTAGTGGTGAAATTCCGCGTGAGGTTGGGAATTGCAGTAGCTTGTTATGGCTCAACTTTGCCAACAACCAGCTGTCTGGAAACATCCCACTTGAATTAATGAATATTGGGAGAAACGCCAGATCAACATTCGAGTCAAATCAACAAAACAATGACAAGATAATTGCCGGATCTAGCGAGTGCTTGGCAATGAGGAGATGGATTCCTGCAGACTACCCACCATTCAGTTTTGTGTACTCAATCCTCTCAAGGAAAACTTGCAGAAGCATATGGGATCGGTTGCTTAAAGGGAACGGCATTTTCCCGGTCTGTATCTCTGGTTCGGCAGTGCGTTCATTGGAAATCTCAGGCTATCTTCAACTTAGTGGAAATTGGCTTTCTGGTGTGGTCCCTTCAGATATTGGTAAGATGCAGAATTTCAGTTTGGTGCATTTGGGTTTTAATCAGTTTCATGGGAACCTGCCTTCACAAATCGATCAGTTGCCACTTGTAGTTCTAAACCTCACTCGAAACAAGTTCTCGGGCGGGATTCCCTCAGAAATTGGGAATATCAAATGCTTACAGAATCTTGATTTGTCTTACAACAATTTCTCTGGCACATTCCCAGATAGCTTGAACAACTTGAATGAACTTAGCAAGTTCAACATATCATACAACCCACTTATTTCTGGCGTAGTTCCGTCAACTGGGCAGTTAGCAACCTTTGAAAAAACATCTTACCTTGGAGATCCACACCTTAAACTTCCAGAATTTATTGAAGATGGCCCCCTTCACGGGCCAAAAGATCCCAAATCTGATGGAAGAACAAGGAAGACTAAGTTGGCAGTAATTTTTGCATTTCTAGCTCTACTAATGGCCTTCTTGGTTTGTGGAGTTTTGTCACTTGTGATCTGCATATTAGTAAAAAGCCCTTCAGAACAACCAGCATATCTCTTGGAAGGTATAAAATATCGACATGATTTTGCTTCAAGCTCCGGAGGATCATCACCATGGTTATCAGATACTGTTAAGGTCATCCGTCTGGACAAAACAGCATTCACATACAGTGACATCTTGAAGGCTACAGGCAAGTTTTCAGAAGAAAGAATAATTGGGAAAGGAGGATTTGGTACAGTGTATCGAGGAGTATTGCCTGATGGCAGAGAAGTGGCAGTAAAGAAGCTGCAAAGAGAAGGAATCGAAGGTGAAAGAGAGTTCAGGGCTGAAATGGAGGTACTAAGTAGCAACAGCTTTGGTTGGCCGCACCCAAATCTTGTTACACTTTACGGATGGTGCCTCCATGGTTCAGAGAAAGTACTAGTTTACGAATACATGAAAGGCGGGAGCTTGGAGGACATAATAACAGATCGAACAAGACTAACATGGAGGAGCCGTCTAGACATAGCAATTGATGTCGCACGAGCTTTAGTATTCCTACACCACGAATGCTACCCAGCAATTGTACATAGGGATGTGAAGGCTAGCAATGTACTGCTAGACAAAGATGGGAAGGCAAGAGTTACAGATTTCGGACTAGCTAGAGTGGTTGGTGCTGAAGACAGTCATGTGACCACAATGGTAGCAGGAACAGTTGGTTATGTAGCACCAGAGTATGGGCAAACTTGGCATGCAACTACAAAAGGGGATGTGTATAGTTATGGAGTACTAGCAATGGAATTGGCAACAGGGAGAAGGGCAATTGATGGAGGGGAAGAGTGTCTGGTTGAATGGGGAAGAAGAGTTATGGGAGTGAATGGACGAAGAGCTATAATACCAGTTGCCGTTTTGGGATCCGGGTTGGCCGATGGGGCTAAAGAGATGGCGGAGTTGCTTCGGATAGGGGTAAGGTGTACAGCGGAGGCACCACAGGCGAGACCAAACATGAAAGAGGTGCTAGCTATGCTCATTAAAATTCTTCCTCATTGTTACTGAATTGAAGTTTCAGAAACTCAAATTTTCAATTATTATACTTGTACACATAAGAGTAATGCTGTTGCACTGCAATAATCTTCATTCTTCTTGTACACAACACATAATTTAGCATTCGTCATTCCAAATTATACACTCAGCAAGAAATAAATTTTACTTTCTCACTGCAATCTGTTCAACCAACTGTACAAATCCCTCATTCAATTGTTATCTTTGTAAGATCTGGTTACCACAAACATTTTTTATATTCAATAATAAGAAATTCATTTTCTTTCTTCCTTTTCTGTGATTTTTCTCTTTGTGGGGAATTTCATCAAACATATGATAGAATTGATACAAAATCTGATTTTTTCTTTCCCTGGAAATGAAAGTTAATACTCCCATTAACAAAAATTATTCATTGCGTTATTACTTGAAAGAGGTTGAAAAAGAGAAAAAAAATTAATAGAATAAAAAATTCGTTTAAATTAAATTTATATAAAATATTAATTCAAAAATAAAAATATTTATTAATGAAATAATCCTAACATAAATATTATTTGTTGAAATAAAAGTAAAAGATTATAGTACTGATATTAAACTCACACTAAAATTTAAACCGGAAATTGAACCGAATGAGAATGAACTTAATTAGTTTGATTTAGTTTTACAATAATTGGATTTACTTCCATTCTAAATTTTAATAAATCAAATTTACTTCAATTTAGCATCAAATCTTACTTGCATGGTTGGAGCATGTTGTTTGAATGGTTAGAACATTTAACTTTCTTTTAAAGAATATACATTCTATAAAAAGATTCCTATTATATATGATACTTTTTATCAAATATAATATTTTATTTTATATTATGTGTGTTATTTAGAGTACATACTTTTGAGTTTTAATATATTATAAAATTTTTTCTATTATATGTAAGATGTTTTGCTAAATCTGAGATTTAATATCTTATTATATATGAGACTCTTTATTAAATATAAATTTTAATATAATATTATATGTGTTATTTAAAGGGTATGTATTTAACTTCTTTTGTATAAAAATTTTTTTATTATGTATAAATTTTTTTATTAAATATAAGATTTGATTTTTTATTATATAGATAAATTTAGAGTGGATCATAGTTATCCGTATTTAAACTCTCGTAACAATTGTAATTATAATATTAGTAGAAGTATTAGTTTTAAAAAATAAAAATTCGATTTTTAGAGAAAACCGAACCAACCCAGCCGGTCCCAGAAATTAACGTGCATGTGTCGTGGGAGGGCCCAATTTCTGGTTTGCCCCAAATTCACAACCAAGGCAGAAGCCACCCTAAGAAACGAATTTACCATTCTTATGTGGGTAAGCTTTATTTTCTGTCAAATTTTCTTTGCATTTTCAAGGAATCAAATCAAATGTAATATCTAGTTTTCGTTCGATTATGGCTACTACTCCATAGCTGTTAGCTAAATGTTCCTTGTGGTTTTACATGGTTACTACAATGATTTTTGTTAATGAACAATTTATACTTCTGTGGAAAAGACACATTTTTTTCTACATCTTATATTTTCTTAATTATGTATTCTTCCTGTACTAGTTCCTCCTGCGTAGATAAATTTTTTGCACATAAGCTGTCTTAGACACACGGGTTTTCATGGCTGCTTATATACGAAGTACCTAATCAAAATGGAACTAATACACAGATTTGCATAGTAACTTACTGAAAGAGAAATGGGTGATGGGAGGAGTGGATGTATGATGAATGTGGAGCTTGCTATCCAAAGAGAGCTGGCTTATCGAAGGAAAGTTTTCCTGTTGCAGTCACAGCCTGGCGATGAACTTGTGCCATTGCAGGTGAGTATGGTTGTCGCAAACATAAAGCACTTGGATGATTGTTAATATTAGGTACAAGGTTTTCGTTTGTATGGTTTTACTAACTTTTAGAATTGCTTTTGTGATACTTGGGATCTTGAAACTGAGTTTTGATCACTATGCTCTTCAGTATCATAGTAATCATTTACTTACTTTTGCTGGTTATTTATATTTTAATTTTTTTAAAGAGTTTGTATCAAAATTATTTCATTTAATAGTATAACACGCTTCCAATTTGCTTTCTTGACGTATAAAAATTGAATTTGCTTCAGATGTATTGTTTTATTACCTTCACAATAACTAGAAAACACTCTTCCCCTGCTTTTAATGTTTCTGATATGTTGATTGTGCCTGACAATGTGTGTGTCTATATATATGTATAAATACACATATATATGTAAACATATATTTATAATTTCAAGTCTTGTAAACTTCATTAATTTTGTATCAGGTGCAATCTTCAAGCACCAGTATGAGTGCTAGTCAGAGTCCAGATTCAAGCCCAAATCCTAGGCTTTCTGGAATGCAAAGACAAACAACAGCAAGCAGTGCTGAATGTCCATCATCTCAACTGCCACAGCCATTGTATGGTAATCCAGTGCATGCAAATCAAACAGATAACATAGTTTGCACAATCTGCAATGTGCCTTGCTCTAGTGCCTACAACTATAAGCAGCATATAGATGGCCGTAAACACAAGGCTAAGCTAGAAGAGTTGAAGTTTGATGGTAAATTAGCTAACAAGCAAAGGTGGTGCCAGGTGTGTAAGGTTTGGTGCATGGATGATATTTTGTTCAAGATGCATTTAAATGGTAAAAAGCATAAGGGTGAGCTACAGAAGGCAAGATGTGGAAGTAAAGATAGTGGAGAGATTGCAAAGCAGCAAAAATGGTGCCCAGTTTGTCAAGTTTGGTGCATGGACGATACTTTGTTCAAGATGCATTTAAATGGTAAAAAGCATAAGGGTGAACTACAAAGGGCAAGATATGGTAGTAAAAGTAGTGGAGAGATTGCAAAGCAGGAAAAGTGGTGCGAATTATGTGATCTTTGGTGCCCAAATGGAGATGCATTCAAGCTGCACCTTGATGGTAAAATTCATGTCCTTCGACTCCATGTCAATCAGAAGAAAAGAAGGGTGGAAAATTTGGGTAGCTGCACCGGAAAGCCTGACCAGAAGGAGAGGAAATAGAAGATGCTCTCATGGAGTTTCAACCAGTACTTTGTGGCATATTACTGATAAATATAACATTAAACTGTATAGACAGAATTAGCTTAATTTCTTTCCTCCTAAAGTTTGTAAGGAGAATTGTAGTGGATAAGTGACCCACTCAAACAATTTATTTAAACCAATTAAATACAAAAGAAAAAAGTTACTTGTGTTGAATTGATGTTTAATGAAAATCCAGTAAGGAGAATGTGCATCGAGTGTCATATGACTATAAACAGGGTTACCGAACAGAAGGATAGCTACTAAAACACTTTGAGCTGGTCAGGAATTATTGTATGAATTATTAAGGACAGGAAAACAGAGAATATTTCTCCTTTCTGGGTCAGGCAGAAGGACAAGTTGCAATGAAATTTGTCATTCTAACAAATAAGATCATTGCTTTGTGAGGGCTATGGTAGTTTTCAAGTGTCTGCTGTAAGCATTTCTATAATTCTTGGATGTAAAACAAAAGAGTTGAAAGTTACTACTATATATTGGATATGGACTAGAAAATCCAGACACGATCTTCTGCCAAGCATGATCGGTTGAATGTAACAACAAGACAAGCATATGAATGCTTGTTGATGCATACCCTGAGCTCATAGATTCGATAACAGATGAGAAACATGTTGCAAATTGTCCAGATTGGAATCGCATTTTCGGGGACTGATAAAGTCTGCATAATCAATGATGCTCATTTGTCCTTAACGGTAAAGGACCCATGAAAGAAAACAGGAATAATTGTCCTTTGAGTAGAACACTCGTGAAATTCACCATATATATTTTTTTTGTCCATTTTTCAGGTAGGAGTAAGTGGTATCATGTCATAGATGGAGAGATGGAGACATCTTTGCCATACTTCACATGATTACTCTATTTTGAGAAAACACTCGATTGCTTCTCCACTATCAGAAGAAAACCCTTGCACACCTCTCCCCTGAATTCTATTTAAACTTGGAAAATCCATGAGATGAGCCCAGGCAAGGAATTGAACCATAAAACACACAGAGAGCAGAGCAGATGGAGAATCCAAATTATGGTCAGTACGTTAAGAAAGGTAATAACAACAAGGATGTTTCCCTTGAAGAACTCAGAGATAGGCTTGCAGAGTTTGCTCAAGTAAGAGGATGGGATCAATATCACAGTCCCAGAAATCTTCTTCTTGCATTAGTAAGTATATAAGAACTTTAGCTAGCAGCAAGAATATGATTGATTGGTTGATTTATTTATTTTGTTATAATGATGGATGATAACATATATGACATATGGATGCAGGTGGGCGAGGTGGGAGAGCTATCAGAGATATTCCAATGGAAAGGGGAAGTAGCAAGAGGACTTCCAAACTGGAGTTGTGATGATAAGGAACATTTAGAAGATGAACTCTCTGATGTTCTGCTTTATCTTATTCAGCTTGCTGATGTTTGTGGGCTTGATCTTGGCCAAGCAGCACTTGCTAAGATTGTTAAGAATGCTAGAAAATACCCAGTTAATTCTTAAATAAGCAATACCCTTATATATTAATCCTCCTACCTACAACTTCTCGTTGGGATTTTCCAATTCCAAGGATTTTGTATGACCTAGTTTTGTGAGAGTTCTACTTTGGAAAAATCATATGAATTTATAATAATAATAATTTCTCTTATGCTCATATTATTCAACTTTAACCATGATGGAATTTCATTTCTTGGCTTAATTAGCACTCTAATTAAACACATAGATGTGTGTATTTTGTAATCAATTAAGGATAATTATAAAATGGGTGGTGGTTGTACTGGTGGACATTGGGATTCAACTTGATAAATTGCCTTTTGGACACTATGATTACACACACCTGACCATTCATATAAAATGCTATGAGTGCCTACACCAAGCACTGCTAAGCCTCACCTACTTTATGATGCTTGTGTTGAATTTACTTATTTTTTATTAATATTTAAAATATTATACTTTTATTTTTTTAATAGATATGACTAAAATTGATAAAAATATTCTACTTCTGATTGCAACAAAATTTAGAAGTTAAGATTGGGTTAAATTCAACCTTAAATACAATTTGAATTGACTCCGAACTTTAATTTTTAAAGTTTGTTTCGGGTTAGGTTTAAGCTCAAGTTAAATTCAGAGTTATACGAGTTGTAAACTAATAGAGTTTTATAGGTTTGAGTGCAGACAAGGTCCAATCTTGACTCAATTAGAAAAACATAAAATTTGACTCAAATTTTAATAAATTTATTTGGGTCCAGATTGAACTTTTTATAAAGCTCGCTTGAACTGAATTTTCCGCAACGTTATTTCGAACTTTAAAAGCTCATATATAAAACCTAAATCTAGATCAAATTGATTGAAAGTTCAGTTCAAACAACATCAAATCCAAACTCTAAAAGGAATTAAATTTAAATAAAATTTATCCGAATCAAGACCTATTTTTTAATAAATTCGAAAACTCGATCCAAATTTGAATTTTTACCGAACCTAATTATAATTTTAAAACAGTTTTTAATGAATTTGTCTTGTCATTTTCATTCTCTTTCTGATATATCCAATCAGACTACCACTAATTATCATATGATACTATTATTCTTGCATGCACAGTGATGATGTTGTTTTAAAGACATCCCAAGAGAAAGCACCTTGAAAATATATGCTCTCGCACCTTACCCCAACCAACAAACATGTGTGCTTGTTTGATGGGCAAATTTGTGCTTGCTTACTTTAAAACCACTTTCTTCTAACACATCTACACCTCCATAATCATTTTGTAATGTTGGTGAGGATGCATGTTTTCCCCCTCCCATTAATTTTTAACAACTAATTGGGGCCTTTTTGGTAATGACTGTGTTTTTACTATACTTTTAAAATATATTACATAAAATATTTATTAAACATTCTTTTTTAGTTAAAATAGCTTATTCTTTTACTTTTATTTTAGACTGATACTATTTTCACTTCTTCAATATTCTTGTGTCTTTTTTATTTACTCTATTGAAATATATTAAAATAATACAAATTAAATATATTAAAATAATACAAAATTTCTTATAACATCTTATTAATTTCAAGAATATAATTCATCTTCTCATTTCTTTGCAAATTTTAGTGTTCTCTCTCCGCTTTTTTTTTTTTAACTAAAAATGATTAATTGAATTCTTTTTCTTCAAGGTAGCAATTAATCAGTATTAGAAAAAATTATCTCTCAATTCTAGATTACCTTGGAAAATTTTTTTAATGATTAATTATTTTTTAAGGATATTATACTTTACTCCCCTAAGTTTAGGGAGAAAAGTAATAAACTCCCCTGAATTCTTAGTAAGTTCAGATGCCCCCCTAATTTTTATGAAAATGTTAAGATCCTCCCCTGACACTAATAACTTTATTTTAAATTGATTATTTTACCCTTCAGTTACTAAAAATGTATAAAATAATTATATTATCCTTATTTTTATTTTGTAATAACCAATATAATTTATTCTAATATTTAAATTTAAAAGTATTAAAAATATTTTAACCTTTAATTAAATCTTTCTCCTCCTAAATTTGGTATGAAATTTTTTGAATATATTAATTATATATAATTTTTTAAAATACATCATTTATTTAAAATAGTTTTATTTTAAAAATTATATATATTTTATAATTTTAAAATAAGAATAATTAATATTTTTAAAATAAAATAAGATTATTATCATTTTCATAATTTTTAGCATTATATGAATATTTATGAAAATAATTAATTTCCATTATTTTAAAAAATAAGATTATTTTAAAATAACTCATCTATTTTCAAACTATATATAATTAATATTGTCAAAAAATTTGAGAGCATATTTGAAAGGAGAAAAATAATTAAGAATCAAAATTTTATTATTACTTTAAATTTAATATTAGAATAAAATTATATTGGTTATTATAAAATAAAAATAAGTATCATATAGTTATTTTATATGTTTTTTAATAGTTGGGAGATAAAATAATCAATTTACAATAAAAATAGTGGCATTAGGAGGGTATCTTAATATTTTCTTAAAATGTAAAGGATATCTTGACTTACTAAAAATTTAAAGGGGTAAATTACTTTTTTCTCAATACTTAAGGGGGTAAAGTACAATATCCTATTTTTTTATAATTATTTTTTTTAATTTAAAACTCTTTTAAATTTGTTGAAAAATAAAATATTTATTTATTTATTTAACTTAGAATTTGAAAAAGAAAAATAAGTTTCAGGTAAGTAAAAGTTTAAAATTAGTAGAACTACTAATGAATTATACCTATAATAAGGTGTAAAGAGTATTTAACATAAATTATAACTAGTTGCGCCTCTATCATTACAATTATTTCATTAATTGTTAATTTTTTTTTTTTGGTTTATAGTTTGAAATGTCTACCTTTGTAAAATCTAAATTTAGATATTTTTAAATTTTAACTTGTCTCATTTATTTAGTGATAAGTGGTTATCTCTATTTCTATAAGTGAAATGATTCGATTCCTCACATTTGGCGACTCTTGATAGTTTCTAATTTAATATTGGTAAATTGTATATATGATATGTAATATTAAAAATAATTTAAAAAATGAAAAATAAAATTGCTAATGACCCCTTAATTTTGAGTTAATTTCTTCTTACAATTTTTTTAGTGGTATTATCAAACAACGTCAAGTCTAGACTCAAACAGGACTGAATTTAAATGAAATTTATCCAAATTGAGACCAAATTTTTAATAAATTCAAAAACTCGACCCAAATTTGACTTTACCGAACCTAATTATAATTTTAAAATAATTTTTAACCAATGTATCATGTCATTTTCATTCTCTTTTGGATATATCCAACCAGACTACACTAATTATGATATGATACTATTATTCTAGCATGCATGGTGATGATGTTGTTGTAAAGACATCCCAAGAGAAAGCACCGTGAAAATATATGCTCTCACACCTTACCCTAACCAACAAACATGTGTGCTTGTTTGATGCGTAAATTTGTGCTTGCTTACTTTAAAACCACTTTCTTCTAACACATATACACCCCCATAATCATTTGTAATGTAGGTGAGGATGCATGTTTTCCCTCTCCCATTAATTTTTAACAAGTAATTAGGGTCTTATTTGTAATTATTGTGTTTTTACTATACTTTTAAAATATAATACATAAAATATTTAATAAACACTCATTTTTAGTTAAAATAACTTATTCCTTTACTTCTATTTTAGACTGATACTATTTTCACCTCTTCAATATTCTTATAATTTTTTTTTATTTACTCTATTTGAAATATAATAAAATAATACAGATTTTCTTATAACATCTATTAATTTCAAGCATAACACTCATTTTCTCATTTCGTTGCAAATATCAGTTTCTCTCTCTCTCTCTCTCTCTCTCTCTCTCTTTTTGTTTTACTAAAAATGTTTAATTGAATTCTTTTCTTCAGGGTACGTTGAATTAATCTATAATAGAAAAATTTTCACTCAATTCTAGATTACCATTGAAATTTTTTTAATGATTAATTATTTTTTATAATCATTTTCTTTATCAATTTAAAACCCTATAAATTTGTTGAAAAATGAAAATTTTTTATTTATTTATTTAACTTAGAATTTGAGAAAGAAAAAAAAAATGTTTATGATGAGTAAAAGTTTAAAATTAGTAGAACTACTAACATATTATACCTATAATAAGGTGTAAAGAGTATTTGACATAAATTATAACTAGTTGTGGCTCTATCATTACAATTATTTCATTAATTACTAATTTTTTTGTTTACATTTTGAAATGTCTACCTTTGTAAAATCTAAATTTAGATGTTTTTAAATTTTAGCTTGCTATTTACTTAATAATAAGTGGTTATCTCTATTTCTATGAGGGAAATAATTCGATTCCTCACATTTGGCGACTACCGATAATTTCTTATATAATATTAGTAAATTGTAAATATAATATGTAAGATTTAAAAAAAATTTAAAAAATATAAAATAAAATAACTAATGACCCCCAATTTTGAGTTAGTTTCCTCTTATAATTTCATTAGCGCTATTATCACACAACCGTTAAATCGAAGTAGCAATTGGGCCAGGCTGTTTCAGCACGAGTTAACGTGCCAACTCGGCCTGGCCCACCAATACAGCCATTAATATTTACTTCTTTCCTTTGGTCTTTTAAATTTGATATTTGATTATATTTCTAGATTTATAAATTTACTTATTTCACATGCTTTTGCAATAAGTAAAGTAGTGAAATTAGTTATTGTTAAAATGTTATTTATAATGTTGTATTAAATATTTAAATATATAATTTTATTTTATTTATTTTAATTACGAATTTTATAGAGTTGGCAGTATTTTCATTCCTCTATTTGTGTCATAACACCTTAGTATTTGAAATCACCTAAAATAAATAAAAATTAATTAAATTATTATTCTTTCCTTCTATGAATTTTATAAGAAAATAATTCAAATTCTATGACTTAGCGTAAGTAAAATTTAAATTTGAGACCTCTTTTAGAACAAAAAAAGTTTATTAATTAAATTAATTTACACCAACAACATTAAGAACTTTGTGTGTGTGTGTGTGTGTAATGATTTAAGAGTTGGTTTAAGAATTGAAATAATTGTAACAATAGGGGTGTTCAGAATTTTTTAAAAATTAGGAAAACATTAGTAATTATCCCTAAATTTGGGTAGCTGGTAATTTCTTAAATCCAGACCATCAATATATTTGGTTAAAAAGAATCAATAATTAAAATCTTATAAATAATAAAAAATTAATTTTATAAATAAAAATATTCATATAAATAAGCTAAAATTAATTAAGTATAAATTATAATTTGAAGTATTTTTTTCATATAATATATATGAAAAAAGAAAGTCTTAGATGGCATCGTTATTGACTTATAAAATGAATTTTTATTGCATATATATTTAATTTGAAATTAACTAAACATATTAGTTTTTTATTGGGTGATACTATTCGGTCCACTGTATTATTCAAATGTTTACTAGATTTTACTCAAATTAATTTAAATCAATGATTAAGTAATTAACTGAAAATTTAATTATTTTTAATAATTTAATCATCAAAATACATAATCAATCTAATTCAATCCAATCATATAATGCACCAATCATAAAATAATATTAAACATAATTTACTAAATCCAATCATATCTTTCCAATTCCATCTTGTCTAATCCAATTTGACAACTAAACGAAGCCGAAATTAACTATATATTCATAAATTAATTGAAATTTAATTGCAAGATTTATAAATATCAGCATACTAAATTACTAAATATATCTATTTTCAAAATTAAAATTATTTTACTTTTATTATGAATGTGTCATACTGTTTCTAATATTTTTGTGGGAAAATGTTCATTCCCTCTCTTGATTTTTCAACTAATATCTCATTATTTTCTTATAATTTTTTTAATATTCCATTACTCTCTTTACTCTTATTTTTTTTTATTATGTCCTTTGATTTAATTGGTTTACAAAATAGTAAAATAAAAAATATTAAAATATTAAATAATAAAATCAGAATTCAAGGGGGTGATGAAATATTTAAAAAAAATATAAAGGTGATGAGGCATTAGTTGAAAAATCAGGGGATAATGAACATTCTCCCTATTTTTGTCATTATAATTAATTACAATTTAATATTAAGCAATAAATATATTTCAATGTTATGAATGCATAACTTGTCTATAGAATTATGTATTGTGCCAAATATTTGTTAAATATCCCATTTATCAAATTCAAATTCAATAATATTCTTAACTTTTAGGTTGTATATATGTGTATTTGTAAAAGCAAGCAAGTTCAAATATAATATAAAGCCACCCCCTAGTACATATAGCGTCTACCTTCCTCTTTGTGAAGGAAGGTCGAGCTTCTACAGTTATGTTGGGACAGACTTTGTTTGGATTAAGCATAGAAAGTTCCTGGAGTTACATGAGGACAAATTTTGTGCCGGAAAATATCAATTATCCCCTGATTTTTGACACTTTTGTTACTTATATCCCTAATATTTTAAAACTACTTTTATCCTCTAAACTAATTCTTTTTAAAAGAAAAAAAAATTATTTGTAGTTACGGGAGTTTGAATCTAGGACTTTAATATTTAAAATTCAAAAAATTTTAACTATTTTAATTATATAGACTATAATATTTATTAAGAGGATATATTGAATAGATAATTAAATAAATATAAATTACAAAAAAAAACTAAAACAAATAATTAGAATAAAATTTTTAATAAAAAAGTAATTTGAAATTATAAAAGTTACTATCAATAAAACAATAAGTCATAATATAATAAATTTATTTTTTTTAAAATTGTACAATAAAATTAAATAAAAATATAAAAAATCTAAATTTCTTATAAAAATAATTTATAAACATGATGTTTTGTAAAAACTGATAATGAATATATTTTTTTATAAATTGTTATAATATAAAAATATATTATTCGACAGTTACTGTAAAAAAATAAAAATAGAAATTAAAATTAAGAATAATTATATTCTTAATAAAAAAAAATTCTTTATTTTTTTATAATTTTTGCATTAGTTTTTAAAATATTTAAAAAAAATTTATTTAAATTTATTTTTATTAAATAATTTTATTTTCATCATTGTTTTAAGTTTTTAAAATCATTATTTATTTAATCATCTGTCCAATGTATGTAACATATAACATAGTGCATTTATGTTTAATTATTATGTTAGTTTAGTGGTAAAGAATTAAATTTTTTAGTTTAAGATCTAAATCCAAACTCCCATACTTACAAAATATCAAATTTTTTTCTTTAAAGAATAAAGTTGGGTTGGGATATAGTTTAGGCCCAATACAAATTTAATTTGGTTGAGAGTAAATATGTCAAATGACAAAAAATATTAACATTTCTCAGCCAAATTTTGATGATAAGTGGATAAAATATACTTTTAAAATATTAGGGAAGTAAGTGATAAAAGTACCAAAAATCAGGGGAAAATTAATATTTTTTTCATTTTGTGCACATAAAGTATAGATTTTAGTGAGAATATAGAATTTTAATCTTATATCAATAAATTGTATATGTAATTACGTAATATTTTAAAAGAATGAGTATATTGTATCAGTGAATTGTATATGTAATAATGTAATATTAAAAAAAAAATTAAAAATAATAGCATTTTCATCCCTGAATGTTGACAATTAATAAGACAAGACATGAATTTTTTAATTTTAACGATTTAGTCCCTATTATTTGCATTTTAACTTTATCTTTTATAACATACCACAGTACTAGTAAGTATGGTAATGGGCTGGGGATCTCCGTAAGTCCCTGACTCAATTTTGACCATGTTTGACCGTTTGGGTTGCCATTGTTTACCACCGTTGATTTTCATTGATTACCGTCTAACGTCACCTTTTTTTGGTTAGAATAGATATTATTCAAATTCTTCTTAAATATTATTCATAATAGTATAATCACTATTACTGTTTGAGCAAAGCTTGCTCAAACGGTGATGATAATTTTACTATTATGTAGACTATTCAATAAAAATTTGAGTGATATCTACGGTGACCTAAATAGATGATGGACAACAGTGGTCAATAGTGGTGAATGGTGGTTAATGGCAGTCGGTGGTAACTCGAATAGAGATATTAAAGTATTATGATTTATAAAGAACTTAATTGATTAAGTTAAAATATTATAAATTTTTATGAAGGACTTAATTGATTAAAATAAAAATGATTAGATTATTATAATTATTTATCAAATAAAATGAAAATATATATAATTATCTAGAAAAATTGAATTTCATTTGGGGAAATGGGGACGAGTCAGAGAATGAGGCCTATCCCCGTCTTTGGCCTATTTTCAAAATGTGTATGATTTTTCATTTTTGTACTTAGACTATATCCCTTTTTTTCTCTAAATTTTGTCCTCGATCCCTGATTCAAATAAGTCGGGCCTGGCCTTACAGGGATTTTTTCCATCCCTAAGTATCTGGGACTAAAATGTTAAAGTTGCCAAACGATATCCTATTTTGTTGTTTATCTAAAGTTTAGGGACATTGATATTATTATCCTGTTTCTTGTTTCAGAAGTTATGGTTGAAAACCTAGAAACCAAGCAAGCAAACCAGCAAGAAGGATTCCATAGATGGTAGATATGCCTAATTAATTTAATGTTGCTACAGTACAGACTATGGCTTATAGCTAGCTTTGGGTTACAATAATAATACATATTTTGGTTGCCTACTCAAGTGGATCAACCAATCTATGCATGTGATATCGATTGTACACTTACATAACTATTCCAAAAGAATAAGGAATAATTGTACGAGCTTTGAGCATGAAATCTGTAACCAAGAAAGCAAGCAAGCCAAAAGTTGCTGAATTCTTTCTTTGCTTCCATGAAAAGCTGTATGGAAGCACTTTGCTTGTTCCCCTTCCTGTTCATCAGTTAAAAAGCAAGACCAGTTTCTCTCCTGCAGGCTTCTCAATCTCATTATTCCCTGGCGGTAAAACCACAAGCTTCGGATATCAAGTACTTAGATTTGATTTGGAGAATTCATGGAGAACTTAATTAATCAAAAGAGGTATGTCCCACCAAGACAACTTGAAAGAATCCATTTTCAGAAAGCATTTATTCGTTGTCATTTTGTTTCTGCTGGTGGTATCTAGCTAGCTGTTATTCCATTTTAGCATTGCTTTCAATGTAACTGTTACTGATGACTTAGATTTTCCAGTGTGAGATTTTCTGAGGAAGAATCCAACAACAGAAAGGAAAGAAACCTATCGTCTCAAATAGAATCCTTAACAGGTATGTAACCCTTTTCAAGTTTATGAATGAAACAAAGAGAAAGACAACAGGGATTTACGCAGGATCAATGTTTTGATTTTCCAGGATTTTTAGGCGACAAAGTGCAGAACTGGTTTCAGAAATTTCCTGTGGTTGAAATGGGCGAGGATTATTATAATCCCAGAGAGAGTGAGTCTGCGGCTGCAGTTGCTGCTGCTGCATTTTCCATTTATTCAGTGGAAGAAGCTGAAGCTAAATACAGAAGAAAGATGAGAGGGGAGCTTGAAAGAACCAAGGTAAAGAGTGCAAAAGATCAGGATTCCATAACCAGGCGATTCTCCGGAAGGGATTTGAAAATTGGAGGTACAATTTCTCTTTCCAACAACAGATATTGATTTTTCTCTTTTTTTTTTCGGCATGATTCACACTAAAGATTTGGTACTATTTACCAGGTGAAAGTATTTCTGCTAGAAATTCAGGAGAGATGGATCGTAGAGCAAGTCGGTCGTCTTCTGTAAGATCAATGAACTCTGTGGCCACAGATCAAAGGCAAAACGGAATTCTTCCATCAAGAAGCAAAAGAGTTGAAACAAAAGCAGATGCTTGGGAGAGAGAACAAATAGAAAAGATTAATAAACGGTAAACGGTAAACCTTATTTGTTTAAGCCCTTAAAAGATGAAAATCAAAGAAATAATAAATTAAAATGATTTAACTGAAATTATAAGGTGAAATTTCAGGTGCGAGAAGATAAAATCTGCAGTGCTTGCATGGGAGAATGAGAGGAAGTCTCAAGCAAGGCTTAAAATGGAAAAAAAAAAGGTTTAATATACTTGGTGTTAGTGATTTAATTAATATAATATAAATTATGATAGCATCAATGGTGATTGAGGGAACTTATATGCATACATGCAGGCTGAATTGGAGCAGAGAAGGAAGATAAACGAACAACACTACCAAAACAAGGTAGCAAGAATAGAGCGTATTGCTGGAGGAGCAAGAGCACAAGCAGAGGAAGAAAGAAGAAACAAGGAGATTGAGATCAAACAAAGAGCAAGAGGAAAGGTTAATGTTCATATGAAGTATTGTTTCTGCTGCTAAATGTTATCAATATTGTACAAATTCCCGCAATCATAAATCAAGTCGTTGTCCTTTGGAGATAAAAGGGCATTAATTAATTGCTTACCGTGTCTATTTGAAGATTGATTGTGCAACATTTAATTATCTCTTAATTTGTATATACAATTATTTATGTAACATTTATGTGTATCTATATATTGCATCTACACGGTTGAAGACTCTCCTTTCTTGTTAACATCAATAGTCATTATCGAAAGTTTCATAACACACTAAGAATTTTTGTATTAATTCAATTATTAATTACTTAGTAAGTAATACATTTAATTGTTTTTTTGTATAAAATTTAAATAGATCTAAACATATAAATAAGACCGATTCTGAATAGTATTTTTTTTTATTTATAATTCTAAATATAAATATTTAAAAGTTAGTGGTTTGACACATCATACACTTTGTGATTCAATATACAATAAAAAATATATAAAAATTTATATAAAATAACAATAATATAAACTTATTCAACTATTTGTCGGTTTTAAGTAAAATATATTTACTCCATTTTATTCTATACAATTATCAAAATCTCAGCGTTAAATAGAAGAAAAAAAAACACTTAAATCATTTGAATGATTTAAATTGAATTACATTCATTGTTTAGCAAAATAAAATTAAAACTTATGCTATTCAACAAAAGTTAAGTCGAAAGGATGTTTGTTAAACTAACTTTTTGCAGGATCTACTCTTTTTTTAATTAATATTTAACATTTTAATATTTTTATTCTGCAATTTGTGGATTTAAAGCTAGCATACCTCAATACCAAACAAAATCTTAGTAGTTTGTCATTAAAGTAATAATATCCATCTATGCCTTGTCTTAATCATGAAAGTGAAAACTACTTAACATATTGAAACGACCCTTCTATATTCTTAGAGAATTCAACACGAATCTTGTCAAATTTCTCTGATTCAAAAACGAAGTAACCTTTATAGCTAAATGTTTTATAGAAATTTTGGCAGAATATCTCGTATTTTTCAAATATTTCCAACCCACAATTGTCAAAGTGCACAATAAATAATACAGCCTTGCCTTAATTTTGCCAGTTCCAAAAATACTTCTTACTACTTACAACAATTAAGACAATATGCGACCACATAAATCCATCAATCATCAAATACCTTATCACACGTACTTATGTATACATTAAATTATTGCTACTCATAAATGAAAAATAATATGACAAAATCAACTTGCAACATCCAACTCCAAACCGGTGTATTATAATAAATCTCAAAATCTAATGAAATATACATGAATAAATCTAATGACTTATTTGCACAAAATCTTAAATAAAATTTATATAAACACACTAACAGTAATAATTAAATTCTATCATCATTGAGTGATGCAATCTTTGATTAAAATTGCCACTAAATTGACTAGTTCAATCTTGTTAGAATTAAAATTACATTATTTAGTTTTATTAGCTTTAATCTTATTAAATATAGTTGTTGTTCAAGTATTATTAATCTTTTCCTAATTTGTCAAGAATTCCAGAGTTTATGAGGGTTCCTAATTTATGTCGTTTTATTATTTTAGCTTGCATAAAGACATGTAATATGTACTTAGTTTATAATTCAAGAAAGATTCAATATAATTTTATTTCCTTTAATATGGTATTAGAGCATATTGGATCTTAAGTTTGAAAGTCATATCAGAAAAGTTTTGATAGCAATGATGTGATACCTTATGAGGTAGTTATTGACCATGATTTAGTTTTCTCAAAAAAAGAAAAAATTCTCAGAAAGGCAAAAACAAATATTTTGGAAACCCCAAGTTATGGTACTATTCATGGGTTCCTAATATGGTTGCTCCGTTGTTTACTACTATCTGCCTATGATTGGCAATATTATTATTCTTCGGCTATGAAAGGCACTATTAGTGTTATTTGCCTATAGAAGGCACTCGCCTATACAAGACACTATCAATATTCTTTATCTATGAAAGGCATTATCAGTATTTTTCACCTATAGAAGGCACGATTGGTACTCTTAGCCTATGGAAGGCATAACTGTTTTTCGCCTCTTGAATACACACGTGGTTATCTTCTAGTTTTTCGATTGCTTCTTATTTTGGGATTTTCTTTTCAATCACATTGGCTTCCAAATTCAAGCTTGTTCTATCATCTTGAGTTTAAAGGAGAGTGTTAGAATTAAAATTAGACTTATTTAGTTTTACTAGGTTTAGTTTTGTTAAGTACATTTATAGTTTAAGTATTATTAATCTTTTATTAGTTTGTCAAGGATTCCTAAATTTATAAGGATTCGTAGTTTATATTACTTTATTATTTTAGCCTATATAAAAGTATGTCTATATACTTATATATAGTTTATAATTTAAGAGAGATTCAACAAAATTTTATTTTCTTTAACAAATCTTTTGAAGAGGAAAAATATAAATGTTAAAAGGTAAATATTGGCTAGACCGGTGGCATTGAATAACCCCACAATGTACTAGTCATCACCCTATAGGATGATGTTACCTTATTGAGGAGCCTTCTGGAACAATTCCTACTTGAGTAGGGATCGCTCCTCATATTATGGGAGATGTTTATTAAGGGGGTGATACCCATATAATCAATACCCATGGCATGTGAGCAAGTGAGGATAGTTATGTGGTCCCATTTAACATGCCAATTTTAGAAATCAAGAGATCTTGTCGCTAAGTTGTCTTCCTCCAAGACAGTTAGCTATATGGGGGACCATTTAACCTTACCCTATAGCGATTTGTGCTGATCTTGGTAGCTGTCTAACACTAATAAGTGGGATGACTTATATGTAAGAGGTTTGAGACCACAATGATGGCCTAATCGAGTTGCAACACGTGTCATGGTAAGAATAAAGTAATCTCCAAAGTAAATAAGAAAGTGACATGTGGTGGGATATTTAGGATAAAACTTTAAGAGCCGTTCACTATCTGTCACGTGTCTTAGGGTTTGACTAACTTCAAGGGATAACTCAAAAATTAACAGACAAGGGAAACAAAAGCTAAATTAGGGTTTCTTATCCATGGCCAATCATATCAAAGAAGGGCCCCTAAATATATAATCATATTTTTCTCTAAGATAGGGCCCATCATTCCCATATCTTATAATCCACACCATCTCTCTACTTTTGGAGGTTTATTCATTTCCTTCCTCAAAAAAATCTTGAATATAAGAATGTTTGTTCTTTCTATAGGTTTTCTTTGGATACTCCACTATTATTTTTTGCGCTTTATGATTGAGTTGTCATTTCATCTCTATTATTAACTTTAATATCTGCACCATTAACAACCCCTTCTCCCACCACTTTGAGCTTGTTTAACATTTCTTTATTTTTGCTACTTTTGATGGTTTTTCCTCTATATTGTTTAAAAAAAAAAGCCTTTATAACCATTATTCATCTTTTCCATAATGTATGTTGACTTTGGCATCAGAGAAAGGTCCCTATAAGGCGACCCTACTCTGATTGTGTTTTCTATCATAAGTGGGACGAAGTTGTGAAGAGAAGGTGCAACGAAACCACTTGTGATAGGTCGGAGTATTTGGTTTACTTGGTTGGGAGATAGGAGGTGCAAGCGACACCATCAGAGGAGTACATTAGAAGCATTTTTGGGCCTGATTTAGAAGCATCACATTTTACTTAGAGCTTTCAGTAGGCATTGACCAAACACACATCACCTAGTTGCGAGTTAAGAGATTTAGCCACATCAACAATGGTGCCGTTTGTGGGGACCCTGAATGAAAAGTCTCGTTGTAACTTACGTGCTTGCCATAAGAGCTAGATGCCAGAAGCTAGCTTTTAAGGCAACAAGAGTCTCTGATAGGGAGCTTACAGTGGAAAATAGCCAAAACAACCCTTATCCACGAGACTAAACCTAAATGAAGTGCACAGAAGGCTGAAACAGAGATATTTTGGCTTTTAACCACATTGGGAATGAGAATGGCAAGGCCATTATGAGCATAAACTTGGAGGCTAAGAAAACCAAGGAAGTAAAAGAGTTAGTTAAGACTCGAGCTCATTTCAGTAAATGATGATATACCTATGTGACAACATAGGTATCCCCCCACCACCACCTTAACCACAAGAATCATAAAACCAATAGAAGACCCATCTTGGAAAAAACCTTGATGAAGTCGACTATAGAGTATTTAGCCAGCAACAAGGATAACAAGGTCCTTCCTAATTAAGAACACACATCTAATAGGATGTATCTAATAAGTTGTGAAGTGTAAGTGTACTCAGTGATATATAATTTATATATAGATCTCATGATTCTTTTTGTAATTATACATATGTCCCCATAAAATATCAATTTGATTCTTATAAATTTTTCCTCTTGAAAAATTGGTCAAACCATTCATAAGCATGTATAAATTCAAAATATCCAAGAATCATAATTTTCGAGTGCTTCACTTAATTTTTAATGAAGGTTGAAGGTAGCATCGTCTTCTAAGTAACTTAAAATCTAAGAGGTTCATGTTGTGCCATAAATAGTGAAGTAGTATCATGAAGGCATGTGTCTTTAATATATATGAAAATGTTATATTAAGAAATGAATGATGCTAATAATAATTTTTATGAACGAGGATTCTAGCTTAACGAAATTTTCTCGATGGTTGGGTTGCCATTATTTTCGTTTTAACAAAAAATCTTATACAAAGAAGAAATTGTCAAGGAACCTTTAGCTTCAAGAAGTAAACATAGCAGTTATCCACTATGTAGTCACCTTCATTTTAAAGAAGTCTTATACATAAGGAAGTTGGACATAACATAGTCAAGTGACCATCAAGGAGTTCTAGCTTAATATACCAACTTAATATAGCAGAATCTCAATTTCTATCAAGATTAGAATTCCTTGACTAAGAATCATTCTCTTTAGTACTAAACAAATATGTCTACAAAAGAAGGGAGAGGACAAATCAGCTCTCTTTAAATAATTAAATCTCTCTATTTTTAGTATTCTATTCTCTTGATTCAAAATCCTTATCTTTATATTTTTCTAAATAATTTTATGGTCTTCTTGGGATAACTCTGCTAACTTGAGACATCGAAGGGTTATCATTGACTACCACATTGACGCCCATTGACCGTTCTTTAGTATTAAGATAAACAAAATTGAAGAGGATACATCAAGACTTCTAGTGACATTCTTTTAGATATCAAAGTAAAAGTTGGTCACGATAGCCAATTGAGCTTGAAAATTAATTCCACCAATATAAATTCTTAATTGTTGGTTAAACTCAGAGTTTTGGCATCTTTCTCACATTAGGCTTGATAGATGTAATAAAAAATATATGCCTTAAATTTGGTTCGTGTTAACAATTGAGATTTACTCTTGAAACACATACATAATGCATTTGGGCAAATGGAAACTCTTTGTAATGTTGCTTGGTTATGTCTTTTGCAAGAAAAGGAGAAGTAAGGGCCTATTTAATATGCTATATATTCAATATGATTAAATAAAAATTACAATAGATTCTAAGAATAGGTGTTTAACTAAAATTTGTTTAAAAGTAGCTTTTGCATATATGAAACTTGGTTCAAAATTAAAAAATGATAATTTTTTTTAACTTTACCATATCAAATTCAACTATAATTTTTTGTTTCTTTTTTATTAAGAATATTTTTAATTGTGAAAATTCTTTTACTTATAATGTTCTGTACCATTCTAAATTTTAAAATTTTAGCTATTTTATTTATAATATTTCTTTATATTATCTCTCAATAAAATAATTCTATCTATTATTTTTTGCATTCTTTCTATGAATTTTACATTTACATTTTTTTATAAATTTATTTATTGATATATTTTAATCAATGTTTTTCATATATTATAAATTGTTGCATAAAAACAAGATATATTTTGTCTTCAGAAGTTCTTAAAGTAATTAATAATGAGTTGGGTTTTACTAAAAAATTTGAGTAAAGGGTAACAACTAATAAAAAAGACTATGGTTATTAGTTGTGAAATAATCTAATTTTCACAATATTTTAGAGAGTTTAAGGTTGAATTTCTTATTAGTAAATTAATAATAAACCATCCAATTAGATAGAAAGAGATGTATCTTTATCGTGTGATTGAATTAAGGAGTGACATAGCTTTTAATAAAATTTTAATATATCATTTATTATAGTTAAGATATTAAATAATAGTTTGAAATACATTTAAATTAATAGTTTAAAATTATCAAAATTGTTCATTACTGCTAAAGTTTTAAATAGACATTTTTTATTATTTTGTTTTAATAGAACAACATGAAATTTTTAAAGCAAAATAAACTTATTTTAAACAATTTCTCTTTTTAAAAAGCTCTAGTGCCACGAGTCCAAATTTTCGACTTCTTTTAATAAAAGAAAAACAGCTTTTTTAAATTTTTAAAAATTTCTCTCGAATGCCAGCAAAACAATAGACAAAAGAGCTTTTACCATTAAAAAAATTCTTTTAACTAATAAAAAAACCAAAATAAATTAGTATGAAATATTTATTTCAAGATTTTAAGTACCAATGTGGCATTTATCAATTGACTAATAATTTTTATAATTTGTAAAATGACTAATTACCTCATACACATGTACACACACACACACACATAAATGTATATGGGGAAAGAGCAACGGTTTCATATTTTTACATCAGTTGTGGATCGTTGAATCTAAACACCTGTAATAATTGAGATTAAATCTAATACATGTAAAAATATTTGTAAGAATATAGGGCTGTTGATCCGTCTTCTATATATATAGGAAGGATCAGCAGTGTCATGAAATTAAATATACTTTTACAATTTTTATTAGCCTTTAGATGAAAGGTAGGTGAATGGTAGAGATTGAATGTAATAGAATACAATAAATATTTTATAATAATTAACTAAAAATTTTTATGTTTTTTAATTCTCTCTTTTTGTCTTTCTTGTTGAAGCAAGTGGGCTACTAGGTGAAGCCTAAGACCTATATTCTCATTTAACCCAAATCTAGCTTTCTAGTAATTTACAACAGTTGCTGCAAGACAAAATAGCTGTACACCATAGCAGCAAGGATTCTTACTACACATATGGAATACACATCACTTGCAATTAGGAACAATGATACTTCAATGGTGACAATTGCATAATATTTCTCGGTTAAAATAGGATGAGCCTTACATTGTATACAAGGGTTTACAGTAGCCTTTCTTTGCCTCATATAAAAGGCACCTTTTATAGCATTCCTTATTGAGCAACTATTTTAGTGAAAAATATCTTTCCTCTGCAAATTTCAAGTTGGTATCAAAGCCTTATGGCTTCTAACAGCAACATTTCACCTAAATCTGCTTCAATCAATCAAGCAATGACACTTTGTATTTTTACAACTCCAATTAAACTCACCAACACAAATGACCTGTTATGGAAAACATAGGTTTTGCCAATTATTAGGGCCAATGGTTTGGCAAGTTTCATTGATGGAAGCAAAGGCATGCCAAGAAAGGTGATAGTAAGTGTTGATTAAGAATAAAACTTGATCACCTCTAATAATCCAGAATATCTGGTTTGAGAGAGACAAGATCAAGCCTTCAAGGATTGGCTTCTATCCTTTATGACAGAAAGCACTCTTAGAACTATTATGAACTATAAAACGTTCTATGAACTGTGGACAGCACTCTAGAAGCAATTTTCTACTTAAACAATAGCTTGGATCTTAGAGATAAAAGGAGAAATTCATAATACAAAGAAGCAGGGGATGAGTATACATGATTACTACCACAAGCTAAAATCATTGGCAGAGGATCTGAGATCAGCTGGCATTAATGTCTATAATGATGAGCTAGTTCTGTTTGTCATAAAGGAACTAGGATCTGAATATGATTCGATGGTGGTCAACATCACTAGTAGACTAGAGAAGCTCCCATTATAAGAAATCTACTCTACACTTGTGAGCAAGAAAGAAGGAATGAAAAGAATATGTTTGCAAGCAATATCAATATTGCCTCCAATATTACTGCCAATTATGTTCAGTCAAATTACAATAGCAATCAAAGAAGAAGCTGCTTATTAAGAAATAATGCAAGCCATTTTGGATCAAACTCTTAGCACAAAGGAGAAAAGAAGGGCTTTGGAAGTGAAGAAAGCTAACCTACATGTCAAATCTACTTTAGAGTGGGGCATGAAGCTTTAAAATGTTGGTTTTGTTTTAATAAAAGGTTCATTCCTAAAAAAGATGCAAGAAACTTTTAGAAGAAAGTATTTGTGGCAACATCAGAAACAACCAATGATCCATCTTGGTACCTAGATAGCAGTGCCATAAATCATGTTACCAACACTCTTGGCAACCTTAGTATAGCAACAAAATACAAGGGCATAGATTAATTAGTAGTAGGTAATGGCAACAAACTTCCAATTTCATATATAGGTCATTCATTCCTACCCACTCAGCATTCATACACCATAAAACCCTATGTTATTGAAACATTTACTGCATGCACTTGTAATAACAATAAATCATGTTAGCGTATCTAGATTAGTCGCTAACAATGATATTAATATTGTGTTGGATAAATACTTTTGTATGATTGAGGACAAGATCCAAGGCAAAACTCTACTGCAATGAGTGGCTAAAAAGGACTTGTATCAACTGTTGGTTAGCCTTTCCAGTCACATTACTTCACCATAGCCAGTTTCAGCTTCACTATTTCATTCAGCAAGTTCAGCTATCTATAGTCTAGAATCCATGTTATCTATCAATCTTAATATGTCAGAGTCAGTAATGAAAAAAATAAATATTGTTAGTGACTGTGAAGTTTGGTATAAAAGGTTAGGTCATTTAAGTTTTGTTTCACTCAAGAGTAGTCTATCTAATTGTAATAAGTCGAAATTCATTGAAAACTCAATTATCTTTTTCTACAAAGCTTGTTAATATGGCAAATCGTATAGGACTAAATTTCAAATCTTATAAGACAAAAGGAATAGAACCTCTCCAAATAATTCATTCAAACCTATGGAGACCTACACCTATACTCTCAAATGAAGCTCATAGTTACTACATAGCATTTGTTAATGAATTGACATGTTTTACTAAGATACACCCTCTTGTTAGTAAAAGTAAAACATTGAATACATTTAAAGCTTTCAAGGCATAAATAAAGAAGAGTTTTAGGTAAGAAAATTAAATCCTTCCAGTGTGATATAGGAGATGAATTTAGGGTATTTGAGTCATATTTCAGATAAGAAGGGATAACTTTGATAACTTTGAGATACTCATGCCCATATACTCAACATCAAAATGAAAAAGTTGAGAGAAAACATAGGCATCTAATTGAAACAGGGCTAACATTGTTAGCTCAAGCAAGCATGCCTTTAAAGTTTTTGTGGGAGGCCTTTAGTATAGCTACATATTTCATTAATAAACTCTTTACACCTATTCTTAAAAAATATATCATGCTTTAAAGCATTATTTCATCCTAAACCAAATTATACACTTAGAAAGACCTTCGGTTGTAAGTGTTATCCTTTCCTTAGACCCCGCAACATTCACAAACTTGATTTTCATACTTCAAAATGTGTTTGGCTAGGCCTTAGTGCTTACCAAAAAGGGTATTTGTACTTACACCATACTGGCAGGGTATACATAGGTAAATATGTCACATTGAAAGCTCCTTTACTTTTAAAGATGATAACAAGTTCAAAAAATACAACACCTTGCATTCTTCTAAATCACAAAATCTACTCACCTAGTTCTATACACTTTCTTTCAACACAAATATTTTAGTAAGTAGTCAAAATGTAGCTGATATTGATACACCTCTAAACACTTAAATTGCACCAAAAGGTTTTTCATAGACAAATAAAGGTAACACCTTAAACATAAACTTAACAAATTTGAATTCACATGCCCACACCACAGACTCAACTATACAGATAAGAAAAACATAGAGACCTTTACTTGTTTAAAATTTGATGCCAATACATTCGATGGTAACAAGAGCTAAGGCAAGAATTTTCAAACCTAAGACCTACTATATCATTAGTACTATAGATTACACAACTAAGACACATGTGAGTGTCAAAGCTACCCTTGAAGATCTTAAGTGGAATCAAGCCATGAAAGAAGAGTTCAAAGCCTTGATAGATAGTAGAACTTGGAATTAGTGCACCTTCATCAGATATGAGAATATTGTGAAATAAATGAGTTTTCAAGGTGAAGCAAAACTTAGATTGGTAAATTTCTAAATTTAAATTAAGGCTTATGGCCAAGGGCTTCCTTCAAACCCCTTGGCCCAAACTACATTGAGACATATAGCATTGTTGTGAAGGCTTCGACAATTAGAATTGTGTTGGGTTTTGCTCTAATAAAGAATTAAGAGTTAAGACAAATTGATATAAACAACACATTTTTGAATGGTGAGTTGACAAAAATAGAATATATGGAACAATCAGTGGGGTTTGTCGACCCTTCGAAACTAGAACATATATGCCAACTAAAAAAGGCTCTTTATGGATTAAAACAGGACCCTATAGCTTGGTTTGAGAAATTAAAGACTGCCCTGAAAGGTTGAGGGTTCAATAGATCACAATGTGACACTTCTTTGTTCATTAGAAGACAAGCTAAAAATTTGGTAATTTTTTGATCTACGTAGATGAAATAATAGTAACAGGGAACAATACTTTTGAAATAGAGGAAAGAACTGATAAAATGAGTAAGACCTTTGCTCTTAAAGATCTTGGTCATCTTCAATTTTTCTTAGGGATATAAATGAAGAGAACAAGCGATAAACTAACTCTCTTCCAAAGCAAGTACGTTGAAGAATTGCTAAGGAGAGTAAACATGAAAGATTGTAAATGAATCAACATACCACTAGCTTAAGGTGAAAAACTATTAGAAATAGAAGAAGAAGTTTTTAAAGACACCTTTTATACAGAAGTGTAGTGGGAGTTTTGCAATATACAACACTTACAAGACTTGAGATAGCATTTGTTGCGAATAAACTTAGCAAATTCATGTCTGATCCCTTGGTACCCCATTGGATTGCTTCTAAAAGAGTTCTAAGATACTTAAAGAATACTATGAACCTAGAATTCAAGATATCAAGTAATTGTAGCTTGGTAGGATTTTGTGATGCAGATGATAGAAGGTTTGTCAATGATATTATATCTACTTAGGAGAAAATTTAGTCTCTTAAAGCTCCAAAAAACAAAATGTAGTAGCAAGGTTGAGTGCAGAGGCAAAATATAGAGCAATCGCTCGTGTAGTTGTAGAGATCACTTGGATAAATTTCCTACTCAGAGAGTTAAACCTGCCTACTTAACCAACTTCAGTTATATGGAGTGATAGCAAAAATGTAGCAACAATTGCAACCAATGTAGTGTTTCATGTCAGAACAACGCATATTGAGATTGATTTACATTTTGTTAGAGATAAGATTTTAACTGAGGAAATGAAGATTGAATTTATACTCGGAGAAAAGCAAACAGTAGATATCTTCACCAAGGCATTGAGTGGGGAAAGGTTCTGTTATTTGCAAAACAAGCTCAAGGTAATAGAGAAAACTTTGAACTTGAGGGAGGATGTTAAAGCAAGTGGGTTGATAGGTGAAGCCCAAGACCCATATGCTTATCTAACCCAAATCTAGCTTTCTAATAATTTACATTAGCTGTCATAAGACGAAAGAGCCATGTAACACAGCAACAAGGATTCTCACTACACAGATGGAATACACATGACCTTTAATGAGAAAAAATGGTGTTTCAATGTTGATGATTGCATAATATTTCTAGATTAAAATAGAACGAGCCACACACTATTTACTAGGGTTCGCAGTATCCTTTCTTTGCCTCATATAAAAGGTAACTTTTGTAACATTCCTTCTTTAGCTGCTATTTTAATCAATTACTTTATCTAAACAAATATTTTAAAATAAGTATTCATTACTAAATATTTAAATTTAAGTTTTATAAATAAATTAATTGATTAAAATAATTTTTATTTAAAATTTTAAGTTGTTTAATTTTATAAGTGATAATTAAAACATAAGATATAAAGAGGAGAGATAAAATATAATAAAAAATGTAACAAAAATTTATGAATTACGAGATAAAAAAAACGAATAGAGATTTAATAAATATAAAGTATTTATTATATTTAAATTTTACTTTTTACATGTTTTTTAATTTAAAGGTTAATAAAAAATATAAAAATATATGTAATTTTATTGACTATTAATCCTTCTTATATATATATATATATTAATTTTTTCTCTTTTTTAACATATAAATTCCGTAAATTAAATTAATTTGAAATTGAGAACAAAGGTCGGGGAGCGTTGAGACTGTTAATTTAGTTCTAATGGGGAGTAAATGACTGATCGTGACACGTGGAGGCAACGGAGGACCATATACAGCTCAATAGAATCTGTCCACGTGGCATTGAATGGCTGTATTCACGTGTCTCTCGTTAATGCAGGTATCGACAATCCAATTTTCTGGCTGAGATTCTGATTCTTTTTTCAAGAATTGAATTTTAATTTTCGGTCACATGTGACTTGACTTCTAAATGATTGGAAGATTTTGTTCCTCAAGCACATTTTAAGAAAAATAAATAAATGTTTATTTATAAATAAATAAATAATTTATTTTTAATTTATTTATCAATCAGTTAATAAATTAATATTTATTATTTTTTTAAATATTATTATCCGAGCATTATTTCAATGCAATAATTGTATAGTATATCCACTATATTCGAACTATTCAATTATTCAAAACACAATCTAATAATTAATTTAATGTGAAAATAGTCTATAGATTATATTCAAGAACCTCATTTTCAATAAATATATTATATAGGGGCTGTATCGTAGCATATGATATATATATATATATATTCTAAATAATTAAAAATAAATAAATAAGAAATTCCAAGAACAGAAGATATGAATTGAGAATAGAGATATGCTTCATTTCTTTATCAAAGTTGACAAAGTTCCATATTTAAATTGATTATGATAAGGGGGTATGTTGATAATAATTTTAATAATTTTATTTTTACTTTATATTTACAGCCAAATACCAAGAAAAATTAGAGTTCGATTTATTTTCATGCCCAATCTCAAAATAAAAAAATAAAATAAAAATATAAAATTAATTTTATTTCCGATCTGTTTTAATGAAAAAAAAACTAAGCTCATCTTCGCGAGTTTTAATATCTGTAAAAATGTTGGCCACCCGTAATTAATGCTATTAGCAAATTAATTATTGGTACACGCTTGAGTTTATTATATAATAATATTGTCTTTCGTTCATATACAAAAATAGATGGATAAAATAACTATATTTCACAAAATTATTAATTTCTGTTTTTAATGAATATAATTGAATATATATATATATATAAAATGATATTTAATGTTAGTAATTGTTGTTGATAAGAATTTGTGTACATAGTTTGATTTGGAATTGTCGACATCCACAAACCCATAAAATTCTCACCAAGGCCAATTTCCACATTAATTATATGTTGGTAACAGAACAAGGTCCCTACCCTTAGTACCCTACATGCATTAAAGGCTCCATCCTAAGCCACAACAATGCTAGTACTTTTTTCAATTATTATAGATTCCCTTTGGAGAATAATTTATTTATTTATTATATTTAGACTTTTTATATTTGTATACATTAAAGTTGGTTAATATGATATACTCAAAATAATGATAGAGGTAAACAATAATTATAGGATATAAATTGATTTGGCATAGTAGTATTGATAAATAAAAATGTAAGATTAATATAAATAATTAAAATAAATGATGTGATTTTTAATATTATACTTTTTTTTACATTATTTATAAATTATTAAATTTAAATACTTTCAATATATAAAATTTTATTTTCTATGTACATTAATTATGATATATCTAAAATATTATATTTATTATGTATTAATTATATATGTTACATTTAATTTTATTAGAAGTATTTAAATCTAATAGTGTATATATAAATAGTGTAAGAAATTGTATAAAATAAAGAGATTTGTTGATCAACCTGTCTCAAATATATGCATATATAGTTTTTGTATCTTTAATATTATTCTCCAAAATAATATTGATGCCCGAAAAAATAGTGATAAAAGGGGCAAATAAAATAAAGCATATCTAATTTTCTCCAACAAATAATTAAATACTATTAATATTAAAAATGCGGGCAGCAACCAACACCACATGTTGTGTGTTAAATCTAAAGCAGGAGGAGAAGGAAACACATCTTCTGAATCTCATCACTGTACATCAACAAAAACAATCTCAGTGTTAATAATATTAGTCCCATGTGAGTATATTGCTACTATAATTTCAATTTTCATTCTCTTTAATCTGAAGATTTAATTCATTAATTTCTTCATGGATCTGCAGGTCGAGGTGGAGGTCATCATCAAGCAATGAAGTTGCAGAACCAACGTGGGAAAATGGGCAGCAGCAGGGCCTTGGAGGACTCATTATTCATCAACCTACAACTACATCCACAGAAACCCAGAATAACAGACCTTTTGTAGATTCTGTAAATTTAATCCAAACCTCGGTCCAGCCAAAGCTGAGCTCCTTCTCCATGGTTCCACCCTCAGCCCTACTGAATTTACAGAAGCAAAGAACGCCGGCCGATCGTTATACGTGTACGGAAGAAGAAGAGATGGGAAATAGAAGTGCGAGTGCTAGTGGTAGTGCAACATTCTTTAGGGATCATAACGATACAACCATGATGACTTGGCCCAATTCTCATGATTCTCTTGCCAGTTTCAAGACCAAAAGCAGTACAGATGATGATTCTACAGCTTGTCGTGCTCGTCCTCATGCTCATCCTCATGCTGTATCGGTAAAACATATAAATCACTTGCGTATATAACGATAAATGTCCGTTATACTTTACAAATTTTTTTTTATATTATTTATATATCGTTAAATTTGAGTATCTTCAACTATTGAAATTATATCTGATATGTATACAATTTATACATTAATCATATTTGTCAAATTAAGCTCAATCATTAAAAATGTTTAAATTTAATAATTTGCAAATAATTTAAAAGATTGTATAAAATTAAATGGACTACTAGTGTATTTATATACAGATAGAGAGGGGGAGAAATAAATAACTTCTTAATTTTTTATGATTTCTTGCATTATTTGTTATATTATTAAATTTATACACTTTTAATTGTTGGTATTAAATATAATTTATAATTAAATCGTCTTAATTAATATATATTTATTTATATGTGAGATATAAGTTTAATTGTTAAAAATATATAAATTTAATAATTTACAAAAATGTACGAAGCATAAAATTTAGGGAATATTGATGCATCCCATATATATAAATATATATATATATATATGTTTTAATAATACAACCACGATGACTTAGCCCTTCTTATGGGATATATAGGAAAACCAAGATGATGAAGATCATCGGGAGAACAAAGTGCAAGAAGGCCGTTCGCACTCATCAAGGCGAAGTCGAGCTGCTGCCATTCATAATCAGTCGGAGAGGGTATACTACGTACTCAGTACTTATGAATTAAAAAATTTTATACATACATATATATATATATATATAATATTATGAATATGATGGGACTTCTTTTGATATGTATCGACAGAAAAGAAGAGATAGAATTAATCAAAAGATGAAGGCACTTCAGAGGCTAGTCCCCAACGCAAGCAAGGTAATTAAATTAATTGCAACACTAATTAATGATAAGATAAAGTAATTACTAATACATGATTAATTCATGTAAATGATGGAAAATCACGCATGCAGACAGATAAAGCTTCGATGTTGGAAGAGGTGATTGAATACTTGAAACAACTTAAAGCACAAGTTCAGTTGATGAGTAATCTGAGGAACATGGTCCAATCCCAACAGTTGATGAGTAATCTGAGGAACATGGCCCAATCCCAAATGATTATGCCCATAGGATTGCAGCAACAGCAACAGCATCATCTTCAACTAATGTCTCTGCTAGCAGCAGCACGTATGGGCTTGGGAATGCTTGATATGAACACCATCGCCACCGCCCGCAGTGCCTCTCATCAACTTCTCGTCCCTCCGACGGCTTCCCTTTCTGATGCAACCACCACGTTTGTTCCTTCTCCATTTGTAGTTCCTCCAGAGACTGCTAGCGACACAGTAAATAATATTGCCTCAGTTCCTATGATAACTCATCCTTATTTCGCTTTTCTTTCACAAGTATGTTGTTTAATTAATGATTCGTTTTGCTATTATACATTAGTTTGGGAATGAATGAATTTGTTGCATGTGTTCAAGCAGATGCAGTCGATGAATATGGAGCTGCACAACAAGATGTCTGCACTCTACAGGCAACAAGTAAAACAAATCACACAGCAGCAGGCAACAAGCAGCAGTCCTTCAACACACTTGCACTCAGCTAGGGATTTGGATTAATTAGTGCATCAATTAAGCAACCTTAATTATGATCTCTAGAATAATTTTTCTATATATATGATAATTTGGAACAATCTGTATCTTATATTTACTGACCCATGATCGTGTAAAAATTAATTGTGCCTTAATTTCAATCTTAAGTGTGAATGTCTATATTTTACAGAATATAAATTTGTTGTATAACAATGCTGTTTAGAGTTATATATATGTAACTAGGTTAAAATGAGTATTGTTTCGTAAATAAACTCTTATGCAAATTTATACACACAAACTGATATAATAGTATTATATTATTGTTATATCCTATATTTTAGTAGAGTAAATGATAAATTATGAGAGTAAAAGAAAAATGAATTATATGATATATGCAGCAATAGTATAAGGACTTTGTTACATCAATCTGTATAAAAAATTTATCATATCAGATTCTACAAAAAGCATAAAAATGTTCACTTTTGGTTGAAAAATTTTCAAGAAAAATATTCATTTATTATATGTTATGTGATATGAGACCAAAAGGAAGAAACGGCATAATTAATTTTGTATATATATCAATGTAGGGAATAAAATAATTAAAATAATAAGGACATGAAAAGCAAAACGAGGATTCTTTATAACGATACTCTAGACCAATCGATGGGGATGTGCTGTAGTTTAGTATCTCCCCTGTTTTGAGTACAAAATATCATGAATTCAAATCCCTGTCATTCCCAAAAATTACTGTTGAGATAAATAACTACAAAAGGAATCGGTATAACCAACGTTGTTGTTTAAAAATAGGAAGGATTTTTAAAGGAGAAATTTGTGCTAGTGTAGAATTATGCTTGCATAACATACTGTATTATTGTAACATAGAATTATTAAATGTCCAAGTAAAAGGTTAAAGAATGGTAGTAAAAAATAAATTACACACACACACACACATATATATATATATATATATAAAACGTTCGTGTTTATATATAAACAATTTTAACTAATATCTTCAAAATTCTCAAATATATATCCTAAATAATTTGTTATTTAAAGTGAATGGCAATATTTTTAATTGTGATATAGCCTAAAATATATTAATGTGTGTTATGATTTGAAACCAATGACACCTACTCTCACAATTTTTATTGTGAGGAGAATTTTGCTCTAACAAAATGGACATAATTGAATAAAAGGGTAAAAGTCCTTTTAATTCCTAAAGTTTGACCTAATACTCTTATAAATCCTAATAATTTTGAAAATATCTTTAAAGTTTTAATTTAATATAAAATAATAATTATATCCCTATAAAATAACATTTATTAAAAATATCTAATAAATCTCTAATATTTGATAAAATACAGTATATTATTATTATTTTATAACATAATGATAATATAGATATTTATTAATATATTAAAAATATTATTAATATGTTAAATATATATACATATATTTTATTAAAATTACAATATAATCATAAATATTAATTATAAATATATTGTAAAGTAAATAGATTTACAAATTTGTATTTTATTAATAAATTTAATATTTATTTTGTTTTATTTTTATTTAATTTTTAATAATTATGAATGTGTAATTTATTTTTATTTAATTTCTAGCAAATAATTACAATAAAATTATTTTATTAATATATTGTTAATATTGTTATTTATTTATTATTATATTTTATATAAATATATTAAATTTTATCAAATTTTAGATATTTATTAGTTATTTTTAATAAGTATTATTGTATAGGGTATGATTGTTGTTTTATAGTAAATTAAGACTTTTAAGAATATTTTAAAATTATTAAAATTTATGAAAGTATTAGATCAAATTATAGAGACTAAAAGGGCTTTTACCCTAAAAAAAACTTCATTTACCATTTTTTTATTAAACCAACCACTAAGAAAATAAAATGTAAATTAAATCAAGTCTTGAAACTTTTGTAAGTAACATCTTCGGGACTGGGGAGTTAATAATGCATAGACCAAACCACAATTTATAATTAACTGAAAAAATAAGAATTAATTAAGCATACATCATGGTAGTTGAATAATTTATTATCTCCATAATCAATTTTGTGGTCCTTGTTATTTGACTTAATATTTAAAAATGAATAAAATTTACAAGAATATTTAGATATGTAACCTATTTGATGTTAACCTTTAAGGTTAAGTCAAAGATTTGGTTAGCAAACGAAGAGGAAGTTATACTGAATTTATGCCTAGTAAGTCATAGTTGGTAGTATAGAACAAAACATCTCCACGTGCAAGGTTGGAGCAAGGGACCATGATACACTAATGCATAGAGATACACTATGCGCATATGGAGAAGACAAAGATGACCAACATCATGCCTGCATGCCTGATTCGATCGAGACATTAATTAAATAACAGATGAAGTGACTGCATCAGCAACAGCAACAGCAACAGCAACAGCAACTCATCATCATCATCATCATCTACGAAATGAATTCCTGCTAGCCGCTTAATTTGTTGTGTGTGTGTGTGTGTGTGTGTGTGTGTGTGTGTGTGTGTGGTCTATATTCATACGTTGCATGTGTGTACCCATCATATTCTTCGTCTAAACCAATTAACAAGAGTCAAAAAGTTTTTCTGCTGCCCGTCATGTTATTAGATTCTTGTTCTGTGGTGTCTAAGTCCTCAAATTAAACTAAATGGACTCTCAGAATCTATTGACATTCGCCTAAAAAGAGAAAGTTAACGTATGGGATTGCAACAAAAAGGTATACTTCATATTCGCTTACAAACGTAAGATAACGATTTACCTTATAGATCATTCTTGAACTAGTAACTTATTTTTCTTTTCTGTAATCTATAGTCATGAATCAAAAACTCAATACCACAAATTAAATGGAATACACCAAGTAATTATACATACGGACATACATGCGTACATACATACATACATATATATATATATATATATATTCTATCATCCTATAGTGGCACAATCTTGATTAATTAAAGTCTTTATAGGGTTAACTCGATTCCTACAATCTCCTGAAGGGGGAAAATACAAAATAAAAATATGGTGAACATGAATTCAGAGAGTAGATATAAAATTAACCTCCAAATATATATGTATGTGTAATTGGGGGCCAAAATATTTAAAAGGCAAAAGTAATTAACTAATATGTTAAAAATAATTAATAAATTAAATGGTAAATCAATAACTTTACAAAGTTGTACTGGCCAATTTATATATAAACCTAAAATACAAATATATATATATATCTATTATAGTAAAAAAATTTTAAAAATTTGGGCTTAGGAGGCTAGGGCCCCTCAAATCCAAAAGGTGTGTTTGGCAACATTTAATAAACTATATTATTTTGAGTAAATTAGATTGTATTAGAATAGATTGTAGTATAATGAATTAAATGAAAGCCTGTGCTATGTTTAGTATGGCACTGTGCTCAACTAATTATAACTTAACCTATGTTTGGTGCTGTAATGTATTGGACTGTATTAATATTTATATTTTTAAAAAAAATTAAATTAATATTTATTTAATAATAAAAAAGAGAATATAATTCGACATATACATTTTAGATAAATTTTATTAATTTGTATTTTATGATTAAAAATTTACATATATACAAATATATATTTTAAATTATTTAAAATTTTGTAAATAATTAAATAAATTAATGGTGGATATGCATAATATTATATGTTAAATAATAATATAATATTTATTATCAAATTATTATATATCTAATTATTTAATTAATATAATTTTTAAATTACAAAATTTTAGCAATATATATTTACTTTTTCAATTTTCCAAATATATACTTGATAAAAATAACATTGAAAGATAGCATCACACATTAAAAAAAAAGACCTATTACATGTGTCTTCATCCAAATATTTTTATCCAAATTGTATATTCAATCTAATTATCGAAATATATAAATATCCAATATATACTTGCCACTAAAAGTTGATGTTCAAGTGTCAGAGTCTAATTAATTGTAATTATTTAAAAAGTAAAAAATATTTACTTTCAAATCACATTCACACCTTATTATCACTCAAAAGTTGTCTCACAAATCCTAACTTACATTTACCCTGCAATAACTTGAATGTTGAAATATTATAAAATTTTCCATAATATAAGTGTTAAGCTTTTAAGTTCATCATCTTTAGTAAGTCCCATAGTTGTAAGTTCATTAATAATGTCACTTCTACCTTCTTTATCACCCAACATGTGCTCAACTATCATATTCATGCTTTGTATGGACTGATTATATGCTTGTTGAAAAACCGTAGCAACCTTTAAAATACTAGCACTGATACTATCTTGTGATCTTAATCTTTTCCTATTTAATGTGTTTGAATGTACTTAAGAAGTATGTTGAGATCCTGAAAGTTAAGTAATTGATACTAGAGAATAACCACCATCTTCTTCATTGTCATCATCAAGATTAATTTCTTCTTGATTAACTTCATTAACCATGTCAGTTGGAGTTTTTGCCTCTTATCTAGTTGCATGATCTTTTCCATATAGATTAGCTAACCTCTTATAAAGTGGGCATGGCTTATTTCTCCAATTTTTGGCTTCCCTATGAGATTACAACATATCAAGAAGTTACTGGTTATATTTCTATGTCAAAATATATTTGTTGATATTCTATAATAAGAAAACTATAAACACTAACTTGTATGTATGATTTCCACACCTTATCACTATTAAACTCTACACATTTCTTTACATCATTCCATCCAAAATCACTACTATTCAACATATCAAATACCACAGTATATTGTCTCTTCCATTTTCACATCTTAGGGTCAATGTACAAAGAAGCTATTAAACCATCTGGTAACATTTTCATTAATGCCTTTTAATTTGAGAAAATGTACCTGGTTTAAAGGTACCATTATAGTGCGACCACCTGCAGTAACTATCTTATCCAATATAGTCACCAATACTTCTTCTTCATCTATAGTCCATACTCGCCTACTTCTTTTTGTCTTCTCAATTCGAGTGGGCTGACCTGTATCTCCTTTATATAATTCTGGAAAATATATTTTATTAGATTGTTAAAACATTATTTAAATTATTATATTAAATTAAAAACTTAAAAATATACGTTACTAGTAAACTATTTACTGAAATATTACAACAAGTCACAATGAACATAGTATTATTTAATTCTATAATTCAAATCAAAGAAATAGTTTTGAAAATACCAGAGCAAGCTCATGACACACAATTTAATTATAAAACAAATTCAAAGTTCACATAAAACTTCTAAATTGTAAACAATTAAGAAAAGTACAAATAAATTTCAAATCACAATCTATTGCCCACGTTTTCAAGCCACTTATTATACATTCCAGTAGCTAAATCATTTCTCCATTGTGTCCATTGGTTTGAAGCTTCAACAATAGTATCTATGTTATCATTGTTTTCTATCTCATCGTTAGGTTCTTCAATTAATTGATCCTTTAATGGGTCCACTGACATTTCTTTCCTTATAAGATTATGTAATAAACAACATGCAGTGATAATGCGACATTGGGTTTTTATTAGATAAAAAGATGAACTTTGGAGTATAGCCATCACATTTTGAGTAAACAAAAACATCGTTCAATTACATTTCTTGCAGACGAATGTTTCATATTAAAGAACTATTTTTTATTTCGAGATGTATTTCTAACTCTACAAGTGGTTTCTTGTTCCTTCATATAGTATAAGAAATCCTTCACAATTTGTACATCCAGCATCAACAAGGTAGTAATAACCTAATTAATTTGTAATTAATTTGAAATCTTTATTAGCATAATATATAATTTGAAAGAATAGTTTAGTTTAAATATTGGTAAGTTATATCTTACCTGCAGAAACTCTTAACTCAGTTGGCTTACTTAAAACATCATGAAGTATCCTAGAGTCACAGGTAGAATCTTCCTATCTAGGCATTACGAAAATGAATTTCATATCTTTTGAGCATACCCTTAAAAGATTTGTAGCAACCTCACTCTTTCTTGTTCGATATCTTGACTTATCTTATTTTGGCATGCACACTTTAATATAAGTTCTATCCAATACCCTCAAGCAATTCTACATAATTATTAAAAAAAAAATCATTAAACATATTAAACCATTAGTATTCAAAAAGTTGAAATAAAATAAGAAGTAAAATATACTTTAAAACTTTCCCATCTTTTATATGTACAATTTTCTAGTACAGGTTTTAGAGCCTTTAGTAAATAATCTTATAACTGTAGTACTTCATGTAATATTAAGTTGAAATATCTACTATAGCCTCTCTTGACCTACTAAATCTGTTACAAATTGTACGATTCTTAACATGATGAGCGACAATGTGTAAAAATATACAAACCTGTTCTTTAACTGTGATTAAACCATTTGGCTTTAACTCTTTTGTTTAATCATAATAATTTGCATAATAAACCAAATGTTCATCTATCCATTCTTAGTTGATTAATGCAATTTGCATACATTACTATTGCCTATTATGTTGTCCAAGCAATGTAAGCGAGTTTTATGGTTAATGAACGTATGATTACAAAGCATGTTTCTTTCATTGTGCTTTCTAATAAACTCCATTAAGCTTGAAAACATCATCATTAATAGGATAAAAATTGCAGTTGTGACAAAGGCAACTACTTTAAAGATGTTTTCCAATTAACAACACATCAACATGAACTAAACACAGGACCAGCTTGTAATCTCCTTTTTATCAAGGTCACCTACATAGTTTGAATCTGCATAACCTTTTACATGCCATTCATCTATGCCTCTTCTTTTATATACTAAATCATACTCTTTGGTTCTAGCTAGATGCCTCATAGCCTTTATAGCATTTCAATGCTTCTTGCCAAAATTCACTATAAATATGCTCACTACATTTAATGAGTGTGCATGATTTAGTCTTGAGCAAAATATTGCATACATTAAACACCCCACTACACTGGTATAAGGAGCATATTTAACATGTATCTCTCCTCAGCATCTATAATTGATGCCCAAGAATGTGATAGATTAAAATGTGATACAAAAGGTACTTTGACTACTTTAGCATTTGCCATACCAAAGCCTTGTAGTACACTCCTTATATACTGTTCTTGAGACGGATTTTGAATATTGTTTTTCCTATCGCTTATGATTTGCATACTAAGAACCTTCTTTCCTAGTCCAAGATCCTTCATCTAAAATTTTTGACATAATTGTTCTTTTACAGCAACCATTTTACATTCAATTAGCATGTCATCTACCTATAATAGAAGATAAATCTTTTCTTGAAATCTTTCTCCAAGAAAATAAACACACTTGTCATAGGAGTTTCTTGTATGACCTTGATTGACCATAAACTCATAAAATCTTGGGGACTGTTTTAACCTATATAAGGAACATTTCAGCAAGCATACAGAATCCTCTTTTCCAAATTCAAGGAAGCCTTCAAGCTATATTATATATATATATATACATATCCTTGCAAGAAAGATGTCTTCACATCTATCTGCTCTAGCTCAAGATTATACATAGTAGTTAGTGCAAATAGAATTATGATAGAGTTGTGCCTTACTATATGGTGGAAAAAGTGCATTGAATTCTCTTCCCTCATTTTCATATAATCCCTTTGCCATAAGCCTAGTCTTATACTTTGGTTTATCATATAATCTCTTTCCTCTACAATGGCATGATACAATTCCTATGACTTTGAGTCACCTACGTAGGTGCTGTTGATAAAGGAATTACTTTTAAAGATGTTTATTAGACATATCGAAAAGATGAGAAGTTAATTATTTATGATGTTTAAGTTTTGACATTTCAATATCATTTATGTATTATTTATGATATTTGTGAACATCCTGTTTTATATGCATGTTTTATATATAAAAAGATAATTTGACAGAATTTAGTTTCTATTCAAGACATTAAAGTGAATCATTTTTGAGTTTTCATTTGTAAGTAATATTAAGTAGAAAGCTAATATTGTAGTATATGGAAGAAACTATAGTGGTTTAATGATGGAGAACTACCATGAGTCATATTAGTTTATATTTTAGGATGATATTATAATATGACCAATGTATGTAAGATTTTAGTTGATAGCAATGCGCATTATGTTTATTATTTAACTAATAATAATAATTGTACCACATAGTTCAAGTTGGAGAATGTAAGATATCATATTAGTGGTGGCCTATGTAATTAAATTAATTATTGGTCAAATTAGTTAGTTACAGTTTTTAACTTTATACATACATTGATAGAACGTGTATACTTTAAAATTTTTAAGTGTCATATAAAGTAAAAAAAGGATCTACTTGACATAAAATATGCATCAAGGTAGCAATTTTTCCTTGTAGTGCTATAGGCCACTCGTTTTGCTAAAAAAATAAAAGTGGGTATAATTATACTTTAAAATGGGAAACTATCGATCACCCCTATGATTTTTTACAATTTTATTACTCTTTAATATTTCAAAATTACATGTTATCTCTACTTTTATAACACTATCACTAAGATTAGACAAAATAACTAAAATTCAGAAAATCAAACCAAATTGAATTAGAACTAATGTTCGATCTAGTTCACATAGTATTCAATCTAGGTTCGATTTTGATTTTTAGAAAATCAAAATTTTTAATTAGGTTTTAGTATTGGCACAAAAAATTTAAATCGGTCTAATATATATATATATATATATATACATACTTGTTGTTCTAAGAAGGTTACAAACAAAATAAACGGATAAAAAAAATCAAAATTTGAAAAACCGAACTAAATTAGATTGAAATTGATGGATTTGGTTTGATTCATATATATTCGGTCTAGTTTTTGTTTGGTTCTCATTCATATTTTGTTCGATATATGTTTGATAAAAATTGGATCTAACAAGACCATGTTCACTCCTAACTAATATGACCATTTAATTTTTGAATTACTTTATTTTTCATAAGAATAAGAATGATAATGTCATTTGTTTAATCAAACTAACTTTACATTATGTGTAGACCATAACCTGACTCAACTTGATTTAAAAAAAAATAGTTGTGGTTATAGGAATTTGATTACATCAATGTTTAAAATTCAAATTTTAACCGTTAATCTAAACTAATCTTAAATATTAATCAAGTAAACTATATTATTTCTTGTGAACACATATTAGATAAAACATTAAACAAATATCAATTTCAAAAAATTCAAACAAATAATTAGAATAAAATTATTTAAAAAATAATTTCAAATAAAAAATTAAAGTCATAACGTAATAAATTTATTTGCTTTCATCTTTTTAAATTTTACAAATAAAATCAAATAGAATTTCTTATTAAATAATTTATATACACAATGTTTTTAAAAAATAATAATGAATAAAAAATTTTTTGTAAATTTTTATGTAAATTTTTATAATCTAAAAAACATATTTTATTCAATAATCATTCTAAAATAAAAAATGAAACAATTATAATCTTAACAAAAAGAAGTTTTTTATTTTTAACAATTTTTTAATTAGGTTTTACAAAATGTTTAAATAAATTTTTTCATTTAAGTTTATTTTTATTAGATAATTTTATTTTCATTATTGTTTTAAGTTTTTGGAATCATTATTTATTTATTCATTAATCTAACGTATTTAATATATAACATGGTGTATATATAATTAATTAATGATCAAGTTAGCTTAGCTATAGACAATCAAATTTTGAGTCTAATATCTAAGGTTCAATTTTTTGGTGTATTAGATTATGAATTTACATTTTCAATTTGTTGAAATCGTTCTAATCTGTAAAAAAATAATGTAATAATATTTTTAAAAAAATTAATTTATTGTATGAAAACTATTTTTATAAAGCAAACTAAAATATAAAATATATGTACATACTCAATTAGGCTTTTTTCTCTAAACCTTTGTGTTTCTCCTTCTCAATTTTGTATTTTAGTTTGCTTTTCAAGTGATCAATAATTTTATTTAAGATATACTTACTTTTTCTTGTTAAAAAAGAATTTTGATAACAACATTATGTCAAAGTTTATGAGTTTTAATGATGTATTTTTTTTAACCGTTATTATTTTACATTTTTTTAATCTTTGATGTAAGTTTGAAGAACATAATTTTTTATTAAAAAAATCTAACTATAATTTTTATATATTTAATTTTTATTATTTATTTTGAAGGAGTATATTTATTTAGAAATGTTAAATAAATCATATGTTATTTTTTTTATTGTCTTTGTTAATAAAATATATAAATTTTTAGTTTATTTAGATTAAATTAGATCAAATCAGATTTAAAATTTTTTTTAATAAATCAGATCAGGTTGGATTCTATCATATGATAAATCAAGTTGGATTAAAAAAGTTCCAATTTACCTGGTGATGGATTATATATAAATTTGGTCAAATTCAACTAATCTAGTTCATTAAATAACCCTAGTTAATAGCCCAATTTTGACAGTTTAAGGATAAAATATAATTTTGAAATAATAGGGAAGTTAGTGGCAAAAGCGTAGAAAATCTGAGAAAAAATTGGTACTTTCCTATAAAAATTGGGTCCATACATGCTTATGTGTCGAGTTATCACAAGCACAGAAAGTAGTCGTGTTAGGTTAGCCAAAGTCTACTTTACAAAAAGACAACCTTGCCTAGCCTATATTGGTCGCGTCGGGTCTTTGTTTGAGCCAATCATACTTTGTTATAATTAATGTAATATAAAAACATTAGCAAATGTAATTCTATTTAATTAGCATAAATATTTCTTTTATTATCAGTCACAACTAACATATAGTTAATTGATATTATATCATAGCAAATTGAATTAATAATTAAATTTTGTAAATTCTAAAAGTAATATTATTTGTTAAAACTAAATGGGCCAACTCCAAATGGGCTTTTCCTTGTGTTAAAATTAAATGGGCCAATCCTCAAATTAATAATTAAATCTTTTAAATTGTTACATAGCCTATGACAAAGTCAGGGTAAGCATGACTCATCACAACCTCAGCCCAAAATCATCATGCTGTATTGGGCTTATGAACAGTAACCAAACCGTGGTGGACTGGTCACCACTGTTCACAAAAAGGATATGCTGGCCTCAAGTTGACGCAGCCCATTTACTACTTCTACTTGCACACCCATTCTAATCATTATTCATGACACCACTTTTTAAAATTTTTGAAATAAAATCTTTAAATTGTAGAAAAAAATTTCACAAAGCAAAAATTAAAAAATAATTTACGTAAGCATAATTGATAAGTAATTCATATTGAGAGTAAATATTTTGAAATAAATATTACAGAAAAATATCATAAAAATTATGATGATTTAATTATAATTCTATAGAGAAAAGGTTTAAGGTATAAAACTTATACAAATATTATTAAATGAGTGCAAATAGTAATGTTATATTATTTATTTAGGTTAAATTATCATGATAAATTTCATAAAAGCTATTTTTGCATTAAAATTATCAGTCTTCAAATTAAATTTTAGAGTATAAATAGACCTGCTCATAAAGTAATTAACATGTACATCATCACATATCAATATCTAACTAAAAAAAGTAAATTTTCAACCTTTAAATATAAAGTTGAACCTTTAAAAACTACTGTAGGTAAACAAAATGAATTTGAAAATTAAGTAATTAAATTGATACTTTACATTTATTTCACATTTGGCGAAGGATTAATAACTACTTCACTTCACACACTTTTTTGCTTTATTTGTAAATTATTAAATTTAGACACTTTTAACAAGTAAAATTTTTACGTATATATTAATTATACATTAATTTAGTGCAATCCTCTATTGCTGCTATTTGATGCCGAAAGAGCAGTCTTGTTACTGTTATTGGTTGCTGCAAATTTTAATTAGTTTCTATTTGCTGCCCCAATTTGATGTTGTTGAGCTGAAAATGTAGCCATTTCCTACTACTGCTGCTCTTGATTTCTGCAGTCTTGTATTTGTGCTGCGTTTGGAATTAATAGACTAGAGCCTGGGCAGAGCATTAGTTATAAGGATCATATCCCAGCTGGGTAGAGCATTATTTGCATCCTAGCTAGGCTAAATAAACATTTTGAAAACTTGCACCTGTATTATGCCTTCCGGCTGCTCTTGAAACTATATATATTAATCCCTTTTATTATTAATCCATTACTTATATATAAGATTCTTGAATCTAAACTAAGATATATAAAAAACAACTAGCTAAACTTGAGAATTTCATTTAAAAAGACCTTTTTACATTTAGGTCAAATGCTTTATAAATATTAACTTAAAAATATCAATAAACTTTTAACTTGACGTGTATTGAGCACTCAGAAAACGTAAATTGATTTACAAATATAGTTATGCAACTATATCTCAACTCTCTATAAAAATTATAGCTCAAGTTTTGTTGATCTTTGCTGCAAAAGCAAAGTAAAAACTCAAGAATACTTCTAAATATGAAGCATGAACAAGTTTAGCTATGAAAACAGAGTTTTAAAGATTTTGAGATAGATTTATATAGATTTTAAAGAAAAACTACTGTTTAGACCCGTTCTTAAACTTTTTAACACAAATTTAAAATTAAGCGACTCCAATCCATAGTTCTGTTTACTATATAAATATTCACTGTACAATTTCCTATTTCGAATAACTAGTAACTAATGACGACATTATGAAAAACATAGTTTATTATCATCAAATTTAATCGATGCATACAGTTGAAAATGAAAAGAACAAGTTTGATCAGTATATTCATGTTATCTGTGGCTCTATAAACTATATAATAAATAAGTAAAAGAGAAAATCATTAATCTTCAAGAAACCACTCTGCAAAACAGTACGTATATAGTGAAGCCCTTTAATTTGTTTCTTTGAACGAGCATTCTCAACTTATTTAAATCTATCCTGTAATATATAATTATGCCATTGCAACTCCACAAAAGCCTGCAACCTTCACCTCATCTCACCTCTATATACATGTATATTCTCACAAAAACAAGATAATATATATTCAATGCAAGCACCACAGACCTTTTGTAACTTACGATGCAGTAGCAGTTACCAAAGTTTTGTTATCCTGAAGCGATATCACAGTTTCAAAAGCCCCCACTAAAGCCTTCACCTTACTCTTCCTGCTCCCCACAAGTTTGCTTACAGTCTCTTCAATCACATTGTTGAACAAACTGGCAGAATTTTTCTCTTCCACATCTCGGTGTCTCAGAACCAAGTTCTTGGATTCTTTTTTTGGCTTACCCCCATCAGCTACTTTCTTTTTCCCAAGGGTTTTCCTGATAACATCACCTTTACCATGTTGGTTCTTGTTATCAAGCAGCTTCTCTCTTGGATGTTTCCTTGGACTACTAATACAATCCTCAGAGTGAAGGACTTCGGCTAGCTGTTGTCCTTTATCATATTCTTCTTTCAAGCTAGTTATTGCATCTATTTCATACGTGTTCTTGTATTCCTTCTCCAAATCTGATATTTGATTTTTAGTATTAGTATCAGTTTCCCCGTGTTCAGACAATGATACCAATGAAGCTGTATTAGGAGTTCCATGTTGAGCCCTTCTCAAGCCTATTTTCTTAGGAGATGAAGGCCAGGAAAGAGGAGATTGAGAAGGTTGAATGTTATATTGACTGCGTCTGAAGTTTCTTTTCTCAGAGAATGGAGTTGAAAAGGTTGTATCAAATTCTTTCTTCCCGACAGCTTTCCCATTGGCATCACCAACACATTTTGGGTGTCACCAAGCATTCTTTCTCTCTGCCGAAATTTAAATTTCAGCCAATTTGGAGCACTATCCTCAAGCTGAACGTCAACCACCTTTCCTCTGCTAAAAGTTAGCTTTTTCCCCGGCTCACATTTATCATTCAAGCTAATTGTTTTGCCCTTAGCCCTATTATTGTATTTAGTATTCAAACCTGATTTTTGCCTTTCAGTATCAGTTTCCCCATGTTCAGAAGATGCCCTACTTTGCGTAGAAAATGATGCCAATGAAGAAGAGGCATGTGACCGGGAAGTACGGTTTCCAAGTAGAGAAACTCTCAAACCCCTTTTCCTAGGAGATGCAGGTGATTGAGTGGCATAAATTCTATTGTGAGAGTGTTTGGTGAGTTGAGCAGTATGATTTCGACTTTCACCTGGTTTGTAGCTTTTGGCTTTGGGGGATGGAGATGATGGTGAAGACAGGCCAATCACATCCATTTCATTTTGAAGGGGAGTAGGAATTTTTTTCTCAGATTTTGGTTCAACTACTACTTGTAAAGTCTTCTCTGGCATATCAAGAATGCGGGATTGCTTAGGCATGGGTGGTTTTCCAACTTTGGAACGAGTTTTCAAATGAGAAACTTTTCTCACATTGTCAACATTAGGGCTTGAAATTCTCTTGAGAGAGTGTTTAGGAGACAGAGAAATGGATGATGGCTCTCTCTCACTTTTTACAAAGCTCCTCATTTCTTTGCTTCTTTTGGTTTCACTTTCTCTTTTGCTGCTAGAAACTTCTGGTGAATTCACTGAAAGACTTCCCATTTCCTTACTTTTTCTAAGCTTTTCCTCCCTTGACCTTCACCACTCGAACATCTCTGCACTCTGAGAGAGGATTGTTTTGCTCCTTTGGGCTTCTTTCGATCACTAGCATGATTCACAGAAAAATCTGTTTCCTTAAGAGGAGATGAAACCTGTTCGTGTTCTAACAAAATAGTTTCTTCTGCAGTCAATGATGAAAACTACTCCATTGACAATGGGAACATCAAGTTTCATAGCTTTAGAACCAGGGAAGGATTTGACTCTGATTGCCAAATTCTTCTTTCCCTCTGCTGAAGTTCCAGTCCTTTCCGGATCATTGCCCTCAGCCAGTGTTTCAATGACTTCTTTCAACACGGGCATGGAGACTGTCGCCTTCGTTTCGAGAGCATGCTCTGCTCCATATTTGCAAAAATCATGGCAAGAACCTAATGAAGGTCTGAGATATCGAGAATGAATCTTCATTCCCCCATTAAGGCTGCCAATTTTACCAGTGTAATACCTTCTTATGTGAGAACCTTCATGCTGAACTGTATCTGGGATACCCAGATCATTGATTCTCTCCTCATCCATCAGTAAACAGACCAAATAACTGAGAATCAGAAACCAGTAGTGTAGTAGATTAGAATCTTTTCAGAATGAAATTGGAAGGCGTAGATAATAGTAAAGAAGTTTGCAAGGTGCTTACCAATAAGCTGATATAAGTACATGCTGCAGAACCTATCTTGATCTCTGAAAGCTGGACATGCTTTATCAGACTGGAAAAGAAATTAATCAAAATCTTAATGTATTTCCAACGAATAAAAACAAAGCTTGTGTATTGTTGAAGCACATTGGGATTAATATAACCACTCCATTCTCCATCTATACTTGATTCTCTAACTAAAAGTAGTTACATTAATCTGTTTTGTTCCCAAAGTGATGGTTCAATTCAAGGCAGTTCTGCAATCAGTTGGCAAATTTTTATTTTTAAAATAGTTCCATCCACCATAAATTTGAAACCAGTCTAAATCAACAATAACTTAGGTGCCTTTAATCTCATCGAGTGAGATGAAAGCTGATGGTATATACCAAATCAACTAAATATAAATGCAAATGATAGAAAGCTTTGACAAGAAAAGAAAAGAAGAGAAAATAAATGGATTCCATTGCCAAGGTAATTAATTAAACTAGCCCAGATTCATATATTCATCTAATAAATTCCACTTTCAACATAAAATGCTTTCTGAAACTTGCCAAAACAAGTGTTTTCCTTTTCTAGTCCATCAAAGCAAGTACAATTAAAGTTACAATTACCTGAAAATTGTGAAAGATGCAACCTAGAGGAAAACTAGAATAATAAAATGTTTTGTCTTGCCCTTGCACCTCTAGCTCTTGTTTTCAAATTTAGGAAATTTCACCATGAAATGAACATGATAAACATTGTTTTGAAGCAACAAATGTGCGTCCTTGCGTGTATATATATGTATATACGTAAGTTTACAATTTAATACTAGAGGAAATATTCTCAAGATGTAAACTTAGACATCTTCTTTAGTTGAATTAATAACTGAAGCTCAGAAGACCATTAGAAAGCTTCTCTCATAAAGCTTGGAGTGAAGACAAGTACAAGAGAACCATATGCACCATAGAATTCTATAAAAGAGAATAAACCATTTTTCGTACACACTTTCCTTAGAATGAACAATATCAACCCGAGAAGCTTGTATACCAAAGAACACATTATGTATGTGCATGTAACATTAATAAATTTCACATCATAATGTCCCAATGATAATAAAGAAATGGCCTATTTTGTTCCATACATAATGTTGCAAACAAATTCATCCTTTCTTGAGTTCTAATTAACAAAATACTTTGATGATGCCTTATGATCTCCACATAAAATCCATCATTGGCAAAACAGCAGCAAAAGCTAATTGAAAGAAAATGAAAATACTCATTTCTCATATGACAATGTTGAAACAACATACTCACCTTTGTTTCTTGCCAAAGTTATTTCTTAACAGGAAAAAGTGTTAAAAGAGACATCGTTGATGTGGGCAGGGCAGGGAAGAAACAAAAGAAGTTGTTGTTTTGCCAAAAGATTTAAAGAGTGTTTGTCGAAGAAAAATTGAACCCCAAAGAAAAGGAAAATGTGTTCATTTGCTAATTCGTTTTTACAAACAGATAGAGACAGACAGGATAAACTCACTCCCAAAAGAAACGGTCATCCTTCTTCACATCATGACTTGTATCATCACTGCCTTAACTAACTTTAGAAACGGATATATTCCACTTTTCTTATTCTTTTGTTTTCTTTTTTAATTTTATTTTTATATATCATAGTTATTTTACTTTTACTCACGGCGTAATAAATTTTTTATTAGACCCTTTAAAGTCAAATTTTTGTTGTATACATATATATATATATATATGTATGCATAAAATAGTAGGAATGCCGCTTTTTATTCAAATTAAATATGATTTTAATGTAATTAATAAGAAAAATAACATATATCATGTGGCAACTAATATTATCCCATAATTTGTGTATAATAATTTTATCTCCATGTGTGTATATATATTGGAAGGATTAAAAAACCCTTTATTTTATGCTTTTATATTTTTTTTGTAAACTATTAAATATAAATAATTTTAACAGTTAAAATTAAATATCATATACATAATTAATGATTCATAATTATTGTACATGTGAAATATAATTTCAACTATCAAAAGATTTTATATTTACTAGTTTACAAATGACATAAAAGTTGTGTAAAATTTAAAAGTTATTGATACGTCCCTTTATATATTTAACTTTAATTATATAACTTATCTTTTTAAAATAATACATTCCAATATATATGTTTATCACAAATAGAAAAACATGAAACTTTTTAAATAGAATAAAATATTAATATTCTTGACTATTCAATATATAAAAATTGGTGAAACACGATTTTTTTAATAAAATTTCACAGGCTATTTGCATATTTCATTTTTCTTAATGCAATAATTTTCATCAAATGACAAAATCTAACCATAAAGTATTAAATACAAACAAGACAAGGAAAAAATGAATAGTACATAATAATTTAGGTAGATAGAAAATTTGTAAGAGATTAATAATTTTATCACATAAGTTTTGTCATTTTATGACATTAAAGGTTGAATAAAACAAGAAAATATATTAATTTTTGTTTTCTTTTCATTATATATATATATATATTTATATATGCCAACATGTGATCTAGAAATATTTTCAAACTATTATAACCTAACATGCTAGTCCCTTTGTGGGTTAAGGTAATTGAATTATTTTTCTAGAAACGTCGAGAGATAACTACACTAATTTTTTAAAAATGAATCGCGCATTAAACGTATGTCTTTGTGTGCTTAATTATATTTGCAAATGTTTTAAGTTATTGCTATTATGGACGTATTGGTTTATTTACGATTGTATATTCATATATTCATGTATGACTATATGTTTATTTGTTGTGTATAAGTTATGGGCATTAGCATGAATATATATATTCAATATGTTTTGAGAAGTAAGAAAGTGCTTTTGAACGAAAAGTAACTATAAAAGTTAAGATTTGTGCTTTTAAAGGTTTCAGAATTTATTACTTTCTTAATAGGTATTATAAGTATACGTGGAATTGATAATTGTGGTTATTCCTTCGGCTTTGATGTATGTGATATGTTAGGACTTTTGATTCATTGCACTCATGCGATGACGTATTTGTGTATGTGGGAGGACTCACTAAAAAACAGGGCGAGTATTCCTTGTGTATAAATTTTGTGCTCCACTTATGTTTACCCTACATACAGAAAGTGATAGACGAGTGACTCAAATTTATTATGTGATAAGTAATTGAATAAAGATTTTTCTAACACAATATAAATGAGAGTTTAAAAGTGAATTTATGATATGCACAAGTTTGAAAATGATTTTGTAATGCACACAAGATTGAAAGTGATTTTATAATATGCATCCTTTGAGAATGAAAAATGCTTTTACTACACATATCATGCTCATGATCTTTAGTATGTATATATTTTAGTATATGAAAAAAAGCTAATATATTTACTGAGTCTAATACTCAATATATAAAGTATGCTGTAATTCCCAAATAAGTTAAAACTGATGCGTGCAATGAGTTTGGCGGAGCTTCTGCCATCCCTCAGTTGCCAAGGATTAGAATGTTAATGTTATATTTGACCTGTCAATTCAGTCGTCTTGTTATTATCGATTTTAGAGACTATTTGAAAAGTTGTTATGTTCAAAAAGTTTTAATTAGTAATAAATTTTCATAGCGAAATATATTATTTATTATTTTTTCACCCTTCTTTATATCCTTTTGAGCAATTCAACAATATCCCCAAACTTTGTTTCATTCCATGGACATTTTATGGTATCAATCCTTTTGGTAGAATCAATACTTTGTATGGTTTGTGAGGAAGTGACCGGACCTTTATTGATTCTAATGTCAAAAACTAATTCCTATAGAAAAACCTTATAGTCATTAGGAATAGCAGATTTCCTTTGTCTTTGAGATCATTTTAATGCTACTTCCTGTGGTTCTTCTACAGTTCATTTATGATGGTCTCATCAAGGAGTGAATTATCATCAACTTGTTGTTTTAACACTGTCATTTTGTGTGACAGTAAGAACAATATTTTCAAAAGTTAATAAGGAAACTTTCACCTTTATTTCTTGGATTGCTACATTTCGTAATTTATCACCATCATTAACTTTCCCATTTTCAATAAACCTAGTATTACTATTTTCACTATTCTAAGACTATGATTAGGATAGTAAAACCTATATTTGTTTGACTTCTACGGGAAACCAATCAAATATGCACTAACATTTTAGAAATCCAATTTCTTGATGGCTGGATTATAAATTCTTGCTTTTCTGATGCAACTTCAAACATGCAAGTGCCTTAAATTCACTGTTCTTCCTATCCACAATTTAAAAGGAGTTTTAGGAACTATCTAATTACAAACTCAATTTAGAAGATAAGTAATAATTTTAAGTGCATACATCCACAATAATATTGGTAAAGTGGGATTATTTAATGTACTCCTAATTAGGAATGGCAATAGGCCGACCATAGGTCGAGAACTCAATTTTTAATTTTATTTTAATTTAAGAAAAAGAAGCTCATGCCCAGCCCATCTCCATTTTTTTTTTTTCAAATGGAGACAGGTCAATTATAGACTGTTTCAAATAATAAATCCTCGGCCTCGTCCATTGGCTCATTTCATTACTATTTTGATAGTATTAGGTTACTATTTGACTACTATTTGATTACCGTTAGGTTTCTATTTAACTACTGTTTATTTACTATTATGTTACTATCAAACCAATAATGTTACTAAATTCACTCACTATTTAATACAAAGATTATAATTTTTTCACTAAACTCACCTGCTATTTAATATCAAACCCATAATTTTTTGTAAGCCCACTTTTTTTACTCATTTTATTTTATGAAATTCAAGCGTAAACTCATAATTTTAAGCTAATTAATTATTTTTTTAAGCAAAAAATAAAAAAGTATACATATTATAATTAAATTGAGAAAATAAAAAACAAAGATTATGTAAATTGTATTTATGTTGTAAATTTTTTGGTCTTTGTTCATCTTATATTACTATATTAAAAAAAAATTTCATTTAATTATAAATTGATTATTTTGTTTCATATCAATTTATTCTTTTTATTTTATCAAAACTCATTACTTCAAATTCAATTATTAAAAGTTATTTAAATTATTTAAATATGATATTTATTCAAATCCAATCCAACTATTGAATATTGTTTAAGTCCATTTTCCAATCCAATATCTTTTAATAATTTATATAATTTACGAGAAAATGTTAAATTATTAGCAACTATTTAATTCATTAAAATATTTAAATAAAATTGTCTAACTTAGAAAACATATTTAATTATATATGGATAATTATAACTACTAAATTTAGATTATTTTAAATTATAAAATTATTATATATATATTAAATATTAAATTCTCCAATTTTCAAGTATCACAAAACTAATAACAAAAGTTAGTAAAATTATAAAAAAAAAAATTATAACAATTATCAAGTGATTTGTGTTTGTGAAAATTATTCTCACCTCCAATGAATGGAGGATGGCTGTGAGAGGAAGTATTTGGTTATAATGTGTGTGAATATGTTATTAAGAATTTAAGATTTTATAAAATATATAATAATATAATTTTATAATAGTTTACCAATATTAAACTTAACATAAATATTAATATTAAATGTATTGACTTGAATACATATTTAAAGTGATTGAACAAAAATTGGCTTTTATAATTATTAATTTTTTAATTTATTATTAAAGAAATATATCGTCAATCACCAATTTTTTAATACAAATATAAATTTTCAATCTTTTCAATAATAATAATAATCATAAAATATATGTAAAAAGTCACCAATTCACTTATCATCAAAATAATATAATATAGTTCTCACAACAATCATCATAATTTATAATTTTTAAAGAATTTAATTGTTTAAATTAAAAAATTATAAACTTTTTTTTGAAGAATTTAATTGACTCAAAATAAAAACATAAAATTTTTTATTATTAAAAATAATCAATCTATATGTAATTATTCAACCTCTTTGAACTAATTTGGACAGAAAGCGGGTATGGGCCAAATAAAGAGGTACATCTCTTTACCTGGCCTGTTTTTAATCCAGATATAATTTTTCAGGCCTGTGCCTAACCCATTATCAATTTTTTTAAAAAATTTAGCCCATAACCTGTCCAAATTGATTGGGCCAAGTCGATGCTCCGCCCTCGTGGGCTTTTTTGCCATCCTTACTCCTAACCATATTCATTAAAGTACAATTATACCTTTATACTACATAATCTCATTGTCTCTTATCTGGTATAGTGTATTTTAACACATATGCCATGCGTTTTTAAGAAATTTGCTAATAGATTTGGACATTGTCCAAATTCATTATATATCCCATAATACTAACCACCTCTATCTAATCTAAAAATGTTCAGTTTTCTTTCTAATTATATTTCAATCGTAATAATGTACACTTCAAGGGTATATATTTTGCTTAAGACCTTTTATACAACAAATAGATATAACTTTAACATGAAAAATCATCAATAAAGGTGATGAAGTATTTTTCTCCATTAACATGAAAAGGTGTACAAATATTAGTATAGGCAATTTTAAGATGTTTCGTACTTGCTTGCTTTTTTTTCTTGATATGCTTGGTTTGTTTTTCTTTAATACAATCTATAACTATATTAGATGAGTAAAATCTAGATTCGGTAGAATCTTATTCTTTATTGATCTTTCTATTTTTTCTATCTCTATATATGACTTAAATATTTATGACACAATAAAACTAAACGTTTACTTTTTTTACACCTCGTTTAGTTTAAATATTAATGCAGAGTCAATAGGTCTCACAAATTAGTTATCTAGCTTAAATTGATAAAACCTATCACTTAAGAAACCTTATACAATAAATTGAGTATTTTTAAAACAAACGATAGATTTATTCCTAAATTGTTTTTTTCAAATTCGAAATCAGTGGATCATCTTTTTGTTTCTAGGCATTTTACGAGAGGGGTTTGGTCTTGGCTAGGGTGGCAATTTGAAACATGACACGATTATTCAACATGAATTAGATGTCATTAAACGAATCGGATTTAAAAATCTTGACACAAATAATAATGTATTGTATTTTTGTTATATCCGTGCTTGATATGCAAGACACAATTATTCATTTAAAATATGATTAATTAAATAAATAACCATATCTCAGATGAATAAATGAATAATCGTATTTTAAACAAATAAATAAACAATTGTGTTTTAACGAATAAACAAATAATCGTATTCTAAACCAATAATTGTATCTTAAACCAATATATTTTAATAAATTTTAAAAAAATATGTGATATAAATTTATTTATAACAAACAACCCCTAATATAAGAACTAATTATCAAATATATATACAATATTTGATAAAATAGACTATTTTTAATATTTTAAGGGTCTCAATTATATTTGAAATTGAATTTATGTTGTTACTTTTTAGTTGTTTATGGATAATAGATTATATTATTTATATTATTATTTATAATTTAGGAGAATTAAGATTTTTGTTTTTTTACTTAGAAATTTAAATGAATGATGTTTGGTTGAAAATAGTAAATTAGTTTATTTTTATTATTTTTGTTACAAATTAAAATTAATAGTATTTTAAACAAATCGTGTTTGTGTGTTAAGTGAATCGTGTTTAAATGAATCGTATCTAAATAAATGGATCATATTTAGATTTAAAAAAATTGATACGAGTAAAAAACGAATTGTATTCATTTCAAATAAATACTAAATGAATTGTATTCGTATCGAGTTAAATTCGATTTACTTATTCAAATTGCCACACCTAGTCTTGACTAAGCAGCCTTTTTTGCCTCACTCTTCGATCCTTGATGCTAGTGTCTAATCTGTAGGGTTGGATTGATGCGCAGGGTTTCAGTCCTCAATTATACAATCTTTGGATAGCATCTTCATGCTATATTTTCTACTCTATTTTGTATGCGCAAAATAGAATACGTTTTGACAATTTAGCTTCTTCTTTGTATCATGTTCAAACACATGTTCTAGCACATGTTCTCCAGCTTGCAAGGTTTTGTCCAGGTTAATTTTGTAAACTTTGGCAAGGATAGGTCGGATATTAGATTTGGGAATTCCTTGGCATATTGGTAAAGCTCCAAAGGTTTTGATACTTAATTGGCATCCTCCTCCCATCGACTGAATTAAGGTTAATTCAGATGGGCTTATAAAGGGCGAGTCAAGGCTTGCAGCTTGTGGTGGGTTTTTCGTTATAGGAATTTTCTTGGTGACTTTAGGCTGGTGCTAGGTCGTCAAATGACATACCATGTTGAGATTATGGTTGTTATTTTAGCTTTAGAGCTTGCTATTACCAGAGGATGGAATAACTTGTGGCCGGAAAGCGATTCTCTTCCAGTCATTCCTCTGTTGCTGAAGAACTCTCTTCGTCCGCCATGGAGGTTGCATAATCGTTGGATGAATTCTAAGCTTTTGATATCAACAATGAACATTCGGTGCTCTCACACTTTTAAGGAAATGAATGCAGTGGCGCCTGCTTTGGCCAATTTACAGTTGGTTATCGTTTTTCATAGTTCTTTATTTTGGTCTCTCCACCCTTTGTATGGGCTCCTAAAGTAAAAGTAAAAATGGAGAAGATTGACAAGAACTTTATCGGCGGCAGGTAAGCAATGATCACCTTAAGGTTTTCATACAGCATGCAAGGCGCGCCCGTACAACATCTTCGTTCACCAGTGTCTTAATTGTTGCATTGTTGCATTCTTTTTGCATTCTTCTGGGCATGCACTTTCATGTTTTTAGTTTTGATTTGTCAAGCCTTTTTGAGCTTTCTATGATATTATACTCTTCCATTTATTCTTTAATATTATTTCTCTAAACATAGGCTTGGAAATTATTTTAAAAGAAAAAAGTTTAGCTAAAGAACCTAAATTAAAAACTTGGAAGGAACATAAAGTGTTTAAAATAGATCTAAATGATAACTAGTCTCTAAGATAAAAGATAAGCTCTAATGCCTTCTACTGGAACTGTGACTTGATTTTCCATGAATAGAAACTAATCACTAGCATTTCTGGTTTAGATGGTAAGAAATTTTTGCATTCTATTTAAAACATGAATAGTAGCACTAGAATCAATCCTTTAAGATATTGATTGGACCGAGAAGAGGGATTTGCTATGACTGTTGATGCTGCTTCAATAATACTCAATAAGGTATGAGGCTCAAATTATGCCTCTACGATAAATGGGAGTGTGATTGTACATCTTAAATCTAGCGTTCACAAAAGCAACATTGAACGAGGGTGCTATAGAAATTCAAAACAAAGCCTTATCTCGACAAATATAATTCTCATATGAAAATGCCTTAAAATTTGCTCAATTTCCAAATATCTCCTGCATTTCTTAAAATGGTTGAGCAACAAAACCAAAATGCAAAACAAGTAAATAAAAAATTCTAATCTTCATCAACTTAAAATGGTCGAGCAACAAAACCAAAATGCAAAACAAGTTAATAAAAAATTCTAATCTTCATCAACTAACAATTCTTAAAAGATAAGTATATAGTCAAGACATTATTTGTTCAACTAGTAAAGCAACAAAAATCTCTAATGCTATCTTCCAAAACGAATCTTCTAACTCATTGCCTTAAACACAAGTTTAATATGTAAAACATTAGATGATGAAGTATAACATTCCTAATTCTAAGAAATTTTGACAAAATTTCTTCTATAATGCAGTATATATCAAAGATGCAATCCTGTAACTTTTAAAATTTCACTTTAAACACTTTCAATAAAATTAAACACCAACTGCTTCATTTTATTACTCAAAAAAATATAATCAATTTCATAACTTCTAAAATCTAAGTACAAGCATAAAAATTACATCAAAACCATATATTGTAAAATTCTACTCCTATAATTACATATAACTTCAAAAGTAGTAAAATCTTTGTCCTGAAGTACCCCTTTGTTTTCTACATACAAGAATCTCCTACCTAAATTTGAAACGTAGGTATGAGTTATGCTCAATAGACATTTAAACATAAAGATAATTTTAAAATTTGTAATAAACAAATTTGAATATAAAAATATTTTTTAATTTCTAACAAAGAATGTAGTAGAATATCAAGTCAAAATTTCAATTCCAATATTCATATAAATAATATAAAACACATTAATTCTGATATGAAAAAAATAAGTTCTATAAATTTTGTGCTTGCGTGATTTATGGGTATTGTTCAAAAGGACCGCTGCCTCAAAAACTGGCCATAAGTACTTTAGGGGCATTATTCTAAGAGATCTTCATTTTATCAAAAATGGCTTTTAAGGGCATTATTCTGAGGAGATGTCACCCCAACAAAAATGAACTTTAAGCGCATTAGTTTCAGGGACTGTCACCTCAAACACGGGTGTCACATTACAACAACAACCATGGCTATCACCTTTTCATTTATCAAATCATTTCACAATATTTTCGTACAAACTTTACATTTATAAAAGTATAAAACATGTTAACACAATTTCTCATTGTATTTGTAAATTAAATATTCATGTGAAAATTACTATTTAAATTCGATTAAAAAAATAATTAATTAAATCAACACGTGATGATTTAGAAATTTCATACACATTTATCAAAATATTAACTATAATTAAACACCTTATTTTTTAATTTTAAAATCAAAACCATCATATGCATACAAATACCTATTTGAATATAGCACAAAATTCTTACACTCCTACTGGCTTTTCGTTCCCCTCAGAATCACTCCTTAACACTAATTTAACAATAATAAGTAATAAACCAATAATAATAATAATAAATAATGCTTCAAACCTCATTATCTAAAACATGTATGTATATATATAGGCATTAAAACATATATTCATATACTACTTAAATTGTGTAATTAATTTACTAAATTTAAAATGCAATCATTAAAATTAAATACTAACTGAACCTCTTTTATTTACTTTCTTTCTCTTCCTTTCCTTTCTAATCTGGCCCTCAATTCTTAATTCGTAAAAGAAAAGTTTATATGTATACATATAAGCTTACCCACCACTTGAACTAAACTCCTTTTATTTAATTATTTTTTTGTTCCTTACGCTTGCTAATCACTCACTTTATGCACGTGCTGCCTAGTTCTTGAATCAAGACACATGGCCTCCTAATTTCAATTAAACTTTTCAACTTCTCTTTTCGTAACTTTCACCCACAACAAAATTTATATTATCTAATAATTCTATTATGTTAAAATTATAAATACATTCGTCCTAATCAAAATCTCTTAAAAATAAATATGTCTACTTTATAATTTCTAAACTTTTAAGTTCTCATATAGTACAAAGTGGATGTATTCAACATGTATATTCTGATTAAAATAAGATTAAGGGCATTACAACCTCCTCACTTAAAAAAAATTCGTCCTTAAAATTTACATACCTGAATGAAATAACTCTGGATATTAGGATCACATTTGATCCTTAAGTTCCCATATGGTTTCCTCCATTCCGTGATACTACCACAAAATCTTCACTAATCAGATAATAATTTTGTGAAGAACTTTTCTTTATGATCGAGGATTTGAACGAGATTCTCTTCATAAGAAACATCCTTGTTCAATGTAAGATCTTTCTATTTTAAGATATGTGAAGGATTTGGCTGGTACTTCATAAGCATTGAGACATGAAAAGCATCGTGAATTTTTTATAGTTGAGGAGGTAAAGCTAATCTATAAGATATTTGACCAATTAGTTCTAAAGCCTTAAAAAGACCAATAAACCTTGAAGCAGGCTTCCTACTCTTTTCGAACGTGGTTATTCTAATATGAGGTTTAACTTTTAGGAAAACATGATCTCTTACTTCAAATTCCAATGATCTTCGTCTATGATTGGTATACTTTTCTGACAGCTTTGAGTTACAAGAAATCGTTGTCTAATCACCTTTACTATTTTAGTAGTTTTTCTTACCAATTTAGGTCCCATAATTGATGCCTCACTAATCTTTGCCTAGCAAATAGGATATCAACATGATCTACCATATAAAGCCTCAAAAAGAGCTATTCTAAGACCAGTTTGATAGCTATTGTTGTAAGAAAACTCGATTAAAAGTAAATACTCAGCCTAAAAGTCTTAAAAATCTAAAGCACAAGATTTGAGCATATCCTTTAGTATTTGAATAATTCTCTCAGATTGACCATCTGTCTGAGGATGATAGTCAATACTAAAATTCAACTGAGTGCCCATAGCTTTCTACAAACTTCTTCGAAATTGCAATAACCTTGTATCTTTATCAAAAGCAATTGATAAAGACACCCCATATAATCTTACTATCTCCTAAGTATATAATCTATTCAAAGATTTTAGAGAATTAGTAGACTTGACAGGTAGAAAATAAGCAAATTTTATTAATATGTCCACAATGACCCATACACTTTCATGATTTTTTTGACTTTTGAGTGACCCTCTCACAAAATTCATAGTCACATGTTCCTATTTTCATTCAGCCACTAGAAGAGGTTATGGTTTTTAATGTTCTGCTTTCACTCATTGGCATGTTAAACACTTGGCCATAAATTCTCCCATGTCTCTCTCCATTCTATTCCACTAGAAATATTTACACAAGTTTTGGTACATTTTTGTACTACTAGAATGTATAGTGAATTTATATTTATGAGCCTTAGTGAGCACATCCTTTTTAAGAGATTTATCTTATGGTACAAAAAGTCTACCAACAAACCTTAAACCACTGCATGAATATATAGACTACCCCTACATAGCCTTACCATTCTCTAACTTGGCTCATACTGACTTAGCTTTAAGATCACTTTGGTAAGCAATAATCACCTTTTGAAGAATGGTAGGCTAGGCTACTAGGTTGAATAAGAAGGGTTGGCTTCCTGATTCATTAATCCTCAAATTAAAATTCTCTAAATCATTACACATCTTCCACATATGACAGGAAATCTTGCCAACATGCCTTGAGATTTGCTACATAAAGCATCTGCTACCATATTGGCCTTACTTGGATGATAATGTAAGGTGAAATCATAATCTTTTAGGTGCTCTATCCACCTTATCTACCTTAAGTTAGGATCTTTCTTGGTAAAAAGATATCGAAGATTTTTATGATCTGAAAATACTTCAAATTTCTCACCGTATAAATAATATCTCCAAATTTTTAATACAAATACAGTGGCAGCAAGTTCTAAGTCATGTGTAGGATAGTTATGTTTATAGGCCTTTAGTTGGCATGAAACATACACCATTACTCGCCTTGATTGCATTAAAACACAATCAAGGCCAACACGTGAAGCATTACAATAAACTGTATATCTTATACTCCATTCAAGAATAATTAAAACTAGGTCTAAGGTTAAATAATTTTTTAACTCTATAAAGGCTTGCTAACATTCATCGTTCCACTCAAATCTCACCCCTTTTCTAGTTAATTAAGTCAAAGGTGCTGCTACTTGAGAAAAGTCTTTCATAAATTCACGATAATATCCTGCTAGATGTAGGAAACTTCTAATCTCTAACACATTTTTCAGCCTATTCTAACTAAGCACTGCCTTTTAAGCATTACTTTCATTTTAACAAGATTTACAAAAATAGTTTCGTTTGACACCACATGTCCAAGAAATTTAACTTCAGTCATCCAGAATTCACATTTACTCTATTTTGCATATAAATGATGCTCCCTCAACATTTGCAAAGGAATGTGCAAGTGTTGCTCATGCTCCTCCTTTGAGTTGGAGTATATTAAAATATCGTCGACATACACTACGATAAACTGGTCAAGATAAAGGTGGAAAATTCTATACATCGATCCATAAATGCTACAGGAGCATTAGTTAAACCAAATAGCATCACTACAAACTCAAAATGTCCAAACCTAGTACGAAAAGCCATCTTTGAGATTCTTTATCTCTGATGCTTAGCTAGTGGTAACTAGATCAAAGATCGGTTTTCAAGAAATATCTAGAACCATGCAACTGATCAAATAAGTCATCAATTCTAACTAAAGGATATTTGTTCTTCATTGTCATACATATTTATTATAGCTAAAGGATGTTTGTAGTTCATACATAACCTCAAACTTTCTTCCTTCTTTTTACCAAATAAAGTCGGTGCTCTCCAAAATAGGTCAAATAAACCTTTTATCTAGTAATTCTTACGGTTCAGTTGGTGCCATCCTATGAAGGACTACTGAAATTAGTGAGGTATAAAGATACGTTTTAATAGTAAAATCTACTTTTCTCTTAAGGGGTAATCTAGATAAATCATTGAGAAATGCATTTTGAAACTCATCAATTGCTAGAATCATTAGAGTTACTAAATCATCAACATCATAACTCATCACATACGCCATCCATTCTAAGTAGTCTTTATGTTCATTATATCCAATATAGGTACAATGATGATTATTCCTTATACCTCTAAAGATATGAAACCTTTTGCCATCAGGGAGATTAATAATTACCTTTTTTCTTTGACAATTTATAGTAGTATGAAAAAATGATAACCATTTCATACCCAATATCATATCATAATACACCATTTTCATCACAACTAACCCAAGTATAACCTTACAACCATACTCTAAAGGTTTCAACATTTGTTTCAACTGACAACTCATATTCTAAAAGTTTAATTTTTTTACCCAAAGAAGATATAAGTTTTGCTGAATAGCACTAGAATCAAATAATATTCTAACAAAAGTATTGAATAAAAGAAAAATACCTTCTACTACAATATGATCTGGTTGATCCACATTCTGAGTAATAGTATAAGCTCTATCCTGAACTTTATGTCTTCCTCACCTTTGTAATACTTGAGATCTCTGAGGCAACTGCTCACGATTTCTTTATTGTGGTTGCCTACCCCGCTGGCTTTGTCGTGCTACTGATTGAGCATTCCCCTGGTATAAACTAGTCTTCTGACTTAGTGTCTACATTAGTTGTGAACACTAGTTTTGATAATAGCCACATTCTCTACATTTAAAATATGTACCTAAAGGTGTATGAGACCTCTAGTCATCTTGTGTACTTCCCTAAATAAATCTGCTTGTTTAACCTTGTGTCTGCCTTAAACGCAGACACTTGTTTCGATGATGACCTTATTGTCCACACTCAAAACACATACCTAGTATTTTGCTAGAACTTCGGTTATCACGGATAGAAGACTGACTTCTCAACTGTCTCTTCTCTCCCAATTTAGGAAGCTTGTGGTTAAAACTTCTTTGATTCCACTACCCACTTGATCTCTTTCTTATCTTGCTCTATCATTAAAACTTGTTCAACCACTTCTAAATAGTTCTAAAGGTTCAACACTATAAGTTCATGTCATAATGACAGCTTTAAACCTTTTACAAACTGCTTAATCTTGTCTTTCTCTATCAAAATCATTTAAGTAACCAGTTTAGTGCTTCAAACTTTGCCTCATATCATGCCACTGACATATTTTCCTAAGTTAGATGAATCGATTTATCTAACATGAAATTACAAAATACTTCAGGAAAATATTTACCTGTGAAGGCTTTTTTGAAAGCATCTTATGTCCATTCTTCCTCTATCTTTGTAATCTTAATAGTATTCTACAAATCATTTGCTTGCTCAATTAATTGAAATGTTGCAAGTTTAACCCAAAAGTTGTTCTGCCCATTCCTCAGCAATTAATGAACTAGACATTTTGTCAAAAGTTAAAGAATTGATTTTCTTAAATTCACTCAACGCTGACATATTCTGATCTCCATTACCATTGCTTTGTTTTTGTCAATTACTAGTAAACTTACGAAAAACAATAATAAATTTTCTCATTATTTGGCAAAATTCACTAAAATCTTCCTTTTTTTATGAAGATAATACCTTTGTTTGTCTATCATCAAACATAATGAAACAATAGATTTCAAGACATAACAGTTAAAATGAAGCAACGTAAAATAAATAGATCCCAATAACACAAGTAAAACAAAAGTTGCTTATACATTGACTACATAAGTTTACAATTCTTTACAACAAAACTAACAAAAGTACTCAAAGGATAACAAAACTTAAGTTACCCTATATAAATATAAACAAAAACATTATACACATACAAAAGGTTAGTCATTATCTAATTTGTCCTTCCTACACTGTCTCACCACCACTTTGCATAAGTGTGTTTAGTAACTACTGATTCAAAAGATTCCTCCATTTTAATAGGAAAAGGATCTAGTAATACTGATTTCTTTTCACTAGTCTCACCTTTTATACTCTTTTCACACTCAGCACTCGTCTCACCTACTAAACTGTCTTCTAACTTCTTCATCTAGCACCTTTCAGTAATATATATATTTGGAAATCTTTTAATATAATATAAACATAATGTCACAAGTTTATTCTAATTCACTCCCTTGCAGTAAACCTTTAGATCCATTAACACCTCATTTTTTACATCTTTAGGAGTATGCAGACTTAGATTAGTATCTGGATAATGCATAATAGTTCCTGCCAATTTCTTTCTCATCTTATTAGCATACATTCTTTGCAAGTCTTTCATAAGAATACCACTTAGAACACACTGATCATTCCTATTCACACAGTTTATCTGTGGTACTTGGTCCTCCCATACTATAAGACCAAATATATTAAAATTAAAAATTCATACAAAATAATAAAGTGCAAGTAAAAATAGGATAAAATGTCTCTAAAACTTTCCCACTATTATAAGAGGTGTCTACATAATCCTAACCTTAAACTCTAATAGTAATTTTTGTAAAATCTCTAATTTTAAGAAATTTCAACAGAATTTCTACTATAATGCGTTATACATCAACTATACAATCTTGAAAGTTTTAAAATTTTACCCTAAACACTTCTAGTAAAATTAAACATCAACTATTTCATTTTATTACTTAACAAAATATAATCAGTTCCATAATTTCTAAAATCCAAGTACAAGCACAAAAATTACATCAAAACCATACATTGTAAAATCCTACTCCAATAATTACATATATTTTCAAAAGTAATAAAATCCGTATCTTAAAGTATCCTTTTGTCTTCTACTTACAAGAGTTTTTTGCATCACTTAAACCTGAAAAGTAAGGATGAGCTAATGTTTAGTAGACATTTAAACACAAAGGCAATTTTAAAATTTACAATAAACAAATTTAAATATAAAAGTATTTCTACATTTCCAACAAAGAGTATAATAGAATATCAAGTCAAAATTTTAATTCCAATATTCATATAAACAATATAAGACACATTAATTCCGTTATTAAAAAAAAATTCTATAAATTTTGTGCTTGCATGTTTTACAAGCATTATTCCGAAGAACCGTCGTCCCAAAAACTGGCCATACGTACTATAGGGGTATTATTTTCAAGGATTATCATCATATCAAAAATAACCTTTGAGGGCATTATTCCCAAGAATCATCGCCCTACCAAACATGACCTTTAGGGGCATTATTTTTAATGACTGTTACCCCAAACACCGGTGCCACATTACAACAACAATCATGGCTATCACATTCTCATTTATCAAATCACTTCACAATATTTTCATGCAAATATTACATTTATAAAAGTATAAAAAGTATTGACACAATTTTCTCATTATATTTGTAAATTTAGCATTCATGTAAAAATTACTACTTAAATTTGATTCAAAACACAATTAATTGGATCAACACGTGATAATTTAAAAATTTCATATACATGTATCAAAACATTAACTATTATTAAACACCCTACCTTTTAAATTTAAAATCAAAATCTACTATTTGCATATTTATCTACCTGAATATCGCACAAAATTCTTACCCTCCTGCTAGTTTTTCATTCCCTTCAGAATTACTCTCTAATGCAAATTTAACAATAACAAATAATAAACCAATAATAATAATAATAATAAAAATAATGCTTCAAATCTTATTATCTAAAACATATACATATATATATATATATAGGCATTAAAATATATATTCATATACTACTTAAATTGTGTAATTAATTTGCTAAATTTAAAATGTAATCATTAAAATTAAATACTAACTAAACCTATTTTATTTTCTTTCTTTCTCTTCCCTTCCTTTTTGATCCGGCCCTCAATTCCTAATTTAGAAAAAGAAAGTTTATATGTATACATATAAGCTTACCCACTGCTTGAACTAAACTCCTTTTATTTAATTATTTATTTTTTTCTTTACACTTGCTAACCACTTATTCTATGCATGTGCTGCCCAATTCTTAAATCAAGACACATGGCCTCTCAATTTCAATCAAACCTTTTTACTTCTCTTTTCATATCTTTCACCCACAACAAAATTTATATTATCTAATAATTTTATTCTTTTAAAATTATAAACACATTCGTCATAATCGAAACCTCTCAAAAATAAATATGTCTATCTTATAATTTCTAAACTTTTGAGTCCTTATATAATACAAAGTGGATGTATTCAACATGTATTTTCTAATTAAAATAAGAGTTCAAGGCATTACATGAAGGGTGAGCCGTTAACTTGGTAAGTAATATTATTTATTATATGTGTGTATGTGTGTGTATTTCTTTTTTAAAATAGATAAAATATTCATAGGCCACTTTTTTTCTGTAAACTTATGACATATACATTTATTTAGATAATAAACAAAACTAATATAGTAAGATCATTTACAAAGCACATCGTAACATAAATTAGAGTAATTGAGACACGATTCATAAAAATCATTATTTAGAAAACACATTTCCAGAATTACTCATTTCAAAGTGTTGAAACTCATATTTTTAGTAAATATTTTTTAAATATAGTCATGCCTCTAAATATCAAAACTTTTATTCATAAAATATTTTTCAGATTAGCTTACATCACATAGTGTCACTTGTATCCCTAGTAACTTGGCCAATAACAAAATTATATAATGTGCATAATTAGAATAGAATCTTAGCTGGTATAAAATAGAAATATTGACTGTATTCGAACAAAAACATAATCAAAATTAGAATTAAAATACTATGAATAGATGAGCCAAAACATTCTCGTTCATATATCTTATAAATATCATTTAATACAAACTAGCTTGCGTTGATTTCATTCCGAATATTAAAAGTAGTTTATCATGAAATAGTATCGTTCTCATCAGACAATTAATAAGCAGATCTCCAAATAGATTTTTCGAAAATGTAGTTAAGTTTCTTTGTGTAAAATGTCTTAGATAGATCTTTAAAATCACATAGATTTATAATTATAAAAATCACATTAAAAATAATCAAAACAATTTATATTTACATTTTAAAATAAACAAACACACTTAATCAAAGTAAAAACTTTAAAGCTATCTCAAGTTATTCCAATTGTCCAATCATCAAAATATCCGTATGCACTAAGATAGACTTTTCTTTCACCTTCTCTATTTTTTTTTGTAATTTTCTTCAAACGGCATAAGTTTGGATAGCATTTAACTTATAGGTGTCAAACGTTGGGATAACAAAGTATAATTTCACTTAGATCCCTTAATTGATTCTTTTATACATTTTACCTATAATAAATTAATGAATAACTAAACTTCTTTTAGAAATATAATCGTACAATCATATTCACCCAAACTTTAATCATCTCCTTCAAAAATATATTTACCTCATCATTCTTGATATTATAAATATTTCTCGTACTGTAGCTTGTATATATTCATATATACATAATTCCATTTAAAATGAAATTGAGGCATTATAGAGATAGTCTTAGTACTAGTACAAAGGAATATAAGTAATAAGGGTTGTTTGTAACTATTTACAAGATCATATCAGTGCTTTAGTATCGATGAGACTCATTTACGACACTATTCAATACTTTGGCATACAACTTAATAGATCTATGGCTGCGAGAATAGTGTTTTTATAGAAAAGATAACCAAGTTGACACCTATGATGCAAGAAAAGTTTGAGGAGGTTAGGGTATTATCTTATATCAGTTTCCATGGCAAAAGATGACTAAAAAACAAGGATTACTAAAGATTTGCTAGTTGGCCATGAAAGGAAGAGACTAAGGTTTCAAAGGTGCTGCCTCAAAATCGTAATTGAAAAATCTAGAATGATATTTAAAGATGCCAAAAAAATATATCCTTATATAGTACTGTGTGACGTATAATTGTAATGAAATATAACTAGCGTATGTAATCTTGGTTTAATGCAAGCTATCTTCATAAGATAAGGCTTTGTTTAGAAATTAAATTAGTGTAATTTAATCATAACTAAGAGAGATGTATAAAGACTTATAGGCCTAAAAATGGACTCTAAAATTTTTAGGCTTCTGTATTCCTAATATATTAGTCTAATAACATAATAAATCCTTTGAGCATATATTCCTTTTAAGTGGGCTAAAGTGAGTTCATTATATTTATTTGAATCAAACTTGAGCTAACTCTTACCTTTCACACCATATTCCATGATTTGATATATAAAGAGTGATTTGGGTCCTTGTGCTTTATTCATTACCATAACAGAACAATATAATTTTAGCTTAAGCTTAAATTTGGGCTTAAGGTAAATTTTCAAGTGTTAACAGTCTACTGAATTGATTAATTCTAATAATTTTGAAAATACTTATTAAGGTTTCAATTTACTAGTAAATAATGATTATACCCTTATTTTATGATAATTAGATGCAAATTATTTTTAAGCTCCTAACTAAAAATAAGTAGAACAATAATAATAAGTATTATTTTTTAACATGTTGATAATTAAATATTTATTAATATATTAAAAGTAAATTTATTTTACAATATATTAACAAATTACGTAATTAAAAATTAAATACAATAAGTATAAATAAATAATAATTTATAAAAAAATATATGCATATACATATATATGTATATACGTATATAATATATATATGCATATATAGAAATAATATTTCAAATATATAGAGAGAAAGAATAGTAATTAACAAAAGATACGTTGTCCAGAAGATTTGCTCGGAACTATTCACTTTTAAGACTGATCAATTTAATAAACAAAACCGTAGATATATATATCAGTCCTTTACCCTATTTATTAAGATATTAGAAATTGTATAGAATATTCTTATACGCAACTAAATGTAAATAATATTAAAGTAATAAAATAACTTTACTTGTAATTGTATGAATATTCTTAAAATTAATGAAATTAAAGTGTATATTTTATCGAATTTTACATATCCAACAATTTCTAATCACTTATAAACATTAAATGAATCGACTATCCTCATTTTTGTATATATTATAATAATCATTGGTAGATTAATCATAGATTAATGATCAAATTTTTTTTAACAAGGAATCGCAATCCTAATTTTGAATATATATCACAATTTGAATCCATGTTTTTAAGTTGGGATCCTTGTTTTTACATGTCACAATTTGAATATATATTCCATGTGATTAGATAAGGGAAATGAGAACAACTAATTTATGAGCTTCAACTACGGAAGACTTATTATATATACTGTTGGTCCCAGTATTCTACACTAATTACTATCATAGGGCCTTAACTATGGGCTATAATCTCGGGCCCAACAACTTCATATCTAAATCACTAAACGATAAATTCAAGAAATCCAAACTCAAAAACCCTAACATAAAAGGCACCATAAAATTAGCACAATCTAAAAATTAAGGGTCCATTTTGTTCACGATTTAAAAATTATTTTTAAAATTTTAAATAGGATTTAAAAATGTAAGTTGTATTCTTAGTATTTTTAGTGTTTAAAAATATATTTGATAAAATATTTAAAAATTATTATTTTTTTTTTTTTTTTTAAAAATTATAAAAATATGCTTGATATAATTTTTAAAAAGAATAAAAATAAGCTATGTACTTGATTGGAATTATTTTTAATAACTTAAAAATATTTTAAATTTTTTATATAAATTTGAGTAGTTTTAAGTCAAATTTCAATAATCAAGATCCTAATTTATATGTACAATTATAAATTTTAAAAATTTTTATTAAAATAAATGAATCCTAATTTATATATTTACAATTATAATTTTCAAAAGATTCACTGAATTAAATGAATATTAATTCATATGTTCAAGTATAATTATAACTTTTAAGATCTCTATAAAGTCATGAACTCTTGCCTAAAATTGTCTGAGCCTATCCTATCCAATAAAAATAATAATTTAAATTATATAAATAATTGAAACATAGCAATTAAGTACAAATTTATATCTAAATGTTTTAAGTAATGTAGTTCAATTAAATAAGAAAATTAGTGTGTACTGGTTAGAAATTTAAGTTTAGAAAGAGATATTATAAATATAATAAATTTTAAATTGTAAATTTTAAAAATAAATTTAAGATAATAAAAATAATTTTTGAATTATGTCGGAACACAAAAAAGATAAAAAATTATACATAAAATGATTTAAAATAAAGTTGTCTTTCTAAATATGATATAAAGAACTTATAAATAAAATATTAATTTTTAAAATTCAAGTCGTCTTATAAAAAAAATATAATTAAAAAAGTTTTAAATGTGGAAAAAAACAAAAAAAAATTGTATTAGAATGTGATTTGGATACAGTAAAAAAAAATGAAAAGAAATGAATTTTAATCATTTTCTAATTTTAAACTAAGTTTTGGAATCCTATTCAAAAATTGTTTTTAGATTATATTCAATTAATTTTAGCCAAACTTGCATTTTTATAATTCATTTTTTTTTTTATTTTTGAAAACACAGAATTGTACACAAATACTATGTCAAACGGGCTCTAAGGAAAGGGTGTAAAATATGATTCCGGAAATCCATCTAAACAAGGAATCCAAGTCCCAATAAAACATGAACACTAAAACCCATGAATTTTATTACAACTAAAATATCCTAAGAAACTAACTCCTAGTAGGGCACAACTATGAAAGAGTTTAGATAAAGTCTATGACTTATGGTGAAAATTTTTCCCACAAAACTATAAATTTACTAATTTATATTGGGTGAGCGAAAACCCATTATTAACATAAATCATATAATAAGATTGATTATGTAGGTCAAAAATAAATTTTAGGGATATTGTTGTGTACGCCCCCTCCCACAGCTTTTTGACCTGTCTGAGATGGCCTCCTACTTTTTAAAAAATGTTGAGATACCCCCAATTTTAGTAAAAATATGAAGATATCACCTTGAGATTATTATTCTTATTTTAAAAATTAACTATTTTATCCCTTAAAATTTGTTAAAATTTTTACAATATAATTTTTTTAATTAAATAATCTATTTCAAAAATTATGAATAATTAACATTGTAAAAGAGTTGATAGCAAATTTGTACCAAAAAATAAAAAGCGACAATATTATTATAACTTTGAAATTTAAATGCTAAAATAGAATTATATTAGTTACGAAATAAAAATAAAGATAATATAATTATTTTGTATGTTTTCTAATAGTTGAGCAGTAAAATAATTAATTTAAAATAAAAATAGTCATATCGAAGATATATTCCTATTTTTACTAAAATTAGAGGAGTATTTTAACATTTTTTAAAAAATTAGGGAACATCACACATTGATAAAAAAATCGTAATGGTAGTAAGCAATAATATCCCTAAATTTTATTTCTTTGGGTAAAAGTAAAGTAAAAAATTGGTGTATATACATGATTTACATAATTGTTGCTAGCATAAAATTAATCAAAATGCAAGTTACGTATATCATATACGTAACTTGCATTTTGATTAATATATTGGTACCCTAAAAAGTAAGTTATATGATATAGTACAAATAATAAATCTTATAAACTAAACGTAAGAGTAAAAAATGGTAGTTAGTTAGCTAGGCTCGCAAGCAATGAGTATGATTAATTGCTAGTCAAAAATGGTAGTTAGCAAGCTAGCTAGCTAGCTAGCAATTACTCATACTCATTGCTTGTAAGAATAATACTCAAATTTCAAGATATATATGCATGTGTAGTGTGTTTTACAACAATTAATTACAATTTAATTTGTTAAATATTATGTCTTAATCATTGGTGTTTTATATATCTGCTTTTTCTTTGAAAAAATGGTAGGGAACTTAATTAACAAAATTATAGCAACTAATGTATACCGTGTGTAATTATTATAAGTAATAGTATGTAACTTTTTAGATGCAGACGTATATATCTTTTAAAATATAAATTTGAGAAAGATGACGGATTAATAATCCTTTAATTTTATGTATTTTTTCTATCGTCTGTGAACCACTGATTCTAAATATTTATAACAATTAAAATTAAATTTAACATATATTACTAATACATAACAGTTAAAAATATGAAAATCCAATGGTCTACAAATTATGTTAAAAAATATATTAGAGTTAAGAAGTTATTGATACTTTCTCTCTTTTGGTGTATATATATATATATACAAAAGTATGCTTATATAGGTTTTGGTGAAGTTTTTGCATCAATATGAGACAAATAAATAGATACATGTGCTCTCCTAATCTTAATTTTGTATTTTTCTTAAATATTAATATTTATTTATACATTCATAGTACCAATGATATATGGTTTTATTAAGATGTACGTAATAAATAAACTAGCCCTTAATCAAGTTGTAATATATTAATCAATTCATTATTGAGATTTATGATGAAGAGGATGGAGTCGAGATGTGATGTCTTGCAAGTTTCTCAATGATCTCTTATAAGAAATTGATGTAGTAATAATAACTTTGGTAATATTACTTAAAAAAGATTTTCGTTTGTACTTTGTACGTTAGTAATTATAAATGCAATACATTATTTATTAGAAAACAGAAGAGATCCAACATCTATACATCGTGCTTTTATTTGTAGTTGAGATCAGATAGATATACAATTAGAAATATATTCCTTCAACTCTAAGTTAAAACCAAAATTAAACGCATAGTGTTTTTCTTTTGCCTGTATTTTTCAAAATACAGTTTTGAGAAAATCTGCGTAGAGTTCAAATAAAGCAATATTAATACATGTAAATAATGATAGATTTATACAAACAAGGAAGATTTACCAAATTTTTACTAAAAATTTTCAAATTTACTTTAAAAGATTATCAGGTCTTTAAAGTATTGTCAAACATATATTTTAATCCTTGCACGTAATTTAAAAATTACTCATTTAACATTAGCGACATACTCAAAATAGACCAATGTAATACTTATCCTAAAGATAACTTACTTAATAGATTGAAAATTAAATGGGTAATTTTCAAACTTTTAGGATTATATTACAAATTAGACCATATTTTATAAACCCAACAGACTTTTTCCCTTTTAAAAATTACCAACCTCTCAAAATTTTATAAATATAGATATATATATATTAACTTGATTTTTGTTGACTTCTTGTGTGAGGAAGAAGCAACGTACGATATATGGAGAAGTTGACCACGCATGCACATACACTTAAAATGAAGTCAAAATGATAACAGTAGTATATATTTGTACATTCATAATTAATTTGGCTCGATCGATGTTGCTTGAAGATTAAGGGCATTCCCTTTTAGGTGCATGCAGAGGAAGGGTAGGAGCAGACAAAATAAATAGACCAATCATCATTTTTCATATTACAGTATCAATATTATGAATTTACTTTAACTAGCTTTTCTAACATTATTATTTTTATGATCAAATCATGACTAATTAATTAATTTTTGTTAACTAATTGACTGATTAATGTTTATATTAATTACTTAATTATAACTAATTGCCCATCATCCCATGCAGAGATCCTCGAGCGCCTCACCAGGTACTGCTTGTTGCATACAATAAAATAATATTAGCAAAGAGCTTTGACCTACCTACCTAAACTCACCATTGCAGACTAAGAGAATTAAGAAAACGTAGCTTTGACATCACTACTACTACTACATCGATCTTCAATGCCTATGCATGCTCATCGAATAGAATCAGTGCATGAAACTTTCAACTATCTATAAAGAAGACAAAGCCGAAATTGATCATCATTTCAAACTATCACGTGTGTCCCCCAGCAAGCTAGCCAAAACCCAACTTACAATTTTTCTTTTATTATTTAATAATATTTAATCATATTCCATGTTTGTGTTACCAAATTCTTTTTACCTATAAAATACCACTACCCTTCAATTCTCTACCCCATATAACAACAACCCTTCTTTGCATTTCACTTTAAATTCCATCCCGACAATCATTTTCCCACATATTAATTAATTAAACCCTTATTATTATTATTATATATCTCTTGAACCTCCCACTTAATCCATGGTTTCTGATCATCTTCACCATCAGCAAAGCCAATCGAAGAATGTGTGTGTCATCGGAGCCGGGCCCTCTGGTCTGGTTGCGGCGAGGGAGCTAAGAAAAGAAGGCCATAACGTGGTGGTTTTGGAGCAAAATCACGACGTTGGTGGGCAATGGTTGTATGATCCTAACGTAGAAAAGGAGGATCCATTGGGAAAGAAGAACAAGTTTCTTAAAGTTCACAGCAGTATTTATGCATCTCTAAGGCTAATATCTCCCAGAGAGATTATGGGGTTCACTGATTTTCCATTTTTGGTGAAGAAAGATCGAGACATGAGGAGATTTCCAGGTCACAAGGAGCTTTGGTATTATCTGAATGATTTTTGTGAATGGTTTGGATTAAGAGAGATGATTAGGTTTAATACTAGGGTTGAGTATGTTGGTATGTTGGATTATGCCTATGGGAATAATGGGAGCTCCATAGATGGTATGAATATCAAATGGGTTGTTAAAAGCAAAGAAAAGAAGGCTGATAAAGTTGTGGAAGAGGTCTTTGATGCTGTTGTTGTGGCTACTGGCCATTACTCATATCCAAGACTACCTTCCATTAAAGGTATATGTTAAAATTACTGTGATTCTCTTTAGTTCATTCTTCAATTTCTTCCTTCACGCTAGCTGATTAATGCATGTTTGTACTTAGATTAATAATAATGATGATGATGATTTGTAACTCATTGATCTCTGGTTTAATTATATTGTATTGTATTATTTGGCTTTATTTTGTTAATTTTCAGGAATGGATACATGGAAAAGAAAGCAAATGCACAGTCACATTTATAGGGTTCCGGAACCATATCGGAATGAGGTAATTAATAGTATAAATTAAAGTGCATGCTCTGTCTATTACTATTAATCATTAATTAATCAACAACTTTTAAATAACATTTTTCTTAATTTTTATGGAGGAACGTTAACAGTTATATATAGGATAGAGTTCTCTGGACTTAATTTTAAAGCACAAATTTTCGTTTATTGATTTATACAATCTAATGGTTAAAACTTTAGTCAAAAAATAACATGTAGTACTGATAACTCAACAATTATATTTACGAAATTATATTTCATGGTTCAGTAAATGAAAATTTGTGTTTAAAATTAAGTTCAACTATTTAAGCGAAGAAAACCTTAAATACATAAAACATTTTAACAACATACGTCCATAACTTTTAAAATACAGATATAAGAAAGATTGCATAGACTTAAAATGAAATAATGGTATTTGCATATATATGGTGCATGCAGGTTGTGGTAGTGGTTGGAAATTCATTAAGTGGACAAGATATATCAATGGAGCTTGTAGAAGTGGCAAAGGAAGTTCATCTTAGTGCCAAATCGCTTAATGTCTGTGAGGGTTTATCTAAAGTCATATCCAAACATCAAAATTTGCACCTTCGTTCACAGGCATGTATCTATATATACATTTTATGTTATCTATCATCTAACTTATGTATAACACAACATGCACAACTTAACTCCTCCACAAACCAAGACAAATTTAATCATATAAAATATATGCTAATTAAATATTACCTCTTGCAGATAGATTACCTTGGTGAAGATGGACAGGTTATATTCATGGATGGCTCTTGGGTCATTGCAGACACCATCTTATATTGCACAGGGTAATAATTTTATTTTTTTTATACATATTTTAATAATTTTATTATTTTTTAAATATTTTACTCGAATTCGTAATGGTCTGATAGTATACAACGTGTCCCGAACCACCCCGAACTGTTCTCAGAGGCTTATATCTGTGATATGATATGATATATATATATGAGCTGTGTGTGTATGTGTAGGTATTCATATTCATTCCCATTTCTTGACACAAAAGGAATAGTAGGTGTAGATGATGACAGAGTGGGACCTTTGTATGAGCATACTTTTCCTCCTTCACTTGCTCCTTCTCTTTCTTTCGTGGGCATTCCTAGAAAGGTTAGTACATTACTAACTTTAATGAATTAAGTAAATATGTTTTATTAATAATAACTAATTTAATAACTATATATATGCATGGAACTGCAGCTGATAGGGTTTCCCTTCTTTGAATCACAAGCAATATGGATAGCACAACTATTATCAGGGAAGAAAACCCTTCCATCATGGGAAGAAATGATGCTTTCCATTAAGGAATTTTATCACTCCAAGGATGCTTCTGCAATTCCTAAGCATTACACTCATGATATTGCCAATTTTGAGGTATTAATTTATATATATTTTTAATTAATTATTAATTAAAATAGTAATTTAAATTAATTTAATTTGGTTGCATGTGTTGTTGTTTGCAGTACTGTGATAAATATGCGGATCATATTGGGTTTCCACACTTAGAAGAATGGAGAAAAGGACTTTGCTTATCAGCTTTAATGAATGCAGATGTCAACCTGGAAACATATCGTGACTGTTGGGATGAACATGATCATGAACTTCTCCAACAAGCTCTTCAAAGCCCTCATTTCACTCAACTTCAACCCCAAGTTTAATTTTACCTATATATATATATATATATATATAGGCATATAAGTAGCCCTCTCTATAAAATATATAATTTTTGTTAAATATTGATATTGGACCACACATCATATATTATTTCTTTTTTTTTTTTTTGTTGATTCTTTTTAAGAATGAAAGAAAGAGTTAATTATTATGTTTTGTCTTTCTTTGTTTATTTGTGTGTGTGTGTGTGTGTGTGGAAATGGAAAGTAATGTTTTACAATGACAAAAGTTCTAAAGCACAAGTGCTAAGCCTGTAAACAAGTCAATTGTTGTACTAAAAGTGCTTAAAAAATTTTAAAAGAAATCAATATCTAGAGCTTCATGTTCAAGAATTTGTGGAAACTTATATAAATTGTATTTTTATGTTGGTACTATTCATGTAATCTAGATCTAAATTGGGTCAACTCTATTTTTGCGTTATTGATTAGACAAATTTTTCTCTAACGTAAAGTTTATTAATTTTCTTTTAATTTTAAGAATTTAATTTAAAAAAAATTATCAATATGATATATATTGTACTTACATTTGACATTAAATGATTTTGCTTCATAGTAGCAGTGGCTTCAAATCCATGCACCTTAACACTAAACAAAGTCTAACCAAAGATTTATATGTCATAAATTCAAGTTTTCAATAAACACAAAACAGTTATCAAGATTATCTATAAATCACTTTTTTCATCAAATAATATATCATGGAAAACATTTTAAAATCAAACAATATTATCAATCCCACATATCTTTTATGAAAGAGGAGCCTATAATATTATAGGATTAACCAATCTGCAACATACAAATTACATTATATTTATAAGTGTTTATTCATCTTTTAGACATAGTTTAGATGGTTTAAGATATGCTTAACGGTCATCCTAATTAAGTTCGCTCAAAAATCTCAACCCTAACTTTGCTTACTTCATGAATATATTAGATAGGAATTAGTTGTTCATTACTCTGTTCAATATTAATTGCTTGCTCTACTTCATTTGCTTTCTTCGAAGATCCCTGGTCTTCGTCTCCTCTCTCTTGACTGTCTTTCTACTCTTAGCAAACATAAACCAGATTTCAGAACAAGCAGTTACAGGGGACTTTCCAAATATAACTTAGCAAAAATTTAGCTTGTTTTGGGAAATCAGAAACCAAAGTATTCAAAACTGCTTCAACCCCTGCTTTATACTATGTTTCCAATAGCTACCTTCTCCTGCTGCTTGGTTTCAATTGATAAAGTTTCTTATTATTCGTTAGTTTTTGCAGTTTTGATCATTGAAAAACATTGCCTGAAACAGTAATCAATCATTTCAATGCATTAACTTAAGCTCATCGAAATGGCCATAAAGAGTGCCTAAACTATAAAATGCCTCCTTACATGCATTGTGAATTTGATTAATAGAGTTTTCAAACTACAAAAATTGAACTGTGAATGCAAAATATATGAATGCTTGAGCAAGCTACTTGCTTGAACCTTCCAGGAAGTTTCAAGCTATTTTGATCTCTTTTTCTCAGGTAAGTAATTGCTTGGAAGATGCCTTAAAGGTAGCAGGAATTAGAACCAAGAATACAGCAAGAGTTGATAAGTCAATGACAGTCTTCTAGATATGTAGGAGCAAATATTGGTCCACATAATGCCTGGTCAGTCAACACAAAAGAAAAAAAATGATAAACGTTCAGTACTCTGAAATTAACCAATTATTGCAAATTTAGACTGGAACCCATTTTCTCTAAGTTCATATTAATGCATGGTTAGTAGTAAGTCTGCTGAATTAAACCCATAAAAGGTTCATATTGCTACCTTAATCACAAAATATATATGTTGTGTAAGTATTTATCAAGATTCAATTAGGAAAACAAAAAATGAAGCCTAAATTGATTATAGACATCAAATTCAAAAACAAACGAAAAAATATTACTAAGCAAAATTCTCTATACAATTTCTTCAAGACGGTTTGTTGAGTTTGAACTTGCAATTGACCTACTTCTCCTCTCCGGCTTCTCTCAAAACTTAGAACATAATAGGCCAAAAGCTAAGACGATAGGGCAAAAGTTAATTTTAACTGGACTAGTAACATGTCGACGGACAAAATCAAAAGTGATTGCTGCAAAAATACACTGAAAAATTGCACACACAAGTCCTATTGCATCCTTCAAGCTTCCAAAGGGCTTGTGACTTGGGGATGGATAATACAACCAGGGCAATATGCTCCTCTGTTTCCACGTAAGTTTTTCCTTTTGGCATTTGTAAGCCAGCTCTACAATGTACAAAAGCATGGCTACAAATGATAATGACATACTCACAATTGCATAGTGAGGTTTATACACAGAAGAAAGCTGGTCAAAAACAGCTGAGGGAATTTCCAAGACGAAGTTGGTGATTACAAAGATCTTCTCCACATCAACCAATACACAAAAGGGTAAACAGGTTACTAGATTATTTACATATAATGTGGTTTGTTGGGTACTACAGACTTTTTTTGGGGAAGAAATAATTATGTAGCCTCACAACAAAAGCTAAATCTTTTTTTTGCCTTACTGTGTTATTATATTCCGAAACACTTTCAATATTTTCATGATGCTGCAGTCGTCTATGTTTCCTTGGATCATTGGTAGACTCTTGCCGAACAATTTCCCTTCCCATTGCTCGCACCAAATTATGCATTGTTATCTTGTTGTTGGATTCAATTACAAGACCTTTATCTATAAGAACGCTTAAACCTATGACTGCACGGTAACCTTTGACTTCAAAAAATTTTATTACATAATCTCTATCCTCATCTGTCAGGAAACATGCAATATCTAAAAAAATATCTTTCTCCTCACTATCCAGACTGTCATAACTTATTTTGAACACCTCTAGGATACTCATGGGAGGAACTTGTTTTAGTCTTCCTGTTACAACTTCCCATTCTTCTTTAGTCCTTCCAAAAAGAAAAGTCCCCAAAATTTTAAGAGCTAATGGAACACCGTTAGCATATTCAATTACCTTCTTTGATAATTCCTCAAAACCTACATTAGGATGGTTTTGTCTAAAGGCTTTTTGACTAAAAACCTGAAGAGCATATACATATGCTAATCCCTCCATCTTGTATATTATTTTCACTCCAATACTTCTAAGGACATTTTTATCTCTTGTTGTCACTATAATTAGACTCCCTGAAATGAACCAATCAAAACTTCCAATTAAAGCTTCTATTTCCCTGAAGTGACTCACGTCATCAAAAACAACCAAAACCTTCTTCTGTCGTAGTTCTCGTTGCAAGTATCCTAAGCCAACTTTTTCTGCTTTTTCTCTCACGTTTGATTTCAAATTTTCATCCTCGAATAATCTGAGAAAAAGTTCTCGCTGCAGGTATCCTAAGCCAGCTTTTTCTGCTTTTTCTCTAACATTTGGAATAAAGCAGGAACCATAAAAAATACTAGATATTTTGCCGAAAATAGCTCTAGCAAGTGTTGTCTTGCCAATACCACCCATACCCCAAATGCCTAAAGTGTAAAAACCACCTTGAGATCCATCATTTAATAATGATTTAATCTCTTCAATAAATGATTCTACTCCAACCAATGCTTCGTTATGATGCATACTGTTCATTCCCTTCAAAATACAAGTATGAAACTCCTTAAAATGTCTTCCACAATTTTCTGAAATGCAGGTTCAGGCCTAAAAGATATGAAAAAAATCATAAACTTCAAATCAATTGAAAAGAAAAAAATTACATATTCATTGCATTTTTAAATGCTAATAATTGTTCTAATGAAGAGCTTAGCAGTTAACTTGATTAATCTTCAACCATGAAGACAATTGAAAAACAAAAATTAAATTCCAATGTATATCCTTGACTGTAAAACACCAATGTATATCCATTTCCATGCAAGTTTTTCCTTTCGACATTTGTAAACAAGCTCTACAATGCACAGAAGCATGGCTGCAAATGACAATAACATACTCACGATAGCATACTGAGGTTTATGCACAGAAGAAAGCTGGTCAATAACAGCTGAGGGAATTTCCAGGATAAAGGTGGTGATTACCAATATCTTGCTACATTTCAGATACTAAAATCTCACATTGGCTAGTTATAAGACTTTAAAAGAGTTTATATATGAAAACAAAGTTGGAGCAAATTACCTTAAGCTCATGGAAATGGCCCATAAATAGTGCCTAAAACTATACAGTGCCTTTTTACACGCATTGTGAATTTGATTAATAGAGTTTTCGAACTACAAAAATTGAACTGTGAATCCTTAATAGATAAAAGCTTGAGCAAGCTACTTGCTTGAACCTTCCAGGAAAGTTTCAAGCTATTTTGATCTCTTTTTCTCAAGTAATTGCTGGGAATATGCCTTAAAGGTAGCTGGAATTAAAACCAAGAAATACGGCAAGAGTTGATAAGTCAATGACAGTCTTCTAGATATATAGAAGCAAATATTGGTCCACATAATGCTTGGTCATTCAACACAAAGTAAAAAAATAAAAAATTGATAAACTTACATTACTCTGAGTTTAACCAATAATTGCAAAATTTAGCCTGGAATCCATTTGCTCTAAATTCATAGTAATGCATGGTTAGTATTAAGTCAGCTGAATTAAACCCATAACAAGTTCATATTGGTACGTTAATCACACAAATATAAATGTTGTGCAAGTATTTATCAAGATTCAATTAGGAAAACAAAAAATGAAGTCTAAATTCATTATAGACATCGAAAACCAAAAATATTACTAGAGAAAATTCTCTACACAATTTCCTCACGGAGGTTTGTTAAGGTAGAACCTACAATTGACCAACTTCTCTTCTCTGGCTTCTCTAAGAACTTAGAACATAATAGACCAAAGGCAAAGACGATAGGCCAAAAGTTAATTTTAATTGGACTATCAGCATGTCGACAAACAAACGAGGTAGTGATTGTTGCAAAAATACACTAAAAGGTTGCGCATACAAGTCCTATCATATCCTTGAAGCTTCCAAAAGGCTTGCGACTTGGAGATGGATAATACAACAAGGGCAATGTACTGCTCCATTTCCTTGTAAGTTTCTCTCCTTTCGACATTTGTAAACGAGCTCTACTATGCACAGATTCATGGCTCAAAATGATAATAACATACTCACGATTGCATACTGAGCTTTCTGCACAGAAGAAAGCTGGTCAATAATAGCTGAGGGAACTTCCAGGATGAAGTTGGTGATTACCAATATCTTCTCTACATCAACCAGTACACAATGGGAAAAACAAGTTTAATTTCTAGACTATTTACATAAAACGTGGTATGTTGGGCATTATAGACTTTTCTTTAGGAAAAAATGATTGTGTAGTCTCATAACAAAACTTACATATTCTTTTGCTTACCGTGTTATTATATTCCGAAACACTTCCAATATCTTCATGATGCTGCACCCGTCTATGTTTCCTAGGATCATTGGTAGACTCTTGCCAAACAATTTCCCTTCCCATGTCCCGCACCAAACCATGTGTTGTTATCTTGTTGTTTGATTCAGTGACAAGACCTTTATCTACAAGAACGCCTAAACCTAAGACCTACCTTTGCACGATAACCTTTTGCGTTTTAGGAATTTTATTACATAATCTCTATCCTCATCCTTCAAAAAATATGCAATATCTAAAAAAATATCTTTCTCTTCCCTATCCAAACTGTCATAACTGATTTTGAGCACCTCTAGGATTTTCATGAAAGGATCTTTTTTTAGTCTTCCTATTATAATTACCCATTCTTCTTTACTCCTTCCAAAAAGAAAACTCCCCAAAACTTTAATTTAAGAGGTAATGGAACACCCTTAGCATATTCTATTACCTTCTTTGATAATTCCTCGTAACCGACACCAGGATGATTTTGTCTAAAGGCTCTTTGACTAAAAAGGTTAAGAGCATCACCATATGTCAATTGCTTCATCTCATATATTTTTTTTGGCTTCACTACTTTCAAGAATATATCTATCTCTTGTTGTCATTATTATTAGACTGCCTGCCATGAACCAGTCAAGACTTCCTCTTAAAAATTCTAATTGTTGGATATTAGTCAAATCATCAAAAACAAACAAAACCCTCTTATGTCGTAGCCTTTGAATGTCAAAATTCAAATTTTCACCCTTGATTAATGTGAAAAGAAGTTCTCGTCCCAAGTATGCTAAGCCAACTTTTTCCTCTTGTTCTCTAAAGTTTGGAATAAAGCAGAAAGCATCAAAGAATTAGACATTTTGTTAAAAATAGCCATAGCAAGTGTTGTCTTGCCAGTACCACTCATACCCCAAATGCCTAAAGTGTAAAAGCCTTCTTGAGATCCATCACTTACTAATAATTTAATCTCTTCGATATATGATTCTACTCCAACCAATTCTTCATTATGATAAATATTGTTCAATCCCTTCAAAATATAAGTATGAAAGTCCTTAAAATGTCTTCCCCAATATTCTGAAATGCAGGTTCAGCCCTAAAAAATATGAAAATAATCATCAAATTCAAATCAAGTGAAAAAAAATTGGGTAAACAACATCGAAGTCTTTAAAGTTTGACCCATTAACTACATAAGTCCCACTAATTTTAAAATTATCCTGAAAAGTCGTAATTGGTTAACAAGTACAGTGAACTTAGATGAAAAATTGTGATTTTATAATCATACCCTTGTTGATTATTACACTTAACTCCTCTAAATTTTTTTAAAAAATAAAACTTATCCACCTTTATTTTTGACAATGTAAAAATACCCATAACTTTAAAAAAAATGTGAAAATACCACTAGTTAGCTATTTATAATAAAAATTAACCATTTTACTCTATATCATATTAAATATTAGAAGACATATAGAATAACCATATTATTCTTACTTTTATTTTGTAATATCCAATATAATTTTATTCTAATATTTAAATGTAACAGTTATAATAATATTTTGACAATTAATTATCTTTTTAAAACTTATTGTCATTTTCTTACAGCATTAATTATATATAAGTAATATTGTCTAAATTCCTAAGTTTTATATTTTTTGTAACATTAATTGTAGAACTTTTAACAATGTTAAATTTACTGTAAAAAACAATTAAAATTTTACAACACAAAATTTTTAATTTATTTGTAAAAATATTACAAGATAATTTTTTCTATTAATTATAAAAAACTAAATGATCTATTTTGGGGATTATGACAAAATAGACTTTTAATATTGTTAAAATCTCCAAAATAGACTATTTAATTTTTACAATTAATAGTAAAAAATTATGTTATAAAAATTTTTACAAATAAATTAAAAATTTTATTTTATAAAATTTTATCTATTTATGACAATAAATTTTACATTGTAAAAAATTTTACAATTAATATTATAAAAAAACTTAGAAATTTTGATAATATTAATTATACATAATTTTTTTTTAACATACTCTTTTAATTAAAAAGTTTATTTAAAGAATTTAATATAATTAATATTATAGAAAATTGATATCAAATTTAAAAAGATTAAGGATCAAAATATTATTATAATTTTTAAATTTAAATATTAGAATAAAATTGTATTGGTTATTAAAAATAAAATAATAATAATAATAATAATAATAATAATAATAATAATAATAATAATGGTCATTTTATATGTCTTTTAATAGTTTAAGGATAATATAGGAATAAAACAGTTAATTTTTATTATGAATAGTAAGTTAGGAGATATTTTTATATTTTTTTAAAAATTAAGAGTATTTTTCCATGGTCAAAAATTTAGATGGGTATGTTTCATTTTTCAAAACTTTAAGGAAGTTACGTGTAATAATTAATAGGAATATAATTATAAAATAATACTTTTTAATCAAATTTACTGGACATGGCATACGGACTGGAACTTTTCAGACTAATTTTAAAGCTAGTAGAATTTATGTGGCTAATTGACCAAACTTTAGGAACCTTGGTTTTGTTTACCCAAAAGATCAACATAGTCATTGTATTTCTAAATGCTAATTAATAATCGTTTCTAATAAAGAGCGTAGTAATTAACTTAATTAATCCAACCATTAAAACAGTTGAAAAGCAAAAATTAAATTCCAGGGTACATCCTTGAGTGTAAAATACTTTAGCATTTTAAGCTATTACACTTTGTCATTAAATAGCCTACCATTTGCACAAATAAAAGTTAATGGCTTTGCTAATTTTAACAAATGATTTTTATTAATTAACATCAAAGAGTGATTTTCTGCAACAGTAATGAGAACAAGTTACCGTAACCCATAAGAATCAAGCCAGACAAATTGACGGCTTCCCTCAAAGCAAATTCTCCATCTTTGAAACGTTCTTTAAGCTTCAAAAGGCTTTGATCGAAATTGGATATTAATGAAGTAATGATTTGTTTTTGAAGCATTAATTATATTGGCTGAAACTAAGAAAAACGCCGAGATATCATATTGGGGGATGAAGAAGCAAAAGAAGAAGAAGAAGAAGCCACCACCGTTCAATTGACGAGAGAGATAAATAAATGACGAGGAGAAAATTGAACTGCGACTGCATAATTTATAAATGCCTTGGCTACTTCCTTGAACCCTCCACTAACTTCTAATTTATTAAATCTGTTTTTCTAATGTTCATTGAAGATTTCTTCAGAAACCAAAAAAAAAAAAAAAAATGGTTCATGAAAGATCCCTTACGTAGTGTTATATATATATATATATATATATTTTACTGGCCGACAATTTTGACTTTTTGAGACGAAAATGGAGGAGAAATTACGGTGTTTTGTTTTTTAATATATGAGCAATTATCTTATTTAACCATTCTTTCAATGTTTTCTACAATTAAACCTTTGAGATTAAAATTTGTCACACTAGTAAAATCTTAAATTAAGCACACAACTTCAACCAATTTTCAGATATTATTTTATATATATTTTTAATTAAGTATTAATTAAATTAGTACATTAAATTAATTTTGGTCCCGTGACTGTGTTGTTGTTGCAGCACTGTGACAAATATGCAGACCATGTTGGGTTTCCACACTTAAGAATGGAGAAAAGGTGAATGCAGAGACAAAGTGTTCTAAGGGTCCTTGCTTGTATCAGCTTCAGTGAATATAGAGACATAAGTGTGTTTTTTTTTTTTAAAAAAAAGTGTGGCACAATTTTTTTTTTTTTAAAAAAAAAAGTGAAAAACTTTTAATTTTATTAATTGTTTGGTTGTCACGTAAAAAATAAATGCAGATTTTCACGAAAAAAGTTCACTGTCAAAAACCCAAATTTTACCATATCGATTCTAAAAAAGCTTGTTTAACCAATAAAAAGGCAAACCAAACGGGCACTAAATATATTTCTAATGTAACATCAATCTCATACTAGATTCGATCAAGATCCCGATTCTTAATAAATTTTTTATATAAATAATTTTTATATAATACCTATAAATTATACATATAATTTATAATATTAAAAAAAATCTATCCAATTTGTAAATCGATGCTGTTTTCAAGGTTCAACTGCTCTAGTTGCTCTCGAGCTAACTAGTTATAATAAATATAGGTGTCAAAAATGAAAGTTAAATGAATTAAAAACCACACATAAAATTTAGCTTGTTGAAAGATACAAGCAAATCTCTAAAAGGTAACACTTTCCCATTCTTTTTAAGCATACATAAGATACTCCAAAATTTTTCTTACTAAATAATAAATATTTTATGAATTTGAGCAAAATTATTTATGCCACGTATGATAATATATGTAATTTTATTAAATTAATTAGTAAATTTATTTGGGAAATATTATAAAATCACATACAATGATCAGTTATGTTTTATAAAGAAAACGATATTTTATATTTACTTTTTTTAAAAATACATCTCTCTCATTGAATATATTATATTGTTGTGAATTTTTCTTGTGCTTTCTTGGATCATACAAAAACAAGAGACTAATCTCTATTTTATTTTAGGACTGCTGTCAGAAAATAAAATTAAGGTCATATTTGAGCCAACATCTATTTCAGGGCTACTTTTGTACAAATAATATCATATGTTTCTTTAAAATTAATAATAAAATGTATACAGTACCGTAGATAAAAATGTTTGATAAATACTAATTTCTTGTAAATATTATTTAACTTTTTTACCTATATTTGACATTAAACGATTTTGAATCGTAGTATCAATAGCTTCATACACCTTAATAGAAAGTAAAGTCTAACCCAAAGATTTATGATTTCATGAACTTAAGTTTTTCAATCACACAAAATAGTTATAAAGCTTATTTATAAACCACTTTTCTCATGAAATAATATATATTGGAAAACATTTTAAAATCAAATGTTTGGAAAGATGGGCTTGTCAAAGGCCCACAACCTAGTCCACAAGTATGATTAAGATGAGTTCGGTCTATTGAGATCTTAAAGAAGATGAACTTGGCCCAAAAGGGAGGTAGGTTTCATGTTTGCTTAGTCTCTTTAGTTGCAGTCAAATCAACTCAAAAAGGAATTCTGATCAAATGTGTCATAAGGGAATCTAAGCAGAAGTAATCCTAACGTAACAAGGAAAATCAAATTTGGGAAGTTCAATTTAAGACAAGTCAAGATCTTGTAAGATATATGCTAAGATTATCAGATTCTTATTACTTTTAAAGTAAAGAAGGTTATGTCTATTATATATGTGTATGTGTGTGTGTCTTGTTAAAAAGGGATACGATCTTTGACTAATAAAAGAAGAAATTAATGATTTTCACAGTTGTATTAATAATTGCTATTTTTTTCGGTATCAACAGTTAGCGCCGTCTGTGAGAAAAAAAATGAAAAGCTATGGCAACGATCAAGGAATAAGCAGCTGTTAAGAGGCCACCGTTAGAAAAGCCTTAGGGAGAAGAATTGTCAGATTCCAACATCCCCCTAACCTCATTGCAGCCGTCTTGAGGATGAATGGTAGGGTACGAGATGGAAGTGGATGCAGCTCAACTTGCCCAACAGTTGCGAGAAAGGGAGCGGAGGTATTTGGAGAAGGATAAACAAGTAAAGGCCCTGAAAGATAAAACGGGGGGATGATGAAGAGGGAAATCAAAAGTTTGAAGAGAATGATTCAAAGGGATGGCGTAAGCATGCGCTGTTCGGGGAGGGTCAAGTTTTTGGGTAGTGAAGAAAGTGTCTCTTCACCAAAGAGCTGTCACAAAGGGTCACTTGTCAGGAAGATAAGGAATAAATAGTAGATATCAGATGTTGAGAAAAACCAAAGGCCCGGATAGAGTGGCCACTGCCGAAGCCCTCGTAAAGGTAATCCTCTTTCGCGATATAAAGGAATCAAACCAGAAATTAGCTTCTAATCAACCCGAACAGAGACAGGGCGAAGGAGGTTAGAGCACAACACAAGCTCGGCAAATATACAGGCTTACCTAAACCAAAAGCACTAGAAAGAAGGGGGAAGGGCCACCACCAAAAAAGAAATGGAAGGGCAACCACCGAAAAAGCAACCAAGCAAATGGCCTCCATGGCCGATTAGGTAGTAAGCAGGAAGAAAATGGAGAAGAGGATCAGAAAGCTTACCAAAGAGCTACAAGCTCAGTAGGTAAAGGACAAGTAGCCAAACAAAACCATATCTAAAGGAGGAGAACTCTCTCGAAAATCCCCCTTTTTTAAGGAACTACGAAGCCTAACCCTTCTCCGAAAATTCAAGATGCCCCAAATCCTGGCATACATAAGAAAGACAGATCTAACGTTACACTTCGATTTATTTAGGGAAATGATGATGATACAAGGCCTGAATGAGCCGCAAATGTGCTACCCTTTTGCCTTGCTTTGGAGGAACAAGCACAGCGTTACTATAAGAAATTGAGACCGGAGTATGTGAAAAGTTTTGATCAGCTATGTGTCCAATTCGTTGAGGCATTCAAGGGAGCATTGGTCGTATCAAAAAATCCTAATTCGCTATTACTGATAAAACAAGGGAGGGACGAGACGTTAAAAAATTTTATTAAAAGGTAGTACGAAAAGGTCATGGAAGTCGAAGCTTTCTTGCATTCCTTAGCTTTAGAAAGGTCAGAAAGGGGTTAAGGATGAACAGGGGATGGTTCGTTATACATCAACGGACCGTAACTACAAACAAACAAGTTCAAAAGAAAATTTTTGAAGAAATTGAAATCGAGGACTGAATGTTGCTGGAAAAAAAAAGAAGAAAAATTAGAAGAGGCAAAAGGTTAGGAGGTCAGGAGGAGAGGCTATGGCATAAGGATAGAGGAGATTGAAGAGGGCCACAACAGCCTAATCCCAGGCCTCTCACAAAGAGGGAAGACTTTTGATAGTCACGCCTCACTGGTAAATCTGATCAGAGGCGAGATTAAGGGTTCCATTCTGTGAGATACGAGAAGGGAATGGGGCAAAGCAGGGAGTTTCCTCTTTTGCCGAGAGAAAGGGTTAAGAGGGTAGCACCTGTTATAGATCAGAGAAGGTTTACAGAGCTGAATGCCCTTTTATCGATCATCTATAATAAAATTAAAGATTTGCGTTTACTGTTAGGACCTTGTCTTTTGAGGTCAGCATCGAATGTCTGTGTCAGAGATAGAAGGTGGGCGTGCCACCAAGACCATGGACATATGACCGATCAGTGCCTAGATTTGAAGTAGTAGATTGAAATCCTTGTGAGAAACAGCTATCTCCATAAGTATAGGGCGAGGACGTGTGAAGTAGGAGATGGCTTATGGTAGAGCAGAATAGGAACAAAAGATTTAGTCCATAACAGCATGGTAATTTCAGGGGGACCAATGTTGACAGAGAACTATAATAATGTGAGGAAAAATTATGCAAAATATTCATTATCGAACACATTGGCAAATTATTATGTGATGGATGTTTGAATAGCAAAAAAATCCCGGTTGGCATCGGTCCCAATCATGTTCATTGATGAAGATGAGATAGGATTTAGCTACCCCCATGATGATGCCTTAATAACAGGATCTTAGAGGACACAAGGAGTTCCGCCGACATAATATTCAAGGAGACCTTGGATTCTTTAAAGATTGAGGATCTGAGGATGAGACCAACAAAAACCTCTCTTTACGAATTCGATGATTCGTACATTCTTCCATTGGGATCGATCCAGCTACCGCTAACAATGGAGGATAGACCATACTATAAGACTATAATGGTAGAGTTTTAGGTGGTGAATTTAAAGATATCACAGACCATGATCTTAGGTAGGCCCTTTTTGAGGAAGACAAATGTGATAAAAAGTATATATTACCTAAAAATCAAATTCTATGTAGAAGAGGGAATTGGCATAATACGAGGGGATCAAAAAGTTGCCCGAATATGTTTCGTGGCCTCGTCGAAGCAATTTTATTGTATAGTGGCAAAGGGTGTTGGAGAGTTGGATATGGAGGATGTCAAGTAGTGAAAAGTGATGGATGAACTTGAGCGAAACATAAGACAAAGGAAAATGTGACCAACGACCGAGCCAAGAGAAAAACTAGAAGTAGTGCCTATCGACCACTTGAGGCCCAAGAGAGTCATAAGAATCGGCTTCGATTGTCGAGCAGAGAAAAAGGTAGGCTGGTTGCCTTTTTGAGAGAGTGTATAGATGTCTTCACTTGGAGCCATGATGATATGTCAAAAATTGACCTTAACGTCATCTCTCATCGCTTGTCAATTAATCCCACGTCTAAACTTGTAAAGCAAAAGAGAAGAGTTTTTAATCTAGAAAGGAGAAAAACGATTAGGGGAAAAGTAGACAAGCTGATTATGATGGGGTTTATCAGAGAAGTATATTACTCTGAGTGGATAGTCAACGTTGTGATGGTTAAGAAGGCCAATGGGAAATAAAGGATATACGTGGATTTTATCGACCTGAATAAAACGTGTCCGAAGGATAGCTTCCCGCTTCTATGGGTAGACTACTTGGTGATTCAACAGTCGAGCATAAGTTATTGCATTTCATGGACGCGTTCTCAGAGTATTATCAAATTTGTATGCACGAGGTCGATCAAGAAAAACGGCATTCCTAATTGATTAAGGGTTATACTACAACAAAGTAATTTCTTTCGATTTAAAGAACGCAGGGGTGATCTTTTAAAGGTTAGTGAATAAGGTTTTCAAGCCTCTGATCAAGAAAACTATGGAGGTATACATTAACGACATGATTATCAAGACACGCCGAGTCAAGGATCATGTTCAGCTTCTAGGAGAAATATTCTCCCTAATTCAAAAATATAGTATGAAATTAAATCCCGAGAAATGTGCCTTCAAAGTTAGCTTTGAAAAGTTCTTGGGATTTATAGTCAGCAAGCAGGAAATAAAGGCGAACCCCCAGAAAATCAAGACATGATAGATATGCAATCTCCTATCACATTGAGAAAAATGCAAGCTCTGACAAGAAGGCTAGCTGTGCTGAACAGATTCATTTCCAAAGCTATTGATAGAACTTTCCAGTTTTTTCAAATTATAAAGAAAAGGAAGCATACGGGTTGGACAAAGGAATGCGAAAGCAGCTTCCAAGAATTGAAGGAGTATTTGGCGAATCTACCATATTTGACCAGCCCACTGATCTGGGACACGTTATATTTGTATTTAGAAGTGACCAATCACGCAATGAGTTTAGTATTGGTAAAAAAAGATGAAGGGATACACCAACTAATCTACTATACAAGTCATTACTTGACGAAAAAAAGAGATATTCTTCCCCAATCTTCCCTCCCACCCCAACACTCCCCCCCCCCCCCCCCCCCCCCCCCCCCCCCCCCCCCCCCCCCCCCTTCGACGAAAAAACTGGCCTTAACATTAATAGTGACTAAGCGGAAGCTCCAATCATATTTTCAAATGCACTTAGTAGTGGTCTTTATTGATCAACTATTATAACAAATATTATACAAGCTGGACCTCTTGGGGAGATTGGTCAGGTAATTGGTTAAACTCATTGAATTCAACATCTACTACTAAGCTCGGAAGACTATCAAAGCTTAAGCGTTAGCAGATTTCATCGTGAAAAGGTCAGTTTCAAAAGGAATGATTATATGCAAAGTAGGGGACAACCAAGGACCTTAAAAATGTAAGATCGGTCGGACATCTCGTTCAAAGCTACTTGGTAGAAGTAGAAATTGAAAGTACTTCGTCATCAAAAAGCAACATCGAGTTGGGCATGAGAAAAGCGCAAGATGGCTCAGAATTGTAGTGCCTGTACGTAGATGGGGTGTTAAATGCCCAAGGCGGGGGAGCTAGTATAGTCTTAATTGGATCAGGAAATAAGGAACTAGCATACGCCTTACACTTTAACTTCAAGGTGACCAATAACAAAGTAGAATATGAGACTCTATTAGCCGGACTTAGCCTGACCTCGTCAGTTAGGGTAGAACGACTTGAGATAAAAAGAGATTTGCAGTTGGTATTGAATCAGGTTTTGAGAAAATTTAAAGTGAAAGGGGGAAGTGTAAACGTGTACCGAAGTAGGGTAATAGAGTTACTAAAGCGCTTCAAGGGGGTTATGATAATTGAAGTTTCTCGAACCGAGAATGCTAAAGCAAATGTGCTGGCCAAACTAGTCTTGACACTATAGAGAAAGTTCCTTATAGCGACACCCATAGACATAATGCATCGAAAAAGTATGGAAAGGTAAGGGTAAACTGGAATTAGATTAGTATAGTAGGCCAGGCTTCTGGATGAGCCTAATCCGAGATTATATTCTTGAAAGAAAGTTATCCAATAACAGGGAAGAAGTCAAAAAGGTTAGAAGTAGATCCTCACATTATTTAGTAATTGACGAATTGCAATATAAATGAAGATTTAAGCTGCCATATCTGCGGTGTGTTAATCAAAAAGAAGCTGATTAAGTGCTCAAAGAAGCCTACATGGGCAGTTGTGGTGATTATGGTGGTGGTAAGTCATTAGCATACTGAGTTTTACGCTAAGGGTACTATTGACCGATGCTGTACTGCGACATAATAAGAATGGCCTAATCTTATCCAAGCTATCCGTTACATACAGACATTTTGAGACAACCATCCAAGTAGCTCCTTCCCCTGCTCAACCCGTGGCCTTTTACTTAGTAAGGACTCGACCTGATCAGCCCGTTGCTTATAGGAGGTGCTCAAATGAAATATGCGATAATCGTAGTCGATTATTTCACGAAGTAGGTAGAAGCAGAGCTGCTGGCCACAATAACGGAGAAAAAGACCACTGCTTTTGTAGAGAGGAACATTATCTATCGATTCGAGATCCTACATATGCTAATAGTTGTAAGGGAAAACATTTTCACAACACGAGATTCAGAAATTTTATATTGATCTGAGTATCGACCATAGATTTGTGTCCCATGTCTATTCTAAAGCAAACGGGCAAGTAGAGGCGGTGAACAAGATTGTTATGAAAACGTTAAAGAAACGGCTCAACGATAAAAAAGGAAGATGGGTGGAAAATTGCCCCAGGTCCTTTGAGCCTATCGTACAACGATGAAAACAGTAATTAGTGAAATGCCCAACCTATTTGCATTTGGTTGCGAATTAGTGATACTAGTGGATATAAGAACGCGCTCATTCCAAATAAAATACTTTGATGAGCTGAGAAATAATAAGGCCATGGAGTTGAATTTAAATTTATTAGAAGAAAAACGGGACCAGGCAATCATCAAGATAACAGCCTATTAATAAAGGGTAGCAAAATACTACAATGAGAGGGTTTGTGTAAAAGCCTTCCTAGAAGGAGATTTGGTGCTATGATGAGTCACTCAAAACATTACGATGCTCGGAGAAGGGGTCTTAGGGGCTAATTGAGAAGATCCATACAAGGTGATTAGGATCATTAAATTAGGGGTCTACAAGTTACAACACCCAGAGAGAAGAAAGGTAAAAAGGCCTTGGAATAAAGAGATACTAAAGAAGTATTACCCTTGAGGCGATCACAGTTTAAATACGATCATTTAAGCATGTGATCTCAGAATGTCACAAAGAAAATCTGACCTCAATTTAGATCGGTGCAACGATTGAAAATTGTTAAATTTTGATTTTGTCTAAAAATTGTTGTAACAAAGTTTGACCTCGGTTCAAGTCAAACAATAAAAAAGACAAAGTTTAAATTCAGAACTTTACTCTCTTGAAAAAACATTTGACTTCAGTTCAGATCGGACAGCAATAGCATTACATCAATTTCAGTATTAACATTAACATTTTTATTAATTAACTTGACCTCAGTACAAAATGTAGAGTGATTGACTTAAGTGAATCAATTGTTAATATTATTTCTAAACTATGCTGACAAGTTAAAAAAAAGAAAAGAAAGTAAAAATATCCCTTTATTAACAATGCAATTATATACATCTTATACAGTTTTTTTTTAAAAAATTACATAAATCACGGGGCACCATTCGGAGAGGATACAGTTTCAAAGGTCGAAGTCGAAGAGGGCGTGACCAACTGAACAGGACTCCGATTTGACTCTTCAGCAGGAACCTCCTCGGAGCCCATAACGTCTGAAGAGAAAGGCCGAAGAATATAAAGATCATCGAACAACCAACAAAGATCAATTTCTTCATATTTCTTCTAGAAGATGCGATAAGCCAAATCCAAAGCTTCCTTGGCAGAGGCATCGCATTGTTCCTCCATCTCAGCCTTAGTCTAGCTAAGCTTATCTTCTAGATCTTGGTTGGCGTAGCTGAGGTCGGCAACGCGAGACCCAAGTGATGACACTTAAGCCTTCAGATCAGCAACCTTGTCTTCTAGGATGCTGCGTTCCCTTACCTATTTCTTCCTCTCCCTAGTTAGCATTTCCTCTAGGCTTTCCTCCTGCTTCTTAACTCCTTTAACTTTTTCTCCACCATGTCCCTCTTTAAAGTCAGGTCGGCCTCAATGATACTGGAGGGGAATTTGTCAGCCTCAAAGGGCTATTTTCCCTAGTCAGATCAGGGGGAGGATATTGAGTTAAGGGAGACTGGCTAATACAAATGTTCCTTTGCGAGTCTGACTTTGCATGGTCATCACTGGATTCATCACTCTCTTAATCTAAGTTCTTGCTCACCTGTCTGCTTAAAACCAGGGTTGCCTCTGATATACGTTCAAGGGCTAGAAAAGTAAGCATGGGTGGTTCCAATTAAGAGATAGTCTTATTTACAGGGTTTTGCAGAACTTCTTGATCTCTTGCTTTGGTCTGTTCAGGGTTCATGTCTCCTTGCATGTGGTTAGAAGAACTATCAAATAACACAATCACCTCAGGTTCATGGTAAAAGAATTCAAAGGTATCTAACCTAAGTTTAAATATAGTTAAGAGGATCTCGGCTTTCTTTAAGGGATTGAGTCCTTGTTCCCTAACGAGTATGGCCTTAACCCTACGAAAAAGTCGGCTCCAAGCCTCATAGTTTGTCTCAAACAAACTCGTTGAAGAGGTGTCAAATTCACTCCTTGAACTATTGAAGATGTCCTTTATGTCCAATTTCTCAAGTCTTACTATGGTTAACCTAAGCAAACAACAGTGTGCTCTGATTAGACTAGGGTCTACCACTAGACAAATCATGACTTAGTACTAGTTTTTTTAAAGTCTGTTCAGATTTATAGTTCCTAAATCACACCTCCGACCTAGCTAAATTTCTGTTCAAATAAGGGTATAATTGGTCAGATGCTAAGGTAATTCCTACAAATCATTTGATCTTTGAAATCATTTCTACCGCCCTAAAACATCGAAAATAAGTCTATAATAGAATCTGTTTGCATAGTTTAATTGAAAGAACGTAGCATTTCATGAAATAAACGACGGAATAACACAGAAATGTAGTAAAATGAGTTCAATAGAATGAGAAACTTACAGGAGTAAAGAGACTTGCCAGCGAAATGAGAGGCGGAGGTGAAGGCAAGATAAGGTTTTGCCCATGAGCAAGTATGAAGATCCGCAATAGAGAAGTGTAAGGAACAAAGGAAGTTTTTGGGTTTAGTAGAAAACGTGAGAAGAGTAAAGTGGTAACTGGGAGAGAAGGGTGAAATTTATACCTCTCTTGTTTCATGTTGTGAATGAAAAGAACGGCTCAAATGCTGTCACGAAGCCTCTTACAGAACGCGATCCTTCTGGAAATGTAATGAACCAATCACGCTAGAACGTGTGTTGGCTGGATAAGGAGTTAGTGAGAGGTAACAGTTAGGAGCATTTATGCACGTTAATTGCCAACATGAAAATTGAGGTGAAACACAGGCACATTTAGCATTATTGGCACTTCTTTTGAATTTCAAAAGTTGTAACGTCGCTTTGTGTTTGGTCAAAGGATAGGCTCTTGTTAGTGCTCGCCACAAGGTCAATTGCTCGATGAAAACCATCTAGTCAGATGAATCTAAAATTATGTTCAGGTGTCTCAATTGAGCAAACACTACTCGAGCGGAGTTTGAACGCACGAAAAAATAGAGTTTCTAATGAAAATCCTTTCATTAGAAACTGGGGGGCTTTATGTTTAGGAAGATGGGCTTGTCAAAGGCTTATAGCCCAATCCACAAGGATGATCAAGATAAATTCAGCCCATTAAGGTCTTAAAGAAGACGAGCTCAACCCCAAAGGGAGATAGATTTAATGTTTGCTTAGTAGTGTCTTTAGTTGCGGTCAAATCAGCTCAGAAGAAATTTTGCTTGAACGCGTCACGAGGAAATTTGAGCAAAAATAATTCAATGCAACAAGGAAAATCAAATTTGCAAAGTTCAACTTAAGACAAGTCAATATCTAGTAAGATACATGCCAAGATTATCAGATTCTTAGTACTTTTAGAATAAGAAAAGTTGTGTGTGTATATATATGTGTGTGCGTGTCCTGTATAAAAAGGGATATGATATTTGACGAATAAAAGAAGAAATTAATGATTTTCACAGTGGTATTAACAATTGCTATTTTTCGGTATCAACAAAACAATTTGAATCCCATATATCTTTTATTATAAAGGAGCCTCTAATATTGTATGATTAAATAGTCTGCAGCGTATAAATTATGTTATATTCATTGAAGGCTTGTCCATCTCTTGGACTTAGTTTAGTTGATTTTGAGCACGCTTAATGCTTCCACGCCATTTTAAATTAATTGAAAAATTATGCATCATATTTCACTCAGAAATCTCAATCATAACCTATCATATCCAAAAGAATACATACCCAGGCAAAGTTTATACCTTTGCTTACTTCATAAAGATATTAACCAGGAATGAGTTGTTCATTACTCTGTTCAATATTAATTGCTTGCTCTGTCCCATATGCTTTATACTCTGTTTCCAATAACTACCTGCTTCTGCTTTGGTTTCAACTGATGAAGTTTCCACTAATTGTTGTAATTCAAGAACTTTAAAAGGTATATTTCTTTTCTGAAACATTGTGATTATTAGCGACCACTTTCCGATCTTCTCAATCAACAGAAAACATTGCTTGCTCTGCCTAATTCTCTTTCTTCAAAGATTACGACTTCTCCTCTAGGCACAGTCCTTCAATCTTAATGAAAACAAACAGATTCCCAAATAACTAGCAGTGCAAATTTCAGAATAGATGTTATCAAAAGTTTTCTACTGCTTGAGGAAACATTGGTCAGGAAAACTTTACCTAATAGAAATAGCCCATAAATAGTGCATAAACTATACTGCTTGCATGCGTTGTGAATTTGATTGATAGAGTTTTCGAACTACAAAAATTGAACTGTGACTGCGTACTAGCATGTAAATGCTTCAGCAAGCTACTTGTTTGAACCTTCCAGAAAGTTTCACGCTAATTTGATCTCTATTTTTTTTGTGTTTTTCTGTAGTCCATGAAAAAATTTTGATTGAAGATGCCTTGAAAGGTAACTGGAATTAGAGCCAAGAAATATAGCCAGAGTTGATATTGCTTTATTTCTTGGAATTTAGCCTACAACCCCATTTTCTTTAAATGCATAATAATGCATGGTTAGTATTAGATTAGGTATCATAACCCATAACAAGGTCATATTGCTACCTTAATCACACAAAAATATATATGCTGCGCAAGTATTCATGAACATTCCATTAGGAACATCTTTGAATAATTATAAAAAAAAGTAGTCTAAATTCATTATATATACATATCAAATACAAAGTAAAAGGAAAAATGTAGGTAGATTAAGTTCTTTGCACAATTCCTAAAGGCGGTTTCTTAAGGTTGAACTTGCAATTGACAGACTTCTCCTCCTCTCTGGCTTCTCTAAAAACTTAGAGCATAATAAACCGAAAGCAAAGACAATAGGCCAAAAGTTAATTTTAATTGGACTATTAGCATGTCGACGAACAAAATCAAAAGTGATTGTCGCAAAAATACACTGACAGGTTGCACATACAAGTCCTATTATATCCTTGAAGCTTCCAAATGGCTGGTGACTTGGTGATGGATAATACAACCAGGGCAATGTACTCGTCCATTTCCATGTAAGTTTTTCCTTTCGACATTTGTAGATGAGCTCTATAATGCACAAAATCATGGCTACAAATGATAATGACATACTCACAACTGCATACTGAGGTTTATGCACAGAAGAAAGCTGATCAAAAACAGCTGAGGGGATTTCCAGGATGAAGTTGGTGATTACAAAGATCTTCTCTGCATCATCCTATACACAAAAGGGAAAATAAGTTACTAGATTATTTGCGTATAGCATGGTATGTCGGGTATTATAGAATTTTCTTTTAGGAATAAATGATTATGTAATCTCATAACAAAATTTAAATATTTTTTTCTTACTTTTTCCGAAACTCTTTCAACATCTTCATGACGCAACAGCCGACTACGTCTCCTGGGATTATTGATAGATTCCTGCCGAACAATTTTCCTGCCCATTTCTCGCACCAAATCATGCATTATTATTTTGTTGTCAGATTCAGTTATGAGAGCTTTGTCTACAAGAACACTTAAACCTATGTTTGCGTTGTAACCTTTGGCTTCCAAGAATTTTATTACATGATCCCTATTCTCATCGTTCAAAAAATATGCAATATCTAAGAAAATATCCTGTGCTTCATCATCCAAACTGTCGTAACTTACTTTTAGCAGCTGTTGGATATCAGTGGGAGGACCTTGCTTTAGTCCTCCTATTATAACCTCCCATTCTTCTTTACTCCTTCCAAAAAGAAAGCTCCCCAAAACTTTTAGAACTAATGGAACACCTCCAGCATATTCTATTACCTTTTTCGATAATTCCTCATAACCTACATTAGGATGGTTTTGTCCAAAGGCATTTTGACTAAGAAGCTGAAGAGCATCACCGTACGATAGTCCCTTCATCTCGTATATTATGTGCATTCCAATACTTCTAAGAAGTTGCATATCTCTTGATGTCAATATGATTAAACTCCCTGGCATGAACCCATTAAGACTTCCTGTTAAAAATTCTATTTGTTCGAAACTAGTCACATCATCGAAAAAAAATTAAAACCTTCTTGTGTTGTAGCCTTTGACTTTCCAGATTGAGGTCGAAACTAGAAATCCTAGGATTCAAACTTTCACCCTTTAATAATGTGAAAAAAAGTTCTCGTTGCAAGTATCCTAAGCCAAATGTTTCTGCTTTTTCTCTGACATTTGGAATAAAGCAGGAAGCATCAAAAGTACTAGACATTTTGTCAAAAATAGCCATAGCAAGTGTTGTTTTGCCAATACCACCCATGCCCCAAATGCCTAAAGTGTAAACACCTTCTTGAGATTCATCACTTAATAATGGCTTAATCTCTTCAATATATGATTCTACTCCAACTAATTCTTTGTTATGATGCATATTGTTCATTCCCTTCAAAATATAAGTATAAAACTCTTTAAAATGTCTTCCACAATTTTCTGAAATGCAGGTTCGGGCCTAAAAAATATGAAAATAATCATAAATTCAAATCAACTGGAAAAAAATTAGCCTCCCATTTACACAAAATTAAGTTTTGCTAACATCAAATAAGAACAAGTACTTGCCTTAAGAAATATGAATCAAGCCAGACAAATTAAATGGCAGCAGCTTCCCTCAAAACAATCCTCCATCCTTGAAACGTCCTTCAAGCTTCGAAATCCAGGATCTTTATCAGTTATCGAGACACCATTTGGAAGAATCAACTAATCTTCAAAGAAAATTTTAACCGAAATCTTTGAACCGCTGATGAATTTGTTATCAATGAAAGTATTGATTTGTTTTTGAAGCATTACATTGGCTGAAAGTAAGAAAAACGTACACTGTGCTTGTTTTCAGAAATCATATTGGTGGATGAACAAGCAGAAGAAGAAGCAGAAGCCACCACAATTCAATTGATGAGAGAGATTTAGATCAAATGACGAGAATTTATGAATGCGTTAGCTACTTCCTTCAGCCCTCCAGCAAATTTCTTGTTAATTAAGTCTCTTAATTTTTTCTAAAGTTGATGGAAGATTCCTTACGTAGTGGGTCACATATCTGCGTCAACAAAGAAAATGAAAATAAAAGTCATTGGACGATGTTGGATACCGCCATGATTGGTTTTAAAAAAAAAGTAGTAACATTTTTTTTTCTTGGTTTGAAACAAGAAAATTTGTTACTTTTAATAAAATTTTAATTGCCTATTGATTTTTTTAACATTAAAATATCAACGTATATATTTAAAAATTTATTTTCAGACATTAAAAACTAAAAATAGTAAAATTATTACAAATGTTACAATAATAATAAAATTTAACTTTAACCATAAAATTAGTTATCTTTAATTGATAATTAACTTTTATATTATAAAGTAAAATTACAATTATCAAATAATTATGGTTAGTTGTATATACAATAAGTATGAAGTATAAGTGAATTAACATCAAGAATAAAACGTATGAGAATTATATTTTTTATATAATAAGAATAATAGACGATAATAATAATAAACATAGTTGTAATAAGATTACACTGAATTTAGAAGCTCAAATCAATATTACAATAATAATTATAAATCAGTATTTAAAATTTAAAATAATATTGCATGATTTAATTTTATAAATAATTAAATGACATAATAATTTATTAAAAATAATTAGTTAAAATAATTAATTTCAATAATTGAATAAAATACATAAAAAGGGGCAAATTAGGATATTCAAGTATTGGGAGGAGTTAGAATTCCTGAGGACTCCAACAATAACAAATTTATGTCTAAACTCTTGATAGACTTTTACTCTGTTTCTTAGTGCTTTCTATCTCCATGGAGATTTCATCAATGGCAACTTTGTCAATCAACTTGTAATTATCTTATAGATAAGGCTACAATGCAAAAATTTACAGTGGACTTTGCAAATGCAACTTAGCAAAAATTTAGCTTGCACTGGGGAAATCAGCAACTGAACTATTTAAAATTGCTTCAACATAATCAGTATCGAACATTAATTAGAATTGCCCTCAAACTAGAAAAAGTTTTGTTAATAAAGGACAGTAAAAGATGAGTAGAAAGACTAACTCTCAGTGCAGATCCAATAACACAAGAATTAATTCAATATGAAAATAACCAATAGGTGCAAATTTAGCCTGCAAACCCTGCTATATACTCTGTTTTCAATAACTACCTGATGCAGTTTCCACTTTCCAACTGATTGTTGTGTTTCAGGTACTTTAGTGGGTATATTTCTTGCCTGAAACATTGTGATTATTAGCAACCACTTCCCAATTTTCTCGTTCAACACAAAACATTGCTTGCTCAATTCGTTAATTTTTGAACTTTTATTCAATGAAAAACATTGCCTGAAACATTAATCAATAATTTCAATTTTTTAACTTAAGCTAATAGAAATGGCCCATAAACAATTGATAAAATATAAAATGCCTGCTTACTTAAACTACTTGCTTGAATCTTCCGGGAAGTTTCATGCTAATTTAATTTGATCTTTTTTCCTAGAGTCCATGAAACAGGTGCTTGGAAAATGCCTTGAAAGGAAGCTAGAATTAGAACAAAGAAGTACGGCAAGAGTTGTCAAGTCAATGACAGTCTAGATATATAGAAGCAAATACCCGGTCAGTCAACACAAAAGGGCCAACACAAAAGGGCAAAAAAGGAATTGACAAACTTTAAATACTATGAAATTAACCAATACTTGCAAATTTAGCCTGGAACCCGTTTTCTCTAAATTCATAATAATGCATGGTTAGTATTAAGTCAGCAGCATTAAACCCATAACAAATTCATACTGCTACCTTAATCACACAAATATATATGTTGTGTAAGTATTCATCGAGATTCAATTAGGAACACAAAAATGAAATCTAAGTTCTTTATAAACATCAAATTCAAAACAAAAAGGAAAAAATATTGCTAGACACAATTCTCTACACAATTTCCTCAAGCAGCTTTGTTGATGTAGAACTTGCAATTGACAAACTTCTCCTCTCTGGCTTCTCTAAAAATTTAGAACATAATAGACCAAAAGCAAAGACGATAGGCCAAAAGTTAATTTTAATTGGACTATCAGCATGTCGACGAACAAAATCAAACGTGATTGTTGCAAAAATACACTGAAAGGTTGCGCATACAAGACCTATCATATCCTTGAAGCTTCCAAAAGGCTTGCGACTTGGAGACGGATAATACAACCAGGACAATGGACTCCTCCATTTCCATGTAAGTTTTTCCTTTCGACATTTGTAAACAAGCTCTACAATGCACAGAAACATGGCTACAAATGACAATAACATACTCACGATTGCATACTGAGGTTTATGCACAGAAGAAAGCTGGTCAATAAGAGCTGAGGGAATTTCCAGGATGAAGTTGGTGATTACCAATATCTTCTCTACGTCAACCTGTAGACAAAGGGAAAACAAGTTTACTTTTTAGATTATTTACATATAACGTGGTATGTTGGGTATTATAAACTTTTCTTTTAGGAAGAAATGATTGTGTAGTCTCATAACAAAAGTTAAATACCATTTTCCTTACTGTACTATGACGTTTCCTTGGAAGATCTTGTTTTTGTCTTCTCAATATTATTATCCTTTCTCCTTTACTTCCAGAAAGAGAACTCCTAGAAATTTTGAGAGCTAATGGAACATCTCTAGCAGATTCTATTACATTATTAAAAACTTCCATATAAGCTACATCAGGATGGTTTCGTCTAAGGGCTTCTCGACTAAAAAGCTTAGGAGCATCACCATTTGCTAATCCCTTCATCTTGAATATTTCTGCTCCAATATTTTTGAGAACATTGTGATCTCCTGTTGTCACTATGATAACACTTCCTGGCATGAACCGATCAAGACTTCCTATTAAGAATTCTATTTGTTGACTGCTAGTCACATCATTAAGAACAATCAAAACCTTCTTGTGTCGTAGCCTTTGAGTTTCAAGATCAAGGTCGAAACCAGGAACGCTAGAATTCAAACTTTCGCCCTCTAATAATTTAAAATAAAGTTCTCGTCGCAAGTGATCTAAGCCACCAGGCCTTAATTCTTCTCCTTTAACATTTGGAATAAAGCAAGAAGCATCAAAAGAACTAAACATTTTGATGAAAACGTTAAGAACAAGTGTTGCCTTGCCAATAATAAACATGCTCCAAATGCCTAAAGTGTAAGAATCTTCAGATCCATCACTTAATAATGAAATAATGTCTTCAACAAATGATTCGTATTTAACCAATTCTCCGTCATGATACATATTCAATCTCTTGAAAAAATAAGTATGAAACTCTTTTAAAATGTCTTCCACAATTTTCTCAAGTGCTGGTTTAGGCCTACAAAAATACAAAAATAATCATAAATTTCAAATCAATTAAAAAAAATTTAAATAGACACTGTATTTTTAAATATTAGTAATTGTTTCTAAACAAGAGCTTAATAATTAACTTAATTAATATTCAACCACAAAATTAATTGGAAAACAAAAATTGAATCCCAATTTATATCTTTGAGTATAAAATATTTTAAGCTTTGTTCAGTATAATTTCTTAAGAAGACGCTGTTAGAGTAAATCTTTTATAAGTAGATCATTTAACAAAATTTTATTAATGGTTTGATTATTATAAATAATTTTTGAGAAATTTTAAATAATTAATTATTTTAATAAACAAGTTTTCAATATTCTAAATAACGTAAAATTTTTAAAATAAAGTAACGATATTTTAAATAATTTTACTTTTAAAAAACCTTGAAAAATTCTAACACTAAAACTTAAATTTTAGATTTCTTGTAATAGAAAAAAATAATTTTTTAATTTCTAAAATCTCTTTTTTAATATCAACAAAACAATTTGAAAAAATATGAAAAATATTTTTACCAGAAAAAACCCTTTTTAAGCAAATGAAAAGGCCGAACGGCCACTTAGCATTTAAACCTGCACTTTTACATTAAATAGCTAGCCTACCATTTGCATAAAGTTAAGCGTAGCTAATTTTAATAAATGGTTTTTATTAATTAGCATCAAATAGTATTTTTTGCAGCAGTAATGAAAAGAAGTTACCTAACAGATAAGAATCAAGCCAGACAAATTGGCAGCTTCGCTCAAAGCAAAACCCCAGTCGGGTGATTCCTTCAATATTGAGTTTACGTGCTTGCTATCAATAGTTCGATTGATGAGAGAGATTTAGAAATGACAAGAAGAAAGTGTTCATGCTAGATCCCTTACGTAGTGATATATATATATATACTATCTTACTGGCCAATGATTTTGACTTTTTGGGACGTAAATGAAGGAGAAATTACAGTGTTTTGCTTCCTAATATATGTGTAATTTTCATGTAAAATTAGTCATTGGTTCTACCTTTTCTACAAATCTTTGAGATTAAAATTTTTCATACTAGTAAAATCTGAAATTAAGTACACAACTTCATTTAACAATTAGAAATTTCTTATTCTTATATAAAGTAAGTTATAAAGTATCGAGTAAATGGACTTAAAAATTTCTCCAAATTACAAAGACTTGTCAAATGTAATATTTATAAAGATTTTAAATTATAGTAGAATATAAAAAATGTACAAATACAAAATTAAAAATGCCGGAATTTAACGAAATTGGGTAAGACAAAATTTGAGTACAATACAAAAATATTCATAAATTGTTTTAGACTAATTTGCAATATCTATAAAACTAATAGTAGACATATAAAATATTATAAATATAGAGACTAAAGTGAAATTTTTCAGAATTTCACGCGAAGAGTGCTCTCTTTCCGGTTTCTTGTTCTGTTTTTCGCTTCTGAGAATGAATTAAACTAGGAGATTCAGAAATTACGAGGAGAAATTGAATTTGCGACTGAATAATTTATTAATGCCTTTATTAATTACATACTTTCCAGGAAGTTTGATGCTAATTAGTTAATTTGTTTTTCCAAAGTTCATGTAATATCTCTTACGTAGTGGGTCAAACAGGCGTCAACAAAATAATATTAATATATACAGTGGCGGGGACAGAAACTAACGTTTTGAGGATAAAATGTAATGATTTAATATTTATAGAGATTAAGAGAAAATAAATAAACTTTAAAGGGTTAAATTGATATTTTATTTAAAAATTATGAATTTTTTATAGCGCCTGCGTTGGCTGACGTGGCTCCGTCTCAAGAATAGGAATATTTTCACGTACCTCCCCTAAGGTTTGAATTTCAAATTACAGAAACATTTAGGGAAAGGGTCACAAACCTCCCCTAAGGCGTTTGTCCTCCGTTAACAAAGAGCAAATTTATCAAAATACCCCCAAGTTATTGCAAAATAATATTCACGTTGCTCAAATTCCAACTCGGAACCTTTAGAAAGGAAAACCAGTACTCTAACCATCTCACCACACATATTTATGAAATATGTTTTTTAATTTTTAATAAATAATTCATTTGACAATAGATATGTAATAATTTCTTTAATAATTAAAATTATTTTGTTATCATAAAAAATTTATAATGCAAAAATAATTTTATAATCATTAAAATTCTATATAATAACTTAAAATCAAAATTATTATTATCATGAAATTATAAAATTTAAAAACTATTATCGTTATTTATATTTGTTTCTTTAATAAAATAATTTATTTTACTTAATAATTATTTAAAAATAATTTTTTAAAATTATTAGTGCTAACAATAATTATAGAATAATTTTATTTTATAACAATTTAAATTTATTTTATTTAATAATTATTTAAGAATAATAACTATTATCATTATTTATATTTGTTTCTTTAAATAAAATAATTTATTTTACTTAACAATTATTTTAAAATAATTTTTTAAAATTATTAGCGCTAACAATAATTTCAGAATAATTTTATTTGAAAAAAATTTTAATTTATTTTTTAATAATTATTTAAGAATAATTTTATTATTATTAGATAATGATTTTAGTTTAAAGTTATTATATAGAATTTTAATAATTATTTATTATCAATTGAACATATAAAAGAATGTGTTTAGTGTAATGGTTAGAGTATTGGCTTTTTTTCCTTATGGGTCTTGGGTTCGAAATTCGGTAAGGCAATTATTATTAACATTATAGCGGAGGTTTATGACCTTTTTCTCAAATATTTCTGTAAATTGAAATTTTCACAAATCTCAGGAGAGGTATGTAAAAAAATTCCTATGACAAAATTTTTGAAAGGTTAAAACGACTCTAAAGTAAAATTAATTAAATAGTATTTTAAAAATAATAAATAAATTAAGAGATAAATTGATAATATTTTAAAGTATAAAAATTAAACTGTATATAGATTTAAGAAATAAAGTTAAAATATAAATATTTTAATAAAAATTTTTATGGAATTTGGGGGCCAAGGCCCCCTCAAACCCTTGAGGCACTCCACCCGTGTATATATATGAATTTTGGCAAAACAGATGTAATAATATATATGTATATATATATATATTATTATGGGAAAACAAATGTAATGACTTAGCGTTCGTTTGATATAACTTTTTAAATAGAGTTTTTCAAAGTAGAGCTTTTATTCGTAAAACTTTTATGAGTAGAGTTTTTAATAAAAATTAATTAATCGTTTGGTCGTTACAAATGACTTTTGAGAAAATTTTGAGTAATTATTTTAATAGACAAATTTTTAATGTTTTATTTTAAAGAAATTACGTAAAATTTTTAAAATAAAGTAAGGGTATTTTAAACAATTTCACCTTTTAAAAAAGTTGGGAAAGCTCTACTGTCAAAAGCCCAAATTTTGGGCTTCTTCCAATAGAAGAAAAACAGCTTTTTTAATTCCCAAAAACTCTTTTTCATTGTTAACCAAATGACATTAAAAAATTTGAAAAGAGTTTTTATCATTAAAGAAACTCTTTTAGCCAATGAAAAAATCAAACCAAACGAGCATTTAGCATGAAACTTCTTGAAGTGTTTAGTAGCTAACTAAGGCATTCATAAATTATGCAGTCGCAGTTCAATTTTTTCCTTGCCATTTGACCTCGTTGGAGACTGCTTAACAATATATAATAAGGGCATTCGTTACAACACAGTAGTTGTATGGTGCAGTTGCAATGTCTGAATCCTTTTATTGTTTTACATGTGTGTGTGTATATATATATATGTCCCGTAATTTTACACATTTTAATAAACTAATTTTAAACTCTTACATTAAAGGAAAAAAAAAAAAAGGGGGCGAAAATTAAGTTACGCGGAATCAATTAATTAATTTTTTTTCCTCTTTCTATTGTAATTTACTCTCTCCCATCAATATCCTTTCGCTCTCCGTTTAATAATTAATCAATACATATTCTCTCTTCCTATCTTCTCCTTTAAGCAAAATATCCATAAGATTTTACATCTTCTCTCTGCATTTTTTCTTTCTCACTTCTTTGTATTTGCAACTAATAATTAATAATTTCTTTTTGATTTTGTCCAAGTTGATGGAAGTTTTCTTACACCGACTTCACAAATTCCACATCGTCAATTTCTCGTCCACCCTCCTTGAATTTTCATTATAATGCATGTGTGTAGTGGTTGTCTATTCATTCAATTGAAGGACAAAAAGAAATGGAAATTTCCATAGCCTTGCAAAGTTTATAAAAGGCTTGCTTTTAGATATAAAATATTGTCCATCTTTTTTTATTTTATTATATAAAATTATGTGTAGTTTAAATATTTTACATTTCAACATTTTATTATAGTACGTTATTAGCACGATTTGTTGATTCAAGTATGTGAAGAATTTATTTAATTTTTCTTATATCATTTTGTTAATTAAATACTTTCATGTTATATTGTTTTCAATATATTTATTACTATATAATTGTCCTCATGAATATGTCCTATGGTTTCCATTAAATTGAATCTTCCATAATAGAAAATAAAAATAATATATTATGTATATTTATTTCTGTTATTTATTTCGTGTTGATATTAATTTTAATTTCAATATTTATTTGAGTTGTGTTATTATCAATATTGTTAAGTATTGTTACAACTTGAAGCTAGTAAAATAACGAGGTCATAGGACTTGAAGTTTTCAAATGGAATAGCTAATTAGAACCCAAAATTCTGAATTAAAAACTATTATACTAGAACTTGCAATTTTAGATCTATCTGTATAAGCCTAAATTATCATACGTCAATTACATGAAGTCAAAGTTTCTTACAACAATTATAAGAATCTGAAGTTTCATATAACAAAGGACTTAAAGTTTTATGTAATGATTATAAGTAGGGATGGCAATGGGGCGGGTTGGGGTTGGGAGGCATGCCCCATTCCCCACCCCCTTTTCTATTTTAATCTCCATTCCCCTCTCCATTCCTCACTAAATTTAATGGAATGAGGATGGAGAATCTCCACACGGGGAATGAGTTCCTCATTCCCATATCAATTCCTCATTTTATATTATTTTTATAAATTAATTTTAATAATATAAGAATTTAATTAAATTAAATTAAAATATTATTAATATATTATTGGAAACACAATATAGGGTCTTTTTAATTTTTAATCTTTTGCTTTTTATTTATATATTCTATTTTTTATAACATTAATTCATAACTTCATAATTTTTTTTTATTACTAATTACATTTAATTATAATATATTATTTTAAAAATTATAATATAAAATTATATTTACATATATAAAATTATATTTATAAATTATAATATATTTATATTATATTTTATTGAGGAATGGGGTGGAGGTGGGGTGGGGAGAGGTAAATCAATCCCATCCCATTAATAAATTGAGGATTAATTTCTCCCTATTCCCCGCCCCATTCCCCAAAATTTATCTAAATTTTTCCTCGTTGAGGGTGGATCCCCGTGGGTTTGGGGAACCGTGGGGAATTTTGCCATCCCTAATTATAAGAACAAAGAATTCCATCTAACAATTATTAAAATGAGAATCTAATTTTTTTGAATTGATACTCTATTAGAACGGGTAATAATTATTATGATAGAGCTTGAGGTTCCAAATATAATTTATTAAAGTAGAACCTGTAGTTTTGAATATTAATTTATGAATCAGAACTTAAAATCATGAACATAAGTTTTTGAATCAAAGCCAAAATTCTGAATATAATTAGAACTTAAAGTTCTAAATATATGTGCTCAATATTTTTCATGGGTTATGTTAAAATGCATTGCCATGCAATAAGCATAGAAGGTACCATTAAAAGAGAAAGGAAAATATTCCTAAAGGATAAATAATTGAAATTATTTTTTTTCTCATTATTAATGAAACTACTAGTGCAACATAATTTCTTAAAGTAAGAACATGAATGCAGGATTGTATATTTATTGCTAAATATAGCTCAGCTTTATTTATGATACCTCACGACTGAATTCATGAGTATAGATATTGAAAATTGGACTCATGTTCTTTTACCTAAATAGATTTACTATCATGATCATTTATTTACAAAAAAATGCCAATTTCTCCCCTGAGTTTTTTGGTACTTTTATCACTGATCTCTCTAATATTTCAAAACTATATTTTACCTCTACTGCAAAAATTTGGCTGTTAATTATTATTACTTTTTTGTCATTGGACATATTTATCCCTAACAAAATTAAATTTGTATTAGGCCTCAACTATAACCTAACCTAACTTGATTCTTTAAAAAAAAAAGAAAAAAAGGATATTTTGTAATTATAGAAGTTTGAATCTAGACCTTAGACTTGAAAATTTAATTCTTTCCCACTAAACAAACTTACTAATTAAATATACATGCACCATGTTATATGTTATAGACAGTAGATGGACGATTAAATAAATAATGATTTCAAAAATTTAAAACAATAATAAAAATAAAATGATCCAACAAAAAATAAAGTTAAATAAAAAAAGAAAAATTTTAAAAATTTTTCAAAAAGTTAATGTAAAAATTATAAAAATAAAAGAATTTCTTTTTTATTAAGTTTATAATTAATTTTAATTTTTAAATTCTTTAGAATAATTATTGAATAATATGTTTTTAAATTATAACAATTTATAAACAAATCTTATTCATTATCAATTTTTACAAAATATCATTTTCATAAATTATTTTTACAAGAAATTTAGATTTTGTTCTTTTTATTTTTATTTAATTTTATTCTAAAAATTTTTTAAAAATAAATTTATTACATTATGACTTTAATTCTTTTTATTATTAGTAATTTTTTAATTTGAAATTACTTTTCATTAAATAATTTTATTCTAGTTATTTTTTTGAGTTTTTTGTAGTTGATCTTTATTTAATTATCTATCCAATATATGCTCACAATAAATAATATTGTGTACTTGATTAATAGTTATAATTAGTTCAATTTAATGGTTAAATTTGAATTTCAAATATTAAGGTTTGAGTTCAAACTTCCATAATCACAAATAATTTGTTTTTTCTCTAATTTAGTTGGGCCAAGTTATGGGTTAGGCCCATTTTTGTTTCTAGGGACAATAAAGGAATATATCTTCAAAAAATGAAATGTCAGTGTTAAGAGTTATTACAATAGGGGTAAAATATAGTTTTGAAATGTCGAGAGATAAGTGGTAAAAGAACCAAAAATTAGGAGAAAAATTGGTATTTTCTCTTTCCTTACCATTCCAAAAGTAAATGGAATCATATATTGAGATGTAAAAAATGATGAAAAAGTTACATTATTGCCTCTACAATGGCTACAAATCTTATAATTACAAAAAATTATTATATTTAACTACTAAAAGTGAAATTTTTACAATGTGACAAATTTTGTCACTTACATGGTATGAAATGACATCAATTGTGTAGTAGTAGCACTTTGAAATATCTAATAAAATCTCATTAAGTTCCTATGAAAATGAAGAGAATATTGAAACTATTTTAGTTATTTTGATGTTTCTTTATTGGAAATATTTATATTATTTACAATTTAATTATTGTATTTTATATAGTTTGTCTTTTATAACTCTCTTGACATAATATAAATTATATTTTTGTCTTTTACTATCATGATAATTGATACAAATAACCTTATAAAAGAACATAGGCATGAAAAAGGGTGCTATCTCTTTTGAAAAGGAGATTTGAGGATGTATGCCTAACTAATAGTACAACTACCTACAATATTCTTGCAGATAAGAATTATTTCTTAAACTTAAAAAATATTAAAGCTAAATGAATATTATATCAAGCGTTATAGACTTTATTGAAAGCTTTCAAGAGCCCTAATTTTGTTAGATTATGTATACATAATGCCTTGTATTTTAGCAAATTTAGCATAAATTTGCTTAGCTTTAAAGAAATCCATTGAAATAAATATTATATTGAGACTTTAAATGAGAATAATAGAAAATATCTTTATATTACTTTAATGTCTCAGGCAAGAAATGTATACTAGAAAAAGCTCCAATATTGTCATCCGGATTGTATGTATTATACAATTATAAATGCAATTGAAAGTTATGTAGTAATGAAATAGAAGCTCATTGGTACAAACATGTTTATCTTATAGCATAGCAATCTTAGTCACCTAGAATCCACAATGATGCATAAAATTGCAGAGATTTCTCATGGACACGAATTAAAAACCAAAAGATTTCATTGTCTAATAAAAATATTTGCTCCACTTGCTCACAAGAAAAATTAGTGATTAAAGCATTCCTTTCTAAAATAGGATTTGAGTCTTTATCATTGTTACAAAGAATTCAATGAGATATTTATAAGCTAATTCACTCACCTAATGGACAATTTCACTATTTTATAGTCTTAATTGATGAATCAGCTTGATGGCCATATATGTGTATGTTATCTATATGTAATGTCGTATTTGTAGATTGCTTGCATATATTATAAAGTTAATTGTACATTTTCATCATCCAATCAAGACTCTATGTCTAGATAGTATTGGTGACTTTATTTCTAAAGTATTTAGTAATTATTGCACATTAGTAAGGACTAATATAATACATCTAGTTTCACATGTTCATACTTAAAATGGATTAGTCGAATCACTCATTAAGTTCTAGGTAATTGCTAGAACTTTACTTTTATGTACTCAATTACCAAATTCTGCATGGGATCAGGCTATTTGGCATGCTACAACTTTAATTTGGCTTAAACTTACTATTATCGTCAATATTCTCCATTATAACTTGTATATGTTCATCCACTTAATATATCTCATCTATGCACTTGTAGTTATAGTGTGTATGTTCTTATAGTATCTACACAATACACTACGATGAGATTTTAACGTTATTTAGAAATTTGTATTAGTTTTAATTCACCTTCCATTATTAGATATCTTGAGCCATAATGAGTGATTTATTTGCTACACGGTTAACGAATTATCAGTTTGATGAGATAGTTTTTCCACCATTGAAGGACATGCCTTCTAAAGACATGTATTTTCTTGGAAAACGTCTACTATGTCTTATCTTGATCCTTGCACAAATCAATGTGACAATAAAGTTTGAAAAATAGTGCAATTTTAACAAATTGCAAATCAATTACGAAGTACATTTATTGATATTGCAAGAGTGACCAAATTGCATATTCCAACTGACAATACATTAATTCGTGTGATTATTACTGGAGAACAATTTAATTAAAAGGTAACAAATGAATCATCTGTTACACCCTAAAAACATAGTAGACTAATTGGTTTAAAAGATAGTATTTCATAGAAAAGATGATTTAAATATCAAAATCTTGTTGAAAATAATACTCGAGCAATAAGTATACCTATAACTTTTGAATGACTAGCTCTAGAAGAGTAAATAGTCCCGAAAAGACACAAGTCTCTAAAGGGACATTAACTCTTGAAGAGGCACATGTCCTTAAAGTGACATCAACCCTTGAAGAGGAACATGTTCCCTAACCAACATCAATTCTTAAAGTGAAAGAAGCATTAGCCCCAAGAATGGCATAAGAATCTCGAAATGGAGAAAAATAGCATAAGAAGCATTATACATATATACATTTGATGTGGGTTCATAATGAAATGGTTGTTGACAACATATTTTCATTTGTAATAGCTACCAAAATTATGATAAATAATTATAATCCATAAACTGTGAAGAAATTTAGATAGAGGTATGATTGGCTCTATTGGAAAAAAGCAATTCAAGTAGAATTGGCCTATCTTGCCAACTATAGAGTATTTAGACTTGTAGTCGACACTTGAAAAAATCAAACTTGTTAGATATAAATAGATATTTTTAAGGAAACATAATAAATATAATGAGATCATCATATACAAAGAGCATCGCACGAGTCGCTTAACATTTCTCTCGTAGACCTAAAATTTGATTTTGAGGAAGCATATTCTCCTATGATTGATCCAATAATGTTTTGATTTTCAATAAGTTTGGCAATATCAGAGAAACTTAATATGCATCTTATGGATGTAGTAACAGCTTATAAGTCACTTGACACTAATACTTATATGAAAGCCTTTGAAGGATTCAAAATGCTTGAAGTATTTATGACAAAAGATTGTAATTTGTATTCATTTAAGCTATAATGATCCTTATATGGCTTGAAGTAATCTAGGCACATGTGGTATAATCTTAAGCAAATATTTGAGTAAATGAGGATATACTAATAATCTTATATGTTTCTATGTATTTATAAAGAAGAAAAAATCAGGGATTCCCAATATAGCCATGTATGTTGATGAAACAAATTTAATTAGAACTCTTGAAAAGCTCATTGAAACTGTTAAATACCTAAAAAAAAGAACTTGAGATGAAGGATTTAAGAAAAACTAAATATTATCTTAGCCTATAGATCGAGCACAAATCTGACAAAATATTTATCCATGAATGTGCTTATGTTGAAATGACTTTAAAATGTTTTGATATGGATAAAACCCATCAGTTAAGGACCCCCATAGTTGTCCAGTCTCTAAATCTTACCCTAAAGAAGATGATGAAGAGATACTTGGTCTAGAATTACTGTATTTCAATGCATTTTGCACTTTATTATGTCCAGGACAATGTATTGGACCAAACATAATGTTCTTTCTAAACTTGTTAGCCAGATTTAGCTTTTCGCTCGCTCACTAATATCAGAATGGCATTAAATATATTTTCGTTACTTTTATGGAACAACAAACTTGAAGATAGGTTATTAATAAAGAAACCAGGGCTTGTTAGTTATGTAAATGTCAGTTATTTCTCTGATCCTCATAACGCATGGTTGAAGATAGGTTATATCTTCACATATGACAACATAGCAATCTCATTGCAGTCCACAAAGCAGACTCTTGTTACTACCCTCCTCTAAACATTCTGAGATTTTGGCGTTATATGAAGTAAATAGGGAATGTATATGGTTGCAGTATGTTATTCACTATGTATAAAGTATATGCAACCTATCTTCTACCACAAATATTCAGTAATAATATACGAAGATAATGTTACATGCATTGCATAAGTTAGAAGAGAATATATTAGTGGTGACTAAATGAAACATTTCTCAAACGAAGCATTTCTTGCCAGTGTTCTTCTACATTCATGAGCTCCAACAAAACCACCATATTGAGGTTAAACAGATATGCTTTAATGAAAATTTTGCTGATATCTTCACTAAAACGTTGCTACGTCAACTTCTAAAAAGTTGGTACATAACATTCGCATACATTGACTCTACAAGTTATCTAATTGATACAAATTGTGTTAACGAAGAAATTTTTATTGGGGAAACATATCTTTTCAAAGAAGAATATTGGGCATCATATTGAACACATGCTTTGTACTCTTTTTTTCTTCGACCATATTTTATCCCATTAAGTTTTATAGACAAAATTTTTAACGAGATAGCATTAAATATGTTCCACATTATTTCTTTTTATTTAAATGTTATATCGTCTCTCGTAAATTAAAGCTGGTGGAATTCAAAAGGAAGAGTTGTTAATTATCTTCCACCGACTTAACAAATCCCAAATCGTCCAATTCTCATGCACCCTCCCTAATTTCGCATTATAAATATATGTATGTAGTGGTTGTATATTCATTCAATTGACGACAAAAAGAAATGAAAAATTGCAAAGTCTTGTAAAATGCATAAAAAGGCTTCATCTAGCTCCAAAATATTTTCCATTTCTAATTTATTTTATTTTAAGATTTTATTATTTTAAAAAAATGACTTTATTCAAATAAAGCTGTGTATAGTTTAAACATTTTACATTTCAGTAGTTCAAAACAAGTCCCTTTCTTTAGTCTTAAGAAACAAAAAGAAAAAAGAATACTTTTGTTAAAGAAAATTCTTTATATCATGTAAATGTTACAGGTAGAATGCCTTCACTTATTGTAAGATCTTCTCATTTAGGATAAAATATTAGTATTGGTTAACATTTGTTATTTCATTTTCAAAAAAACCACAAATAAAAAGAATTAAAATTAAAAAGAGAAGAAGAAAAATTGGGGAGAAAAATGAGGAGGAAGAAATTGGCACCTTGGAGAGAAAATATGTATTAATTAATTATTACATGGAGAGAGAAAGGACATTATTTGAATAGACTAAATATAAAAGAGAGAAAAAAAAATTAATTAGTATAATAAAATGTGTAAAGTTATGTGACTACTAATCCTATCCCTATTCAGGGTTAGCATAGCCCTTTAACTTTACACATTATTTTATATAATTTGTTTTTGACACTTTCAATGATCATGATTAAATGTAACATAGATAATTAATATATAATTAATATACATATTATATTTATTCTCAACTATTATAAACTCTTGGTACACTTTTAGAGTCCTTTTATTTTTTTGACTTAAATTTGAATAATTTTATTTAAATGTTTAAAAATTGTTTATTTTTTAACTTATATGTGTAAACTTATATAAAATGTCTGAATGTAATTAACTTAAAAATTTAACTTAAATTTGAATAACCAAATATCTGAATAAATTAAATATTTTTTTCTTAATAATATTTTTAATTTATTAGTTAACATTCATATATGTCAGTTTATTACTTAACATTTATACATGTCAACAATTTAATATATTAATTTTAAATTTTTTAGTGTATTTATGTCAACATAATAGTTTCAAATTTTTTTTATTCTTATAAAAGCAAATAACTTAACATTTATATTTAAATGTTTGAGATTAACCAACAAAAAAATATACCAATCAGATTTAAATTTTAATTAAATTTAAATTTTAATTATGTTTAAACTTCCAAAAAAAAAAAAAAACACTACCTTAGTATTTGTTTTTAAGTTCTTTCCATCTCCACGAATATTCATTGTAGTTGAAATATTTTGCTTCCATTGTCCATTAAGTTATTATTTATGAAAGGGCATAAAAATTAATCATTTCATTTATATATGGATTTAATGTTATTTATTAATGAACATAAAACTTGAGATTTTATGATAGGTAAAATAGCAAGTACCATAAACGTAATGTTATCAAATTTCCTTCGATTTTTTAAGATATGGCTTAGATAAATGTTCTAATAAATGAGATTAGATATGTTGTTCTAACTTAACGATTCAAAAAATAAATGTTAAAAAAGATTTGCAAGAGATAAAATCAAAAGAAAATTTTATTATTGATTGAAAAATTATATAACAAAAAATTTGAATATTCTATTTATAATTAATAAAGGTAACCAATTCCATTAAATTACTCAAATTTAAATAAATAAATAAATAAATAATTTTTAAATAAAAATATAAACGATCTAACACAATTAAATTGATAAATATACAAACTTTTCTAATATAATTAAACTCTACATATTTTATCTCGCTTCATCTTCATAACTGTTCACTTATGCCGTAATTTAATTACACCATCTTAATTAATTGATTACTAAATCACTTTATAGTTACCTTTCTGGCCGACAATTTTGGCTTGTTGGTACTTAAATTGAGGAGAAATTATGGTGTTTGCATTAATTTGTATATATATATATATATATATATTCGTTTGTACGTATGTTTGTATGTATGTATTTACAATTATCTTAATTAGTCATTCGTTATTATTTTCAATTAATCTTTGAGATTAAAATTTGTCACACTAGTGAAATCATAAATTAAGCATACAAGTTCATTTTAACAATTAGAAATTTATGATTCTTATATATACTAATTCAATAAAAAAATTATTTTCAAATAATTATTGCGCATATAATAATTAAAAAATACAAAAAAAAATGTCTTTAAGGTCTTGCATATTGAACAGATTGATTCTAATGACTTAGAAAATATCTATTAATATTTTAATTTATTAAAACGATAATTATATATTTATTGAAAATGTCTTAATAAAATAAAGAGATTTTTAGTTGGTTATTCTTATCTTTGATTGTATATTAGCAAGACACCACAGTATTCAAAAGTGTAATTTGTATATGTTGATGCTTGAAAATTAACTTTAGGTCGAGTCCAAGTTTAAGAGAAAAACATCATCATTTTAATCAGATAATGTATAAAAGGCACATGTGGAAGCAAATCACTATTACGGCTCAAATTGTGAACTATGATATTAAAGATAAGTAGACTCAAGTTGAACTCAAATTAAGTTAATGGCCTTAGTTTAACCCACTTGAAAAAAGCTAAAAATCAAAAGATCATAATAATTAAGCTAAATATATAAGGAACATGAAAAGGAAATTCTTAGATTTCATTTTTAAGGTTAAAATCTTATTTTAATTAACTTAACATTATTAAAATAAGTATTTTATTATAAATATTAATATTTGAATATCTTTTTTAGTTAAAAATATTAAATTATATATAAAGTTGTCTTAGAATGATAACTTGTGATAAATTTGGATAACATGATTAGATTATGTTCCACCGAAATTATATAATATATGCTAAAAAGGAAATATTATTTCACATTTAAGACATCTTTGAAGCATCATCCTAAAATCTTGAATCATGATGTAATGAGAGAGCACAACTCTCATTAAATATCTTGTATTCTTATGGACCCTTTTTTTTTTCTTTTCGTTTCTGAATTATAAACCAATATAACTCTTATGAAAGACATTTTTATATCTTGATACCAAATTTTATTTTAATTAAACAGTAAAATTTGTTTGTATGTAAGACAAAACCTCTCTTTTTTTATTATTTCTCTTTTCTTATATACTTTTTTCCTACATTTTTCTTTCCTAACTCAAACACCTCGTATTCTTATTCAAGTGAAACTCTAAATTTTAATATGACATGCAAGAAAAGGAAATAAGCAATCATGCTCTCATTTTATAACAAAAATTTGAAAATGCTCTCCTGAAAAAATTCATTAAAAAATATCCCATTTTAAATTTTTTAGACAAAAATACCCCTTATACTCAAAATTATCAACCTTAATTTTGACTAATTGTAACACTGTCAAATTATTATAACAATTCAAAAATAACACTTTTGAGTACTGTAACAATGTGAAAGTACTACTTTCAAATTATTGAAATAACTTAAAACTAACACTTTCAAGTATACAACGCGAAAGTAGTACTTTTAAATATTATAATAATGTGAAAGTAGTACTTTTAAATTACCGTATCAATACGAAAGTAACATTTTAAAGTTATTATAGTAACTCGAACATATTTTGTAAATTTTGAGCATGGGGGCATTTTACTTTAAATGTGTATAGAAAAGATATTTTTTACTGAATTTTTAAAGGAGGACATTTTTAATTTTTATTATAAAATAAGGGTATCTTCAATTTTTTTTTTTTATAGGAAATTAGGTTATTGCGGGCTCATTTAGTCGTATGCATAATAACGTTTGGTCGTATTTCTAGAAAGCCTTATTCCTTCGTGGGCTTGGCTCTCAGAGCCCAAGATAAATTTAGAAGGCCAGCAACATCCTTTTTATGTTTTTTTCACAAAAATTAAAATAGCATGCTTTGATGATAAAACTCAAATCTTTTATATGAATTTTTTCTTGTGTTTTTTTGCATAATATAAATCAAAATAGCTCTAACGACGAAGCAAAGATCATTATAATTTTGTTCCACTTAAAGATAAATTATTTTTTAAAATAAAGTGTAGAATAGTAATTTTCAAGCTTCATTAAGCAAACTAATTATCATGACTGGCAGTTACAAAAATTGACTAAATTATGTGACTATTTTAAGAACGCTAAACGCTAATTTTTTAAATATAGTGATAAATTTATCATATTTCCTTGCAAATTAGCTCTTAATTTCTTAAAATAATTTATTTTCTTAAATATAAATCCTGTTAACAATTAATTTCATCCCACAATACACTAATTATTAACATAAAGATTTGAATCATAAAACAATCCTAGTTGACTAAAATAAAGCTTAAAATGAAAAGAGTCTTTTTTGGAAGGAAAAACTAATTTTAGCTCTCATACTTGAATATATTGTGTAATTATGGGTCTTCTTTGTATGTCTTTGAATCATAAAAGAGAAAAAAATAGAAATAGCTTGTATACAAAACCTAACTAAATGTAGAGATGAACAATCCTTTTATGGCTTGTATATAGACCAAGTTGAATTACCACTTTGACCTATATATACGCATTCCAAAGGGAATATCACCATTCACAAGTAAGTAGATCTTTGCTTGAACCAAGAGAGACAACTCACAAGAGAACCATCATCAAACTGTGACAAATCCACGTTATCAGCCATGTTTTCAGCTTCCAAAACAACCCAAGATGAGTGGAATTAACAGAGGAAAGATTTACTCTCAGTACAGATTCAATCACACAAAAAGCCAATCACCCTAAACCCCTGCTGTATTCTGTTTCCGATAACTACATTCCTTTGCTTGGTTTCAACTTTATAGGTGATTTCTTGCCTGAAACACTGTGATTATTAGCAAACAATTTCCAATGCTTTCAAATTTCAATGCATTAATTAAGGAAAGAAAAAGGAGTTGTGTTCATCATTCTGAAAAAGCTCCAATTACATAAGAAAAGGACCTCCTGTTCTGTTCAGTATTGCTTTGCTCTGCCTTATTCACTTTCTTCGAAGATCGGGTCCTTGCCTCCCTTCTCGGCACTGTCTTTCAATGCTAATAAAAGCAAAGAGATTCCCAAATAAGTAAGCCCTGCAGATTCAGAATAGAACTTATCAAACGTTTTCTACTGCTTGAGGAAACAAATGGTCAGCAAAACTTAAGCTAATAATAGAAATGGCCCATAAATAGTGCCTAAACTATAAACTGCCTGCTGACATGCATTGTGAATTTGATTAATAATAGAGTTTTCAAACGACAAAAATTATACTGTGACTGCATAATGTATAAATGCTTGAGCGAGCTATTTGCTTGAAGCTTCCAGGAAGTTTCATGCTTCTTTGATCTCTTTTTTTTTTTTTTTTTTTTTTTTTTTGAAGTCCATGAAATAATTCCATGGAAGATGCCGTGAAAGGTAGCTAGAATTAGAGCCCAGAAATACAGCAAGAGTTGATAAGTCTAGACATATAGAATCAAATATTGATATACATAATGCTTGGTCAGTTAACACAAAAAAAAAAAAAAAAATGATAAAATTTCAATACTGTGAAATTAACCAGTGATTGCAAATTTAGCCTGGAACACATATTTCTCTAAATTCACAATAATGCATGGTTAGTATTAGGTTATATGGTTCATTAAACCAATAACAAGTACATATTGCTACCTTAACCACACCAACATATATATGTTGTGTAAGTATCATTCATCTAAGATTCAAATTAGAAAGACAAAAAATGAAGTCTAAATTCATTATAGACATCAAATTCGAAACAAAAAAATATACATATTGCTAGAATTTCTTCAAGGTGATTTATCGAGGCTGAACTTGCAACTGACCGACTTCTCAATCCTCTCTGGTTTCTCTGAAAATTAGAATATAATAGAGCAAAAGTAAAGACGATAGGCCAAAAGTTAATTTTAATTGGACTATCAGCTTGTCGACGATCAAAATCAAAAGTGATTGTTGCAAAAATATACTAAAAAGTGCACATACAAGTCCTATTATATCCTTGAAGCTACCGAAAGGCTTGTGACCTAGTGATGGATAATACAACCAGGGTAATATACTCCTCCATACCCATGTAACTTTTTTCTTTCGACATTTGTACACGAGCTCTACAATGCACAGAAGCATGGCTACATATTGTAATTGCATGCTCACAATTGCCTAATGAGGTTTATACACAGAAGAGTGCTGGTCAAAAGTAGCTTAGGGAATTTCTAAGGTGAAGTTGGTGATTATCAAAATCTTTTCTATATCAACCTGTACAGAAAAGGAAAACAAGTTACTAGACTATCTATAAAAGCTAATGGAACATTACTACCGTGATTAGACTACCATAATTTGTTACCTTGTTTGATAATTCCTCATAATTTACAAGAGAATGTATGGTTTTCTCCAGAGGCTTTTCGCGTAGAATGCTTAATATCATTACTACCAGCTAATTGCTTCATCTCGTATATTTGTTTGACTCCAATATTTTTAAGAACATTTTGATCTCTTGTTGTCATCATGATTAGACTCCTTGGCATGAACTGATCAAGACTTCCTATTAAAAATTCTATTTGTTGGATGCTAGTAGTCTCATCGTCAAAAACAATCAAAGCCTTCTTGTGTCATAACCTTTCAAGATTGAGGTCGAAACAAGGAACGCCAAAATTCACAATTGTAATAATTTTAAAAGAAGCTTTCGTCCCAAGTTATCTAAGCCACCAGCTCTTAATTCTTCTTCTATAATATTTCGAGTAAAGGAACATACATCAAAATTACTAGAGATTTTGTTAAAAATAATATCAGCAACTGTAAATGTTTGTAGATTCTTAATAATGATTTAGTTTCTTCAAAAGGTGGTTCTACTCCAACCAATCTTTCGTTGCCATGCAAATTGTTCAATCCCTTCAAAATAATCTTTGTAAGTGTTAAAATGTCTCCCACAATTTTCTCAAATGCAGGTTCAGGCCTAAAAAATACCAAAATAATCAAAAATTTTAAAATCAATTGAAAAAAATTTAGATAGTCACTGTATTATTAAACGCTAATAATCGCCTCTAATGAGAAGCTTAATAATTAACTTAATTAAGATTTAACCATGAAAACAATTGAAAAACAAAATTAAATTCCAATATATAATAATTAATTTGTCATTTTAACCTATTGTCCTTTTTCATACAATAGCCTACCATTTTCCTCAACAGTGATGAGAACAAATTGGTGGCTTCCCTCAAAGCAAATCCTCCATCTTTGAAACTCCCTTCAAGCTTCGAAATCCAACATCTTTACAACTTCATCAAGACACCATATGGAAGAATCATATCCATCGAAGAAAATTTTAACTGAAAATCTTTGATCCTCCGATGAATTGATTATCAATGAAAGTATTGATATGTTTTTGAAGCATTGCACTGGCTGAACTAAGAAAAACACTTTGCTTATAACAGCCCTATTATTGCGATGGAGAGAAGAACCTATGATTAGCTTTACAGGAAATTTCCAAACGAAATCTTTCAATCATATTGGTGGTGGAAGAAACAGAAGAAGAAGCCATCACAGTTCAATTGATGAGAAAGATTAAGAAATGACCACGTAGGAGACTGCTTCCAATGGAGTAACAATAAGAAATAATTAATAGAGATAAATTTACTGCATTAAATAACTTAAATTCATATAATTACAAATAACTCATTACAATTATATTGACGAAGACTTTTCTCTTAATTCGTAGTACCACTTGAATTAATTAATTAATTAATCAATTTATGATTATCTTACTGGCCGAAATTTTGACTTGTTGGGACGTAAAAATTGAGAAATTATGGTATTTGGATTAAATTTGGTGATTTTTTTATATGGCTAATTATCTTAATTAATCATTCTTTATATGGTCATTTAACAATTAGAAATTCATGATGCTTATATGCTTTAATTTAGTAAAAAAATCACTTTAAATGATTATGCATAGACAATAATTAACGAAATATGACAAATAATAATTTTAAATAGTTTTAAAAATATTTATTAATATTTTAATTTATTAAAAAAGACAATTGTATATATTTATCTATAGTACATTAATAAAATCAAGAGAGATTTTTAGCAGGTTATTCTTATCTTTGGTTGTTTCTCAGCGAAATACCACATCTATTAAAAGGTAATGCTACAATACTTAAAATGTAAAATAGCTACTTTTTTGGTAAAACTGTCTTTTCATTTGAATTCTAATAAAAACCGACAATTCAAACCTTGGTCTTAAGAGAAAAATAACATACTACTAACCATTAAATCACTTTAACTTTTTTCATTATATTTTACATAACTGGTAATATATATCTAAAACAAACATATTTATGAAAAGAAATTATTTTTATTAGTGTTAATAAATTTTCATTTAAAGATAATTAACGTTTCCTTTTATGAATAAATAAGGAACAGATCAAATTATATTTTAAAATAAAATTAATAGGTAATTAAATTTTTATGAAGTAATAACATTAATTTCTAAATAAAGGAAATTTTTATCCAAAAGAAATATAATTAATGTCTCCCCCTCCACATTCTCTGTTTCAACTTACTAAGGGAATACTATCCTTTACTCCATTCCTTTCAACGTAACAAAGGACTTTTCTTTGTTGTTTTCGTTCCTTTAACCACTTCCATACTTCCAAACTAACCAGTAATTAGAAATTTAGCCCTGAACCCCATTTTTCTAAATTCATAATAATGCATGGTTAGTATTTTGTTTGGGTTCATTAAAGACATACAAGTTCATATAATTGCTACCTTAATCACACAAAAATATATATGTTGTGTAAGTATCATTCATCAAGATTCAGTTAGGTAAGACAAAAAAAATGAAGTCTAAATTCATTAAAGACTTTTTTCTCAAAGGAAAAAAGTTGTAGATACTATTACTTTAATTCAGAATGACCTTAGAGCATGGAGCATGCCTTAGCCCACCCGAGCTACGCTCAAGAGAGCAAATACATTACAGACATCAAATTCAAAAGAAAAAGAAAAGGTAGTGATAGATAAAATTCCCTACACAATTTCCTCAAGGCGGTTTGTCGAGTTTGAACTTGTAACTGATTGAGTTGTCCTTCTCTGTGGCTTCTCTAAAAGCTTAGAACATAATAGACCAGAAGCAAAGATAATAGGCCAAAAGTTAATTTTAATTGGATCGTCAACATGTCGACGAACAAAAGTGATTGTTGCAAAAATACACTGAAAAATTGCACATACAAGTCCTATTATGTCCTTGAAGCTTCCAAAAGGCTTGTGACTTGGTGATGGATAATATAACCAGGGTAACATACTCCTCCATTTCCATGTAAGTCTTTCCTTTCGACATTTGTAAACGAACTCCCCAATGCACAGAAGCATGGCTACAAATGATAATAGCATACTCACGATTGCATACTGAGGTTTATGCACAGAAGAAAGTTGGTCAATAACAGCTGAGGGAATTTCCACGAGGAAGTTGATGATTACCAATATCTTCCCTACATTACCCTGTACACAAAGGGAAAACGACTTGTAGATTATTTACATATAATAGTGTATGTTGGATACTATAGACTTTTCATTTATGATGAAATGATTATCTAGTCTCGTAACAAAAGTTAAATATTTTTTTCTTACCTTGTTATTATATTCTGAAGCAATACTTTCAATATCTTCGTCATGCCACAGCCGTCTACGTTGCCTAGGATGATTGATAGACTCTTGTAGAACAATTTCCCTTGCCATATCTCGCACTAAATCATGCATTATTATCTTATTGTTGGACTCAATCACGAGACCTTTATCGAGAAGAACACTTAAACTTATATTTGTATCGTAACCTTCTGTATCAAAAAATTTTATTATATGATCTCTATCCCCATTTTTAAAAAAACATGCTATATTTAAATAAATATCTTTCTCTTCCCTATTCAAGCTGTCATAAGTTTCTATGAGATATGTAGGAAATCCATGGTAGGATCTTTTCCTGGTTTTGTTATTGCACTTTTTCATTATCCAAAAAGAGGAAACTAATATAACACCTCCACTATATTCTCTTGACATTTTTATATAATTCCTCGTAACATCCATCGCTTCAAGTATATTCTGTTAACATAAATCTTTGATAATTCCTCATACCATATATCAGGATGTTTCTGTCCAAAGGATTTTTGACTAAGGATTAGCTTAAGAGCATCACTATATGGCAATCCCTTCATCTCATACATTTTTCTCACCCCAATACTTTCAAGAACTTGTTCATTTCTTGTTATTACTATGATTAAACTCCCTTGGATAAACCAATCAAGACTCTTTATTGAGACTTCTGTTTGTTGGATACTAATCACATCATCAAAAATTATCACAACCTTCTTGGATTGTAGCCTTTGACTTTCAACATTAATGTTGAATAGAGTGGATAGAAGTAGTTCTTCTCTAACATTAGTAACAGCAATAGCAAGTGTTGTCTTGCCAATACCACCCATGTCACAATCGTCTTCCATAATTTTTTCAAATGCAGGTTCAGTCCTAAAAAATACGAAAATAATCATAAATTTTGAATCAATTGAAGAAAGAAAATTTTTCATAGTCACTTTATTTTTAAATGCTAATTAATAACGTTTTTAATGAAGAGCTTAGTGATCAACTTAATTAATCTTCAACCATGAAAACATTTGAAAACAAATGTTAAATTCCAATTTATAATAATTTACCTGTTCAACCTATTACACTTCATTAAATAGCCAAACGTTTGCACAAAATTGATAGGCTTGTTAATTTGTTAACATCGAACAGTGATTTCCTGCAACAGTAATTAATGAGAACAAGTACTTACCTTAAGAACTAATGAAGCAAGACAAATTGGCAGCTTCTTCCCTCAAAGCAAATCCTCCATTTTTGAAACATTCTCCAAGCTTCGAAATCATACTCTTCTGAGAAAACTGAACTGCGACTGCATGTATATAATGTATGAATGCCTTGGTTAGCTACTGCTACTTCCTCGAACCTTCAGGAAGTTTCATGCTGATGATTGATAATCATCTCTTTTTCTAAAGTCCGTCAAAGATTCCTTACGCAGTGGTTCACATCTACGCGTTAACAAAGAGAAAATACATCATTAATTTGACGATGTTGGAGACTCACTGCCTAAATTGGCCATGTTTGCTGTGAACAACGGAATAAAGTAAAGCAAAGGAAAAGAGAAAAGGAAAAGGGGAAAGAATTAATAGCATTTCTTTATTTGATTTGAAAAAAGAAACAAAGAAGAAATTGCAGAAAGACTATATATATATATATATTGATAAAAATATCCTCTATGTAGACATTAGTTATATTACTTAATAGAATTTTAATTACTTATTAATTTTATTTTAAAATATAATTTAATTTTTTTTTAGAATTTTAATACTTAAACTTCAACCTATTTAAGAATTATTAAAATAATAATAAAATTTAACTTTAAATCTTTAATAGATGATTTACTTGTATAGTATGAACTAAAATAACCCTTGTCAAATAGAAATCGCTAATTGTATTTGCAATAACTAAGAAGTGTAGGTAAACTAATAATAAAACTACAGTAGTGTTTATTTTTTTTATCTAAAATCTGAATATTACTAAGATTTGAATTTGATTGATATATTTGTTTTTTTACTTTAAATGTCTAAATGAAAATGTTAAGTTATTTATTTTTTAAAAAATAAAAAAAATCTAAAATTAATATGTTGACATATATATCCTAAAAAATATTAAAATAATATATTAAATTATTGATATATATAAATATTAAATAATAAATTAAGAGATTATTAACAAATAAAATATTTAAATTATTCAAACATTTATTCATTCAGATTTAAGTCAAAATTTTTAATTTAATTATATTCAAGTATTTTTAACAAATATTCAGATATAATTTAAAAATAAATAACTTTTAGATATTTAAATAATTAAATTCAGATTTCGGCTAAGAAAGCAAATAGACCTTAAATCTATGTAGAACAAAATAGGAAAGATGATGTTACAATTCATTTCATATATATAACTTTGTATCAGTTCTAATAGTTATATATATAACATATTAGGCTTAAGTCCCTTGTTCGATATTCATGATGTTGAAAATTAAACTTGATTTAGTTTAAAATAAATTCGGTTTGTAAGATTTGCGTTTAAGAATAGTGTGGCTGAATTTCTAAAAATTTGTATAAAAATATCTAGATATTTATGGAATAAATATATAAATATTTGATAATAAAAATCTAAATATTTGCAATAAATATCAAAATATTATTATGGATATTTATAAAAGAAAATTTGTAACCATTAGATTATATGTGTTGTGACATAATCTTAACTATTGGTTAAATAAGTGTCATAATATAAATAGGGATGAATTATTTCATTGTATTCTTGAGAAGTTTGAGAAGCTTGTTAAGCCAAAAATTAGAAATCAATAAGATTGTAAGTTTTTCCCTCTTTCTTCGTCCATAATTATTCTTAGCAAATTTATCTCTTTATGTAATATAAGTCCTCCACCTTCTAATAAAGTGCTATCAGAGCTAAGATATGAGTAATCGTCACAAACAATGTAATAGTTCTCTTTTAAGTTCCAGTGCTCACTAAGAGCAACTACGATAATTGGAGCATTAAGATGAAGGCTTTGCTAGGAGTTCAAGATACATGTGAAGTTGTTGAAAAAAGGTACGATGTGTCAAAAGATGAGGCGACCCTTACCCAAGTTCAAAAAGATCTCTTGAAGGATTCAAGAAAGAGAGATAAGAAAGCTCTCTATGTAAAAGGCTCAAGAAAAATAGACAAGAAAGCTCTCTATGTAAAGAGTTCAAGAAAGAGAGATAAGAAAACTCTCTACCTCATCCATCTAAGATTGGATGAAGAAGGTTTTGAGAAAGTTGTAAATGAAACAATGGCCAAAAAAGCTTGCAGAGGTACATTAAAATGTGTATAAAAGTACTGAAAAGGTAAAGAAGGTATGTTTTCAAATTCTAAAGATATTTAAAGTCCATTACCAATCTTAGCAGGATCGATTGATTAATCAATCTCTTAATAAAATTTAAATAACACAAATAATAATGAACAAACTTACTAAAGAAAGAAACAAAATGGAAAACATAAATTAAAACTTGCATTGAAGTTTGAGAAGGTTTCCGTTATAGGAGAAGTAGAACACACACGAAAAATGAAGCACACTTAGTACAGTTAGAACATTTAAAACTTCAAAACACGTCATGCCTTCCAACAAGAAGTTAGGTCCTTATATATTGAGAGCAATTACAAAGAAAGTGGAAGACAACTAAGCACACACTTCAAAAGAAAAAGTGGAATGAATAATTGCCTTAGTTTTTTCAAAAACATGGTTTCTGATAATGACTAAAGAAAGGGTAATTATTTGATTCCTTATGCTTTCTACTTTAAAGACTTTTAGAGTATCCGACCAAGATGATGTCCCTACAACTGTTACTGTCCAAATCCTCTTTATACCAACGTGCTTCTTTTCCAGATGCTAACTCTTAAGTGACTTTGCTTTTTCCCTTTGAAGGACTAGCTTTTGAAGCATTTTTCTTTAAAGATTCTAACTATTCTGAAATCTTATCAAGACTTCTCCCTTTATATTGCATCTAAGTCACAAGCTTACTTACCTAATCAAAATTGTCTCCTGATCATTCTTTTAGGTCAATAACTTCTTTTTCGTCAAAAGCCTTTTTTATTTTTAAATACACTTCCTATTAAGTTTATATATTCGAACTTATCCCACCACTTAACCATAGTTACTTTCACTAACTTAGGAAGAAAACTTGAAATAGAGTTGGGCTCAAAGTTAAAGTTATAGTCCCATTTAAGTATCCAAGGAATGGAATATTGGGCCCAAAAAAATAAGCAAGGGTTTTAACTTCCCTTTGAACTCATTAAGTTCGTAAAAACTTTCAAAAGATTTTCTAAGTTTTAGAGGCAGCCAATTCACTAACGGACCATACACTCTGAACCAGTGAATAAACCAATTTGAAAATGGTTTGGGCCAATCCACTAAGGCAAACTTTAAGAATCAAGAATGAGAAAACTTTGAGTTTTGATAGAAAAATAATTGATCCCAAGCAGTAATGTAATCAAAATAAGTGTAATGCGTAGGGAAAATTCTGTGATTATGAATTCATCTTGCTTTAGACATATCTCCCCAATCTTCTTGACTTAGAATCTTTAAGACCCTTAAAGTAGAAAATGCAACTTCTCTGTTATTTCTCATTTTATGATTAATTTCAAGAGAACTAGTCTCAATTAAGACTTGTTCATAGAAATCCTTATCTTTAGGGTAAAGATTTGGGCAAATATGATTATTAAAATAAATGCCACTGCTTCTATAGGGGATAAATTAAGATAATGATCCTCAATGACCGCAACTCTAAAAAAGCAAACTTCTTCATAAGGAGTTTCATTCTTAAAATCCTTTCTTGATTGCTTGGAAAAAGAATTAACAGCTTTAAGCTTCTCTCTAGAGGATGATGTTGAGTCCTTAATTCTTTTAGGAGCCTTGCAAGAACTCCCTTGTTAGAAAATCAGGAAGGCAATTATTTTCTCCTTTAATGTATTCTATGTCAAAATCAAAAATAGAAAATATAGCCTGCCATCTAGCAAATATTTGTTTGGACGCTATGTTTTTAACATTCTTTTCTAATACTTCTTTAGCTAACTTACAATCTATTCTTAGGAGAAATTTTTTGTTTAACAGATCATCTTAGAATTTATTGATACACTTTTACTATTGATAAAATTTCCTTTTTAATTGTAGAATAATTTTGTTGTGTATTATTCCAAGTTCCTGAATGAAATCTAACTAAGGTCTCTTTCTCCTTACAAAATTGTTTAAGGATGCCTCCAAATCCTAATTCCGAAGCATATGTTTCAATAATTTCAAGAGCATCGAGATGAGGTATGGCTAAGCAAGGTAAAAATTTAGCTTTTAGATTTATTCTTTGTACAACATGGTACACTTGACGTCCGAAGTTGGAGGACTTTTCTTTAGCCATTGATAAAGAGGCTTGGTGTCTTTAGCCAAAGCATGATAAAAATCAGCTATATAATTTAACCTACCAAGAAATCGTTGCAATTGTTTTTTATCCCAAATTTCACCAAGAAATTTATTTGCAAATTCAATGACTCTATTTATGGGCTAAATCGAACCTTTGTGGATGATGTGTCCTAAAAATCTAACCTTTGCTTAAAACATTTTTAGTTTTTTAGCCGAGACATTTTTAGAATTCCTTTAAGAATTTTTTATCATAATTAATTAGTCAAAGAAGTTTAAGTTTCATTTCTCGACTGCCTTTATAGAATAATGACTCTTTTTGATAGCTAACCAATTAAAATTTGAAGTGTGTAAAATATAAACAATTTAGAGCTCTGTCAACTTTTTGTAACACTCAACCGTATAATTTTTGGGTACGTATTTAAAGAGATACTGCCAAAATACAAAAGTATGTTAGGTTGGACCGAAGATACATTTGAGAGTTCTATTGAAACCCAGTTTTATCCCATTAATTGCTCGAACTGGTCCAACTTTGGCTTACAAAGTTGTGAAATAATGAGTTTATTTTTGTTCAACTCAAAAATCGTATCAATTGATGTTTTAAATTGAAAGATACATTCATTATACAAAACCTGCGTAAAACAGATTATTTATTCCAATTCATGTTTTGGAATTCAATATAAAGAAATATGCTTTATTTTTGGGGAATAGGACATTATTAAGTGTAAATCATAGTATTTCTCTTGATAAACTTATACTTTTAAATATTCATCACAACCCCAACTAACTTATTACTAGTCCCTAGTAATCTAAGCAATATCATTTTAAAGTTGATTTATAGAATTTACATCCAAAGTAATAATTATTCCTCTTCCTTTGATCTTTTCAAATTAAACAAACTCTCACTTAAAGATTTATTATATATGTATTAAATACTCATCAGTCAAGTTATTAACAAACCTTCTTTTTGTGCTTTTTATAACTAATACATATTATGGAACTTAATTAAAATCAAACAACATTGGCTCTAAATTTTGTCAAGGTAAACTTCTTTAGGCAAAGATTATTTCTATCTTTTGGTTTTTTCTTTCTTTTTTTCTTTTTAGCCTAACCTTAACCCATGTAGCGAACTTTTGGCCAATAACTCTCAGACCAGTTAGTCTTATAATATTAGGTGTTAAAATACCCCTACGAACTTAATTGCTCGAGTTAAGGCTACGAACTTATTCATACCAAACTTTTACCGTTTTATACGAACATTCACTGTTGATTAAGTAAAAAACTCAATTGCTAAGTAAAAGTTTTGGTTACAATTTTTACATATTTATATTTTTTTCTTCTTTTTTTTTCGAGATTTTTTTTTATACCCTTAGTTACTGCCTTTGACAAAACAAAAGAGCTCAATTATTGTAAAACTCCAATATGCCATCCACAATCATGCATCAAAGTGTGTGTGTAAAAGATGGTTTATAAATACTTACTGTTTGAGTATCTGATCAGAATTTATTATGTGATGATGATGTGAAAGTCTATAGATTTGATCAATTCAAAAGGAAGTGAATGATAAATCATTTGTTATAAAATTCAAAAATCAAAACAAATGATAATGCAATCTACTAGGATGTGTTTTAGGAGTAAAATTACTCTCTACTCTACCATCCTTATAAATTATGACTATAAAAGTTTTTTTTTTTTGTGACATATAAAAATGGCTACTTACGTCAACTATACTCCCCCCAACCAGATTGCAACATTGTTTTTAATGTTTGAATGCAGAAAGGTATAATATAAAGAACATTACCTGATATGGTAGTTATTAAAAAACAAGTAAAACTTAAAACAAACTTAAACAAAAATCACTAAAAAAATAACAAAATGCAATAAGTAAAAAGATAAGAAAAGTTACAATTGAAGCGACAAATCCAACTTTCGCATTTTACTACGTCCACTTGACCATTCTAATCATGCCATAGTTGGATCTGGTTCATAGATAAAGTTCTGCAATTAATGGATCAAGTCATTAGCAGTTGGAGTTTAGCAATCCTATTGAAATAAGGAGTTTACAAGTCGTCTGTGAAATAAAGTTATGTTTTACAGCATGATCAAGAAAAGACAACAACTTGTTAAAGAAACCATTAACATTTAACAATCTTATGAGCTTTTGGTGAATGGTGAGTTGTGTCCAGGATGCAACTTGAAAAATCTCCTCTAAAGTCTCAAAACCATTAGGTAAGACAATAAAAGCATATGCAAAATTAAGCATTTCAACAATTCTTTCATGCATTATTGAGACCATTAGTTCTTCTCTAACCGTTTTTCCATTGATGTTACCTGCAGATAAAGCCTTTGATATGATACATATGACTTCACTTCCTCTTACATATGCAGCAGTTGACACATACCCTATTAACCCAAGGCTTTCTCCTCTATATATTAGGTTAAGTTTTCGCTCAGTTAAAACTCGAATAAGGTTATTTGCTACTTTTACAAACTCTTTACCTTTCCCAAGACTTGACCTACTACAAAAAACAAATAATTTTAAATTGATAAATGGAAACTCTGTCTATTTTCGCAGTCTTTTACCCTTGTTAGTGATTCAAATTTTGATTGAAAATAGAGAAACTGAGGTGCTACATTTATACAATTTAAAAAAAAATACATTAATTAAACCAATAGAAGTAGGCCAGCTATTATCACAAAAGTTTAAATTTAAAAATATATAAATGTCAAAGATAACAGTTAATATTAAAATTTAAAACATAAAAATTTCAACAATGGCAGCTAAAAATTAATATTTATAGATAGTTGTGATTCTAGCTCACATCTTCCTCTGATTTTATGTCCACTAACGGCTTAAACGCCTTATATGGATTAAGGATTAGCTTCTTATCTAATTTTCTTATAAATTGGCAAATAGGATCTTTTAAAATCAGATTCCCAAAACTATAATGATCACGTTCTTTTTAAAATTGTGTGTACAAATTGAGAATATTATATCTCCTTGCCCAGTTCATCTTTAATGATTTAAATTTTATCTTATTTATTAGTAGAAATCATCCCTAGAGAACGACATCACTTATTATAGGTTGAACGTGCACATTTATAACACACTTGTAATATTTTCTCTCTTTGTTTCTTTGCAAAAGAGCTCTTACCTAAATCACACATGTGTGAAAGAAAACTCACTGTTAAACGTACCTTTGCTTCAATTTCCAACGCACATCTTCAAAAACACCTTTATGCATAAGTATTATCGATCTTTAACAACTAGCTTGGTACATTTTTCATAGACCATCTCTAGGAAAAGAAAAAAATTATGTTTTCAATATAAAAGGAATGACATCCATGATGAAAAAAAATGATAACAAAGATCAGCTCTCCTCACTTCTACATCTTCTTTTATATAAATAAAATAAAAGATACTTCACATGTGTGAACATAATTTGTCAATTTTCAAAAAGTCACACTCTACCAATTTGCAACACATTTTTTACTATCAAAACCACTGAAATTTATGAAATGGTCTCCTACAAAGTTGTAAGTAGATGACTCAGCTTTCTAATGGTTTCTATCTCACCCTTACTAATTTTGTAGAACATAAGTTGTGTTAAAAATAGACAGAAATGTTCAATTTACATTTCTCTACAACCTTTCTAGAATGATGGCTCTTTTTGATAGCCAACTAGTTAAAATTTGGGAATATATAAACATAAAAAATTTAGAGCTCTTTATCAGCTTTTTGAAACACTCAATCGTATAATTTTTGGGTAAGTATTTTCGGAGATACGATCGAAATACAGAAACATATTAAGCTGGTCCAAAGATGTATTTGAGAGTTCTATTGAAGCCCAATTTTGTCCCATTAATTGCTCAAACTGGTCTAATCTTTGATTTACAAAGTTTTGAAATAATGAGTTTATGTTTGTCCAGCTTAACAATCGTATCAATTGATATTTTGGATTGAAAGATACGCTCATTATACGAAATTTGTACAAAACTAATTATTTAGTCCAATTCATGTTTTAAAATTCAATATAAAAGAATATGCTTTATTTTTTGGGAATAGAAGGACATTATTAAGTGTAAATCATAGTATTTCTTTTCATGAACCTATACTTTTAAACATTCATCATGCTTCATTTTTCGTGTATGCTCTACTTCTCCTGTAACAAAAACCTTCTCAAACTTGAATGTAAGTTTTAATTTATGTTTTCTATATTGTTTCTTTCTTTAGTAAGTTTGTTTATTATTATTTGTGTTATTTCAATTTTATTAAGAAATTGTTTAATCAATCAATCCTACTAAGAAATTATAATAAATATCAAGATATTATTATAGATATTTATAAAGGTATAAAGGTATCGAAAATTTATAAAGGTATAAAGGTATAAAGGTATCGAAAAGATAAAAAAAAGTATGTCTTCAAATTCTAAAGAAATTTAGAGTCTATTATTATTGAAGAAATCATGAGTTAGTTACAAGCATATGAAGAAAAGAAAAAAAAGAAAGCAAGAGACCTTGGAGCAAGTTTTCCAAATAAAGTTTGCCTTAAAAAAAATGGAGAAAGTTTTAGCAACAAGAATGTGGAAGAGACAATGGCCAAGGACGAGGTCATGGATATGGACGAGGATGGAGAGAAAATTTATCAAATCAAGTTCGAAGGAGAATGTTAGAAATTAAACTTGATTTGACCCAAAATAAATTGGGTTTGTAAGATTTGGACATAAGAATAGTGTGGCTTAATTTTTAGAAATTTGTATGAAAATATCTATATATTTATGAAATAAATATCTAGATATTCAATAATAAAAATCTAAATATTTATAAGAAATATTTAGATAATTGTAATAAATATTTAAATATTATTATTGATATTTCTAGAAAAAAATTTGTAACTATTTGATTAGATGTATATTGTCATAATCTTAATTGTTGGTTAAAAAAGTGATATAATATAAATAGGGACGAATTATTGCATTGTATTCTTGAGACGCTTGACAAGGCAAAAATTAAAAATTAATAAGATTATAAGCTTCTCCCTCCTTATCCATAATTATTCCTAATAAATTTATCTCTTTTTGTAATACAAGTCATCTACTGTCCAACACATGTTTCAATTACTCCATTTATCCTTCTTTTTTTTTTTTTCCAATTATTTGATATTAAGTCCTCCACCTGACATTCATGCTTCAAATATTATGAACTTAATAATGTTACTATGTGTAAAAATTCTAATACTATAATACTATATACATAATACATTCAAAGCTCACGTCATAACTAGAGAAAAAAAAAAGGGATTAATAATTCATATATTCAGTATTGAATTAATTATAAGGAACAAATGATATATTATTTGTCATACATGACTTTGTTAGATATATTTATTAGTAATCTATTAATAGCATACTCGCAATTATAAACATAAAATATAATAAAAATAATTAAAATAAGTAAATAAATTAAGAGACAAAGAGTACAGAAAAATTCTAGTTTGAGTATAATGGAACATGCTAATAAGTATTATCTTAAAAGCAAAGACTCGTTCTCTCGTGTGAGTAGTGATAGTTCTCTATGGTTTCAAGATGCAACATAATGCTCACAACCAATTTTCTCAATAAACATGACCATTAGGATGATAAAACACCAAATTTTCGATACCACAATTATTTAAAATAGAATTTCGACATGTAGAATATAAAGTCTTTTCTTTTCATTTTTATATTCTTACTTCACATTATGTAGTAATGTCTTAGATCTGGTTTTAGAACTTTACCGAATCTAATGAAAATTCAATTAGTTAAATTATTGAGAGTATAAAACAAACACAAATAATTTTTATGTGCCTTGGTATCACCTAATTCACGAGGCCACATCCAGCTATTGAACAAACCCATAAATCATAAAAAGATTACAAACACCAATCGAACTTAAACAAACAAAAACTCTCTCTTTAATTTTGCTGCAATTATGTACAATCAGCAAAATGGACTTGTTCAACGAGCACCACTAATCTTTTTTATTTTGCTACAGTTAAACTCTCTAAGGTCGTAAAACTACTCTCTGAAAGTAAAATATTATTCTTCCAAAGAATAAAAATTTCTTTCTTCAAGAGTCACAAGATAAGGATTTAATATAAAAACGTTTTTGAAATTCACAATAAAATTTATTAAATACTAAAATAATTCTCCTTAAAATTAATTATTTTAACAGTACGCTGAAAACATATCATATTTAACATCATATGACCATGTTGGAGATTGCTTCCAGTGAGTAACAATAAACAATTAATAGAGATAAATTTGCTGCATTAAATAACTTAAATTCGTATAATTTTAAATAACTCATTATAATTAAATTGGCGAAGACGTGTATCGTAATTTGTAGAACCACCGGATTAATTAATCAAATCAAATCAGTTTACCGTTTTCTTACCGGCCCACAATTTTGATTTCTTGGGACGTAAATTGAGGAGAAATTATGGTGTTTGGATTAAATTTGTTTTTTTAATATGTGTAATTATCTTAATTAGTCATTCTTTATATGTTCATTTAACGATTAGAAACTTCTGATTTTTATATACTTTAATTTAGGAAAAAAAAATCAGTTTAAATAATTATGCATATATAATAAGACATACATGACCTTATGGTTTAATCTATTAAACTAATTAATTTCAAAAATATTTACTAATATTTGAATTTATTAAAAAAAAAAAGACAATTACATATATTTATTTAAAATATATTAATAAACTAAAGAGAGATTTATAGCAGGTTATTGTTATCTTTGGTTGTATTTTAACGAAATATCACATCTACTCGCAGGTAACAATACAACACTCAAAAGTTGTAAGATAGTCATTTTTTTGAATAAAAATATTTTTTTATTTAAATTCTAATAAAAATAGATGATTCAAACCTTGGTCTTAAGTGAAAAATAACATGCTACATACTCATATATTACTTCAACATTTCATTATATTTTTCAAAGCTGTAATATATATATCTAAAACAAACATATTCATGAAAAGAAATTATTTTTATTAGTATTAATAAGCTAAATTTAATGCTAATAAATTTTAATTTAAAGATAATTAGCATCTTCTTTTATGAATAAACAAGAAATAAATTAATTTATATTTTAAAATAAAATCAATAGGTAATTAAAATTTTATAAAGTAATAAAACTAATTTCTAAATACAGGACAATTTTACCCAAAAGAAATATAATGAATTTTTCTTCCTTCACAATTTCTTGTTTCAACAAAACAAAAGAATATTATCCCTTTCTCCATTCCTTTCTTTTTCTCTTTTTTTTTTCTTTTCTTTCCTCGTTGCTTTTCGTTCCTTTGACTAAACATTCCTTCCATACTTTCAAACTAACCACAAATTGGAAATTTTTCTATCTTTCCTCGTTGCCCAGAACCCACATTTTTCTAAATTCATAATAATGCCTGGTTAGTATTTTGTTTGGGGTTCATTAAACACATACAAGTTCATATAATTGCTACCTTAATCACACAAAAATATGTATATTGTGTAAGTATCATTCATCAATATTCAGTTAGGAAGACAAAAGAATGAAGTCTGAATTTCTTACAGATATTTTTTTTAAAAAAAAGAAGTTTTGGATACTAATACTCTAACTTAAAATAGTCTGAGAGCGTCGAGCATGTCCTAACCGACCCGAGCTAACCCACAAGAGCAAATACTTATTGCAGACGTCAAAGTTCTAAACAAAAAGAAAAGTATTGCTAGATACAATTCCCTACACAATTTCCTCAAGTCGGTTTGTCGAGGTTGAACTTGTAATTGACCGACTACTCCTCCTCTCTGGCTTCTCTAAAAATTTAGAACATAATAGACCGAAAGCAAAGATGATAGGCCAAACATTAATTTTAATTGGACTATCAACATGTCGAAGAACAAAACTAAAAGTGATTATTGCAAAAATACACTGAAAAACTGCACACACGGATCCTATTATATCCTTGAAGCTTTGGAAAGGCTTGCTATTTGGTGATGGATAATATAACCAGGGTAACATACTCCTCCATTTCCATGTAAGCCTTTCCTTTCGACATTTGTAAACGATCTCTACAATGCATAGAATCATGACTACAAATGATAATGACATACTCATGATTGCATACTGAGGTTTATGTACAGAAGAAAGCTGGTCAAAAACAGCTGAGAGAATTTCCAGGACAAAGTTGGTGATTACCAATATCTTCTCTACATCAACCTGTACACAAAGGGAACACAAGTTTAATTTCTAGGTTATTTACATAAAATGTTGTATGTTGGGTATTATAGACTTTTCATTTTAGATGAAATAACTATGTAGTCTCGTAACAAAAGTTAAAAAGTTTTTTTCCCTTACCTTGTCATTATATTCTGCAACAGTACTCTCAATATCTTCTTGATGCCCCCGCCGTCTACGTTTCCTAGAAAAATCAATAGAGTTTTGTAGAATAATTTCTCTTCCCATTTCTTGCACCAAATTATATATTGTTATCTTATTATAAGATTCAATTATGAGACCTTTCTCTACAAGAACACTTAAATCTATGTTTGCTTGGTAACCTTTATCTTTTAAGAATTTTATTCCATGTTCTCTATCCTCATCTTTCAAAAAACATGCAATATCTAAAAAAATATCTTTCTGTCTTCTATCTAAACTGTCGTAACTTTTTAAAAGATCTTTCGGATATCCATGAGAACATCTTTTTCTAGTTTTCTTATTGCACTTTTCCATTGCTGAAAACACTGGATTTGTGCAGGGCCTGCAAGTCAAGCCCAAACCTTGACCCAATTAGAAGCAAATGTCAATATCTTGCAATGTGCACGAAAGGACAAGAAAATATGTGAACAAGACTTGTGCAAAGACAGTTATAGTAATGATGAAGGACACTATAAAAGAATGACTGAAGATGCATTTTGTATGGTAATGATAGTATTTTATACTTATATTCATGTAGGCCAATTACGTTTTGTACACTCACATTGCCCCATATAAAAGGGGCAGTTTGCATCATTTCTTTCACTTTGCCATAATACAAAAGAAACCAACGGTTTTCATTCTCAAAATACAAACTTGGTACCAGAGTCATGGCTACTAGCAACTCAACCTCCTAGAATCCTAATCCTACAACACCATTAACCAGCTCCTTTGTGTTTGTTGCACCTGCTAAACTCACCAACACCAACTACCTTTTGTGGAAGACACAAGTGCTTCCTTGCATTAGAGCAAACAACCTAGCAAACTTCATTAATGGCAACCAAACAATTCCTAGGAGAAAGATCGTGAACTTAGATCAAGATCAGAATGTTGTCACCACTGTCAAGCCAGAGTATTTGGAGTAGGAAAGACAAGACCAGAATGTGATAAGCTGGCTACTTTCCCCCATGACTAAAGAAGTACTTAGCTCTGTCATGGAATGCAGGATCTCCTTTGAACTTTAGACTGCCCTGCAAAAGCAATTCTCCGCATATTCAACTGGAAGGACAATGTAACTCGAGAGTGAGATTCATAATACCAGGAAAGACGGTATGTTAATGAGTGATTATTATTTTAAAATGAAATCCTTGGTGGAGGACCTCAAATGTGTTGGAAATCAAGTGATAGATGATGAAATGTTTGTTGTATGTTATGGAAGGTCTTGGATCAGAATATGATCCAGTGGTGGTCAACATCACCTAAAGAGATGAGAAGCTACCTTTACAAGAGATATATTTAATGCTTCTAAGCCATGAGAGCAGAGTGGAAAAGAATGTCATTTAGAAACATGAATCTGGCACATAATCCATTGGGCATTCCAATCATTTTGGGGTTGATTCTCAAAATAAAGGGAAGGGAAGAAACTTGGGTGACGGAGGAAGCAAACCCACTTGCCAAATCTATTTTATAAGAGCCCATGAAGCCTATAAGTGTTGTACAAGTTTAATAAATGCATGTTCAGGCCTAAAATACATGAAGAAAAATTAACATATACCCCCCTAAAGTTTAAAATTGACAAATATCCCCTTACTTTAGCCATATTCAGTTGATCTATTAAATTATTATCATTTTTATTCCTAAACTTTAATCAAATAACAAAATAAGATATACCTTTTTTTAATTATAACAATGTAATATAAAATAATATAATGTAAAATAATAGAATTTTGATTACTTTTATTTGTAATAAATATAACATCTATGAATTTTTTTTTAGCCCCCTAACATAGCTCAAATGGTATAAGGTATGCTTAATACTTTTAAGCCATTCCGAGTTCAGATAATACTAAGAAATATGAGTTTGGTGTTTCATAATTGAGATTTTTTATTTTCATTCAAAAACTAAAAAAAAAAACATAAATCTATTTTTTATATTTTTATTTAGGAGTTGGAGGAAATCCTAAGAGGGGATAGAGAGAAAACTCTAACAAGTGGGTATTGTGGCCTTCAAACGGCGAATTGAAATGAAAAGGACACAGTTCCTTATTAGACTTCTACATGCACCCCGATGTTCTAGAAGATTTCGAAGCCGCAGGAGGATCTCTACAAGAAACCTGAGTCGACATCCTCGAACAAGACATCGAAGAGTATGCTTCAGAACAAGCTCAAGGAATAGAAGAGCAGCAAATCAAAGTTAGCGATGACGAAGGAGTCGCATGGAAGAAAGAAGACTTTAGTACGCTGTTCAAGATGCTCAATGGAATCAAGGCGGACACCGAATACCTAATTGCCCTCAATGAAATCAAAGATGAGGACAAAACCGAAAAGAGCAGTCAAATGGACCCTGAGGATCAAACAGCATCTTAGGGACCCGCATCATCACATGCGCCGAAAATAGTATAATTATTTAGGTTGTAATAATTAGTCAGTATTTTACTTTACTTTTGTAAAGTTGGAAAAGATAGCACCATTAGTTGACGATGGGGCCCAATGCGCACCCGGACTATGGCTATATAAACCAACTTTAGTATGTTAAGACGTTGATTAGTGACATGTTCCGGTCGTTTTGTCACTTTGGATATTCGTTGATGTTGTTGCATCAATCGGATTTGTACAAGGGATTCTTTCTTGGTAATTTTTGTAACAAATCCCAATAGAATTTTTTCCCAGTGGTATGTATACCGATTCTGTCGGTGCGCTTATAGTTTCTATGGGATTTGGTCTTTTAATATCCCATATAGTATTATCAAGTAATGAAGAGTCAAAGGCTTTTCCTGGTATTGCAGTTATTCCTTTGGATCTTACTCCTGATATTACTTCGTCGATGTTAAGACGATATGATGAACTAGTATTTTCATAAACATCTTGTCGCATAATTCGCGATTATATATGTTTTGTGACTTGCTTATATAATAGCAATAGTCAAGTAGGAACGGGATTATCTTATCCCAGGATGATATTGAGATTTGTTCTAAGTCTCTCATTGCTTGGGATTGTTCCATTTTGGATCCCAGGTTTGGGTCTTGGCCCGTTATAATTTGTGATACTGTATTAACAAAGTTCCAAGGATTGGCCCCTTTTGTTTTTAGTAGGTCAAAACTGGCTTTGTGTTTGGTCTTAAAGTTTTCCCAGACCAATTTAGCTCCTTCTCCTAAGGAGGTTTCTAAGTATCTATACATTTCATCTGCCGTATGATTAAATCCTCTTGCGATGTAATCACGGACAGTTCTGGACTTCCAATTTTCAAGATTGGGCATCCACATTTGTGAGTTTACTGCGAGTACTCTCAGTTCTTGCTGAGTAGGCAGTATTTCTAATGGTAATCTTGTACCAACTGGGCTATATTTTTTAGCCTCTGTGTTGAAGTCTGAGTATGCGGCTCTTGGCACATTTCCATCAAAATAAGATAATGGGCTGGGGTCCAATACTGTTGGAAGCCCAAGTTCGTCAGCCATATCCATTTCTTGATTATCCAGACTGATAACTTCAGTGTTTCTGGCCATGAACTCTATATTTTCATTAAGCCATTCTGAAACATTTGACGTAGATGAATCTTTCATGATTCTTTCCTTAACTTCGTAATTGTTTGGGAATTTTGATTGAACAAAGGTATTTCTAATATTTGTTCATCTCCCAATTGTAATGCTTGTTCGAATTGTCTATCAACGATTTTTGTTTTACAAAACCATCCTTTGATAGTCGAACCTTTTGTGTTGTACAGAACACTTGGTTTAAAGAGCTTCAACGTTTCTTTGTCGAAGACTTCAAAGTCTGAGTCAATTGAAGTTATTGCTTCGAGATCTAAGTCAAGGTTTTCCGTTCTTGCGGATTGTATGATTTCCCTAAAGGGCATCTCTTTGGTCTTCAAGGACTTATATGACTTATCTCTAAAGAATCTTTTTGACCCTTGTTGCCAGTTGTTGATTTCTGATGGATCCTTTATTTTGGGATTCTCATCATCTGTCAGTGTTCTTAATTTTCCTGAGAATGGTTTGAACATTATTGTTCAGTTTGGTATTTTCCTTCTTTATTGACGAAGGTACTGTAATTTAATTTTATGAAATCCGAGCTAACAAGAGATGTTTTTTCACCGGATGTTGACGCTGTTGGCGCCGTCCAGGTGTTAATTCGATCCCAAGTCTTTCTTACGAGTTCGTTGACTTGTATTGCAATCGTAGCTGTTGGGCTAGTATTAGCTTGTATCCAATTTTTTATGGATAGTTCAGAATCTTTTAAGTCTTTCTGAACTTTTTCTGTAATTGCCCTAGTATTATCAGGTATATTTATGCTTGGTTTGATCAGTTGAATTTGTTCTTCAGGAATTCTGACCTGTCTTATCAACTGAGCAATCTTGTTTAAGTCTGTTTGCAGTATCTCTTTAGGCGTTGATGCTTCCCGGACCTGAGTTTGTAGCTTCGTTATTTCTCTTATCACACTCTGCACTTGTTCTGAGATTTGATTGTGATGAGAGAGATTTGGTTGTTGTTGGTATAGGAGGGTTATATCCCTTGCCAACGAATTTATAGATGTTTGGATTTCTTTGAAGGTGGGTTTAATCGTGCTTTCCACGATTTCTCTCGTTGCTTCCACCTCGATTCCCATTTGTGTGTCAGTCTTTTGTAAAGTAGGTGTTGCCACTTTAAAAAATGTTGACTGATCCTTTTCAATGTCGGCTACTTTTTGCGTTAGCCAATTAATCTTTTTTAAAGCTGCTAAAAGTGCATGTGACATGTTGGTCACTAGTGAATAATTTGCATTATTTTGTCTGATGAGTTGGTCCATTTTGTCAGCTGTTCCTGGCAGCCTTTTTGGTGGGACAATAATGGCACTCAAATTATTCAATTTCTTTTGTCTTTCCTCTTCTGCAGGAATAATTGATAAAGGTTCAGGCTGGTCCACGTAAAGTGACAGGGCCAGTTCATCTGTAGCTTTATCGATATCCATTGCTGAGGACATTATTCCGATTCTGTTTCCGATTCGGTTGCGGCGTAATCAAGATCTTCACCGGATTTTCCAGTTAAATCTTTTACGGCTATTAAAACAAGTTTTTCGATCGTTTTTTGACGATTCGAAACCTTTTGTATGTCTTTTTTATACGATTTGTGAAGTGTTCTTACTTCTTCTTCTATTTTTTCCGATAGTTTGATTGGCCAGTCGAGTAATTCCGATATCTGTTTCTTAGATGGGAATTTGCCAATCCTTCTATAGAGATCTGAGAGTTTTGTCTCTGAGTCGTGCTATTTTAGACTTATATTTTGTAGCATATCGGCTACTGATTCTAAAGTTTGTAATAAATTTTCAAATTCGAAGGGTTTTGCCTCTGAAAGTTTTGCTAACAGAGTTCTGTTTGGTTTTGCAATATTTTCTGATAGATTAATAATGCAATCTATAACTGTATTGAGTTGTTTATTAGTGGAGTTGTTGTCCACCGAATGCCAAAGATGAGAGTATTCACCAGATGGTTTGGACTTGTTGAGGAAATTGCAGTTCCGTTGCCAAGTCTTTCCTTCAATCTGAGCTTTGTATACTGGAATTTTTGAGATGACTAAATCGAAATAGTCTAATTCTCTGTTTTGTGGAGGTTGTTTGAGAACTTCTTTGCGTATATCTGCCATGGGTTACTGCATATATAGCAAACAAGCAATAATATTTATAGAATACTTGATGGAATATTAATTAGAATATTCTCTGGTTTCCTTAACCAAGAAGGTTATGATTAAGAAATAAGCTTTAATTAATCTGTGATTAATAGTAGTTTAATTAACCTCAGGATTAACTTTTCGCTCTCATACCAGATTTTACAGTCACAATGGACAAATTGTTCGATATTAAATTCATTGTCCAAACCAAAGGCTTTGGACTCATAACTAAGCCCAACATCAATATATTTGTTGGATTTATAGGAAAAGCTAGTCAAAATACTAGTTCATCATATCGTCTTAACATCGACGAAGTAATATCAGGAGTAAGATCCAAAGGAATAACTGCAATACCAGGAAAAGCCTTTGACTCTTCATTACTTGATAATACTATATGGGATATTAAAAGACCAAATCTCGTAGCAACTATAAGCGCACCGACAGAATCGGTATACATACCACTGGGAAAAAATTTCATTGGGATTTTTTACAAAAATTACCAAGAAAGAATCCCTTGTACAAATCCGATTGATGCAACAACATCAACGAATATCCAAAGTGACAAATCGTTCCAACAGGACGAACACTTTGATTTAATTGCAATCACTGAAGACGGTGATTTTAGGGTTTTCTTTAACCTTTTCAAAAGAATAATGGAAAAGAATACATCCATAACAGAAAAGGACAAAGCAATAATAGCCTTAAAAACAGTGTACCCAGAAGAGTATGAAGAATTGCTAAAATACGCAACTTCAAAGAAAGTAGATGTCAAAGAGACACACTTGGCAAAAATCGAGGAAGTGCTAGAAGACATCAAAAAATTAGAAAAAATAAGAACTGATTGGGTCAAAGCAAATAAAAAGCTGATTGACCAATTCATCCAAAAAAGGAAAGGCAAAGAAATTTGTGAAGAAGACAATTCACAAATTGAAAACGAAATGAATACATTCATGAAGGATGCAAGAAAATCCTTGTATTTAGATATTCATGACCCGGCAGATAGAAGGATTCTATCTAAGAGAGGAATAACCCCTGAAAAATGGGAAAGAATCATGAAAGATTCATCTACGTCAAATGTTTCAGAATGGCTTAATGAAAATATAGAGTTCATGGCCAGAAACACTGAAGTTATCAGTCTGGATAATCAAGAAATGGATATGGCTGACGAACTTGGGCTTCCAACAGTATTGGACCCCAGCCCATTATCTTATTTTGATGGAAATGTGCCAAGAGCCGCATACTCAGACTTCAACACAGAGGCCAAAAAATATAGCCCAGTTGGTACAAATTACCATTAGAAATACTGCCTACTCAGCAAGAACTGAGAGTACTCGCAGTAAACCCACAAATATGGATGCCCAATCTTGAAAATTGGAAATCCAGAACTGTCCGTGATTACATCGCAAGAGGATTTAATCATACGGCAGATGAAATGTATAGATACTTAGAAACCTCCTTAGGAGAAGGAGCTAAATTGGTCTGGGAAAACTTTAAGACCAAACACAAAGCCAGTTTTGACCTACTAAAAATAAAAGGGGCCAATCCTTGGAACTTTGTTAATACAATGTCACAAATTATAACGGGCCAAGACCCAAACCTGGGATCCAAAATGGAACAATCCCAAGCAATGAGAGACTTAGAACAAATCTCAATATCATCCTGGGATAAGATAATCCCGTTCCTACTTGACTATTGCTACTATATGAGCAAGTCACAAAACATATATAATCGCGAATTATGCGACAAGATGTTTATGAAATTACCATCAAGACTTGGTGAAGAAATCTATGGAGAGCGGAAGAAGTACGAAGAAAGTACTACATCTTTTATAGGATCATTCTACGATAATATATATGTCAAAGCGTATTTCGTGATGTCATGCCTTAAGAAGCGTTGTACACAAATACAAATTGACAGAGAAATTAAAAAGGGTGAATACAGTTTCTGTAAAAACATATTCACACCCCAACACTACGGTGAAAGAAAGATCCGAGAAAAGAAGCTGGATCAGACCCGTAAAAAGAAAACTTCAAGACAGCCCAACAAGGCCAAGCCCAAAGAACAAAAGGGATACTACCTAAGAAAAAGTAAGGCCAAAGCCCCTTACTTAGACCCTAACAGGCATGTTAGAAAACTCAATGACAATCGAGTGTACAATAAAACGCTCCCATATCTCACGTGCAAGGAAATAGGTCACAAAACGACCGAATGCACTAAGAGGAAAAACATGTTTGATAAACGTGCAATATTAGTAGCACAAACCAACATGGACCTTATTGAGATTGATTCAGATATTTCAGATTCTGAAACAATATACTCAATAGTGTCACATGTCAACATGATAGACTCAATAAGTCATTCATCGAGCGATTCCGAAGAAATCGGAGAAGATTCGCTAATGAAGTTGTTTGACCAAGGATTATTGGATGAACAAAACTTCAGATCAATGATCCCTCAAACAGGATTTAACATGATGGCAATCAATGAGACAGAATGCTCACATGAATGGATAAGAGGCAAGGGATCCGAATCCTTAGCATGCTTTTTATGCCATTACTATCCATCATTTGAAAAACGTGCACAATGCTCAAAATGCAGATCCGAAGGATGCATTGACTGCATTCAAAGCATGTACAAAATACAACTCAAAGATGTACCAAAAACGTCATTATCAAGACCAAACGACGTAGCACATCTTTATAAACGAATGCAAACAGTCGAGGAAAGACTAACGTTAGTCGAAAAGGACATTGAATATATTTTACAGAATAAAAATACAAGTCCTCAGACGCTGGTAGAACAACCAAAGATAGATACACAAATTGATACAGCAACCTGTCTAGAAGACATCGGTATTCCCAAAACTGACCCTATGTATGAGATATACGATCAGGTGTTCAGAAACAAATCAGAAAAACTTGAACGAATGTCCAATATGACAATCGAAGAACTTAGCAAACTTGAAATTTCGGCAGAAGAAAAACCGGAAGAACAAGTTACACTAATGGCGTCTAATACGACGATAGATAAACCTGAATGGGTGTATGAATATACTACCACGGCTACACCACAATGTATGCCAGTAACTACACCTAATACAATCAGAATAAAACTTAAAGTGACAATACCAACGCATAAAATGGTCAAAGGACGACCAGTTGAAAGCACACCTTGGACCACTGAAGGAAACTTCCTGATAGATACAGGATGTTCAGTGTCTAAAATCTCATCAGATGCAATACCATCTAATCTCATGTTCGAAAATCCATTTGCAGTACCTGCACGACAAATGGACGGCAAACTAATAGCTCATAAGCTGATGGTCCCAAAGATGACACTATCATCACTACAAATCTGTGGACCCTCTATACAGTGTTATTTACAAAAGGTAACAGCATTACCATTAGCTAAGCATAAATTGCTAGGCATCATTGGGCTCGATTTCATCTTTAATGAATTATTTCATGGGCTTATATTGACAAGAACGTCAATTCATTTTATGGGCCAAGGAATAAATGTCCCATACAATTGGCAAAATGACCAACAAACGGACCAACAGTCCAGCCCATCAAATTCTTGTCCCTGCAAAATTACAGGAGACTGTAAATTACCCAAAACGGTAAAACCCAACAGTTATCAGAGTTGCTTCACAAGCGTGGTGGGAACCATAACCCAAAAAACCCAACACCAGAACAACTATTCCACGAGTTTAATAAACTCAACATAGATAACAGTGATAAAGAACTCACCATCGATCAATACTTCGATATGATCCAACAAGACGATTACGATGCAATAAGACATCATATCATCCATCATGAATATGATATGACTTCATGGTCGCAAAACGACAAAAAATAACCTTACAACTTCGAATCAGAAAACGTGTCCAGTCTCATAAGAGAAATGGAAAAACACAACTTCTTTTCAAATGTTGTTTCTCCCCTAACACATTGGGAAAAACACAAAACGGTTTACAAAATAGAGGTCACAAACCCAAACATAATTATCAAAGGGAAAATAATTCCTGCATCTTAGAAAGCAGTAGAAGAATGTGAGAGACAAATCGATCAAATGATCAAACATGGTTTAATAAAACCATCAACGTCCGAACACAGGTCACCATTATTTTTTATAAAACAACCGGACAAAATTCGCATGGTTATTAACTACAAAAGACTCAACGATATTACAGTTGATGATAGTTATTTAATACCAAATAAAGAAATGCTCTTGAACAGAATTCAAGATGCAAAATGGTTCTCTAAGTTTGACATGAAATCTGGATATCACCAGATCAAAATGGACCCTGAATCCGTAAAATACACGGCATTCGTATGTCCAAACCCATTGGGCCAATATGAAACTTTGGTTATGCCTTTCGGAATAAAAAATGCCCCGAGCATTTTCCAAAGGTTTATGGACAAAATCTTTAAAGCCTATAGGAAATATTGCATTGTCTATATTGATGATGTATTAGTGTTCAGCAAAACACAAAAGGAGCATGAAATCCACTTAATAAAAGTAATGACAACATTCAAAGAGTTTGGGCTTATCATGTCCAAACGAAAAATGTCATTGGGCCAACAAAGGATAAACTTCCTTGGCGCAGAAATAGACAAAGGATCAATAAAACTCCAACCACACATCGCGAGTAAAGCTTTGTCTTACCCAGACAAACTAGAAGATAGGACCCAATTACAACAATTCTTGGGTTTTGTCAATTATTCTAGGATGTACATAAAAGATCTTAACTCATTAGTAGCTCCGCTATATGCCAAATTAGGTAAAAACGGAGAAATGAGATTCAATGACCAAGACGTTGATTTAGTAAAACAAATTAAGAAGCATGTTCTAAGTTTACCCCATTTAAAACTTCCTTTAGAACATGAGTACTTAATAATCCAAACCGATGCCAGTAAGCACGGATGGGCCGCAATACTATATTCAAAGCCCAATGAATTTTCACCTCAAAAGACTGAGCGCGTATGCAAATATGCGAGTGGAAAATTCAGAGAAAAGGGAATGATCACAGCCCTCGAGGCAGAATTATTGGCCGTAACATACGGAATAATTCATTTCAAATTCTTTCTTATTGGCAAAGCAGAGTTCACAGTAAGGACAGATTGCTCTGCAATCGTTGCTTTTGTCAGTAATCTGGCTGGAAAGGAACTCAATAATAGACGTTGGATAAACTTTATTGCTTTATTCACGAATTCCTGTCTAAAGCCTACATTTGAGCATGTAAAAGGAAAAGATAATAACCACAATACAAACAAATATGCAACAAACAAAGAAGAAAAAATACTACGTCCTCTACGAAGGCGGACTGGTTGGCGTATACCCTAAATACCCAGAACTGCAAATGAAGGTGAAGCCAAAAACCAAACTTGTGGCGGAAAGTCACGACACACCTACTGGAGCAGTATCATCCTTGAAGCGATACCTGAAGGAAAGAAACATGCCGCAGGACTTCTACATGCACCCCGATGTTCTAGAAGATTTCGAAGCTGCAGGAGGATCTCTACAAGAAACCTGGGCTGACATCCTCGAACAAGACATCGAAGAGTATGCTTCAGAACAAGCTCAAGGAATAGAAATTTATTACAAACTTTAGAATCAGTAGCCGATACGCTACAAAATATAAGTCTAAAACAGGACTACTTAGAGACAAAACTCTCAGATCTCTATAGAAGGATTGGCAAATTCCCATCTAAGAAATAGATATCGGAAATACTCGACTGGCCAATCAAACTATCGGAAAAAATAGAAGAAGAAGTAAGAACACTTCACAAATCGTATAAAAAAGACATACAAAAGGTTTCGAATCGTCAAAAAACGATCGAAAAACTTGTTTTAATAGCCGTAAAAGATTTAACTGGAAAATCCGGTGAAGATCTTGATTACGTCGCAACCGAATCAGAAACAGAATCGGAATAATGTCCTCAGCAATGGATATCGATAAAGCTACAGATGAACTGGCCCTGTCACTTTATGTGGACCAGCCTGAACCTTTATCAATTATTCCTGCAGAAGAGGAAAGACAAAAGAAATTGAATAATTTGAGTGCCATTATTGTCCCACCAAAAAGGCTGCCAGGAACAGCTGACAAAATGGACCAACTCATCAGACAAAATAATGCAAATTATTCACTAGTGACCAACATGTCACATGCACTTTTAGCAGCTTTAAAAAAGATTAATTGGCTAACGCAAAAAGTAGCCGACATTGAAAAGGATCAGTCAACATTTTTTTTAAGTGGCAACACCTACTTTACAAAAGACTGACACACAAATGGGAATCGAGGTGGAAGCAACTAGAGAAATCGTGGAAAGCACGATTAAACCCACCTTCAAAGAAATCCAAACATCTATAAATTCGTTGGCAAGGGATATAACCCTCCTATACCAACAACAACCAAATCTCTCTCATCACAATCAAATCTCAGAACAAGTGCAGAGTGTGATAAGAGAAATAACGAAGCTACAAACTCAAGTCCGGGAAGTATCAGTGCCTAAAGAGATACTGCAAACAAACTTAAACAAGATTGCTAAGTTTATAAGACAGGTCAGAATTCCTGAAGAACAAATTCAACTGATCAAACCAAGCATAAATATACCTGATAATACCAGGGCAATTACAGAAAAAGTCCAGAAAGACTTAAAAGATTATGAACTATCCATAAAAAATTGGATACAAGCTAATACTAGCCCAACTGCTACGATTGCAATACAAGTCAACGAACTCGTAAGAAAGACTTGGGATCGAATTAACACCTGGACGGCGCCAACAGCGTCAACATCCGATGAAAAAACATCTCTTGTTAGCTCGGATTTCATAAAATTAAACTACAGTACCTTCATCAATAAAGAAGGAAAATACCAAACTGAACAATAATGTTCAAACAATTCCCAGGAAAATCAAGAACACTGAGAGATGATGAGAATCCCAAAATAAAGGATCCATCAGAAATCAACAACTCGCAACAAGGGTCAAAAAGATTCTTTAGAGATAAGTCATATAAGTCCTTGAAGACCAAAGAGATGCCCTTTAGGAAAATCATACAATCCGCAAGAGCGGAAAACCTTGACTTAGATCTCGAAGCAATAACTTCAATTGACTCAGACTTTGAAGCCTTCGACAAAGAAACGTTGAAGCTCTTTAAACCAAGTGTTTTGTACAACACAAAAGGTTCGACTATCAAAGAATGGTTTTGTAAAACAAAAATCGTTGATAGACAATTCGAACAAGCATTACAATTGGGAGATGAACAAAGATCAGAAATACCTTTGTTCAATCAAAATTCCCAAACAATTACGAAGTTAAGGATGGATTAAGATATTGCCATCTATGAGTCTTTGTGATTGGAATAAAGGGCCTAGTCAGAAAAAAGATTGGAGCCAAAGTCCACATCGCAATTACCGATGATTCCATTATAGATATGGCAAAATCCATAATCTGTTCAATCGAGTGTAATTTGGACCAAAATAAAGGCTTATTTTATTTCTGTCCAGATTTTACAGTCACAATGGACAAATTGTTCGATATTAAATTCATTGTCCAAACCAAAGGCTTTGGACTCATAACTAAGCCCAACATCAATATATTTGTTGGATTTATAGGAAAAGCTAGTCAAAATACTAGTTCATCATATCGTCTTAACATCGACGAAGTAATATCAGGAGTAAGATCCAAAGGAATAACTGCTTGCAGGAAAAGCCTTTGACTCTTCATTACTTGATAATACTATATGGGATATTAAAAGACCAAATCCCGTAGAAACTATAAGCACACCGACAGAATCGGTATACATACCACTGGGAAAAAATTCCATTGGGATTTGTTACAAAAATTACCAAGAAAGAATCCCTTGTACAAATCCGATTGATGCAACAACATCAACGAATATCCAAAGTGACAAATCGTTCCAACAGGACGAACACTTTGATTTAATGGCAATCACTGAAGACGATGATTTTAGGGTTTTCTTTAACCTCTTCAAAAGAATAATGGAAAAGAATACATCCATAACAGAAAAGGACAAAGCAATAATAGCCTTAAAAACAGTGTACCCAGAAGAGTATGAAGAATTGCTAAAATACGCAACTTCAAAGAAAGTAGATGTCAAAGAAACACACTTGGCAAAAATCGAGGAAGTGCTAGAAGACATCAAAAAATTAGAAAAAATAAGAACTGATTGGGTCAAAGCAAATAAAAAGCTGATTGACCAATTCATCCAAAAAAGGAAAGGCAAAGAAATTTGTGAAGAAGACAATTCACAAATTGAAAACGAAATGAATACATTCATGAAGGATGCAAGAAAATCCTTGTATTTAGATATTCATGACCCGGCAGATAGAAGGATTCTATCTAAGAGAGGAATAACCCCTGAAAAATGGGAAAGAATCATGAAAGATTCATCTACGTCAAATGTTTCAGAATGGCTTAATGAAAATATAGAGTTCATGGCCAGAAACACTGAAGTTATCAGTCTGGATAATCAAGAAATGGATATGGCTGACGAACTTGGGCTTCCAACAGTATTGGACCCCAGCCCATTATCTTATTTTGATGGAAATGTGCCAAGAGCCGCATACTCAGACTTCAACACAGAGGCCAAAAAATGTAGCCCAGTTGGTACAAGATTACCATTAGAAATACTGCCTACTCAGCAAGAACTGAGAGTACTCGCAGTAAACCCACAAATGTGGATACCCAATCTTGCAAATTGGAAATCCAGAACTGTCCGTGATTACATCGCAAGAGGATTTAATCATACGGCAGATGAAATGTATAGATACTTAGAAACCTCCTTAGGAGAAGGAGCTAAATTGGTCTGGGAAAACTTTAAGACCAAACACAAAGCCAGTTTTGACCTACTAAAAATAAAAGGGGCCAATCCTTGGAACTTTGTTAATACAGTGTCACAAATTATAACGGGCCAAGACCCAAACCTGGGATCCAAAATCTGGTATCAGAGCGAAAAGTTAATCCTGAGGTTAATTAAACTACTATTAATCACAGATTAATTAAAGCTTATTTGTTAATCATAACCTTCTTGGTTAAGGAAACCAGAGAATATTCTAATTAATATTCCATCAAGTATTCTATAAATATTACTGCTTGTTTGCTATATATGCACTAACCCATGGCAGATATACGCAAAGAAGTTCTCAAACAACCTCCACAAAACAGAGAATTAGACTATCTCGATTTAGTCATCCCAAAGATTTCAGTATACAAAGCTCAGATTGAAGGGAAGACTTGGCAACGGAACTGTAACTTCCTCAACAAGTCCAAACCATCTGGTGAATACTCTCATCTTTGGCATTCGGTGGACAACAACTCCACTAATAAACAACTCAATGCAGTTATAGATTGCATTATTAATCTATCAGAAAATATTGCAAAAACAGACAGAACTCCGTTAGCAAAACTTTCAGAGGCAAAACCCTTCGAATTCGAAAATTTATTACAAACTTTAGAATCAGTAGCCGATACGCTACAAAATATAATTCTAAAACAGGACGACTCAGAGACAAAACTCTCAGATCTCTATAGAAGGATTGGCAAATTCCCATCTAAGAAACAGATATCGGAATTACTCGACTGGCCAATCAAACTATCGGAAAAAATAGAAGAAGAAGTAAGAACACTTCACAAATCGTATAAAAAAGACATACAAAAGGTTTCGAATCGTCAAAAAACGATCGAAAAACTTGTTTTAATAGCCGTAAAAGATTTAACTGGAAAATCCGGTGAAGTCTCTTAGAAATAGTTTGCCGTCCATTTGTCGTGCAGGTACTGCAAATGGATTTTCGAACATGAGATTAGATGGTATTGCATCTGATGAGATTTTAGACACTGAACATCCTGTATCTATCAGGAAGTTTCCTTCAGTGGTCCAAAATGCTCAACGGAATCAAGGCGGACACCGAATACCTAATTGCCCTCAATGAAATCAAAGATGAGGACAAAACCGAAAAGAGCAGTCAAATGGACCCTGAGGATCAAACAGCATCTTAGGGACCCGCATCATCACATGCGCCGAACGTAGTATAATTATTTAGGTTGTAATAATTAGTCAGTATTTTACTTTATTTTTGTAAAGTTGGAAAAGATAGCACCATTAGTTAACGATGGGGCCCAATGCGCACCCGGACTATGGCTATACAAACCAACTCTTAGTTTCATTTCAATTCGCCATTTGAAGGCCACACTACCCACTTGTTAGAGTTTTCTCTCTATCCCCTCTTAGGATTTCCTCCTTCGAGAGACTCTTTGAGTTTGTTCATAGAGTTATCAGGGTCACCTGAGGGATGATCATATGACTTGTACTGGTTATGTGAATCCTTTTTTTTCAATCAATAAAATTTCAAATTTGTTATATCTTATTTTTTCCGCATCAACAATGTGTCAACAACTTGAATCTGCGCAACAAGTAAGTCAGTAAAGGTAATACCTTCCCTTTACTTCGATTAAATCTCTATTTTTGGTTAACTCTTCCGCAAATGAATCAAAAATAGAAAGAATATTAGTGTTGAGGTAGGCCCTTAGCATTAATATTAAGGCTTACACAGTTCATAAAACTGAAATTAACAGGTTTAAGAAGGACCTCAAGGTGTAGAATAGAAGTCTCTTAGAATAACTGTCTGATGAGTTGGTCCATTTTGTCAGCTGTTCCTGGCAGCCTTTTTGGTGGGACAATAATGGCACTCAAATTATTCAATTTCTTTTGTCTTTCCTCTTCTGCAGGAATAATTGATAAAGGTTCAGGCTGGTCCACGTAAAGTGACAGGGCCAGTTCATCTGTAGCTTTATCGATATCCATTGCTGAGGACATTATTCCGATTTTGTTTCCGATTCGGTTAGCCCAATGGGTTAAGTCACCATCGATCAAATGAATTGGATTTATAGGAAAAGCTAGTCAAAATACTAGTTCATCATATCGTCTTAACATCGACGAAGTAATATCAGGAGTAAGATCCAAAGGAATAACTGCAATACCAGGAAAAGCCTTTGACTCTTTATTACTTGATAATACTATATGGGATATTAAAAGACCAAATCCCGTAGAAACTATAAGCACACCGACAGAATCGGTATACATACCACTGGGAAAAAATTCCATTGGGATTTGTTACAAAAATTACCAAGAAAGAATCCCTTGTACAAATTCGATTGATGCAACAACATCAAGAAATATCCAAAGTGACAAATCATATTTTACGGATTCAGGGTCCATTTTGATCTGGTGATATCCAGATTTCATGTCAAACTTAGAGAACCATTTTGCATCTTGAATTCTGTTCAAGAGCATTTCTTTGTTTGGTATTAAATAACTATCGTCAACTGTAATATCGTTGAGTCTTTTGTAGTTAATAATCATGCGGATTTTGTCCGGTTGTTCTATGAAAAATAATGGTGACCTGTGTTCGAACGTTGATCGTTTTATTAAACCATGTTTGATCATTTGATCGATTTGTCTCTCACATTCTTCTACTGCTTTCTGAGACGCAGGAATTATTTTCCCTTTGATAATTATGTTTGGGTTTGTGACCTCTATTTTGCAAACTGTTTTGTGTTTTTCCCAATGTGTTAGGGGAGAAACAACATCTGAAAAGAAGTTGTGTTTTTCCATTTCTCTTATGAGACTGGACATGTTTTCTGATTCGAAGTTGTAAGGTTGTTTTTTGTCGTTTTGCGACCATGAAGTCATATCATATTCATGATGGATGATATGATGTCTTATTGCATCGTAATTGTCTTGTTGGATCATATCAAAGTATTGATCGATGGTGAGTTCTTCATCACTGTTATCTATGTTGAGTTTATTAAACTCATGGAATAGTTGTTCTGGTGTTGGATTTTTACGGGGGGTGGGAAATAGTGAAGTTATTCTAAGAGACTTCTATTCTACACCTTGAGGTCCTTCTTAAACCTGTTAATTTCAGTTTTATGAACTGTGTAAGCCTTAATATTAATGCTAAGGGCCTACCTCAACACTAATATTCTTTCTATTTTTGATTCATTTGCGGAAGACTTAAGCAAAAATAGAGATTTAATCGAAGTAAAGGGAAGGTATTACCTTTACTGACTTACTTGTTGCGCAGATTCAAGTTGTTGAGACTAAAGAAACCATACCTTTATTGATGTTGGGCTTAGTTATGAGTCCAAAGCCTTTGGTTTGGACAATGAATTTAATATCGAACAATTTGTCCATTGTGACTGTAAAGTCTGGACAGAAATAAAATAAGCCTTTATTTTGGTCCAAATTACACTCAATTGAACAGATTATGGATTTTGCCATATCTATAATGGAATCATCGGTAATTGCAATGTGGACTTTGGCTCCAATCTTTTTTCTGACTAGGCCCTTTATTCCAATCACAAAGACTCCTAGATGGCAATATCTTAATCCATCCTTCCTTAACTTCGTAATTGTTTGGGAATTTTGATTGAACAAAGGTATTTCTGATATTTGTTCATCTCCCAATTGTAATGCTTGTTCGAATTGTCTATCAACGATTTTTGTTTTACAAAACCATTCTTTGATAGTTGAACCTTTTGTGTTGTACAGAACACTTGGTTTAAAGAGCTTCAACGTTTCTTTGTCGAAGACTTCAAAATATGAGTCAATTGAAGTTATTGCTTAGAGATCTAAGTCAAGGTTTTCCGTTCTTGCGGATTGTATGATTTCCCTAAAGGGCATCTCTTTAGTCTTCAAGGACTTATATGACTTATCTCTAAAGAATCTTTTTGACCCTTGTTGCGAGTCGTTGATTTCTGATGGATCCAAAAGATTTGGCAGAAAGACCACTCGAAGTTGGAAGTAAGCGATCAGCAATCGCATCGGAAGATTTTCGTCCAATGCAAGTAACAAAGTTACATCAATTGCCTGAGTTGATAGACACCAAATACGAGTTCAAGATCGACCCAAGCAAAAAGATATCTCCTCAAGAAAGGAACATTATATCAAATATATGGTTCGCACACCATAACAAAGATCGGAAACATCTGATCAAAGCTTGTAACGCTATGGTTGACAGTATCGACGAAAAATGGTTGCCAATAACCACAATACAAACAAATGTGCAACAAACAAAGAAGAAAAAATACTACGTCCTCTACGAAGGCGGACTAGTTGGCGTATACCCTAAATACTCAGAACTGCAAATGAAGGTGAAGCCAAAAACCAAACTTGTGGCGGAAAGTCACGACACACCCACCGGAGCAATATCATCCTTGAAGCGATACCTGAAGGCAAGAAACATGCCGCAGGACTTCTACATGCACCCTGATGTTCTAGAAGATTTCGAAGCCGCAGGAGGATCTCTACAAGAAACCTGGGCCGACATCCTCGAACAAGACATCGAAGAGTATGCTTCAAAACAAGCTCAAGGAATAGAAAAACAGCAAATCGAAGTTAGCGATGACGAAGGAGTCGCGTGGAAGAAAGAAGACTTCAGTACGCTGTTCATTTGTCAGTTCTGAGTATTTAGGGTATACGCCAACCAGTCCGCCTTCGTAGAGGACGTAGTATTTTTTCTTCTTTGTTTGTTACACATTTGTTTGTATTGTGGTTATTGGCAACCGTTTTTCGTCGATACTGTCAACCATAGCGTTACAAGCTTTGATCAGATGTTTCCGATCTTTGTTATGGTGTGCGAACCATATATTTGATATAATGTTCCTTTCTTGAGGAGATCTAGCAGAAGCCGCAGCAAAGGCAATCAACGAGCACCAAAAGCAAGCTCAAAAAATAAAGGATTTGGCAGAAAGACCACTTGAAGTTGGAAGTAAGCGATCAGCAATCGCACCGGAAGATTTCCGTCTTCATTAGCGAATCTTCTCCGATTTCATCGAAATCGCTCGATGAATGACTTATTGAGTCTATCATGTTGACATGTGACACTATTGAGTATATTGTTTCAGAATCTGAAATATCTGAATCAATCTCAATGAGGTCCATGTTGGTTTGTGCTACTAATATTGCACGTTTATCAAACATGTTTTTCCTCTTAGTGCATTCGGTCGTTTTGTGACCTATTTCCTTGCACGTGAAACATGGGAGCGTTTTATTGTACACTCGATTGTCATTGAGTTTTCTAACATGACTGTTAGGGTCTAAGTAAGGGGCTTTGGCCTTACTTTTTCTTAGGTAGTATCCCTTTTGTTCTTTGGGCTTGGCCTTGTTGGGCTAGTATTGATTTTCCTGAGAATGGTTTGAACATTATTGTTCAGTTTGGTATTTTCCTTCTTTATTGACGAAGGTACTGTAGTTTAATTTTATGAAATCCGAACTAACAAGAGATGTTTTCTCACCGGATGTTGACGCTGTTGGCTCGTAATTTTTTTAGAAGAATATAATGAATGTAATATAATTTTTTAATAGATATATTATATATAAAAATAAAATACTAAAAATATTTCATTTAAACTTTTTTTGATAATTAAATATTAAATTATTAATAAGAAATGAAAATATAAGGGTTACGAATATTTTAGCATATAAATTTGGTTAGCTTATTATTAGAATATTTTTTTTAATAATATTTTCTTTTCTAAACATTTTATTAAAATAATAAATTAAAAATTAAATAATTTAAACTTTTTAATCCTTAATATTAGTAAATTGTGTAATAGAGACTAAACTGTTATAATTAAAATAACTATATTGTACTTAATTTCTTATTAGTTAAAGTTTAGAAATATAAATGATAATAAACTAATCGATTAAGGGTGGAGGGGCTAAAATTTCAAAATTGAAACAATATCTATCAACCTCAAATTTTAAGGAGTATATGTTATTTCTTCAAACTTAAAAGGGCATATGTCAATATTCTAAATACGAAAGTAATCTTAAATTTCAAATCGATTGAGAAAAATTTTAAATAGGCACAGTATGTTTAAATGCTAATAATCGTTCACGATGAAGAGGTTAGTGATTAATTACTTAATTAATCTTCAACCATGAAAACAATTGAAAAACAAAAATCAAATTCCGATGTATATCCTTGAGTATATATAAAATATTTGGCATTTTAACCTATTACTCTTATTCATTAAATACCCTACCATTTGCACAAAATTAAGCTTATTAATTTGCTAACATCGAACACTGATTTTCTGCAACAGTAATTAATGAGAACAAGTACTTACCTTAAGAAATGAGAATCAAGCCAGACAACTTCTTCCCCCAGAGCAAATCCTCCATCTTCGAACATTCTTCAAGCTTCGAAATCCGGGATCTCTACAAGTTCATGATCAAGACATGTACATCATTTGGAAGAATCATATCATAAGCTTCTTGAGAAAACTGAACTGCGACTGCATAAATATTAATCAGTGGTTTCCCTCAAAGCAAATCCTCCATCTTTGCGACGTCCTTCAAGGGTCGAAATCCTGGATCTTTATAACTTCATCGAGACACCATCTGGAAAAATAAGACCCTTATGAGAAAATTTTAACCGAAATCTTTAATCCTCTGTTGAATTGGTTATCTAAGAAAAACACTGTACTTGTTTTCAGAAATAATATTGGTGGATGAAGATGCAGAAGAAGAAGAAGAAGAAGAAGGCGTCACAGTTTAATTGATGAGAGATTGAGAAATGACGAGGAGAAAATTGAACTGCGACTGCATAATTTATGAATGCCCCTTGCTTGGTCAGCCACTGCTACTTCCTTGAACCCTCCAGGAAGTTTCATGCTGATGAACTGCTTTTCTCTTTTTCTTACGTAGTGGTTGCATTTAAGTGTGAACAAAGAAAAAAGACATCATTTGACGAAAGTAAAGAAAAAGAAAAAGAAAAAGAAAAAGAAAAAGAAAAAGAAATTAATAAACTCTTTAAGACTGTGTTTGGTTGAAAAAAGGGATTTAATCAAAAATATCAAATTTTTATTTGTAAAAGTAAAAAATGCTTACATAATAAAGTATTATTAAAAAATATCTAAATTTCACTTATTTTAGACAAAATGTCTTTATGACCAAAATTATCAAATTTAACTTTTGAGTTAGTGTAATAACTTTTGAATTATTATAGTAAATCAAAAGTATTATAACAATTTAAAAGTGATTGTAGCAATTCCAAAGCAATTTTTAAATTCATTGTCCTATAATAACTCAAAAGTTATTATAACAATTCAAAATATTCTATTAATTTTGGGTGTCAAGGGGATTTTTGATATATTTTATCATAATTTTATTTTAAATTAATTATTTTTAACAAGTTACCATATTATTTTAATTATTTATAAAATTAAATTAAAAATATTATTTAAAAAATTAAATTTTAATATTATAAATAATTATTTAAAAATTAATTTATAATTATTATCTTAGATTTGATTTTTGTTTCTAAATGTAATATTATCTAATTACAAATTTATTTAAAAATTATTTATACCTATTAGCGTAATGTTTATTTTTGTTTTTGTTTATACATTCAATATAATCTTATTATGATTATATTTATTATTATTAATTATGTTTGTTTTTCTTATTATGTATAAAATATATTTTCTTATATTTTATTTCTTATATTAATTTATTTATACTATATACAGCTAGTCATATCTATTTGACAATTATAATTTTGAGTTCATAATATATAAGTTAATCATATAGTAAAGATAACTAATTTTATAGTTAAAGTTAAATTTTATTGCTATTGTAATTTTATGAATAATTTTATTTTTTTAATTCTTAATTTATGACAATAAATTATTAAATATATTGATATTTTCATACTAAAATTTTAAAAATAAATGAAATTATACTTTAAAACAAATTAATAGGTAAATAAAATTTTATTAAGTAATAAACCTAAGTTCTAAGTAAATGACATTTTTGTTCAAAAGAAAATATAATGAATTCCACTCCCTCCACAATTTTGTTTCAACCAAACAAAAGAAAACTATTTCTTTCTCTATTCCATTCCTTTTTCCGTTTCTTTCCCTATTCCTTTATATTCCTTTAACCAACCAAACATCTGGTCCATATTTCAAATTATACAATAATCGAGAATTTGCCTCGAAACCCCATTTTTTTTTCTAAATTCATAATAATGCATGGTTTAGTATTAGGTTTAGGTTCATTAAAAATGCGTTTGGTAGAACGTATTGAACTATATTGAATTATAATGGAATAGATTGAATTAAATTATAATGAATTGTATTGAATAAAATTTAATACAGTACTGTATTTAATGCGTGATATATACGATAATATGTTATTATATAAAATTTATTTTTATTATTTAATTATACATTAATATTTTTAATTAATAATTAAATAATTTTAAAATTATTATTTTTAAACAAAATTTTTTTTTCAAAGAAACAAAAAAAATAGTACAATATGAGTTTGACCCAAAAAGAGGGGTGGGTCAAATTTGACGGCTTGGAACTACATTATTTTTAATTTTATATAATACCAGCTTCTATAACAAACACTGAATTAAAAAAAATTGTCTTCAGTAGTGTCCAAACAGTGCGATAATGCAGTTCAGTCCCGACTTCCAAAGGTGCCCTAAACATATAACAGGTTCATATCGCTATATTAATAACAAATATATATGTTGTATACATATTTATCAAAATTCAATTAGGAAGACAAAAAAAATGAAGTCTAAATTCATGATAGACATCAAATTCAAACAAAAAGTAAAAAATATTGCTAGACACAATTCTCTACACAATTTCCTCAAGGTGTTTTCTTGAGGTTGAACTTACAATTGACTGACTTCTCCTTCTCTTTAAATTCTCTGAAAAGTTAGAATATAATAGACTAAAAAAAAATGATAAGCAAAAAGTTAATTTCAATTGAACCACTGACATGTCAATGAACAAAATCAAAAGTGATTGTCGCAAAAATATCCTAAAAGTTTGTACATATAAGTTGTCTCAATGTTTTTTGATACAACTACATGAGATGTGCTAAGCATTAAATTGGTTAGCAACTCCCAACTCCACAAATTCTTTCTTGACAATTCACTGCGAGATAAAGAAAGAAATACAAAACTTTGCAAGAAAGCACACAGTATTTACAAATGCCTGACCTTCAACTTTCCTTTATTCCATTAAAGAAAAGAATATACAATTATAAGGTATGCTTGAAGACAAGTCACCCTTGCATTCTCATGCTTGCTAGTTTATTGTCTAAAGCTATTTATATATACAGAGTTTCGTGCCTCAACATACCTATGTTACATGCCCTCATCTCTAATTTATGAGAGCATAAGTGCTGCCTTTACCTTTGTTGAGGTATGATTGAATTATGCAATGAAGTCATTCATTACATGTCCTTTAATAATTGGCTTTGGCCTATACTAAATGTCATGCTCTCCTCACTTAATGGCCTATTTGGCCAATCCTTTAAACATCTCAAGTCTCTTCATAATTAATCTCAAAGATTGGTTAGTAAAAATCATCATTATGTACGCTTGAAAGTAAGGTCTTAACTTCCTAGCTTACATAACGAACATTAGAGCTATGTTCTCTATCAAATGGTATCTCGTCTTGGTGTCTTAGAGCATATGGTTAACATATTAAATGACTTTTTGAAATTTTTGGTCTTCCGTTGTGTTCAAATTAAATCTTTTTATCTTAATTGTCTCATGATTCCTCTTTTCTCTTTCTCTTGTTTCTTATTTTTTAAAAATGTTGATTTTCTTTTTTTTTTTTACATTAGTCAATTCATCTAATTATAATACTTTGCGGCCTTGAGAGTTGTTCAATAAACGTTGTTGGCACGTTCTTGACTAATAAGAAGTGAAACGTCCCAAGACATAGTTTTGCTATAATGCCAGTTAAAGCCACAACATCCATTTAATTCTTCACTCTTAATGCTTCAGTGTTGAATCAAGCTATATAGTTTTTGAAAGACTCTTTTTTTCTTACCGTATAGATAAAAAGTGTGTGGATAGGAGTTGGTATTACTAGGCTCCTACAAACTGATTAACGTGAAAATATGGTTGAGTTATGCAAAATAGGCAATTGATATTGATTTTAATTTCTTATACCATTTACGTGTGACCCTTGTAAGTGTGAGTAACAATGCCCTATACATCATTGCTCCAATTGCCCCCCCATAATTTCATCCAAGACTTGAAGCTCACTAAGTGTTTTATGGGATCATACTGACTACCGTAAAGCCTAAGTAATGGAATCTTAAACTTTATTAGAAGTGATGATTAAAGCATTTCTTTAGTGAATGAAGGTTTACTTTCCTTACAAGTAGGTTAGTAGAAATTTTCTCTATATTATTTAACCTTTCTTTTAACTTTTTGACTTCTCTTTGTAAGCTTATCAATTCACTACTAGACTAATCAAGCCCTTACATCCTAACTCATCATTTAACTTCTAACTATTACAATAAATCTTGCTTGAACTGGAACTTATGTGATATATCCATGTTTTATGAAACCCTCATGCTGAGTTAACCCTCTGTAAAGAGGTTTGTAATGCATGTTCATCATGGTGCTAGTTGTCTCTATATAACTGACCATTGTAGAGAACTTAAAGCCTTTCAGTAGCTTGGTTCTCTTATGCTTAGATATACTAGAGAACCATTGCTATAATACGTGTCAAATTTACTACTTTTTATTCTAACTAAGAAGAACTAATGTTAGACCTTTAATTCACATAGTATGCATAAGCTTGAGTTTAAAACCTTATACCAAGCTTTAATGTCGTAGGAAACGAGAGGCAATATTTATGCTCTAAACAATAGAAAATGAGGGCACATAGTAGAAGCATGTAGGGGTACGCAAAGTATTCAGAGATAGATAGGTATTCCAGAAACACAATGTTGACGGTCGACAATGTTGAGATTATCCGACAAGTCCAAATTTCAAAGGAAAATGGACATACGCAAGCTTCAGCTAATGAGGTAGATGGGCACTGCATTGAGTGATAATAGAGAGTGATATGAGTTTGATAAGACACGGGTTATGAGACCGAAGTCTTTAAAGAAAAATCAAAAAAGGAATGCACTTATTAGGAAATGAGGCAAAGTAGATTTTATCTTCTTAAAGTGGCAAAAAATGACTTAGTCTCTATATAAATGGTATAGCAGTGCCTTAAATTAATGGAAATGGCATTGAGTGAGACTTAAGTTATTTTTAGACTTGATAAATAAATTAAGTGGTAGTGTGTAGGTTGTACATTTGTCCCTAAGCAACCATAGGTGTTAGTTACAAGTAAGAAGTAAGTAAGAGTGAGTTGTCTCTAAAACGTACATTATATACCCTTTTCTTTGACGAAATAAAGGGAAGTTAAAGCTTAAAGCCTTTATAAATAATATGTGTCTTATTATTCAGTTTCATAATTATTTCTTAGTGCGTAGCAATCATCGAGAGTAGAGAGAGTTCGCAGAATCGAAAGTTGTTGGCTGAGTTGTACTTAACACTATTGCAAGGAGCTGCATCACACAATAGAGTTTATAACAATTAGTATCAGAGTCCAATTAATTAGAGGTAATGAATTTTTTTCTCTTTTACACTTTTATACGCAAATATGTCGAGGTTTCTTTGAAAAAAAGGATTGAGTTCTTAAAATACATCGCGGGTGTCATTCTACTCAATGTAAGTCCTTTGGCGATACAAGTCGAATTCAACTGATTGAGGTATTAAACCTTCAGAAAAAAACATGAGAAATTTGTTAATGAGGTGGGCAACAAGTTGAAATTGATCATGGAAGATGTGACTTCTTTGGCGAAGGTGTTAAAGGCAAGCATTAAAAGCCTTGAAAATGAAATGAAGTTGATTAAGTGGCTTTTCAACAATATTTCACTAAATTCAAAGGGCGAGCCTTTGAAAATTAAGATGTCGGAACCAAATATTTTAAAGGGACAAAAGATGCCAAAGAGTTACAGAACTTCTTATAGGATATAGAGCAGTACTTCAAGCTGCTAAGGTACTCTATGACGAGCGAGTTTCTATTACTAGCTTGTATCTCAATAGAAAAGCAAAACTTTGGTGGCATACTTGGTTATCGAAAGATTGTGATGCACAGCACGAAATGGCAAAGACATATGACTCACCCAAAAAGAAATTAAAGGCTCAATTCTTACATAGTAATATAGAGTAGCGTATTAAGAAGCTACTGAAAAATTTCAAACAAATGGGACTTGTTCAAATTTACATGAAGCCTTTTAGTTCTTTGATATTGGACATTAAGAACATGTCAAACAAGGAAAAACTCTTTAATTTTATGTTAGGGTTGCAGCCTTGTGTGCAAATGAAGTTACGTCAAGAATCGATTAAGGATTTATTGAGTGTAATTGCAACAGTTGATGGCTTGATTGATTTACAACTTGTGGGAACCTTTCCTCTCAAGCCAAAGAAAGTGTTTAAGAAAAAACACAAAGTTAGAACTCTGCAAAGTGATGGTAACAAAGTTGAAGACAAATCTAGCAAGACTAAATTATAAGAAAATAAGAGTTTTGACTACTTCATTTATGATAGATCATATTAAGTGAGGGAATGCCCAAAGCAAGAAGGGCTTAATATTTTAGTTTTGTAAGAAGTCTTTGAAAATTGAGGCAAAAATAGAAATCGTGTAAAGTTCAATTCGTTATAGTAGAGATGCAATGTGTTAAAGTATAATGATATAAATTAGGGCCTCATGTACGTAGCAACATCATTAATAAAAGGGAAATAAATGCATTGCTTGATACCGAAGCAACGAACAACTTTTTAGTAGCAAAAAAAGTGTAATAGTTGGGGTTACAAGTTTATTGTGTGTCCGGAGCTGTGATGTGGTCAATTCAATGCAATAGGTATCGGAGGGGTAATCATAACCTCTTTGCAAGTTAAAACTTGGCAAGGAGTTAGTCAATTCATGGTAATACCTTTTGCCGATTTCGATCTCATCTTAGGTCCAAAATTTTTCTTGCAAAGTAAGATACATATGATGCCTTATTTGTGGAATTTGTTCATCGTAGGGATAAAAATACTAAGGGTAGTGCAATGTCAGTTTTCAAAATTCAAAATATTGAAACCATCACTCCAACAAGTACACAAAAACAAACGAGTTGGTATCAAGATCAATAAAAAACCATTCGACCCTTATATGATAATGTTTGTCTAAACTAAGCGAAAATTGATTAAAGAAGAGTTTAAAACGATCATAGGGGATAAGTTCATGAAAGAAAGCTTGCTAAATTGCTTAAAATGCCAGGGGAGAAAAGAAAAGTGCAGTTGACCACAATCAAGAATTAAATGCAAAACCCTATGCACATGATCCTTACCTAAGGGAGTTATCCAAGCTAGCAGATTTATAAGAGGCAAAAATATAAGTTGAGAGATGCAACAGGCATCAAGCACTTAAAAATAACATTAAAATAAGTTCTTAGAAGAGTATTATGGTATTTTCTATTGATATTGTATAGAGTAATGTTGGGTATTTGTAGCAAACCTCTAATAGATGAGTGCGCAGTAAATAAGTGTCAAAAAAGTGTAATACAAGTTTTATATACGGGAAAATGAGTTCTCAAAGATGCAATACAAAATTTAGAATGAGGAAAAAATGATCAAGGTGGCATTTAATGGATTCAAACCTCAATTTCAAGACACAACAAGGTAGTGAGACTATTGAACATATGCACATGATAGCATTAGATTACATTTTCCTAGTGTGCGAGAAATTGTAAATGCATTTGAAGGAGTGTATTGGGTTAACCATTAAAGGGTTGAAAAGATGTTGGGTTTATGGGCAAATTCATGGAGTTAGCCAAATGACATTGAAGGTAATGTCAAGTCTTATCCAAGGTTACGCAAAATTGAGAAAAAATCAAATTTTTATCTTGATGGCCAGAAAAAGGTTATTAAGAGTTAAGCAGGGAAAACGGAGAAGGTGCATCCTAACACCCTTCCAACGAGGACGTCAAAAATTTTTTGTAGTGGTGGCATCAACAATGATGATGGCGACACACACAACAGCAAGATCGGTGAGGTAGATGGCAATAAGGACTTGATTCAAGCTTGACAATGGCAATGAAAGTGATTTTCGATTAGTAAGTTTCCTATAGCTTTCTTTACATTTTTTTCAATACAAAATGAATAAATATTTAGTTTATGATTTTGTCACATAAATGAGGATATTTAGAATATATTTATGATGTATTTTGTTAAAAAATCATTTAGTTTATTTTGTAAAAAATGCATAAATTTGGGGTGAAATTAATATGTTTTGATAATTTTGTTTGGGTATTAACAATGTGAATATATTTGGTTGAAATATTACTGAAATGTGAAGAAATTTGGCCGAAAAAGGGAGATTTGTAGAAAAATGGCCGGTTGCATACATAGCATCAGGGTCCTCACTTACCCAGATTTTAGGAGCCAAAGACAACCTGAAAAGAGAGCTAATTTCGAGTTCTCATTTACCAAAAAAGGGTCCCTTTTCAGGCCCATTAAACAACCTAAAATTGAAATTTTTTAAAATTAATAATAATAATTAATGATAATGATGATGATGATAATAATAATAGGGTCTTTTATGGTGTTGGTGAAAAATTTTCAATATTGATAACGTGAAAATTATGAACCATTAGATGAAATCAATGGTCTATCATTTTTCTTATTTTGAAATATCAATTTAATCTTTAAAATATATATTTTTTAATTTACCAATTGTACAAGTTCAAACATTTTTATTTTGACTTTCAATCAATCTTAACAAGTTCTAGCATTTTCTTTTGATTTTTAATCAATTTCAAACTTCTCTCCGTAACCTAATTTTAGTGAATCATAAACTTTTCTCTCAGAATTAATAAGGTCAAATCTTATATTTTCTTTTATGTTGCATGATTGATTCTCATCATTTTGGTTGAAGATTGTTAAACATCAATTAAGATAAGATTTGTTTTTATTCTATTTTATTGGTTTGTTTATTAAAATAAAATATTGTAATTAATTAATATTTGTATGTTTAGTGATCATAAGAAAGGTGTGGGGTTTTTTCTTTTATGAATTTTGTCTCTTTTTAATTAAAGATTAAAGATGTATGTTGTCTTGTATATTATTCAAAGGGGGGTGACAACAATTCTATAAGTTAATTAATAATTCTATATATTTTTTCATTAATCATTACATGTTGTCAACAAGTAATGAATTATTAATGAAAAAATAATTAATTGATTAATTAATTAAGTTAATCATTAATTAATAATTCTATGAGTTAATTATGCTAATTATTTGTCCCTTTTTAACTATTGATTTTTTAAAGGTTTCATTAATTATTTGCATTAATTACTTTTATTAATAATTCTCTTTAATTTACTTTTGTCTTGTATATAATTCATTTGAATTAATTAATGATTTTTTAAGCAATTTTTTTATATATTTTTTTGTGTAAGTTAATTTTCAAAGGGTACTTCGATTCAAAATAAAGTTTTTGTTGAATTTTTTAGTTTGTATTCCATTGTTTTATTGCTCATTAGTGTACATATAACTTGAATATGGCAAGTAAGAACTAGTATGAGATGTTAATGCTATTTTGTCCCAATAGCACTATGTAGTTAATTGTTCAAATTAGAGTTTCAATTTGCTTCTGCTTTTGGATTGGATGACAGTACATTTTAATTTTGGTGGTACAGAACTTGGTTGTTTGACTACTTATCATTAATTTTTTTCTTTTTCCTTTCCACTTTAGCAATTTTGATAATTGGAATTACTTTTAAGGGTTGAGGTTCCTACTACGATACTAGCAAATGAGATTGAATAACTTTCTCTACTATGCTTTATAATTTTAATAGAGAATACATCCAACTATAGAATGCTTTATTGATTTTAACACTTAATTTTTATCTTTTGACAAGAAACAATTTTTGTTTGAAGTTTTCTCTTTGGAGTTTCATAATTATTATTTAAACAATTTTTGTTGAAAGTATTCCTACAACATTATTGTTAGTTTTTGTTTTATGAAAGTAATTTTAGTGGGTCAGTTTTATTTTCTTATTCTTATGGGGATCAAAACTTTTAATTAAAGATTATTTCATTTTGTATTAATAAATACTTGTTGATTTGCTAGCCAATCGGTACCTGAATTCTAGAACTTTATGTTTTACCATATAAACATTTCATTAAATACTTTTATTTAACTATTTACTAAATTAAATGTCCTTTCTATAATTAATTATTATATGTTCCTTTGCATGTTGCAAATTTTGAAAATTATTTATATGTAAAATATATATGTATATATTCCTTTGTATTATCGATCTACACAACATTAGTACATGGTGGTGTTAATCTAAGAAGAAAAAATGTTGAAATTTAGGACCCTCTACTAGATAGTAGACAAAAATTAGATTGAGAGAACATAGATGAAGAAATTGTAAGTTAAGATTGCCATTTGTTATTAATATTATAATATTTTGTTATAATTTGTTGTCAATTTGATTAAAAACATTCACAGTTACTTGCATTGGATCTAGTTCTATATGATGATGAACTCATAAAATTCCCAGCTAATTTGGTCTTTCGCCGATTTTCACATATCTTATCCTAATAATAATCCAATTCAACCAAATTGATTGTAGCTTATATGTGATGAAAAACATGCAGACACTGTGATTTGAGGTTGTCGAATTATAAGATAATATAATTTAAGAATTTAAAGCATATATTATCTATTTTTTTAATATAAATTTTATAAATAATTATGTTTTGTGGAGTATAATTCAAAAAACTAACAATTTTGTTTGGCACTATCTTATCAATGGAGATGCAAATGATGTGAGAGAGAGTTTTATGCAAAAAGAAAAATCTTTAAGGAGTACCAAACACAGTTTTGAATACCCAAAAACTTTTGTCAACTTATTGTATTAGTTTTCGGGTACCTATGCTTTTGAGGGCTCGAAAGTGGAGTCTTGTTTGAAAATGGTAAAAGACACAAATTAAACCTAATAATGTTATGTTCCACAATTTCTTGTACTTTTAATCTTAATGTTGTTGCACTTAAACAAATACCTTGTGAAACATTAAAGTTGTATGGTAGTAAAAGAAAAAAAGAATATCGTAATTCTAACATATCTATCACACAATGATGAAGACTAAAATACGATAACAACATTAGTAATAATTGGTTAAACATTGTGCTTTTTAATACAACATCAACATTTTCATTCATTACAAGATTATTATTATAATAATATAGCACTATGCAAAAATAGAGAACTTATACATGCTATTTCAAATGGATAGGATTCCAGCATGTCTTATGGTGGTGCCCAACTTCCTTACAATATGAGTATGTTTTTCTAATTATGTCTTTACTCGTAGACAGAATGCGTTGTTTCTTGATCAACCTGTTAGTACTCTCTCTCTAAGTGGCTTCATGATTATATTCTAAACCTCATAGAGAATAACTCAATCACAATGATTACTCAGAGGATATTTTAACTCCACGTACTCCAACACAAATGCGTAATTGGTGTAATAGTGGGAGCAAAGGTTGTTATATTATCTTATAATAAAATGAGTTACTACAAATGCATGTGGGCAAGGTAATTGCTTTAAATCAAACTGCTGACATGTGCAACTCTTTGCGCATAAATGCACCACATTATCTTATCTCACGCTTTTCATCTAAAATTGGAAACTAGAAATAGGTATGCCATTAGTTGTTCGAACTCTATTTCATACCAATTGACTATGGTTTAAGCTCACGGGGAAAGGATTTGTGATTCACATTTTGTAGATTCCTCCCTCTTGTTATAAAATCATTGTTACGTTACTAAATCCAATCCAATAACGGTATGATCGAGAGCATGTGTGCATCCTTCAACAATGTATTTACATTTTTGGCTATATTGGTGGCTAGCATGTTATACCGTTATTTTGATAATGTGCTCAAGCCATTAATGAAAACCTACTTAATTCTCTAGATAATTTGCTACTTCTAGATGTATACCTATTAACTTATCCATGCAATCATTGAACTCAATAAAAGTAAAAGCCTTAGCATTATTGTAATACCTAGGGAAGAACGTAGTTATCTTTTTTACTCTCATTCTGTATTTTGCCTCGATGTTCCCATAAATATGTAAATACAAAAATTGTGATATGTTTTTGAGAAGATTATTGCTAAGCCTTTCTTAATGTTGTTGTGTCAATTCAAGACAAAAACCAAATATGATGCTAGGCTAATTGTATTACAGCGTTTTGACAAAACCATTCCCAATATGCATTATTCTTTGAATCTCTAATCTTAAATGCCATAGGATGTATATGATTATTTTCGTTAAAAGTAGCTGCCACAAACAAAGTTCCCAATATACTCTTTTAAAAAAGGTACCGTTAAGAATAATTACTAGATGAATGGTAGAGGAAAGCCCAAAGGTCACGAAGAAACACAGGAAATGATCCTTATCATCTATTTCAGTAACACATAACAAAGTTGAGGGAGTGCCTTAAACAATTGGACTGGATCTCTGTTCACCAATTAACATGTTTTTTCTTTTGCTAGCCATTCTTTTTAATAAGATACAAGCACCCCATAATCATTCTATATGTTGCATTGGATGTTTCTTAGTGTATAAATTATGCTAAAGTATTGAAATTAACCCAAAACATGTTCACCAATTAGTCGACTATTGGCTTGATGATGGTCATCTCGCATTTGATTGCTTCTATATGTGTGCATGGCTATAATATGTGTGACGCAAAAGTACCCATTTGTTCCATTATTATTTACAGCACATATCCACCACTTATATTCAACCACATCACATTTTACCTTGAAACATGTCTTTATTGATTAGTGAATGATGAATTAAAAATGTCTCTTCAAGGTCATTATACTTAAATCATGTCATAACTCCTTATTCGCTTCAAAAATCTATCTCATGTGAACATTATTATCCATCGAACTAGACACAACATTTGGCGGCGTGGTAAATGCCGGTGGGATGAGAGGAATAATATGGGTATGAGCTAACCCCTTCATCATATTATCTGCACATGCCAAAATATTCTTGTGGTGGTATACTTATCACAATAATTTCTCCGACTACCTTTACCAGAATAGTATGTTCTTTGTATAGATGGTTGACTGTTAAATCATTGTATAAGGGTGGTGAACATACATTATAATTAACTGGCTCTTCATAACAAGGCATTGAAAAGTAAGGTGGGTCTTCTGTGTGGTCTTCACTATAAAGGTGAGAATTTTGTCTACCATCTCCCGATATGGTATGTTCAATAGATGTAAATGTTGGTGGGTCTACATCGTGATGCAGTTGCTGCCCTTAGAAAAGACAAATGGAGGTGCATGGCTTCACAAATTATATCTTCAAAGGTATTATGTTCCATCATTGTAGGTTCTTTAAGTTCCATCACTTCCGCTCCAATAATGCAATCCGAAGTTATATGCAACGAAGTCAAATCCCTCAATTGACATGGATTGAGATTACTCGAACACACTAGACACAACATATCATGGTCATCAATTATATCAACTAAAATAGGTGGAGTGGATGAGTCACTATACTCTTTATACTTTGCCTTTTATATAAATTTTGAATTCTCCTTAATTTATCTAAAGCTGCATGTATGTCTTGTCGGCTAAATGTTGGTAGTTGGAATTTTTTGATATGGTAATAAACCAAATCTTTTTCACCAATTTTCTAAATACCTTTAGCAAATATTTCCCACGAATAGTCATAGTGAACAAAAAATGTTACTAAATTGGCCATAACTATACAAATAAATAAAGATACAATATTGTTGCAATATGAAAACCATACTAAAAATATTTCACACAACCAAGCTTTAACCCAAAAGTGGTCTTCAAGTAAGACCAAATTTCGTCTTACTTGAAATATACTTTACCCATGCCTCAAAATTACACAATACCTTCACATTCTCAAATCATTTATATTTTTGCATTCATACAACAACTAGTTAATGTGATTTAAACTTAAATCAATATTTTCTACTACCTAATCATTATCAATTATAAATTCACATTTGAGAAATTTCCCTTTAATTAATTAACTCACTCACAAAACACATGTTTATATATAAAATAAATTACTTAATGTTAGTGACCAAGACTTTACTGTCACAACTACAATGCTGCCATCTTCACTATTTACCGCTACTGCCGTTAGCAAGAGAGGTGATTTCTGAGAGAGGATAAATTTTTGAAAAAGGAGAGTTTGAATTTGGGAGAGTTTAAGTTTGTCAAAATCTAGAGTAACAAGGGAAAGTAAAAAATTTGAATTTTCTGAAAAAATTAAAGTGGGCTATTGAGGATAAATTTATCCGAAAAATGTATGTTAGGTTAAGTTGGTAAAATTTTTTTACAGATAATTGTTTATGACAATTATAAGCTAATTAGTTCTTTTAAAAAATTTCGTTTTTCTTTGAAAGAAAAATAAATAAATAAAAGGGTAATCCTTAATTTACCTCATTTATATATTAACAAACTTTATTTTGCCTTGAAATTTATTATAATTCATTAACTCGCTTTCTATTTGTTAAGTTTGATCGTTAAAGTTAACTATTGACCTAAATTGATCAATAGAAAGAGTATAATATCCTTTATGACAGTTAATACATGTAAAATTACATAATTAACCAGAAAACGAAAAAAAATTGAGAGAAGAAGAAGAAGAGAAAAAAAGAGTTAAAAAAAAGGACAAAGAGAGAAAAAGATGAAGAAGAAGAAAAGAAAAAAAAAGAAAAAGAATAGAGAGAAGAAGAAGACGAAGAAAAAGAAGAAGAAAGGAAGAAGAATAGAGAAAGAAGAAGTAGAAAAGAAAAAATAGAGAGAGAAAGAGACTAAGGTTAAAGAAAAAGGAGAAGGAATAAGTAAAAAATTTAGTTTTTTATTACTTTAAAATTATAAATTATAGTTTTAGCCTTTAAGAAAAGAGAATAATTATTTTTTATTAATTTATAACTGTAACTTATAATTTTACCTTTTGAGTTCTTAATTTTTAACCGTCAAACTTAACAAATTGGGAGCAAGTTGATGACTTATAATAGGGAAAATGCCCATTACCCCGTAAGGTTTGGGCTAAATACCTAATTTTCTCCTAAGGTTTTAAAAATACCCGTTACCTATACCTTCATTTTTCTTTCAACTTTACCCTTACATAATCCAACTTGAATTACCAAGTCAAATTGAACCAAAATTAGCAAATTGAACCATTCTTTTAATATTCATATATATATAATTTATATTTTTTAGTGTAAAATAATTTAGATTTAATAATTAAAATTAAAGATATATAATTTATATTATTAACTAATTGTTAAATAATAACAATTATATGTAGAAGTTAAATATATTTTTGAAATTTTAAAATTTTTTAAAAAAAAAAATATATTTATAATCAAATTGATATTATAAAAATTTAAAAATTAAATAATAATAATTATATGTAAAAATTATATACATTTTTTAACTTTTAAAATTAATTTTAAAAAAAATTATTTATAATTAAATTTATTTATTAGAAATAACTCAAATTTAATAATCATAATTGTCTTACATAAATTCAATTGTTAACTTATTTTAAACATGATTTATCAGTTAATTTAAGAATAATTTTAACTTAAAAATAATTTTTTAATTATAATTTTAATTTATAAATTTTTTAATAATTTATTTTTTAATTTTTTAATTTTAATTTTAGAAATTTATAAAAAAAATTTAAATTAAAATTATAATTAAAAAAAAATAATTATTAAACATTATTTTTTAGTTATAATAATTAAAAAATTATAATTAGAAAATTATTAAAAATAGTTATAATTAAAAGAATTAATTTTAAAAGTTTCAAAAAATATATTTAACATTTACATAAAATTATTATTAATTAATTTTTAAATTCTTATAATATAAATTTGATTATAAATATACTTATTTTTTAATTTTTTTAAAATTTCAAAAAATATATTTAACTTTTACATATAATTGTTATTATTTAACAATTAGTTAATAATATAAATTATGTATATGTATTTTAATATTAAATTATTTGAAACTAAAAAAATATAAATTATTATATATATAATAGAATTTTAAAAGTATAGTTCAGTTTGACGGTTTAAAGGTTCGATTTGTTAGTTTTGATTCGGTTTAATTTGATGGTTCAAGTTGGTTTATGTAAGTGCAAAGTTGGAAGAAAAATAGAGATAGGGATAATAGATATTTCTAAAACTTTATAAAAAAATTGAGTAATTAACTCAAATTTTAGAGGGATATTAGGTAATTTTTCCTTATAATAAATACAGAGATAAAATAATAATTATTAATATATAAAGGGGTAACTGAAATTATCCTAAATAAAATAAGTAAATTACCCGTTTGCCCTTGCCTTCCCGCCTTGAAAGCCTCAACTCGTAACTTTCAAATCATTTCACAATCAAAACCCTAACCAAACACAAAAATGGAGATGACAGAAGAACAAAAACAGAGAGCCGAAGCCAACCGTTTGGCCGCACTAGCAAAGCGAAAGGCTCTCGCAGAATCCAGCAATAATCAACAAGAACGTCAAGACCCATGGAGGCTCTCCAAATGCAGCAAAGTCTCCAGCGAACCCGCCCATTCCTCTAAAACCGGGTCGGGTGACCCTAATTCGATGGCTCATTCTCCCGAAAAGTTCCGGGTCAGGCTAGAAATATGTTCTCCCGACTCCTTCTCCGTTACGCCTGTAGCTTTGTTGGGTTTCATGTACCCCGGAGAGGAGGAATGCTTAAGAAGACTCGTTCATTGGTTATCTGATGTAAGCTTCTTTTCTTTTTGTTCTCATTGAAGTATATATTTGTTTGGTTGTTGAGAAATTGCAAAAGTGAAAGGGAAAGACACAAAAAATGCGGGTGAAATGAGATGTATTGTTAGACTTTTACTTTGCTCTCTCTCTCTCTCTCTCTCTCTCTCTCTCTCTCCCCTAATGTAGTGATTATTATTCTTTTTTATTCTGGAAGATAGAGAAGGAAATGTAAATAAAAGAAAATTCTTATTAAAAGTGACCAAATTTTAAAATTAAGAAAGCTGTTTCATATGTGCTTATGGGTATATAATTGGAATATTTTCTGTTGGTTTTTCTTTGCGTGGCGCTTATGAATGCAAGTTTTCAATCTATGTTTGGAATGGAAAGAAGAAAAATTTACTCTTTCTTTGATTCCTTAAAATTTAGAATGAAATAGAAAGTGAAAAATTGCTTAAGATTGTTTGAAAATTTTGGCCTGTTTTGTTCTTTAAGTGTTGGAATGAAATCTCAAGATTTTAGAAATTATCTTTATCATTTTCATCTTTTTATATTTTAAAATTTGACATATTTTGAAGGCAAAGAAACAAACTATGTTCTAAGGTGCTGTTATCTCTATTTATGTGATTACCTTTGGAATTTGTATCAATAGGAAGATCAAAGGGTCACAACTGTCATTAATTGTGAAATTCAGCCATTCTTTAGTGTGTCGGCAGCCAATTATATTGGTATTAAATTGCAAAATAACAAATTGTTTAAATCATATTTTTTCTTGATCTTCTACTGTGCTATTCCACTTTTGGTGTAGGTCATGCCATCTCACTATACGCAGAACAATGGCGGTGGAAAGGCCTGCGTTTATAAGCTCAGAGACTATAATTCAGTTTTGACTTGCTTGAAGAACTCTGATGGTATTGAGGTTGAAGGGATACCTTGGGTTACATTCAATGTTATTGAAAAACTTTCTCATTCATTCATTACTAGAAGATGGAGTCCTTGTAGACCAGAACATCTGTCTGATGACATTGTGGATGAAATGATTGGAAAGCTACCAAAACATTTATTGGACGTGATCTTGCCTTTCCAGCTTGAAGGGGTCAAATTTGGTTTGCGAAGAGGTGGCCGGTGTCTTATTGCGGATGAAATGGGACTTGGAAAAACACTCCAGGTTTGTGATATATGTTCCATCCCTGCTTAATATCTTTTCAGTTTTTTGGGGTTTTATTTTCTGATGAAGACAATTATGCATTTTAGATGGTCTGAAATGTCTTCTCAGATGGGGAAAAAAAAAATTCCAACACTGTTGCACTTTTCTATGGGTAACATGTTTTCAGGCTATTGCAATTGCGGCTTGTTTCATGAACGAAGGTTCTATACTTGTTGTGTGTCCAGCTATTTTACGTATTTCTTGGGCAGAAGAATTAGAGCATTGGCTTCCCTTTTGTTTGCCTGCCGATATTCATCTTGGTAAATCTCCCACTTTGTGCTTTGTTATATTGTTTCTCAGATGTTGTGAGGTGGCATCCACAGGGAGTAAATAAATATCATTAATGGTTAGAAAGCCAAGTAAGATATGCAGAGCATGTATATGGGGTGATAAATAATAAGACTGAGAGAATGACAAAATATTTGATTACTCTATAAAAATCCGTTATGTTCCTAGATTTTCCCCATTAGAGTTCAGAGATAATTCACTGGATTTGTCTCTACAATTACTCAGGGATTTTGGGCTCAAACTTTCAGATGCTTAATTGCATGATATATTTGTTTTTGCTTAATAATTATATCTTTTCTCTCAGTGTTTGGTCATCGAAATAATCCTGTCCATTTGACAAGATTCCCAAGAGTAGTGGTTATATCTTATACAATGCTTCACCGTTTGCGAAAGAGCATGATTGAACGAGAATGGGCTCTCTTGATTGTCGACGAATCTCACCATGTACGATGCTCTAAGAGAACATCTGAACCAGAAGAGGTAGACCATGTTTCCAGATTGTTGGCAGTCTGTCAATTCTTGGTTTATGTACAAATGTGATTGTTTTTATATAAACCAATAAAAAGTTCATGTTGATATCTGGCCACTGCTCAGGTTTAGTGGATTTTAATGTTTCATCTTTTAAAGTACCTTCATTTGACACAAGGAAAAAGGGGTTCAATAATTTATTTTCTTTAATAAACAATTTAGCTCTGTTGCTATCACAGAAAGGAATCATGTATAGCTTACATATTTACAAGTACCTATCTTGAGCATGGTACCTTTGTATGACTTGACATTGATGGACAGAATAGAGCTATATAAATATTCTCTAAAAGATATGAAAAATCATGAAGATTAAACTACAACGAAAATCCAAACGTTAGTGATTTTTGGGGTACATGATGGAAAAGTTTTCTTTTCTGAGATATATTTGCATCACAATTGCCATTTCTGATTTCCTTTTAGTGAGTGATTTAAAGTAGTCTGCATGCAATCAGAACATACTTGAGGCTTGGTAAAGTTTCATTTTTGTAAATCCTTAATACTTTGTGTTGTATGCTTTTGGTGTAATACCAGGTAAAAGCTGTTCTTGATGTGGCAGCACAGGTTAAACGCATGGTTCTACTATCAGGAACACCTTCGTTGTCAAGGTTGTAACTGGGCCTTTAAAGCAAAAAAGTGCCATTTATATGAATCCTGTATTGTTCTTGGGTTGATTAACAGATTTACTTTTATCTTTGTGTCTCTTTCAGCTTTATATGATTTGTTTGGTTTTTATTCAGCTTATTTTTACTCTATCTAATATCATATTTAATTTTTTTCTCCTAGGTGATCATAGGCCATATGACATTTTCCATCAGATAAACATGTTGTGGCAAGTTACTTGACATTGTCATGTTATTGATTTACGTTGTCTATGTTTGGGATTTTTCTCTGTTATTTTATTTATATATTTATTTTAAGAGTGCTTCTGTTTAATAGGCCTGGTTTGCTAGGAAAGACTAAGTATGACTTCGCAAAAACTTACTGTGATGTGAAAATTGTCCGAGGTTACCAAGGACAACTTTTCCAGGTAATCTAATTAGTAGCATTCAGAAAGCACTATATGGTTTTTAAAGAGGCTTTTGAGTAAATGCTTTTATTCTAGTAGACACTAAAATCTTTTCCATATAATTATTTGGAAAAAGAGAAGTGCAGAACGCTGCAATTGTTGAGATGCATGCTTTATTGAAGGATGAAGAAAGACCTTTTTGCTTCTTGGTTGATTAATTAACCTACTACTAAGGACTTTTATTATTTTGTATTTGGTTCTGTAAATGTCTTACTGGTTGGATTGTTTTGTGGCTGGATGATGGAGTATATAATTTCGTTATTTATGTAATTTTGGATGATATTCTCTTTGTTTGTCGCAATTGAAGATCTAAGATTTTTCATAGGATCATCTGTGCAGGATTTTTCAAAGGGTGTTCGATTGGAGGAATTGAATGTGTTGCTTAAGCAAACCGTCATGGTATGTTCTTGTCTATGCACACTTTATGGATGTGAACTATTATCAGTATCCTTTAAGGGCTGTTTTAATAAACTCTCGAAAAGGAGGAAAAAAACAAAAACCTTTGCCATTGCCATGATCTTTTTTTGAGTAGAAATATTAGCAGCAGCAGAGCACAGCGACAGTATGATGATTCCTGTCTGTATATTTTGTAATGTTTTGTGGTCATTTAGTGTTTGCTAATGTCTTTATAATGTTAATAGCATAGAAATATCACTCTCTTTAGTTGATCAATCAAATGACATATTACAATTCAAATCTAATGTGGAATCCAGCTTATTAAATGTCGTAAATATTTTTTTTTTGGGATAATGGACAACTGGACCCCCAATTTTAAAAATAACGGTCAACCCACCCCCAAATTGAAAATAAGTATCAATGAGACCCCTTCTGTTAAATTTTTTGTCACTATTGATTGTACATCTCTGTATAATGACCTAAATGTCCTCTGTTCACCTCTATAAATAAATTTACTTCATTTTTATTATAATTAAATTTATTTTTAAATATTATAAATTAGTGACAATTTTTGAAGTTAATATGTTAGATATTATAATAACAAATATTTCATAACAAATTCAACCATATAATATCTAACAAATTTAATTCAACAATTGACACTAAAATGTAATATTTAAAAATAAATATTAATTATAATAAAAATAAATTTAACTTTTAATTTTAATTTTCAGTTTCTAAAATACTTTAATTATTTTTTAATTTTGGTGTATTTTGTCTATATATTTTTTATATTTTATAATTAATTTTTAAAAAGATGTGAATTAGAAATATTTATATAAATTTATTTATCAATAAGGGCGTGTATGTCATAAATTTAATAGAAGGGATCTCATTGACACTTATTTTCAATTTGAGGGTATGGTTGACACTTATTTTCAAAATTGGGGGTCCAGTTGTCCTTTGCCCTCTTCTTTTTTTCTCCCTACATGCTATTTGTCATTTTTATGTTTGTTCCTAACTGACTATGTTGTTCGATTTTTTCCCTTTTACTAAAAGATTTAAGTAAGCATGATCTTTATTTAATAGTGTGCCTGCAGCATATCAGGTGCATCATTTTTCTATTGATTTCTCAATTCAACTGGGATACTATTGGTTCTTTTCATGGTGCAAATGGCCAAGGGAAATATTTTTTTCTCTTTTTGCTCTTTTTAGGTGGTTGAATCATCACGATATGGTTTAACATTTATGATTTGTATCAGCTAATGCTTTCTTTTGGAAGATTGTCTCACCTGAAGATGGTTTTTCTTTCTGTATTGCAGATAAGACGCTTGAAGCAGCATGTTCTTGTTCAGTTGCCACCTAAACGTAGGCAGATCATAAGATTACTGTTGAAGAGATCAGACATAGTTTTAGCCAAGGCTGCTGTTTTAGAAATGGGCTCTGAAAAGAATACTTCAAAAGACATGACTCCTGAGTATTTAGTCGAACCTGAGGGTGATTTATGAGCTCCATCAAACTCTAAATTCTTCATTTTTATATGTTAAGCGATTGCACAGTCACTTTCCTATCTCATACTACTTTGCAAGAGTTCCTGAATATATCTTATACAAACTAGTTTATAACATATTCCAGAAGATTCAATAGCATTTGTGATCATTCAAGCCAGTTACTCTGGCGCCTCTCTCTTTTCTTATTTATTTGTTTTGTTTTCATGTTTGACAAATAATATGCTATTATGTTTATGCCCTACATCAAGCAGAATAATTGGCACACCCTTTCTAGCTGACTCCATATCATTTTTCTAATCACTAGCTGACTCCATATGGTTATGCACATATTTAAATACATGCCAAGTTCAGCATTGTTGTGTTTATTGATTTTAGTTCATTCTTCTAACCTTGAGCATTTGATTTTTGAGGGTATGCCAGAATTATGATTTTTTCTGTTTACTTTTGAAGAAATTAGGCGTCTAATCTTATTAAGCAACAAACAAATTGTTTGGACTTGCACAGGATACCAAGAGTCATTAAGATTCTTGTGTGATCTGCTGTGCATTATTCTTGTGAATATCTTAGCAACTGAAAAATGAAACATATCTCTAAAATTGCTGATTTTGCAAATTATCCATGTTCTATGAGATTGTTCACTTGTTAGTAACCTGTTTACTGGTCTGCAAATAGAATGGTCATGGATATAACCTGGTGATTTTGCTTCTCTTTGGGCTCCAGTCTCTTAGGATTTTGAAGGCACTTTTCTTCATCAATCTCAATTAGGCGGTCTTGGGATAATTTTGTTTCTTGGGGCTCCTTTCATTTTCTCTAAATTTGGAGACTGGCACACTGTTTGTTGTATAGCTGTGTCGGTTTTGATTTGTACGGTTAATAGATTAGCTTTTGTATGGATATTTTATTTCCCTTGTGGACCTTTGGTTCACTTATATATCCTCTCCACTGTAACAGAAATTCTTTATCTGTTATTATCAGAAAAAGGGGGGGGAGGGTGGGGGGAAGGGATGGTCATAATTTGTCTGTAGATTTGTATCTGTGAACTAGCTACTAGATCATTTGAGGACAAGCCATGTTTGAATATAGAACCTGTTTGCATAGCATAATATTCGGCAATTCTTTCTCAGATACAATTGACTTTACTTTCAGATAGCGGGGCTTGTCGCGGATTGGAGAAGCTCTCATACCAAGAACTTGGTATTGCAAAGCTTTCTGGTTTTCGAGAATGGTTTTCCATTCATCCAATCATTGCAGAGCCAGATGGTGCAGCAGATTTGGATTTGAATGCCAGTTCTCCTAAAATGATCATCTTTGCCCATCACCATAAAGTTCTAGATGGAGTACAGGTGAGACTCTTTCCCTTATCAATTAGATCTTTTTACTGAATTGAATCAAGGAACATCTGTTAATTGAAAATGTTCTGTTTATTGTGATTGCAATTTTTCCACCAGAAATTACATGGTGGTTGTTGTTTTCCTTATTAATTTATGCTCAGGTGTGCCTGGACTTGGCACTGTGCTCATAGCAACAAGTTGGGGGGTGCATAAATCAAAAGTTTAACTTGTGATTGTTATCTGAAATGGAAAAGTTAACTTGTGATTGACATCTTAACTTGATCAACAGTTATCAAAAACTTATCTTGATTATAGAAGACACTTCCGAATGAAGAGATATTTAATTAGATTGGAATTATGAAGTGGTCAAATATGAAATGAATGCTTCACAACCTTCTAAAGGATTTTATTTTGACCAAGAAGTAGAACAACATTTTAACTAATATGAAACAATGTATCCTTGTGAATTGAATTATATTGTTATTGAGAACATGTATGTTATGATGCTACTGAAAACGTTGACTTCAAACCTTCTATAGTAGCATTTCCGGGGCATCCTTTTCCTCTGGTGTTACTTATGTCTCTTGCACTTCTAAAAACATAATCTTGAGAATCCTGGCATCTGATTGTCTTCAATGGTCATGTTAGCTCTTTTTCATCATTTCCTGTAACTTCCCATGTAAATTTTGTGATATGGATAACTCAGGAGTTCATAAGTGAGAAAGGGATCGGTTTTGTCCGAATTGATGGAACCACGCTTCCCAGAGATAGGCAGTCAGCTGTTCATTCATTCCAAGCATTAAATGAGGCTAGTATCTGTTCTTTGCTTTTCTTTTATTTGATCTGGTTTAGGGGAGAGTCCTGCTCTGTGTTTATTTTTTGTCCGCAGATGTTCTTGTATTACTTTGAAAGCTTTGACTTACATAAAGCACATTAGCAAAGTAAATGTTTTGTATTTTCTTTTTCGGATTCAGCTTCATTCTGGCTTTTTGAATTGTCATTTCCATTTTATGATAGCTTTTGTTACAGTTGAAGTTACTGGTAATATTTGGCCAGCATTTTCATCTGCTGAAGCAATTTTTCATCAGGCATCTTGTAAACTTTTACCTTAAACTTTTGGTCTAAAACCCAGGGACTGAGGAGTTGTCTATATTAACTGTCTGGAATGTGTTTCAGTTTTTTCTTCCGACCAATAAGCCAGAATCTTGTTAACATTAGTTCTTGCTTTTTATTAATGCAAACAACAATCATCCACCCTTTTCTGTTCGAGAAACTATTATCAAAATATTTCTTTCTTCATTGTCTTGCCCTATATGATTCTTCTACCTACACACAAACTTGAGCACATATGAATATATCCAATATAATGAATTTTGGACACACAGATGCGGTAACTTGTATTTGCATCAGGAGAGTAAATTGTGTTCTACTTGGTGCTGGTGATGCAGACAACAGTTTAACCCCTCTCTCTAAATTTAGCCTTTTATATTGTTTGGCCTCTATCAACTCAGTATATATCTTTGTTTACCAGGTTAAAATTGCAATAATTGGTATAACTGCTGGGGGTGTTGGACTTGATTTCTCATCAGCGCAAAATGTCGTGTTCTTGGAGTTGCCTCAGTCACCATCATTGATGCTTCAGGTCTAATGTTTTGAACTTCTGTTAAATTTTTTTCAATTTTAATTCTTGTTTACTATTCACTTAAGACTGAAAATCAATTTCTCTTACTTTGTATAGGAATTATAAATATTTAATTGAACTGATGTTGATATTAGTAGGAAAGGATTTCAGAAACCTAAACTCATAAGGGTATTCAATTGGCATCCAGCCTTGACCCTAACATCTGCCTTTTTTGCTATTGAAGGGAGGGTTTACTAATTACAAAGCAGAAATGCATCTGTGTGATCCAGTTTGTGGGGAGTTGTACAAGGAAAACATTGGGTTGCTGGGTTCTCATGTTCATAATACTGAGTAATTTTTACAGGGAGAACGGAGAAATGAAGATAGAAAATAGGAATCCTTGTGATACTAGGGTATGTTTGGTAACATTTATAAAATGGTGCTTTCAGAAACTATAAAAATAATGTTTTGAAAAATTGTGTTTTTAAGAACAACAAATAGTTTGGTAGTGTTTGCTAAAAAGTTTTCTAAAATGAAAAACAGTAAGAATATGTTTGCTATAACTTTTGAAAATGAGTAAATTAGTTTTTAGGAAAAAGTTGTACTTAGTTTAAGAACATGTTTTTGAAAATGGCGGAAAACAACAAAAAGTTGTTTCAATTTTTAGTTAAAATTAGAAAACAATTTTTTCTATTTTTGAAAATAAAATTTGCAAAATGTACAACCAAATGTGTTTTCTGCTATTTCTCTAGTTTCCAACTGCAAAGAAATTGAAAACATAACCAAACAGCCAGTTATAAAAGATCAAAAGCTTAGCAGCAATAGCAGGAAGATTGTGAACAGAGAGCCCTAATCTGCCAGAGAGTAAAATAACTCAACATGAGTTGATTAATCTAATTTCTTGATCTTAAAGAGCATTATAAATTCTGTTGAGGAACAATTATTTTCAAAAGCTTAAGTTAACTGAGAAAAACTCAATGATAATACTTAAAATTCTGACACATCTCCCCTTATGAAGAGTTAAACTAAATTAAGGAATTTGTTACATGGAATAGGCTCAATTACCTATGTGGATCAAAACAAAGACCCAACAAGGGTTTTATTATGATTTTAGTGCCTATTTGGTTTAGCTTTTTTATTAGCTAAAAGGGTTTTTTTAATGTTAAAAATCCTTTTCAAATTTTTTTGGTGATGTTTGGTTGATACTAGAGAAGGGTTTTGGTTATTGAAAAAGCCGTTTTTCTTTTAGTGGAAGAACCCAAATTTTGGGTTTTTGGTACTAAAGTTCTTTGAATTTTTTAAAAGGTTAAATTGTTTAAAATATTTATTTTAAAGATTTTACATTATTTTTTTTATAATGTAGCCTTAAAAATGTGTTTATTAAAGTGATGAGGCAATTTTTCTCAAAAGTTATGTGACGATCAAACAATTAATAAACTTTTGTTAAAAACTTTACTTATAAAAGCTCTATTTCAAGAAGTTTTATTTGAAAAAATATACAAAACGAATTCTTATTATGTAGAACATAAGACATAATAGTCAACCTAGCTTTTCTTCTGTTGCCAATTTTCTCTAGATAGCCGTTACAGCCTAAAAGACTGGATATCACTTAAAGGCCATGGATGTCTACATTTAGAGAATAGTTTGAGCATTGGCTTTGTCCTGGCCTCAAAACCCTTTTCATCTCTTTGCTAATAGAGCTTGAATAAGGACCGCTCCTAGGCTACAAAACTGCATAAGTGACTAAGCAGATTAGTGATTAAGGTTCTACTAGTTCATAAATTGAATAAAATGTAGATATGGATGGTTAGATGAGTATTGGAAGCAGGAAATATAAATTTTGGAATTAATGCTAATAAGAAACATTTAGTGCCATCCAGGATAAGATAGAGGAGAATATGTTGAGCTGGTTTATCTATGTTCAGCAGAGACTTGTGGTTGGCATGCTAGAAATGTTGTTATGGCTTCAGATAAAGCAGCCATGTTCCAAAGTCTCGACAGGCTTTTATATTTGCGTCCACACTATTGAGATAGATTCTCTACTTAACATGCCTATGACATCAGTCTCATGAAAAAACCTATGGTTATAGAAATGGGTAAATAATCATATGATTTAGCTCAATGGAAACAACATTTGTGTATGCAATTTTGAAAATATGAGTATGAAACTTATACATGTAAATACTGTTGCTACTGGACTTTTATTGAGGTGGTTGTATTTAAACATGTCCATATGTCCTTTCTCATTTTCTTTTCTTAAATTTTCTTGCTGTCACTGTAAAAGCTGAGTTTTGTACGTGTGCTTGTGTATGTAAAATGTTATTGTTCAATTTGTTAATTTTTACTTCGATTTTTGGATGTAAAGGTTTGTTTGTGTTGAGCTTGTCAATTTTTTATTATTGTTTTTCATTTTTTAAATCCTTATAGGGAAGTATTTGCTTTATATTCACTTTTTCTATCATTTTGTTTGCCTGTTTATTCATTATATTGACCCTTTCATGCATCTTGCTTTGAACTTATTTTAAAGGCTGAAGACAGAGCTCACAGGCGCGGGCAAACCAGTGCAGTTAACATTTATATCTTTTGTGCTAAGGTGCTCTTTTCTTCTGTTTTGCAACTTTCCTGAACTTATGTAGAGGGTATATTCCCTTTATTAGATGAATGATGGGTTTAGCTTATGGCAGGATACAATGGATGAGTCACACTGGCAAAATCTGAACAAGAGTCTGCGCTGTGTATCATCTGCTACGGATGGAAAATATGATGCATTGCAAGAGATAGCGGTATCATTTCTATCAATTAGCTAATCTGTTATGTGTTGTACTATCTGGACGTAATTCCTTAAATATTCCAGATGTTGGGGTTAGTTTTTAATCGTGGCATTCCCCAAGGAGCAGCTGTTGCTGGTTCTATTGTAATGGATCTGCTGTGAACATCCAGTTCTGTTCTTTATTGGCAAAACTATGGATTCTCTAGTGGTTATATATAGTGTTTAAACTAAACTGTTATCTTTTTGGCTGAGATGGGCTACTAATTTCCGTTTATGTTGGGATCTTGTAATGAATCTAATATGTTTCCTTTCATATCTGAATCTTTTTTCCTTTGTATTATGTTTTGTCTGGTTGTGGATTGTGGTTTATCATGTTTTTGGTTTGTCAGGTTGAAGGTGTTTCTTATGTGGAAATGTCCGGTAAAACTGACAGAGGTTGTGAAGATCAAACTCTGGATCAGGTGTCATCTCATGAGCTCTTTCAAGAGTTAAGGAAGTTGCCTAAAGCCAATGTAGCTCAGGACATACGGCTTATTAATACAAATGACAAAATAACTGCCAATATGAATGAGAAGTTATTAGAACTAAATAAAACCACTCACAGCTCAGCTGAAATGGGTGATCTTGATATTAAGGTATGTCTTTCATTGTATAAAATCTTTTGTTGTTTTATTGCAAAGTTGAAAATTTCTTTTATATTTAACATTTAACTTGGAAATTTTGCTCCTTTAGTTTGCTTAAAAAATAATGATTTTTATTGTAGAACAGACTGATACAGTTCCTGATCTAGACATTGACGAGTGTTACGTTTCAATGGGTAAATTAGAAGAAATAACTGTTTCTGGTGCTGAAAATGCAATTCCTGGAAAGCTCTCTTCTTATGCTTTGGATGAAGGACAAAAATACAAGGATGAACCAGAAAAGGTTTTCCGCCTAACATGAACAAATATGCTACTTTATCTTTTAGTTGTATTGGAGGAATTTTTAATAAATCTGGGTATGCAGGAAAACAAATCCCACCTTCAAACAACAGATAAAGATAATGTTGAATTGCTTCTTCCAATTGAAGCTGATGAATGCACCTCTGATCAAGTAACTTTTCTACGATTTGAGGTAAAATTGATTTCTATACTTGCCCCTCACTTTATTTACCCTTTTCATGACAAGGAAATCATAATAAGTATGAAATTTTTATCTATGGATGATTTATTTATAAAGTTTGCTGCAGTTCTTAGTTCCATAAACCTTATGAAAGCAGGGTAAAGTTTCAAAGTTCGTGTGCAGCTAATTTGTTGCCTTTGAGAGTTTCTGTGATCAACCTTGAACGAGTCAATTTGATTCATAACAGTGACAATTATAGTGAACATTACCCATAAAAAAAAAAAAAAAATAGAAACATTAGTATGTTACAACTGGCTTCATCTGCTTTTCAGGTGAGCCAATATACTGGAAGGATACACTTATATTCATGCATTCCAGGGACAGATTCAAGACCAAGGCCACTTTTTCAGAGTTTCCGACCAGAGGAGCTTGATAACAAGAAACGTATTTCAGGATATTTGAAGGAAAACCCAGCTTATAGGCATGCTATTTTGGCATTCATTAGTGACTGGAATAAATTACGACCCATTGAACGAACTAGGTTACTTGGAAAGCCTCTGCAACTTCCTTTATCTGTTGAGTTGTGCTATTTGAAGGAAACCATTAACCACAGCAGCGGGGTATGTCTAGATGAGCTTCAAATTCGATCTATCTCTGGCTGTTATTTTGCATTACACTATTGTGTTGCTTATATCTGCCTGTATGTAGATTAGTAATTCATTATGGTTACATATATGTTTTAGCACAATGTCATGAATGTTTTGGGAACAATTGTGCATCTGTGCCACAGGGACTGCTGAAAGGTGGAAGCAAACGACGCACTACACCTTCATATGAGATTAGCCATCCTTTACCATCAAATGCTGTGTGGAAAAAGGTCCTTATTTGTAGTGGTTCCAGGAAAAAGGAGAAAGAATACAGTCAGGGCTGGACTCTAAATAATGAACCACTCTGTAAACTCTGTCAAACACCATGCAAGTAAGTCTGAATGAATCATGTCCCTCTGCAACTGTATACGGTAGGTTTTACTTTCCTTCTCTAATTTCAGGGGCAACAATGCCAAGACACCAGAATATTTTGAAGATTTGTTTTGTAATCTTGATTGTTACGAAGAATATCGTCTAAGAACTAGTGGCAGATTCCTCCGTGAGGTTAGGACATGACTCCTAAACTGTATTGTGATTTTCTTGAACTTACTGTAGGCTTCTTTTTTTACTTTTGTATTTTTTTCTCTCATGGATGATGCTATTGAACTTGAAAATTTGAGGTGCCTTTTTAACGCCTGCTTTTACTCCTTGTTTAATTGATGCATGCTTACCTTATGTAACATACTCGAGAGTTCCAGGAACTTTTCCGTATAGAACATGGTGTCTGTACAAATTGTCAATTAGACTGCCACAAACTTGTGAAACACATAAAACCTTTATCATTGGAGCAGCGATGGAAGCATATTGAGAAAGTAGCACCAAAGGTTGCAAGCCGGAAGAACCTGTAAGTGACATAAATGCTAATGCCTGTTTTCTGATTTATTCAAAATGCCGCTCAAATGAATCATACTTTGCAATTATGTAAAGGTTGCTCATTTTTAGGCTTGCATCAAGATTGGTGAATATTCATGTTTTTGCTTATTAAAATGTTTGCAATATCAGCAATCATGTTACTACTAGAAATGTAGTTTGGTTATTAATCAGAAACTCCATAGAACTTGTAAAAGAAGATGGATATTTCATTGGGATGCATTTTCTCAATTGGCACAGATATCAGTGCTTTTTAAATGGCCATCTTGCCCTAGTAGTTGAAACAGAACAAAATTTGTTTTGATGTCCTGCAGGCTGGAGAAGCTTGTCAATGATCCAACTGAGGGCAATGCTTGGCACGCAGACCATATCGTTCCTGTCTACCGAGGTGGAGGTATGATGCAGCATTTTATTCACCTATTTATTTATCAACAAATATTTGGTTTTATGCTACAGTGTGTTAATGATGGTAATGACATTATTTTTACACATTGAACATCATCTTCACATCATCATAAGTCACCTTCTGAGGTTTCAAATAGTATTAACTTTCCCACTGCATATTTTTTTAAATATCAATGCGTTAGGTATACTTATGTGCTTCAAACAATTTTTCCTAGTTCTTAGGTGGTGCTTGATTCCAAGAATAGAATAAAATAAAGGAAGGGAATGAAAGATAGAATTGTATTCCATTATTTGTTCGAACTATGAATCATGAGGGGAAAGGAGTAAATACATTATATTAATAGGTTTATCTAAGTCTAAACTTATTAATATTTTATAAAAAAATGAAGTCTTCAATAATCTCTTACTTTTATTTTTTAAATGACTTATTTTTAAAATTTTTCTTTAAAAAAGGTCATATAATTTTGTATTATACTGTGCCATTAGCTTTTATTAATCATTCTAATCATGTCAACTTTTGACAAAATATATTAAACATGATAAGAAAAAGGGTAAAATGATTCAAGATTTTGACAAACAGTAGAATGAATTTTAGAAAACGTGAATTGGGGGCAGCTTTTTTATTTGTTCTCAATAAAAACTTTTAAACCATACAACAAATATTGTGAATATGATATATAATCTCAAGAATGAAATTTGTCTTTTATTTTTATCTAAAATTCATAAGTTGAGGTATGAGTGCATTTTTATGATTAAGTTGACTTTAAAACACAGTATAAGTTTAGTGTTCATATGTCTTTACCTTTTTATAATATTTCTAAAACATTTAAAACACAATTTAAGTCTTAGGGTGACTTTGGCAGTGCTTATTGCCAAGAGACCAGAACGTACCATCACTCACCCACCCTATCACCAAACAGCACCACTGCCACACCCACCACTGCAGCACTGTCACCACCACTACCTACAACTACAACCCCCATTTTGTTTTGCTTCATTTGCAAATTCTTCCCTATCATGCAGCATCACCAACAATAACAATAGTTTCTTTAGACAGCATAAAACTCTGCTTTTTAGATTTTGTAGCCGTAAAAACTATTTACTTGACCCTTATGTGCAAATTTTTGTCAAGTCCTTCTGAATTTAAGACAAAAACAGATGCAACCTAACTCCAAATGCATCTGGTTATCTAAGGCCAGTATTTGTCGATGATGATAATCAGCAACTCTAGCTTGTTTCTAGAGCATCAATAAATAATTATACTGTTATTTGTATTGTTGTTTTTGGTGGTACTCTGTTATTTTTTATACATTGATGAGAATAGCATTGCTACCATAGAGCATGCATTGGTTTGCCTTGAAAAGTAAACTTATATATTGATGACTAGCAGTGCAATAAGATTTCAGTGTTATTTCTAAGTACTTTTGTTTTTCGGAAAAAAAAAATTCTTCAGGTGAATGCAGACTAGAAAATATGCAGACTCTTTGTGTTGCTTGCCATTATGATGTTACTTCAGCGCAGTGTGCTGAACGACGCTTAACAAGGGCAAAGGCAAGAAAACAACTTAAAGTCATTATAAATGGCCTAAGAAACGATCAAAATAGTGATAGGACTACCTGTCTTACAAAGGTATATCCCAAGATTATGAATATTCAGTTTTTCGGGATATCTCTGATCTTTTATAAGTTAAATGCAACATGCATTGCATTTCAAAGCAGGCATGAAATATGGATGAGAAAGTTCCAGTGAGCCAATGTTTTATTAGTCCAAGTTCAGTCATACTTTTCATCTTGAAGGTGTTTTTAGTAGTCATTACAAACAAGTTTCTCTAGTTTTAATGATTTAGTTGACCCCTAATCATATCAGGGTAAGAGTTATTCTATAACTAAGCACTGGGACATTTCTGTTCTTACATATTTTATTTCATGTATAAATAATGATATTCGAGATTGCAAGTATTGGCTCCAAGAAAACCACGGAGATTCATCTTTTGAGTCCAATGCATTATGTGAGATTGCATTTGTCTTCCACACAAAATCAATTAGTTTACAATCTGGTCTTGAGAAGAAATGATACAGTTAGTGTTCTGCTACATGTAAGGTAGAGCTAAAACGCTTGCCTTTGCTTCTCTCCAATTTGTGTTTAAGTCGATTCAAGGATAAAGACGACATTGTTAGTGAAATACTTATAACTTTCAGGCCCAGGGCATGTGGAGATGGAAGAAAACATTGCCGAGGATAAGCTTTTAGTCAATGTTCCTGGAAGTTCCTATTCTGGAGGTGGCATGACTAGAAGTGCTGGAAGTGAAGACTTGAATTCCTCCAAAGCTGGGTAGATAACATCTGAACACAGGGAACTAATCCCTCTTAACTTGTATTACTGTACAGCAGTTGTCATTATAAATTTAAACATCGCATTTTTTTGTCTATATATGTACATATTTTTGTATCTTTTGTTGCTCTTTGCCATTGGCTTGATCCTAATTTTATACTAATTTGCTTAAATTTTATTTGAAGTGCATAGGGTGTAAGCTCATAGGCTGACGCAATAGCTGTCGCAGTTGTTTGCTTTTGAACTCAATAATTTTAGTTTTAATATTAATTGGTGGATAATTAAGCAGTACACCTTTCGAGCAGCCATTGAAATGAAAGTGCAAGATTTATTTGCTATGGCTTTTGCAAAACCATTGCAGATAAGAGATAAAGTTATCCTATACATGTTAACAATCCTATCAGAGAGAAAGTAGTGCCGTGTGACATTAGCAAATAAGCTCGAGTGAAAGTTATCCATCCACAACCACCGGTGTCTGTAAAAGGCCAAAGCAAAGCAAAAGTACAACAATATTACCTTATGATAATGATATATATTGACCTGATCCCTTCCTATAATTCACAGCTCTAACCTGCAAGCTGGCCACCCATCTCGGTAAAAAACCACAAGAGTCCAGACCCAACCGCAGATTACAACTACATGTTGCCTAGTTGAATTTCACAATGGCCGCCTATTGTTAGTAGCAAATATGTTGATATTACGAAACCGATATGCAAGTGTGGCTGTTCCACCAATGCAAGGGACTCGTTCATGCTTCATCAACCGTATAGGTCATCTCTGCTGAGAAGAACTTTTCAGCTTTATCAATGAAGCTGCTAGGGAATCTAGAATGCAACATCAAAGAAGTTTCAGTAGCCAGTAGATTATGCTTCACATTTGTATCTTCACTAGATTTTGTTGCTTTGCTATCTCTTTGGTGTCTCACCTTGCCAACTTTGGTGTTGTTTCCTAAAGAACCACCCTTTCCTAGAGATACCCGTGTGCTTCTACCATTGCAACGGTTAGATTTTAAAGGTACATCTCCTTGGAATTTTCTAAGTTCAGAAACCTGTTGATTACACTCACTAGAATCATCTACAGTTGAATTCTCTGAGGTTTGGTTGGATCTTACTGCAGGAAGAACATTTCTGCAGGAACTTAACAAGGAAACTAGCATATCCATACTAAGTTCTTGTTGAACCACGGCCTTATTCTGCTCACAACCATAACAGGCAGCAACTAGTGTGCCAGCCAAGATTGGCATTAACTCGGGATCGCTGAAGAACACAAAGGGCAAATCGCATACCTGTATTATTCAAACTCAACAGTTTAGAGTTTACTCTGCTACATATTGGGATAAAAGAAAAATCTTGTTGAAGATTCACCAACCTTGTGAAGTATGGTAGGACTTTTTCCCCATCGAAGGACAGCTTGGTTCCCAGAGTGAAACAAAGCAAAGTACCCGAGAAGTAACAAAGACTCAAGCAGAAGCAGACCAACCTGAAACACAAATGCAGAAAATGCAGACAATCACTTAGCATGATATGCTGCGAATACTTCCACAGACATTTACATCTACAGGTCATAACATGATGCAGTAGATATTTAGGAAATGTAACGAGTATTTAAGGATCCTTGAGTTAATTGGTAAAATTGATGCATAAGCAATAATCCAATAAAATGAAATTTATCAAAACCAAAAGATTGCTCCCACGATTGACTTTTTCTTACTTCAAATATTCACAGATGGTAAACTTAAATGGAAAAAAAGATCATGATGCTTGCTCCCTAGAAAATATCTTGTCTTTTCCACCTTTTAATTCTAAATTTCTACTGCCCAATTTACTTCAAGTACAGAGAAATCTGTTGTAGCTTGCCTTTGCAGCGCCAATCATGAGACAAAGATGGACATGTAATTTAATCAATTCCTCACTACAACAGCCAATAGACACTGTTCCAACTAACAAAGAACCATAATATCCGTTTAAAGGCTACAAGCAGAGTAGTATGCATGCCAGTCTACTTCATGTTTTTCATGTTCAAAACCAGTGGCATACACATTTACCTGATCATTAGCCACTTTCCATTTGGAATTGCAGTGAGAAAGAAGGAAACTCATTAAGTGGAAAAACTCCGTTTTCAGATCTGGCCTAGCCTGAGAGCAATCATGAGATAAAACAGTGTTAAACCAAGTGTACAAACTCAGAACATTAAAGATGCACATTGCTAATTATCATAAATACATATGAACATCTACAAGAGCAGAGTTTGAGAAATCAGTATCACAGAAACAAAATGCAACACAAGGAAAATAACTTACTAGCATTCTCTGCAAAAACATAATATCCAGAAGAGCCAAATTGTTCAAAACTTTCAGCACTCCTGTTGCTGCCTCCTCAAAATTAGATGGAAGAACATATGATGCCTGACATAGGAAAAGAAATATCTCAATATGTTATATGACAACTCAAGCAGTTTATTATGCATAAGCAGGAAGCCTCATGACAAAACCATCCAAATACTATTGAAGATGCTTTACCATACAAATAATTTATCAAAAACATGCTACAGAATTGAATTATTAATTAGTGCAGAAATTTATGCACCTGGGAGCAAAGTTACCTGTTCAGAAGACAATTTATTGTTTGCCTGCAGTAGTACAGATGTCAACAGAGAAGGAAGACTGACTAGACCAGTTTCAGATATGGCTGAAAGAAGGAAAGGCACAGGCTGTTTCAAGCTCGATATATTTTCATACTTCTGCAAAGCAACAATATCAACTGAGTGTTTCTCATCCTTCTCCTCAAATACTATTTTCTGAATCTCATCTCGAACATTTGTCTTTTCCATGTTACCAACATTCAACTCAACCGAACAATCTGTGAGCCTTTTTTCACTATCTTTGCTCACAGACGTTGTATCTCTTTTATTTATTTTACATGGCTCATTTAACGGAGTATCCTCTGGTATATCTGCTAGAGGTACTATCGTGTCTCCACAAATGTTATTTACAGTGAGATATCTGGTGTTTGCAGACAACTCAAGTTTTACTTCTGGAATATCATTTTCTGGCACTGTTTTCAAAGGAGAAAATTCCCAATTGATGGAACTAACAAATTTGGGCCTGGATGTTAAGACCACCAACAATGAGATACTCAAGAGAATTGAGGAAGGAAATGGTGAGCCTTCAACCTGGGGCCTGTCATAGAGTGCAAAAAGATCTCGCAAACGGTGAATTACTTGGTATGCTATCAACAGCTCTAGCAAGCCATCACGCATTTGTAGCTGCCGTTCATCAGCGCTTATGTGACCAATAATTGTAGTGACAGTCCACAAAAATCCATCCAGTACTTCAGAAATGGATTCAAAATTTTCAACTGATACTTTGCTTGATGACAAGTTGTTGCTGCCAGGGGCATTTAAAGATGCAGCAATCTTTATATAGTTCTCAAGTGCCGCTGACAGCATGGGGATGATTGGGGGTAAAAGATTTTGGGCAAGAAAATAACTCCTATTCGATGGTGCAGATAGCACTACCCTCAAAAGTTTCAGAAGGTGTATTGTCACCTGGCAAGCTTCAGGTTTTGATGTATGAGAAGCAGGCAGGGCAGAGGCAATAAAATCAAGCAGACCAGCTTGGCAAGAAGCCTGCAGCTCTGGGTCCTTTCCCTCCAAGAACTGCTTACAGAAAGGTTTTAGAAGCAATAAATGGTTATTATTATCATCATTATGTATATAAAGTGACACTTGAAATATAATAGAAGTTGGGCAGAATCTTAAAAAATTTATGCAAAAGAAAAGCACCCATTCAATCAAAAGCCTAACAAAATAATTGGACAATACAAATTCCAAAATATCAAAAACGTGAATCCTGATATTCAAACTTCGCCCCCAAACCCTTCCCAATTTAAAGTTATAAAGAAAGAAGTGTCTTTAAATTCCTTGTCACTTGTGCCCAAAGAGAAGCTAGCAAATGAACCCTATCCTATAAACAGTTAAAATCTCCATCAGCCAATCTTTCAAAATTTCTTCAATTTCTTTCTTGTCAAATCACCACAAAAACCGTCAAAACATTGCACTTCCACAAAATTTTTAGTCCCCATTACCAATTCTCCCCAAAGAAATTATAATATTTATTCCTTTTACATGAATCAATCAGATAACATGCTATTAACTGGTTTCCTACCAAAAGGACAACTGGGTTCATCATAACTTATCACTCTCATATCCATAAAGAAAAATTGACCATAATTATGACAAGGACACAATTATGATTTGTAGAAACGCATATGATGCAGAACTGCAATAATAGCAATTTATTCCATCCCAATGTTCTCTCGCTAGGAAATAAAAAGATATGCTAATCACATAATAATGGTTCTGAATGAAAAAAGTTAACATCAGAAATTTTCTCCCAGAGTCACACAATGCCATATACAAATTTGAAGAACGATAACAGCAAGAGAAAAACTGGACCAAGAACAAGAAACCTCTGTAGGAAAGGGTAAAAGGTTCCTCCAAAAGTGAAAAGATAATAGAATGTATAATTTCAATACTGGCAAACAAAGTTTAGGATTTTCTATCATTACAAGAATCTGTAATATGCATCTAACATGCCCAAATTCACGTGCTTGATGCACAGTGTGCCATACACTATATCTGGTCTTATGGGTATCCATATCTAGAGGTCCAGAACAAATACCTTAATCATCTCTGCAGTTATTAAACCTATACTTGCAGCTCCTTTTCTTGCTTGTCGGAGTTTCTGAAGTTCCTGGAGCCACCTTCCAATTTTTGCCCTTGCAGTGGCCACTGTCGTTCTATATCCAATACCAGCATTCTCAGAACCAACTGGTGGCTCGGTAAATTCATATTTGAGAGCCATAAGCCTTTGCCGAATTCTTTTAATCCTCCGCTTCAAAGAATGTTGCAGTGCAACATTGCCTGTTGCAAGTGTAGAGCCCTCCGCACCTGTGACAACATTTGATTGGCAATCATCATTGTAGTTTATTGGTGTAGATCTTCCCTGACCCTCCTTATTAATAGATCGACGCAGTAAAGGAGAAGATTGATCCCTGAAATCCATAGAAGCTCTCTCCCGTATCTGCTCCAGGTAAAATTTCCGACGTTGTTCACTTTCACTGAGTTTCTCAGCTAATTTCTGAGCCAGAAGTTCTGCTTCCTCCTGTTGGGCTTTGGCTCTTTCCTCCTTCCTGCGGAGCTGTTCAATTGCTCTTGCCTCTCGTGCTGCACTGGACGCTTTCCTTTCCTCTTCTCTTCTAACTTGAGCCTCTTCCTTCCTCCGCTGTGTCTCAGCTAGACGCTGCAACTTTTCAGCTTCAATGAGTTTTCTGCGTTCTAAAACAGCTTCCTCTCTAGCAATATCCTCTTTCTGTTTAGATCTTAACACTTGAAGTTTTTCAGCTCTCCTCAACTCTGAATCATGAAGTTTCTGGCGCAACATAAGTTTTTTGTTTTCCTCATTTAAGGAAGTAATAAAACGAACCTCATTAACTTTACTGCTTTCATCACCAGCTCTCCTGACAACCTGCGCTAGAAAAGCTTCATGTCGTAACTCACTACGCTGGTGGCGAGCATACATATCTTCACGTAACTTCATATTGCGGACAGCTTGCCATTCATTAACACGACTAAGTTTTTCTGAAGTACGCTGAAGCTTTTGAACTCTTTCATTTTCCAACTCACTCCTAATCCTCATTGCCCGAGCATGCTTTTCTTCTGCTTCCTTTTTCAAATCCAAAGCAGTTTTTTTCTTTTTCTCCGGAGACATTAACTTATCACGCAAAATGCGTGCACGCTCAGCACTTTTCCTGCTCATGCCTGGTGAATGTGATATGCGTGAAGAGACACGGAAAGGAGATGAAAGTATATCCTCCCAATTCCTCTTGTCCTTCCATGCATCCATAGATTTCCATGAAGTAGAATTTCTTTTTTCTTTATCTCTTTCTGTGAGAGGAATTTGCCGCTTAAAGTGATCTGTAGGTTTGAAGTTTTTATCTGTGACATTTTCTGTCAACATTTTATCTTTCTTAGAATGCTGCTTCTCTGTTTCAGATCCAACATGTTCTCTTTTGCCCTTTCCAGAACCAGATGCAGCAGAAGTGTCCTTAGGGGGTAACCTAGACGAATACAGATTTGAAGATGATGGGTTATGTGAAGAGTCACGACCATTTTGAACTGAGTTTACTTTGCTGGACCTGCCTGACTCACTATTTCGTTTCTCTCCACTTGTATTACCTGTATTCCCTAGAGTGTGCTCTGACTGTTCTCTTGGATTCATCACCAAGTCTTTAGTACTGCATGTTACCTCACTTAGTGCAGCTGATTTTTCCAAATTACCATCACATAGATGATGGCAATTTGAACACTCAAGCCCCAAGGATTTTGAATTATTAGCAGATAGCAAGCTAGCTCTTTCTTGTTGAATTTTCTTGAAAGCCTCCAGAGATGAAGACAGTATCTCTGCTTTTTGAGGTGAATTTGTCATCCTTCGAACCTGCACTTAGCCCACAGTAACTAACATTTCCAAATTACAGATTAGGAAAAATAAAGAAGCAACAGGGAAAGATGTAAGTAAATTATACGCATGCATGCATGCATGTGTGTATGTCACATAAGTTACATAGTATATCAGTTTTAGCATCCTTTGAGCCAAATACTTGCCATGGTCCAAAGTAACAGCTAACACGGAGTAACTAACACGTTTCATTTCACAGAACAACATAAGATTAAATGCATTTAGGAAGCATCAGGAAAAAATATATAATTCAGTCGAGATGATAACAGTGGCCTTGTGTACATTCCACACGTTACTCAACCATCATATATTTAATCCATCAACTGGTCAAAGATACATATTTCTGTGTACACTGTGTCATGTGCACATAAGTATAAACTAATGTTTACTTCTAATCCTTTTCAGTAACTGATTTAAGTTCAGCACAAGCAAATGAAAAGTGTGTATCCTGTTCCCAAGCAAAAGAACAGTAAAGAAACCAAAAATAATATTAAAACTTATTTTGTTCTTTAAAAAAGAAATAATGTATTAATAGGAGAGGGAAAAAAGATTGTACAAGGAGAACAAGTGATCCACTAACCTCAGAAACATTTCAACAATGTACAAGTAAAAGAAGAGAATATCTAAAAGAATATATCTGTTATGTAAGAATTAAACAAATTCAATAGCTATATCAAATATAGTGTCCTTCCAAACTATAAAATATCAACATAAAACTCCTCCCTAATTTATTGGTGGGGACATCAACATAAAAGTTTTTGTCATGATATTATCCCAATCACCTCTTTTTTCTTTTTTCCTTCTAGAATAAGCATGTCAGTGCTGAACACAAAATTTATTAAAAAGTTTTAATGTTAAGCGGTGAGATAATGATGCTAGAAATTAGGAAAAGAAAAAAGAAAAAAAAAGATAAGGGCGAAAATATATCAAGGAAAAAATGTTACCTCAACAAAGCAAAAATAAGACAAAAATACCTAACAGAAGGCTTACAAAGAATACACATCCATGCAACCATATGCTGAAGGTTGAATGTACACATGATTTTATATCAACTGAGCATTTTTAGCCAAATTGTCAAATAGTTGAAATAAAAAGGGGAGAATCCTTACCTCCCATGAAAGAGCATGAGGCCTACGGTGGTCAGTCTTCAAAGTAATTGGTGCCCCATCAGTAGATTGAGAAGAGGATTTTTTCACCACTTCAAACTCCTCCACTCTGGAAGTTAGTTCTTTAAAATCAGAGGCAGCCTCTTCAAGAACAAGAATAGCCTCTTTCATCTGCTCCAAGTCACATTCTAATTCACATAAAAGGTAAAGTTCATCTACAGCCCTGTTAAGATTCTCAAACAAAAAGCACCACAGTCTTTGCCTAAACCTTTCTTTGCTTTCACTCGAACCATCTTCACCAAGGGAACTCAGGCTCCGGACCTTTGCTACATCATCTTGTATAGTAGAACACAGGGAACTGCAACACTTATCAACAGAAACTGTCAAAGAAGGTTCTCCAGAAATTTCAGATCCACTCTTATCAGGAATATCAGATTCAGTATCTTGGGTTGTTAACACTGAACATGAACCTTCATCTGCAACTGCTACTTGAGAAATTTTTGCCTCATCAACCTCAGATGTAACACCAGGTACCTGAGGCTCTACCACCGTCCCACCCTCTTCATCAGATGGGCAGCTACAACTTGTAGAATCATTATGTACTGGTTTGATGTCCTCAGAATTTGAAGCATCATAATCCAGATCCATCGTTTGCTGATTCACAATTGTTACTCCTACATCTTCTGAAGATATTTTATTTACCTCTTCAGACGTTTCTTCAATCCCTTGATCCTTACTAGTAGACAAATTTGTCTTGTGAGAACAACTATCTACATCTACTGGTTTTGATGATAATTGGTTCTCTTGGAGTTTTGTACAAGAAAGCGATGAAACTAAGTCATGATTGCTCTCATGCTTTCTACAAGCCACGAAATTATCTTGTTCAATATCACCGAACTTGATTTCAGATCTAACACTGTTCTCATGATGCAGATCCAGAACATCATCCTCTAGATCACCCCACTTGATTTTCTGAACCACATCAGGTTTATCCTTCTGTTCAAATTTCTGAATATCCCCATTTCGACGATTGCAATTTGAAAGAAACAATTGAGACGACTTAGAAGATTCACTCTCTTGTGTAAGCGCACAGTTCTCAATATTATTTGCACCCTTTTTATCTTCATTTAACATCGGAGTAGAATTTTCAGCAGTATTCAGGCCACGTATACCAAAACTTCCCCCAGCTTTAGAAACTTGGGATCTGCGCTTACTGTCTGAATTTCTACTTCTGTCATTTGCTGATAGCTGAGTAGGTTGAAGATTAGAAGAATTTTTCCCTGAAAAGCTCCCAACCCAACTTTGAAGAGAAGAAAACTTTGAGCTACCTCTATGTTTCTGGATAATAAAAGAAAAATATAAACTTGAAACAAACCACCAACTATTCTATTGATTACTTTTAACTGAAACAATCAAGCTGATACTTGACAAGCAGAAAAATCTTCAATGCAACTCACTAATTTAAGGAAAGTGTACATGAAGCACCTGTTTAAAGGGCTTAAACAGATATAAATGCAGAAACAAAGTCCAGTAGAGCCATCAGCAGTCAGAATGTATGATCTCAACCAAACAAGTCTATGATTAAAATTTCCTATAAATAAAATAACTAAAGTCCATATGCAATGAAGGCCATCATGGTCAACAGAGTCATTCTAGGCCCAGCTGAAAACAATCACAATAACACATTGGAGTTTCCTAACTTCTTATGTAACAAATAAAATATTCTATTCTCAACACTAAGCCAGATGATGGAAGGATGACAACTAAACCTGGAATTCTACGTAAAGAGTTGAGCTATTTTTTATTAAGGAAAATTTTCCACGGACAAGTCTTTCATGAACATTCCACTAATGTGCGTAAATATGATATCGAAGCATCATAGACACATAACCCTATTAGTTAAAGAAAACGAGAATGTGTATTTACAATAAAAATGTACTTCCTTAACGAAGTACATTTTCTCTTAAAAAAAGGCAGTTTGGAGAAATTAACAGCTAATATTAAGAAGGCACCCTAAGGACTTAAAATTCAGATTTCATAGCTCAAAAACAATCCAATTTCCTTACTCGCAAACAATCTACTTCACATCAATTTATCCATGGTTTAAAAAAAGGTTAAAGATTTGATAACAACATATAATATCAGAATCTAGCGTTAATTCCAGTGCAATTGTGCGGCCAAGGAATTTACACACTGCTGGTCCCTCAAAATGTAGAGAAGGAAAAACATTTAAATTTTAGTTTTAATTGAAAAAGTGATGTAAACTAAATTCAGAAGACCAAAAATATATCACCTTTTTCATCTTTTCTTAGAAACTGAGCTGAATAAACATAAATTACTTAAAAAGATCACAAATAATGAAAAATGTGCAGAAGGGTATCAAGTGAAATGACAAAAAGTTGACACCTTTTTCACTTCAAACCATCCTGAGCCCTGATCATCTAATGCCTCTCCTCCACTGCTCTCCATCGAATTTCTTCTGAATGGAAAAATAAGAACTAATTTATAATAACCAAACAATCAAATTCATTATCAATAACCCTAAATTTACAACAACAGGGGTATCTCAGTTTCTTTACTTTACATATCAAAATGCAAAATCTACTGATCGTAAATGATGGGGACGATCAAAAGCGAAATGCATAATCACTGAAAGTAAAAAAATTTAAGTAATTAAAAGAAAAAGTGAACATTTTTGGAAAATAAGGAAACAGAATTTGAATTTGATTATAGGAAAAGATGTTACAGTCAAATGAAAATGATAAAGAAGAATGCAAAATTGAGTTACAAGAATATGGAATTACAAGGGAATGAAGAAGATTTAGAGAATGAATTTTCAGGATTAAAAAATTTTTTAGGGTTGCTTTTTAATATTATTTAATTTGGGGGAAAGGAGAAAAAGAGGAGGGAAGAGGGAAGCGAGTCTTTTATAGTTGGGAGAAGCTGAAGAAGAATAAGAATAATTACAAACAAACCCATTCAATTTTACTAATTTGTCCTTACTTTCGCATTTATTGACATATGTATCCCCTTGCCATCCAAATCAATAATAATAATTATAATAATTATTATTATTATTATTATTATTATTATTATTATTGTTGTTGTTGTTGTTGTTGTTGTCGTCGTTGTTGTTGTCGTCGTTGTTGTTGTAGTTAGGGTAGATTTTCTTTATTAATAATGTAGACATAAAAAAATAATGTATCTTGAATGTAGATTATTTTAAACAGTATCACAATAGTATATCTTGAAATTCTTGATAAAATCTTAACTTTAATTGTAATATTGAAAAAAAAAGTATGATTTTTAAGTTAATAATAATAGATTTATTATCTCTTATTTTTTATATTACATATTAACAGTAAATTATCCCACATTACTTATATATATATTATTTTTTTACTTTTATTTAATTATAAATAATTTGATTTAAAATTTTCTTAATGTATAAAATATAACAAAATAATTGTGAATAGAAAATAGAAGAATACAAAATCATATTATATCCATATAAAACTCATGCAATAAGAATATACGTAGGAATAATATAATTAATAGTATCATATCAATTTTTACATCTTTAAATTTTCTCAATTCACTCTCAAGGAATTATACTTTTATTCTCTACATAAAATAATAAAAAAATAATATCACATTAGTTTCTAGTTTTATATATAGAGGGGATAAATCAACAGTCCCATATTTTTATACATATATTTATATCATTTGTAGACTTTGTTGTATCTATATATTTTTATCAATTAAAATTGAATATAATACATGTAATTAATGCACTATAATTAGTACATATATCATATTCAATTTTAATTGTTGAAAGTACATAAATCCAACAATTTACAAATGAATATAAACATATGTATAAAAATATGATGTTGCTAATCATTTCTCTCATTATTTTAAATACATTTTTATAGCATTTAAAGATTGTTGAATTTAGGAACATCCAAAAGTTGATATTAAATCTGATTATATAATTAATGTATATGTTAAATTTAATTTTAACTGTTAAATATATTTAGATCCAATAATTTATAAATGATGTAAAGATATATGCAAAATAAGGGGCTCAAGATCCTTCCCCGTAAATATATATAGAGGGGCAAGATCAGCAGCTCCTTTATTTTACATAAAATTTTACATCAAATATACACTATTGATATAGACACATTCAACGATTGAAATTGCATCTGACATATGTATTAATTATGAATGTATTAATTATGCATTAATTATATAGTCAGATGCAATTTCAACAATTGGATGTGTTTATATCCAACGGTTTACAATTGATATAAGATTTTGTATAAAATAAAGGACTGCTGATCCTGCCCCATATATATATATATATATAGAGGAAGGATTATAAACTTTCTTTTACATAAATTTTTACATCATTTATAAGCCGTTAGATTTACGTATATCCAATGATTGAAATTTAATCTAACATTTAATTAATACATAACTAATGCGCTATAATTAATATATATATTAAATTCAATCTCAACTATTAGATGTGTTTATATTTAACGGATTTCAAATAATATAAAAATTTGTGAAAAAAAAGGGGCTCTGATTCTTCCCATAATAAATATATATATATATATGTCGTGTATATATGTATGTATGCAAGAGGGGCAGAGCCAGAACTAAACGGCAGGGGGTCAAAATTTTTTGGGGGGACCAAAATGGTTAAAAATAAAGTTGAATAGCTAATATTATAAAAATAATAAATAAATTAAAGGGTGACTTGATAATTTTTCAAAGTATAGAGACTAAAATGTGTATAAGCGTAAGAAATGGATATAAAATATAAATATAATAGTAAAAAACTTTAAAAAAATTAGTAGGGCCTGGAATGGTAGGGTCTCCTTAGGCCTTAAGGGTGCTCTGCCTTTGGTATGCAAATACATGCGTATATGGGATCGGTAAGTTGAAGAAAAAGTTTTAGGCAACATTTAAGCACAACATCATCCATCTATCTAATAAACATTCATTTTTAAAATTAACAAATTGTGATGTAGACAATTATAACGAGAGAAAAAATTTAAAACACATGACGTAATTTTATTAAATGATGATCTTAAATTTGAAAATAGTGAATAAATGACAATAATATAACAATATTGCACTAACTTATTATAATGAGTATAGATAGAAGAATTGACTGTCAATATGATAGGAGAGAGGGTTGAAAGAGGAGATTTAGTTGGGTCATGAGGAGATGAGTAGTTTGAAAGTAGGTGAGATTTCTATGTCTTAGGTGGATATCACAAACAATTCACATGGTGTGTTAATGTTATATTGTTATTGCTATATATATATGTATATATTTGTACTTCTTTATTAAATTTTTGGTATTAAAATAATTTAACTTACACATGGTAAGAATTTAATAAAAATGGAGTGCAAAGAATATTTAATTCTCTCTATTTAAAAATTAATTGATTGGTTTGATATTGTATAATTATATAATTGGGTTTGGATTTGATCTAATTCAAGATTAATTTGGATAAAATTGAAAACTCCATGAATTAACTGTAATTTGATGAAATTGAATTTTGAGTAAACAGATAAAATTGTCCCCTAAGCACCATAAACTTACCAAATATTTTAATAGAATAATGAAAAGTGGCATATTTTCACGCAGTAGAAAAGGGCAACAATCACATGGGACATTAATGAATAGGTCCCTATATTTTAGGAAAAGTAATAAAGAAAGGCATATTATTACAGTATATAACACATCAGTCCCAGGACTCATAAAATTTAAATATGGCAATATTTCGTTTTGCGCTTCAATACATAAACTGAATGAATTTGTGTCGTACTAAACAGAGGCGAAATCAGAATTAGTATTGCAAGGGACCCAAAATTTAGTTAGTTAAAAGTTATAGAAGTCAAAGTAATAAATTTTAATTTTTAAAAATAATTATAATTATCAAAATATCACAAAGTTTAATTTTATAGAATTCTTACTATTTTAATGTTACCATTTTTTAATTTTTAATTTTTAATTAGTTTTAAATATTTAATTAATTATTCATGTCTTTGTGTCAACTTGAGTGACATTTAGTGTCTATTTGTTTTTTGAACTAAATTCTAAATAAAATTATTCAAATATTTAAGAGGTTTTTATTTTTTGAATTATATCTGAAAACTTACTAAAAATATTTAAATATAATTAAATTAAAAATTTTAACTTAAATTTCAATAGTTAAATATTATAATAAATTAAATATTTTATTTATTAATAATACCCTTAATTTATTACTTTATTTTCGAACACTTAAATTTTAAAATCTATCTATCACTTCTTATTTTTTGTCATCTATTTTTATGTACTTGGTACAATATTTTGATATAATTTATTTTTTCTATTTATTTTTATTATTAATTTTTATATAATTTAAATTGCTAATTCATAATATTTCTTTACTCATAATATAAAATAAAGTCATATCATCATATATAAAAAAAGTACATTTGAATATAATGTATTAAAAATTATTTAATTTATGAACTATTGTGTCAATTAATTATTTTTCATTAACTATTATTATAAATATATGTAATATTTAATAAGAGCATATGTGTCAATATATTAGTTTTAAATTTTTTATTTTTATAAAAATAAATAATTTAACATTTATATTCATAAAAAATAATTGTATAATATTGAAATTTCATCCATGTTGAAATTTTAGATAAAAAAACAAATATTGGATTACTAATAGGACCCACGTAAAACTAAATAACAACTAATTTTAGAAATCTACTTGGTAAAATAATCAAATTATATTGTTATTTATTATTATCCTCCAATAAATGAGAAAAGAAAACAAATTGTATAGGTGTAAATTTCGATTTTATCAATTATGTCCATTGATTGTGTACGTGATACGTAATATTAAAAAAAGAATTGACTAAATTTTATAATAAAAAAAATTCCAAAACTAAAATAAGTTCTACAAGAAAGGGAGCACGCCGACAGACAAGTTTGACGTTGATAGAGGGTTATTCATTGTCAAACAAAAAGCTAAAAATCAATCTCGGCATGTGATTTGTGATCGTGATTGTGAGTGAGAAATTATTTGACTCACTCCAAACACGGGCTAGTTGATTCATGAAAGAACAATTAAAAAAAGAAAAAAGAAAAACATTCTTTACTTAGCAATAATATAAACCCAATTCAAGAAAATAAAAAGAAAATAATAAATGGAGTAAGTTGTAAAGTGAAGAAGGGGGCATAACTGGTGTAGGCGGTGAAGGCGGGCATAACTTGGAATTAAAGCCAACTAAACCCAGCTTGGATTGGAATCTCAGCAAAACCCAAATGACTAATATTTTATTTATTTATGTCATGTTATAGGAGATATAATATAATATAATAAACTAGATTACTTGCTATGTTTAGCTGAATTCTCTTAGCCAAACCCAACAAATCTAAGAGTAAGACAGACCCATTTCAACTAACATATATGGCTTTCTCACTCTTTCTGTCCTTATCATTGATGGCCACACCACTAATTTAATATTAATATTAAATGCAAAGAAAGAGAGAGAAGATTCAGTGAAGAAGAGAAAAAGGAAAAAAAAAGTTCCAGTTTTGTCTACAAAAGCAACATTATTGGTTTGCTTTATTTGAGGAAACTTCGCGTTGCAGTTGCATCTATATGAGCTGAGCTGAGTTGAGCTGAGCTTCACTGTTGATGATGCTGGATTCTCTTGGTTAGTATTTCAGATTTGCTCTCATCTCTTCTCTTCTTGGGTTGGGTTTATTTTTATCAAATTATACACTTCCTCAGTCCTAGCTATAGATTTGATTGCTGATGTGTTGTTTTTTCTTTTTAGAGGAATGTTTGTTTTAGCTTTGAGCTTTTACATTTTCAGTATAAAGTTGTCAATTTTTGCATTTTGAGGTTTGTTTATAGTCTGTTAGCTTTGTCTTTTTTTTTTTTTTTTGGGTTTTGCTATTGAGCTTGTGTTGTTTTTAACTTAATGCTGAACACTGGAAGTTAAACTGGGTTGCTTTTAATAGACAAGGAAAGAAGCATGGATCAATTTTCCTTTTTCAGAGATGAGTTAGACTTGAGAGCTTCTCCATGAGCTGGCTGCTACTTTCCATTTTCAGCTGATTGTATACGAATATTCATTACTAATCCTGTTTCTCTTGTGTTATAATTTTGACATTACAGCCTTTTCTTTCTCTAAGTTTAGTGTGCTTGTGTACTTTGGAATTACGATTCCTTGATTTTTGCACTTTACTGACTTACTATGAAAAGGCTTTAGAAATTTAGTCAGTTGTCTCATTGTCTCTTGGTTTTGTGTCAGTTTATTAATGCTATATATATATTTCAATCTTGAGATCCAGTTTGATATGTTCAATTTTTTTCTTTCACTTTGAAAGATTTTTACCATCTTGCTTGGTCACCTTGATTTTGGTTCTGGCAATTCTCAAACGTATCATCTTTTCTTCTATTAAATTGTTTTACAAAAAATTTCTACTTGTATTTTCTGGAAGTTTGTTTTAGTCTTCCATTCTTAAATCATTGAATGTGTGATTTCCTTCAATCAAAATCTGAACTTTAGCAATTTCGTGAGAGTTCTTACCCTATTCGCTTACCGAAAAATTATTTCCAGTATATTATTGTGACTATGTTATCAAATTTAGGCCTGTCTATAGCTTATAGGCCGTGATATTTGCTCAATTGTCCTTTCTCTGTAAATTTGTCAAACATTTAAACTCGATACTGGTTTTTGGTTCTTTTCATGGTTTTAGTAAGCTGAAAAGGCGAAATTTTAACTGTGATGTTAAGGGATGAGTGGCTTCTTGCAATTTGCAAACTTTAACCCTGTTTTCAACCCAATTTTGCCAACAATATGCCATCCTTTTTCATTTGAGGAACATGGAATAATTGCAGAAGATCATTTGCATTCCAAAGAACTGCTAATAATTTGATTTCCTCATTTGGTTGCAGTTCATTACACCTTTTGGTGGTAAGGTTGTTGTGATAAACTTACCAATGGGAACCATCCTCTACTTCTTTCTCTTTCTGGTTTCTCTCCCTGCAATTTCGGCTCAGCAAGTTACACGTACTAGCATTTTAGTGGATGGGACTAAAACAGTAGCTACCAATGATGAAAATTTTATCTGTGCTACCCTAGATTGGTGGCCTCATGATAAGTGTAACTACAATCAATGTCCATGGGGGAATTCTTCCGTTCTAAATTTGGTGAGGTCTTGGAAAATCATACATTTTTATGAGATTGAATATAGCTGTCTTAGGACATAATTGGCACTCTTTCTTAATATTTGGTGATAATAGCTAAGCCTAGTTTATTTTTTCAGGACTTGTCTCATCCCTTACTCTTCAAAGCTATCCAAGGTATATTTCTTTCATTAGGAAAAATTGTTGCTCTCATGGTTTGATGACAATCTTTGTTATATGTGATTAGTATTTTAGTTGAATACATAGATGACATAATTTTATATTCTTTCAATATTGGTGGAATGATAGCTTTTAAGCGCTTGAGGATAAGAGTTGGAGGTTCATTGCAAGATCAAGTGCTGTATGATGTTGGAAATCTAAAAGCTCCTTGCCATCCATTTAGAAAGATGAAAGATGGGTTGTTTGGATTTTCAAAGGGATGTTTGCATATGGAGAGGTGGGATGAGCTTAACCAATTATTTAATAGAACAGGGTAAGTTGATCAAAATTTTTAAGCTTGTCTATGTGCTGAGGTGGTTTACATAGTCTACTCAATGGGATAGAGCCTAAGGATTAAATTTATCTTGTTTATTCTCTCATAAGATTCAAAAGAAAAGTGTCCTGTTGGTGGTAGATAAGAGTTTGTCTGACTTACAATAAACTTCTTTTTGTTAAACTAAAATCATAGCTGATTCCAAAACAGTGAGTTAACATAAAAACCTTTCTCCCTTAATTTTTTCAACTTCATTCAAATATCCATTGCCAAATTTGCCTCCATTTCAACTCCTATAAAACCCACTGTATGATCTCTTCTTGTTTGAGCATTCTTCAAAGCAATCTAGTGGTGCTGGGTTGGATGATGAATGCCCTCTGTTGTCCAGATTCTTTGTACCAACCATTCAATTCCTTTTTAATGTTGTTTCACAGAAGCTTTTATCATTTGCATTATATTTCTTCCTTTTCTTTTTTTTTTTTTCCTATAATATTGCAATGCTTTTGTTGTGATTATTACTTTATAATAATCTTACATTTTCAGGGCCATCGTAACATTTGGTTTGAATGCACTCCATGGGAGGCAACACATCAAGCATGGAGCCTGGGGAGGAGCTTGGGATTCTAGCAATGCTTATGACCTAATAAAGTATACTATTTCAAAGGGACACCAAATAGATTCATGGGAATTCGGTACATAACATTGGAGTTTAGACAAAGCACTGGAATTTTCCTTTTGTCTCTTTTCTCCCTTGCCTCATTTCTATTCTTGCTTTTTCGTTCTAGGTAACGAGTTGAGTGGAAAGGGCATTGCTGCAAGTGTCAATGCTGACCTTTATGGGAAAGATGTGATAAACCTTAAAAATATCGTCAACAATTTATACAAAGACTCACCTTCAAAACCAACGGTTATTGCACCAGGTGGATTCTTTGAGCAAGAATGGTATGCCAAGTTTCTTCAGGTCTCGGGTTCAAATGTAGTCAATTTCGTGACTCATCATATATACAATCTGGGTGCAGGTCAGTCAGTGTAGAAGTGAATTCTTATACTTTTATTTATTTCCTTCCTATTATTGAATGTCAACTTTATGAACCATTACTTTAAGTTGTCTACTTGCACTTCAGTCATTTTGCAAAATGAAATGAGAAGTATTCTTTTTTACCTAAGGTGGACTATGTTTTCATATCTCATCTATAGTTAAGCATATAGTGAAATTTGGAAACGAAATTCCCATCATCCCAGTCAATTGATAAGATTTTAAAACCTCCAGTATCTGTGTTTTTTCTTGTTGAAAGATCTAAGATTTTTTTATGTTGCAAATGTGCTCACACACTGGCTGCTAGTTATTGCTCTTCTGGCCCTTGTGATTTAAACCCTCTCTCTGTGTTCCAGGTGTTGATCCCAATCTTATGAAAAAGATTCTGGACCCCCATCACTTGAACAAAGTATCAGAAACATTTAGCAATCTTAAACAAACTATTCAAAGGAATGGTCCTTGGGCTTCTGCATGGGTTGGAGAATCCGGTGGTGCCTACAACAGTGGTGGTCGTCATGTTTCAAACACATTTGTGAACAGCTTTTGGTAATACTTTCTGCCCAATAGCTTTGTTTGTTAATAATCAATCCAGTTTTTGCTTTTTATAGTAGGGACAAAAAAATTTGCTTTTCGAGCTAATCATTTAAGCATTGTGCATAATCTTTGATTTATTGTTTTGTTTATGTATTATCTTAGGTACTTAGATCAACTTGGAATGGCATCCAAGTACGATACTAAAGTATATTGCAGGCAGACTTTAATTGGTGGGAACTATGGTCTCCTCAACAGAACAACATTTGTCCCCAACCCTGATTACTACAGGCACGGGCATTATATTGAGATCTTGAGAACTATTAAACCTCCCCTGTCCCCAAATTTTTTGAGCTTTATTACTAAATTATGTTCTTTCTGTTTTGAAGACTTTTCTAATTCAGAGTCTTTCTTTTGTTGAATATTTGGCTGCCAAACAGTGCACTTCTGTGGCATCGACTAATGGGCAAAGGTGTTCTATCCATTGCTACTGATGCATCTCCATTTCTACGCTCTTATGCCCATTGTTCAAAAGGCAGAGTGAGTGTCTTCTTTCTTTGTTTCTTTAATCTTTCAGTTTTTTCCAACACAATATCTCTTAATAAATTGGTCATATTTGGCAACTTCTGGACTACTCTCATCTTGTTGCAGGGGGGAATAACATTACTCCTTATCAATTTAAGCAATCATACTTCTTATATAATCAGTGTCCAAAATAGCAAGAACATGAAATTGCTTGTGAAAGAGAAAGACCTCAATAGAGAAAGTTCTTTCACCCGTCGTCTTAAGAGAATGGTAGCTTGGGTAGGGGGTAAAGCATCCGATGAGCATTTAACCAGAGAGGAATACCATTTAACTCCAAAAGATGGATATCTGCAAAGCCAGACAATGGTTCTAAATGGGATTCCGGTGGAGCTGACAGAAGATAAAAGCATCCCAAGACTGGATCCTGTCCATGTAAATGTGAATTCTCCTATATATGTCGTTCCTTTATCAATTGCCTTTATAGTATTACCCAACTTTGATGCTCCAGCGTGTGCATGACATTTCTCTGCAGTGCAATACTCCTAAAAAGAAATAAAAATTGAAGTGTTGTGTTGTCGTGTGTTAGTGTAGCTGTAATTAATAGTGAGGGAGTCAATATTCATAGTTGCAGCACTGTTTTGAGTTGTATTTTTGGGAGGGGGACAATAAGTTGTCATTACTCGTATATTTATATTGTATCTCATTGTTCATAATAAAGTAGATGTAAATCTGCTTCCCCGTTCTCATTCCAATGGATCATATCTTTTAATTATGTATGTCTGCAGACTGCAGCTGCAACTTCAACTTCCAACTTACTGAAGTAGTCAAATTTCTCTTGTATGTCATTTCACTTTCTCTGTATTTTTATGGTTTTCAATGGGAAATTCAGTGACCCGATTCCAATTAGCGTCATTCCATATAGTTATTTCAATCACTCTTTTAATTTTAGGATTAAAAAAAAAAAGTTATCTTTATCAATATAGGGACAATCAAACCCAATGGACCCAAATCATAGGCAGCCTAATATACTTAATGAATGGTAATAGCCCTGCGACAACATAAGTAGTAGGTAGATTGAGTAAAAACACTCAGAATTCGAATAAAAATCATTGGATTACTTTAGTAAGGCTTGCTATAGATGTGAGAGGCTCCATTGATTATGGACTAAAGTATAGCATATTTTCATGCATCTTAAAAGGATACAGTGATGAATAATTGGATTTCAAAATTAAATGAAATCACTAGTGATTATGTATTCAATCTTGGGAGAGGTGTCGTTGCTCAGGAATCATCTAAATAAACCTAAATAGCCTACTTTATCATGGATTTTGAGCTCATGGCCCTAGAGATCGCTTGCTTCGGGCTGAGTGGTTAAGAAACCTATTAGTAAATCTTCCCGTTACATCTCAACCTTATATTTTATAGGGAAAACAACAACTTACCCCTTGTTAAATTTCAAGAGTAACAATTACTTCTTTAATAATTCCAAAAATACTAAAATCCTTGTGTTGTCAGTTTTCTAGTAGAAAAAGTTTATTTTTTAAGGGCAAAATGGATAATTTGCCTTATATTAAGTGACCTGGGCTGAGTATATTTGACAATTTACTTTGTTTGATTTTACAATTCTTTAAAATGAAAAGACAAGTAAAATTAATTAATGTTTATTTATATTTATATTTATATTTATATTTTTTAATTTTATTTATATTTTATATATCTATATCTATATCTATATCCATATTTATATCTATATTATATTATTTAATCTATATCTACTTCCTCATTTATATTTCTGTTTATATTTATATATGTATATTTACATTTATATCTATATTTTTAATCTATATCTTCTTTCTTATTTTTATTTATATTTTTCTGTATCTATATTTTTAATATATATTTATATTCTTATTTATATATCTAGTATCCTATATCTATATCTATATTCATATTTATATTCATATTCATACTCATACTCATATTCATATTTATATTTAGTTTTATTTTTATATTTGTATACCTATATCCATATCTATTTTTTTACTCTATATTTACTGTTATAGTTATATTTATATTTATATTTATATTTGTATATTTATATCTATATCTCTATTTTTAACCTATATATATTTATATTTAAACATAAATCTATATTTTTAATCTATATTTATAGCTATATTTATATTTATGTTTATTTTATTTTTACTATATCATAATATTATATTATTATTTCTTTATTTTATTTTTTTTATTTTTTATTATATAATAATAATTATATTATTATCCATCACATCAAATCATCTCTCTCTTTAGACATCATAAAAAATGATCCCAAGTATATTAACATAAAAGTACAAGCTTTTTTTATTAATTTAACGGAAAAATTTGGATGGCAGGGGAATTTTGGCATTTTTTGAACTATCAAAAAGATATTTATTACTCCTAAAATTTAATAGGGGGCAAGTTGTCGTTTTCCTTATTTTATATTTACATATTTTGATTGTTAGATTACTATAGTTAAAATTCAAAGCAAAATATACAAGAGGAAAACTAGACATATTCGTTTAAGACATAGCATTATAAAGCAATTACTTAAATTTGGGGTAGCGAGCCTAGACTTTATGAGTTCAAAATTGAATTTGGCTGATGCTTTAATAGAACCACTACATAAAAGGATAGTGAAAAACATGTTGAGGCCGATAAAGCTTTTGCATAAAGCATAATCCTATAAAGTAGATTCACAAGGGTAAAAATAAGTCATTTGTTGTCTTGTAAAACTAGAATCATTTTCAATGAGTATTTCCTATAGTAAGATAGTGTTTATTATATAGTGAATAAGATTGAGACTCTATAGACTTTGTTAAATGGTAACTACAAAATATACTAGATAGAGGTTTATCTATATAAGTATGGAATTGGGTCAGTTCTCATGAGAGTAAGGCAACCATCTCTCTAACACTCATGAATACCAAAAAAGGAAAAGGCCATTGACGTGCCAAACTGCAGAACAACATTGTTATATGAAAATTTAATGTGATCATTTTATTCTACTTTTTACACTAAAAGACCTGTGGTTCATACAAACTTTTAAGTTTTATAAAGTTTTATTGTAAAATACGATATTTGATGTTCAATGATTAGTTCATAGCTAGAAAGGCATCAGTACGTATACATTAAACTCTTTTTGGTGAAGAATATTTGTGCATTTTGGAATATGTGGGGGATTATTGTATATTTATGGTGTGATATTCCAAAATATATAGTAATACATGAGGCTTGTAAATACATAAGAAAATGTATTTTAAACTACTATCAAGCCATAAAAAATCTCTCATATAATGAACAAACTAGGTACATTCTATTTGAATTAATCTGATTTATATGACAAATTTATTTCATGTATTCTTATATAAATATTACAAAAATTAAATTTGATACTATTTTTAATTTTTTGTTACAAAACCAAATATGATTTTAATTTTATAGAGATTTCATATTTGAATTCATTTTTTGAATTTAAAGAAATATAAGTTACTGTATGATTTTATCTCAATATTTATTGTGGCAATAAACAATTCTATATGAGCTGAGCTGAGTTGAGTTGAGCTGAGCTTTTCTGTTGGTAATGCTGGATTCTCTTGGTTGTTATTTGAGGTTTGCTTTTATCTCTTCTGGTCGGTTGTTGGATTTATTTTATCAAATTATACAATTTCTCAGTCTTAGCTATAGATTTGATTGCTGATGTGGTTTTTTTTTTTTTTTTTTTTTCAGAGGAATGTTTGTTTTAGCTTTGAGCTTTTATATTTTTAGTATAAAGTTGTCAACTTTTGCATTTTGAGGTTTATATATAGTTAGCTTCTCTTCCTTTTTGGGTTTTGCTATTGAGTTTGTGTGGTTTTTAACTTAATACTGAACACTGGAAGTTAAAACTAGAATGCTTTTAATAGACAAGGAAGAGAAGCATTAGATTGATTTTCCTTTTTCAGAGATGGGATAGATTTGAGAACTTCTTCATAAGCTAGCTGCTACTTTCCATCTTTAGCTGATTGTGTATGAATATCCATTACTAATCCTGTTTCCGTTGTGTCATAATTTTGACATTACAGCCTTTTCTTTCTGTTAATTTAGTGTGCTTGTATACTTCTGGGATTACAGTTCCTTGATTTTTGCACTTTACTGATTTGTTATGGAAAGGCTTTAGAAAATTCAGTCAGTTGTCTCTGTCTCTCAGTTTTGTGTCAGTTTCTTAATGCTATATATATTTCAATCTTGAGATCCAGTTTGATATGTTCAATTTTTTCTTTTCCCTTTGAAGTTCAAACATTTTAACATCTTTCTTGGTCATCTTGCTTTTGATTCTGGTAACTTTCAAACGTATGATCTTTTCTTATATTAAATTATTTTACAAAAAAAATTTTGTTTTTTATTTTCTTGAAGTTGTTTTAGGCTTCAATTCTTAAATCAAAGAATGTGGGATATTCTTCAATCAAAATTTGAGCTTTAGCAATTTTCGTCAGGGTTCTTATCCTTTTCAACGAGCCACTTATTGTCACCATAGAAGAAAACATATTTTCCAGTGTATGATAATGACTATGTTATCAAATATAGGCCTGCTTATAGCTTATATTTCGTGATATTTGCTCTATTTTTCTTTCTCCGTAAAGTTTATTAATGCTGTCAAAGATTTAAACTTGATGTTGTGTTTTGGTCCTTTTGCAAAGGCTTCTTGCAATGTGCAAACTTTATGCCTGTTTTCAACCCAGTTTTGTCAGAAACATGTCATGCTTTTTCATTTGAGGAATATGAAATTATTGCAAAAGAGCATTGCATTCCAAAGAACTGCTAATAATTTGATTTTCTCATTTGATTGCAGTTCATTACACCTTAAGTTGGTGGTAATAGGTTGTTGTGATGAACTTACCAATGGGAACCTTCCTCTCCTCGTTTCTCTTTCTGGTTTCTCTCCCTGTAATTTTGGCTCAGCAAGTTGCACATAATAGCATTGTAGTGGATGGGACTAAGACAGTAGCGACAAATGATGAAAACTTTATCTGTGCTACTGTGGATTGGTGGCCTCATGATAAGTGTGACTACAATCAATGTCCATGGGGGAATTCTTCTGTTGTAAATTTGGTGAGGTTTTGGAAAATCATACATTTTTGTGACTTGGTTGCACTCTTCCTTAACATTTGGGGATAACAGCTAAACCGAGTTTATTGTTTTAGGACTTGTCTCAACCCTTACTCGCCAAAGCTATCCAAGGTATATTTCTTTCTATGGAAAAATTGTTGTTCTCAGATTATCTGGTGATAATTTAAGTTTGATGACAATCTTTGTAATATGTGATTAGCATTTTATTGGAATACATAGATGACAGAAATTTATATTCTTTCAATATTTGTGGAATATTAGCTTTTAAGCGCTTGAGGATAAGAGTTGGAGGTTCATTGCAAGATCAAGTGTTATATGATGTTGGAAATCTGAAAGCTTCTTGCCATCCATTCAGAAAGATGAAAGATGGGTTGTTTGGATTTTCAAAGGGATGTTTGCATATGGAGAGGTGGGATGAGCTGAACCAATTATTTAATAGAACAGGGTAAGTTGATCAAAATTTTTAATCTTTTCTATACGCTGAGTTGGTTTACATAGTCTACTCAAACTGGGTAGAGGCTAAAGATTAAGTTTATCTTGTTCATTCTCACATAAGATGCAAAAGGGAAGTGTAAAAAGCTTTCTCCCACAAGTTTTTCAACTTCATTCAAATATCTGTTGCCAAATCTTCCTCCATTTTGTCATTATATTTCATCCTTACCTTGTTTTTCTCCTATAATATCGCAATGCTTTTGTGGTGATTGTTACTTCAATCTTAAATTTTCAGGGCCATAGTAACATTTGGCTTGAATGCACTCCATGGGAGGCACCACATCAAGGATAAAGCTTGGGGAGGAGATTGGGATTCTGGCAATGCTTATGATCTAATAAAGTATACTATTTCAAAGGGACACCAAATAGATTCATGGGAATTTGGTACATAACATCGGAGTTTAGACAAAGCACTGGATTTTTCCTTTTGCCCCTTTTCTCGCATGCCTCATTTCTGTTCTTGTTTTGTCATTCTAGGTAATGAGTTGAGTGGAAAGGGCATTGGTGCAAGTGTCAATGCTGAACTATACGGGAAAGATGTAATCAACCTTAAAAATATCATCGACAATTTATACAAAGATTCACCTTCAAAACCAAAAGTTATTGCACCGGGTGGATTCTTTGAGCGAGAATGGTATGCCAAGTTTCTTCAGGTCTCAGGTTCAAATGTAGTCAATGTCGTGACTCATCATATATACAATTTGGGTGCAGGTAAGTGAGTGTGGTAGTGAATTCTTATTACAATTTTTCGTGTTGCAAATGTGCCCCCACACTTACTGCTACTAATTTCTCTTCTGTCCCTTCTGATTTAAATCCTCTCTCCGCGTTCCAGGGGTTGATCCCAATCTTGTGAGCAAGATTCTGGACCCCGATCACTTGAACAATGTATCTGAAACATTTAGCGACCTTAAACAGACTATTGAAAGGAATGGTCCTTGGTCTTCTGCGTGGGTTGGAGAATCGGGTGGCGCCTATAACAGTGGTGGTCGTCAAGTTTCTAACACATTTGTGAACAGCTTTTGGTAATACTTTTTGCCCAATAGCTTTGTTTGTTAATATTCAATCCACTTTTTCCTTTTTATCATAAGAAAAGAAAACATTTACTTTTCGAGTTAATCATTTAAGCTTTCGTTTATGTATTATCTTAGGTACTTGGATCAACTTGGAATGGCATCAAAGTACAATACTAAAGTATATTGCAGGCAGACCTTAATTGGTGGGAACTATGCTCTCCTCAACACAACAACATTTGTCCCCAACCCTGATTATTACAGGTAAGTTAAGAGCATTAAATTAAGCTCTCTAGAGCTTTTAAACCACCCCTGTCCTCAAATTTTTAACTATTTTATTTCTTTTTTGAAGATTTTTCTAATTCAGAGTTTTTCTTTTGTTGAATATATGGCTACCGAATAGTGCACTCTTGTGGCATCGACTAATGGGCAAAGGTGTTCTATCCGTTGCTACCGATGCATCTCCATTTCTACGCTCCTATGCCCATTGTTCAAAAGGCAGAGTAGGTGTCTTCTCTCTTTTTTTCTTTAATCTTTTAGTTTTCTTCAACACAATATCTCTTAATACGTTGGTCATATGGGGCAACTTCTTGACTACTGTAATCTTGTTGCAGGGGGGAATAACATTACTCCTTATCAACTTAAGCAATCAGACTGATTATATAATCAGTGTTCAAAATAAGAAAACAGTAGCTTGGGTAGGGGGTAACGCATCCGATGGGCATTTAACCAGAGAGGAATACCATTTAACTGCGAAAGATGGGTATCTGCAAAGCCAGACAATGGTTCTAAACGGGATTCCAGTAGAGCTGACAGAAGATAAAAGCATCCCAAGGCTGGATCCCGTCCATGTGAATGTGAATTCTCCTATACGCATCGCTCCTTTATCAATCGCCTTCGTAGTATTCACCAACTTCGATGCTCCAGCCTGTGCATGACATTTCTTTGCAGTGCAGCACTGGTAGACAGAAATAAACATTGAAGGGTTGTGTTATTGTGTGTTAGTCTAACTATAATCAGTAGTGAGGGAGTCAAGGTTCATTATGATAGTTGCAGCAGTGTTTTGAGTTGTATTTTTAGTGTATGGTTACAATAATCCAAAGCAATTGTACGCATAACTGCAAGCATGGTACTTTTTGGAGGGGCGAGATAAGTTGTGTGAGTGTCTATATATATATATATATATATTGATTGTAAATCATTGTTTATAACAAATCTGATATAAATATGCTTTACCTTTTCATTGGAAATAACCATAAGTGCTCGTGTATAGCATTTCACTTTCTCCTTTTGTTTTTTTATGGTTTTCAGTGGAAAATTCGGTGGCCCCATTCCAATTTTATGCACATACATACATATGCGTGCACACACACACAACGTATGAAAATTATTAATAATATTGAAATTGATGAGATAAGATATGTTTATGGAGGGATCATTAGATTTGAGTGAATACGATTATATTTTTAAAAGAGAAAATTTTTGGTTATTCATTTATTTTATTGTAGGTAAAAAATATAAAAGAAATAATTGAGAAATCTAAGTGAAATTATATTATATTATATTATCCTACGGTTTTATGTTTGTTTGTTAAATGTTATATATATGCAATCTTATGCCATAGCTGGAAAGAGAGAGAGAAGTACAATGAAAGAGAAGGGGAAAGAAAAGTCCGTCTTAATTTATATGAATATTTTGATGATTGGAGGCTTCGAAGATTTGAGATAGTTTTAAAGTTTTTGCTTCAATTTAGGTAAGTAAAGCTAATCATAATATATCATGTTTGTTTATTTTTTAAAATGTAGATATAAGTCGTTTTCATTGTTTTCATGAAATGAATATGATTGTTACTATTATAAATCTATTTGTTTTTAAAGATCTATTTAAGAAATTTTTGACACAAAGAAACTTAACTTCGTTTTTTTAAAATCTATTGGTAAATTTGTTTACTAATTGTTTTATGAGAAAAATATTATTTTATGATAAATTACTTTTAATATTCGGAACAAAGTCAGTGCAAGCTAGTTTGTATTATATGATATTTGTAAAGATATATGAATAAAAATGTTTTGGTTCATCTGTACATAATATTCTAATTATGATTCTATTCAATTGCAGTCGATATTTCTGTCTAGACCAGCTAAAATTTTGTTACGATTTTGCACATTATATGATTCTATTATTGGTCGAGTCATTAGGGATATAGATATACTGTGATATGAGCTAATGAAAAAGTATTTTATGAATAAAAGTTTTGGCCTTTGGAGACATGATTGTATCTGAATATATTTATTGAATATGAGTTTTGACACTTTGAAATGAGAAAATCTGGAAATATTCTTTGAATAATGACTTCTGTGAATCAAGTATTAATTGCTTAGATTTATATTATGATATGCTTTGTAAATGATCTTATTATATTAATTTTGTTTATTATCTAAACAAATGTTGTACGTCATATCTTTAGGCAAAAAAGACTTGTGAATATTTTATTTATATCTTTTTAAAAAAAGAAAGAAATTGACACATATGTATATTATGAATAATATTACTTATAGAGTTAATGGCTCACCCTTCGTTAGTTAATATTTTACAAATTAAATTTGTACTTACAATAGTGAGTTAGAAGATTCGATTTGGAAGATAGCATTAGTTTTTTTTTTTTTAGCTGTAACTAGTTGAACAAATACAGTCTATGCCGTATTTATATTTACTAAAGAATTGTACGTTGATGAAGAATTTGTTATTTGACTTCTTGGTTGTATTATGGTTTTGCTGGTCAACCTATTTTGAGAAATATTAAGAGGTATAAGAAAATTTAGTAAATTTTGACATACTTTTGTATAAGAGTTATGTTCTTAGAGATATAGCTTTGTTTTGGATTTCTATAACACCTTTATTCGGTGTTGCTTTTGTGAATGCCAGATTTGGGGTGTTACAATTTGATTTGGATAAACGAAATATATGGCTTGAAATTTATTTTGAACTAAAAAAATAAATTGAACCTAATAAAAATTTAAAAATTAATTAGAAATAAATAATTATGACATAAAAACTTTTAATATAGTGCATTAATAAATTTTCATTCATACAAATTAAACTTTTAAATAAAAAAAAATTGAACTAAGAAAAACCAGAGACAAATTGAAATTAAATTGAAACTAAAATCAAACATAATCAAGTATAATTTGGTTCGGTTCTACGAAAGTTTGCTTTTAATCGAACTTAATTTTATTCGGTTTGATTTATAGAAAATTAAACCAACCCGAAATTGCCCACCCCTACTTATCCATGTCCCTTGTCCAACCAGGACCTATTCAACGTTCTTAGTAATTAAGTATATATATGATTACAAGTTAAGATCTCTTTTGATATAAACTTAATTTACTTAATTTATGAGTTAATTTACTTATTAACAAGTGCAACTATATATAGTGCACAGAAGTCTTATAGAACAATCTAAACCTTCTAATTACTTATCTATACCAACAAGCTTATATGTAACATCCCAAATTTTGTCATAAACATGACAACATTTGGAATGAAACTCACATCCTCAAAATTCAATCAATCTCCATATTACAAATTATACAATCTCCAATATACAATGTCAAACTTCAAAATTTATATAATTAACATATTATTAAAATGTCAGTCCTAAATGTCACTTGAAAGAAGGTGTTCCTTATAAATTTAGTCAAGAATAGCTAAAAAAATTTAAACCTTTTTACTTACAATTCTAGATAAATATAAAGAAGTATGAACAATACTTATTTATTTATAAAGGCCACATAAAATCCAACTCTAACTCCAAAAGCTTATCTAGTAACTCTTCTAAACACAAACTTAATCTGTAAAATATCAATTGACAAGGGGTGAGCCGTATACTGAGTAAATTCATGCACAACTTTTAATGCTCAAAAATAATTTAATCAACAAAACAATTCTTAAGAATTACAATAAACATTCATACATTGAATTGTTTCTCCAAGAAAAATATTTTATAATATGTAAGTATGATCACAACAACAAATAAAATCTTATAGTATCTCATAAAAGTATTTAAGCAAATACTTAACAAAATATTTATCTCTATGTGTCGTATTATAACCAGTACCTCAATATCTCATTTATCACAATAATACATTAGTACTCTAAAAATTTAATTATTAATAATTAATAAGTACACAAATAATAATCCAACTAGTCAATTGATAATAATAATAGAAACAATTATTATAAACAATGAGCCAAAACATAATTTATGAAATATGATACTCATATAAAGACAAAATTGATAACATTTAATTTCCATGTACGTTTTATGTGTAGCATTCACCAATTTGACACACGATTTCTTCAAAATAAGTACTTAATCATTAAACTATTTCTTATTTGTTATGAAACCCTCTCAGCATGCAATAGTAATTAATTTTCCAAATATTAATTGAAAATATGTCATACATAAATTTACTTACTCGAACCGAAGCGAAAACTTTCACGCTACCTCTAAGCATTTCAATCACCATATCCATAACAAAGTAAAACTAATCAAAATTATAATAATTCATTAATTTTTATCTATGGACAACTTAGTTCAGCATCTCACTTTCTAAGTCCAATTCCTTGAAGTAATTACATATCAATAATTTTTTATCACATTCTAAAGTACTTCGAATTGCAACATCATAATTTTTGTTCTTAGAACTCTTTACATTTTAAATAATAAAAGTTTCAGAACTTAATCAACACCAAAATCACATATTATAAAGCCTCAAACTTACATCTTCATAATTTGTCTTTTCGGTTTCTTATGCAACAACCTTAATTCAATGATTTTTAACTTTCAATCTACTAATCGGTCAAGGTAAACATTTATAGAGATGTTGAAGACACATACAAATACATTGTATAAAGTTTCATAATATTTGAACATCAAAAATATTTTTAAAATATTTTTTTCAAGTAAAGTTAAACTCTCCTGAAATTTCAAGATTTGAGGTTCATCAATTTAAAAATTCATAGCCATTTTTATAAGCATATAAAAATCATGAAACTTTGCACAAATAGACATGGACATAAAATAATATACCAATTTTTAGATTATTTGAAGGTCATTTGATTAGTCAAATAAATGTATATTTCCAGACCTACAACAAAAATTACTGCCTTTTAGAACAGTAAAAGTAACGTTTGAAAATTTTTTAAAATTTAGTTTCTTAATGGATTAGGATGAAATAAAATTCTATAATTTTTTTTAATATTGTTCAATATCAAAAACAGTTTAATTAGAAAGCAGGCATGAAAATCCTTCTTAAATTATTAATAAATACACTATTTAGTGAACTCAGTAAAATCTTAATCTTAAAAACCAATAATCCCATCAATCACACATGTGACATATAACTAAGAGTATCTAAAATCTTAAAAAAAATATAATTTAATATCCAAAAAAATTATTTAGAGACATTTGAATAGAGAATAGATAAGACATGTACTTTCTTCTCATTCTTTTCTTATTTTTGACTTCCCCTCTATTCATTTTCTTCTTCCTTTTGATTTTTTCTTTTTCTATTTTTTTTTTCATTCCATAGCATAAGATAAGAACTCTTATTATAAATTCACTTAATCTTAGCTTTTATATGTAAAATATCACGCAACTGCTTTAGGCCTTTGTTTTACTCTTTTGACTCACGATAAAATTTTTATTATCTAATAAATCCATTTTTTTAAAAGTATAAACATATTCATTCATAATCAAATAATCACTTTTAAAAAAAATATATACTTATCTTATAAATTTCAATTTTTTGTATTGTCACATAATATAGCATAGATATATTCCTATATTTGCTTCCCATGAATAATAAAATGCGAGTATTACATTATGGGTCAAGTCTTAGTCTATTAGCAATAGTGCAATATATGTAACCTAATTTTAATGAAGTTGAAGCTATAAATAGCTAGCTAGCTTGCTTGCTGCTGTATGATATATAAACAAAATCAAGACTTTCTTGGCTAATTAGTGCTGTGAAGATGTTAGATGTGTGATATTAACAAATGGATCAATTCCTTTCCTTGATGATTGATTATGTTCTTATGAAAGAAGTTAATTGAAATGTCACTAAATGATCAATGTTATATCTAAGAGAAAAATATCTTTTTTCAACTAATTATTTTCTAGTATTTTGAATTATTGATGACTATAATATCATTTTTTACTAACAAAAACGAAGTTATCAAAAAAAGAAATAGAGAAAAAGGGAAAAGCATTTTATATCTTTTATGATTAAATTACTGTCTAAAATAGTAAAAAATGCAATTGATAACAAAAATATTTTTGCGAGAAATATTAGTACCAATTATAATAGCGGTAACTTGCTATAGAAAATGGGAAACTATTTTTTATTGTTTTATAAATGTTATCAAAAAACAGTTTTTTCTGACCACTTTACTTCATTATAAAAAATGTATAGAATTTTTTACGAGATATCAAATATAATTGAAATTAAAATTAAAATTAAAATAATATGAAAATGATAAAAATATTATATTGGTGCCAATATTACTTTAGACTATGATAATTGCTATTAAGTAATGTAAATAATTTAAATAGTATTAATTCATTTTGCTAGTCATAAGTTAGTGTAGTATTATATGTAAATAGCAAAATGGAAAACTAACCATCTCAAACCACCAAAGTCTAAAGAAATATAAAAATATCTTTTTTCTTGGACTTCCTAGTAATTTTCACATGCACACTAATAATTAGTAAGAGCCGTTGTTAAGATAATAATAATTTTTGTCACATCCCACTTTGCTTGGGAGAATGAAATTGGACTGGGTTATAAGCCTTTGGTCTCCTTAAATTATAGATGTGTTTGGATTCCCAAATTCGAAAACAAATGCATGGCAAGTTATGTCCTTATAACAAACAATATCTACAAGGTTTTAGGTCCAAGCTATTATATTTGATATCGAAGCGAGCTTGCGACTCAGTGTATAGATATATTATATTATTGTTCTGATAATATATCGTCTATGAGAATGAGACTCAATTGGGTTATAAGCATTGGTTTCCTTTAACTATGAAGATATATTTTGGATTGTAAAGCCCGAAAATAAACCTATGACGAGATATATGCCCAAAATAAATAATATCTACTCAGTTTTTAGCTCGATTTATTATATTTGATGTCAAAGTAGGCTTGTAACCCAATGTGTGGATGTTTTCTATGATTATTTTGTGATAAGTGATTCTTTTTAGCCCTTTCACCAGGACACAAAATCTAAACTGATTGAGATTGTTATATCACACAATACCCTCGAGAATGAGACTATATTAAGTTATAAGTTTTGCGTTCTTTTAGCTATGTAGATGAGTTAATGGTGTTGAGCTTATAATTCTAATATTATTTCTTTTTGGTATTAGAGCCATTACTCCCAAAAGGAGTTTTTCCTGTTGCTGCTAGTTTTATTTGTTCTTGTGATAAAGTATGCTCTATCATTACTGTTAAGACAGATCTTCCACACTAGAAATATGACAAGTACTCTTGGAATTAGAGTTTGAGTCTTAGTCCAAAAGTTTATTCTGTGATTACTATTAATATAATTTATTGGAATTGTTGTCCGAGTTATGGTGTGACACCTGAGTTTGTGAAGGTTAGGGAGAGCTGTGTTATTTGTAGGGCTTACCACCGGCAAGGAAATTCTTGCATACCTTTATTCTCCTAGATATTAAGACCACGAATGATAGTCTAGGACAATCGATATCCGAAGAGTAGCGAGGAGTGAGAACCAAATTTCTGATCTAGAGTCCTTATCAAATAACACTTCCTCTGTCACAAATTTCCAATATGAAGCTCAGCTTGAGGGAGACCCTAAAACAATTCTACCCTTCCATTTAGATCCCTAAAACCCCCACAAGTTCTATACTATAAATACTTTCTTGTCTACCAAAAAAACTATAGTTCTCTTTAGACAACATAAACTAAAATCTGTGTACAAGTCTTTCGAAGTCTTCGTACGATCCATTTTCTTTAACTTTAAAGAGATTTATTTATCAAAATACTCTTAAATACCGATATCTGATGTTACAAAAGTGAAGGCTGCAAAAGAATCCATTTAGGTGCAATCAAAATTGGACTTCAACCATTATTTCTTGGTGGTAAGAATGTCACTTACTTTATTGCCCTTTTGGATACTAGATGGCAAACCTTCCAAAATGCCTTAATCTTTACCATTGAAGTTGGCCTTCATAATGCTCATGTTGTTATCTAGGTAGAACCTAGTTTTACCTTGGATCTTGAAAAGAAAAACATAGCCAACACCATAAAGATCATGATCCAGTTATATGGACTAGTATAAAACCCAACGAGTGGACTTTGGCAGTTCACCAAACCATGACTACAAAGTCTACACTCATCTTTTCTCTATGAGCCATTTTAATATTCTAAAAACAAAATTAGATAAAGAAGGATGAGTGATTTCACCACAGACCTTCGTGCAGAATGAGTTAAGTTTTCCACCTCAATGGGTTATGATTATAAGAAGTGTAATCAACCTACTATGATCTATGAGAAATCTCAAATTGAAAAGCTACTAAATGGAGAAATGATAATGATTTGCTCTCATCAAAGTCATCCAACTCATCGACAATCACTCATACTCCAATCTTTATGAATAATCAACCTCAACTTGAAAATAAACCCATGACGGCCTATATACCCAAAGCGAACAATATTTACTCAACTTTGATTTAGGCTATTATATTTGGTATCAGAGTAGGCTCACGATTCAATGTATAGACTTTTTATTTTTGTGCCTATTCTTTAATAAGTGATTTTGTTTATCCCATTCACAAGGTTGCGAGGTCCAAAATGGGGAGAATTTGTCGCATCCCATATCGCTCACAAGAATGAGAGTAGACTAAGTTATAGGCATTGGTTTCCTTTAACAAAGCAGACGTATTTTGAGTTCCAAAGCCTGAAAAGAAACCCATGATGGGTTGTGTGTCCAAAGAAAGCAATATCTACTCAATTTTGAACTCGAACTATTACATTTAGTATCAAAACGAGCTAACCACCTAATGCGTGGATGTTTTGTTTCGTCATTGTTTTGTGGTAAGTAATTCTATTTGGCCTTTTTACAAGGATGCAAGATCTAAAATAGAGGGAGATTGTGATATCCCACATCACTTACAAGAATAAAACTGGATTAAGTTATAAGCATTGGTTCTCTTTAATTGAACAGAGATATTTTGGGTTGTACAGTCCAAAAATAAATTCATGATGTGCTGTATACACAAAATGAATAACATCTACTTGATTTTGCGTTTTAACTGTCCACTAAAAATATCATAACAACATAATTGTACTTTTCGAAATAAAATAAATAACTTTTCGAAAAAAATCAATATTATTATTTATTATAATTAGATAAAAAGAATATATTATCTCCATATTTTCTAATTTTTAAATAAACTTAATTTTTGAAAAAGATAAGTAAAAATTTAATATACTTTTTTATGTATTTATTTTTCATGATATGTCCTATTTTATTATTTTGAAGATCAACAACTTCTATAAGATACATAGAAGTCAAAATTATTATGCGATGTCAAAGTTGGGTTAAAATTGTGAACATTCAATATTATTTATTTATGTAGCACTATAACAAACATGATATCACATGTATGGTCGCTAAAATTACGTTATATCTTGCACTATATTATAATTATTAATATTAAATTGTATTATTAAATGATTAAAACTATTAACATTAATTTATAAAAATATTTAATATATAATAAATTAAAAGTACCTATAATTACAAATTCAAGTAAACTAAAATAATTTTTCTTAAACAAAAAAATGAAATTTAATCATTAGACATAAGAATACAAACATTATGAAAAATTCATATAAATGTAATATATACTATTTTCGTGTTGATTTGTCCACTGCATTGGCTAAATTTAAACTATCTGACTTCTCAAATTATTTTGCCATTACAATGGTGTGATACGACGTCATTTTATCCAATTCTATTGATCTACCAGTCATCTCTCAGAATGAGCACAATTAATTTGAAGTTATTCCAGTCTTACATCAATAACTCAGTTGTAATACTCACCGAAGTAACAACTTACACTCTGGCGAATTTATGTTCTAGAGTCAAAGTATAATAATTCAAAATTTGTAGGGGTCAAAGTAATAAAAATGTAATTCGAAAAACCAAATTGATAATTTATACTAAAAACTTTCAAAGTTTTTATGGCGCAACCCCTATGTGCATGGCCTTGCCACTGGGCTTCCACAGGCTCTAATGAATGATACCATTAGTTTTGATCCAAAAATGTGTTTGGGTGGGGAAATAGTGGGGAAAAGATAAAGAATTTTCGTTCATTTATTTGGTTGGATGAAAAATGTTATAACAAATAAATCCTTAATTTTAAAACAAATCCTTATTCATTTGTTTGTTTGGACAAAAAATTGTACGATAAAAAATTCTTAACGAATCATCTTATTTCTTTAAATATGAAAGTCATGATTCCTCTACTAAGAGTAAAGAATCATGATTCCTACTTCTCATTTCTCCAAATAAATGAGTTTTTCATTTTATCCCTTCACAAGGGTGAAATGATTATCATATTATTTTAATTATTTATGAAATTAACTTATATAAAATTGTTTAAAAATTAAAATTTTAAAAAATTATCAATTAATTTTAAATGATAATTATTATTGTAATATTTATTTAGTTTGTAGATTCAACTTCATTTATTATAAATTAATTTTAAAAAATTTATAATTATTAGTATATGTTTATTTTTTTTTTTTATAAATTTAACGTAAGTATATTATAACTATATTTTATTTTTATTTTTTTGTCATCATTTTTATTATATATAAAATATTTTTTTTATATTTAATCTCTATATTAATTTATTAATTTATAATCTATTTTATGTTGAATTGTTTCTATAATTAGTTATATTTATTTGATAACTTTTATTATACAAAAATCCATTGTTAATGAGTCAATTGTATTTACTGCTATATGATTAATCACTTTTATGAAAATTATTTATTTATCTTTTTTTTGCAGAAATAGCTAATTTAACAAAATTAGTCCAACAGTTGGCAACACATCAAAGTTAATTCTCATTTTATCATGCAATCATCTTCTTCTGCATTGATTGGTGGAAAATAAGTTTGCTTCTGATAAGTTATATATTTGACAAGAGTTTCTTCAAGTTTGTTTTAACTTGATACTGAACACTGGAAGTTAAACTGGGTTGCTTTTAATAGAGAAACATTGGATCAAGTTTCCTTTTTCGGAGATGGATTAGATTTGAGAACTTCTTCATAAGCTGGCTGCTACTTATCCTCTTTCTGTTGTGTTACAATTTTGACATTAAAACCTTTTCTTTCTGTCAGTTTAGTGTGCTTGTATATTTTTGGGATTACAGTTCCTTGATTTTTGCACTTTACTGACTTATTATGGAAAGGCTTTAGAAAATTTAGTCAGCTGTCTCTTTATCTCTCAGTTTTGTGTCGGCTTCTTAATGCTATATATATTTCAATCTTGAGATCCAGTTTGATATGTTCAATTTTTCCCTTTCCCTTTGAAGTTCGAACATTTTCACCATCTTTCTTGGTCACCTTACTTTTTATTCTGGTAACTTTCAAACATATCATCTTTTCTTACATTAAATTATTTTACGAAAAAAATTCTGCTTCTTATTTTCTTGAAGTTTGTTTTAGGCTTTAATTCTTAAATCAATGAATATGGGACATCCTTCAATCAAAATCTGAACTTTAGCAATTTTCATGAGAGTTCTTATCCTTTTCAACAAGCACTTACTGTCACAAATGTGTCATTCTTTTTCATTTGAGGAATATGGAATAATTGCAGAAGTGCATTTGCATTTCAAGAACTGCTGCTAATTTAATATTCTCATTTGGTTGCAGTTCATTACACCTTAAGTTGGTGGTAAGGTTGTTCTGGTAAGCCTACCAATGGGAACCTTCATCTCTTTGTTTCTCTTTCTGGTTTCTCTCCCCGCAATTTTGGCTCAGCAAGTTACACGTACTAGCATTTTAGTGGATGGGACTAAAACAGTAGCTACCAATGATGAAAATTTTATCTGTGCTACTGTGGATTGGTGGCCTCATGATAAGTGTGACTACAATCAATGTCCATGGGGGAATTCTTCTGTAGTAAATTTGGTGAGTCATACATTTTTATGAGATTGAATGTCGCTGTCTTACAATGAATTGGCACTCTTTCTTAATATTTGGGGACAATAGCTGAACCCAGTTTGTTGCTTTCAGGACTTGTCCCATCCCTTACTCGCCAAAGCTATCCAAGGTATATTTCTTTCGTTTGCAATAAATTGTTGTCGTCATAGTTATCTGGTGACAATTTAAATTCGATGACAATCTTTGTTATATTCTTTCAATATCGCTGGAATGATAGCTTTTAAGCGCTTGAGGATAAGAGTTGGAGGTTCATTGCAAGATCAAGTGTTGTACGATGTTGGAAATCTGAAAGCTCCTTGCCATCCATTCAGAAAGATGAAAGATGGGTTGTTTGGATTTTCAAAGGGATGTTTGCATATGGAGAGGTGGGATGAGCTGAACCAATTATTTAACAGAACAGGGTAAGTTGATAAAAATTTTAAATCTTTTTTTTGCGCTGAAGTGGCTTGCATAGTCTACTCAAACTGTGTAGAGCCTAAAGATTAAATTTATCTTGTTTATTCTCACATAAATGCAAAAGAGAAGTGTAAAAAGCTTTCTCCCACAAGTTTTTCAACTTTATTCAAATATCTGTTGCCAAATCTACCTCCATTTTGTCATTATATTTCATTCCTTACCTTGTTTTTCTCCTATAATATCGCAATGCTTATGTGGTGATTGTTACTTTAATCTTAAATTTTCAGGGCCATAGTAACATTTGGCTTGAATGCACTCCATGGGAGGCACCACATCAAGGATAAAGCTTGGGGAGGAGATTGGGATTCTGGCAATGCTTATGATCTAATAAAGTATACTATTTCAAAGGGACACCGAATAGATTCATGGGAATTTGGTACATAACATCGGCGTTTAGACAAAGCACTGGATTTTTCCTTTTGCCCCTTTTCTCGCATGCCTCATTTCTGTTCTTGTTTTGTCATTCTAGGTAATGAGTTGGGTGGAAAGGGCATTGGTGCAAGTGTCAATGCTGAACTATACGGGAAAGATGTGATCAACCTTAAAAATATCGTCAACAATTTATACAAAGATTCACCTTCAAAACCAAAAGTTATTGCACCTGGTGGATTCTTTGAGCAAGAATGGTACGCCAAGTTTCTTCAGGTCTCAGGTTCAAATGTAGTCAATGTCGTGACTCATCATATATACAATTTGGGTGCAGGTAAGTCAGTGTGGTAGTGAATTCTTATTACAATTTTTCGCGTTGGAAATGTGTCCCCACACTTGCTGCTACTAATTTCTCTTCTGTCCCTTCTGATTTACATCCTCTCTCCGCGTTCCAGGGGTTGATCCCAATCTCGTGAGCAAGATTCTGGACCCCCATCACTTGAACAATGTATCAGAAACATTTAGCAACCTTAAACAGACTATTGAAAGGAATGGTCCTTGGTCTTCTGCGTGGGTTGGAGAATCGGGCGGCGCCTATAACAGTGGTGGTCGTCAAGTTTCTAACACATTTGTGAACAGCTTTTGGTAATACTTTTTGCCCAATAGCTTTGTTTGTTAATATTCAATCCAGTTTTTCCTTTTTATCATAAGAAAAGAACACATTTACTTCTCGAGTTAATCATTTAAGCTTTCGTTTATGTATTATCTTAGGTACTTAGATCAACTTGGAATGGCATCCAAGTACAATACTAAAGTATATTGCAGGCAGACCTTAATTGGTGGGAACTATGCTCTCCTCAACACAACAACATTTGTCCCCAACCCTGATTATTACAGGTAAGTTAAGAGCATTAAATTAAGCTCTCTAGAGCTTTTAAACCACCCCTGTCCTCAAATTTTTTGAACTTCATTACTAAACTATTTTATTTCTTTTTTGAAGATTTTTCTAATTCAGAGTTTTTCTTTTGTTGAATATATGGCTACCGAATAGTGCACTCTTGTGGCATCGACTAATGGGCAAAGGTGTTGTATCCGTTGCTACCGATGCATCTCCATTTCTACGCTCCTATGCCCATTGCTCAAAAGGCAGAGTAGGTGTCCTCTCTCTTTTTTCCTTTAATCTTTTAGTTTTCTTCAACACAATATCTCTTAATACACTGGTCATATGGGGAAACTTATTGACTACTGTAATCTTGTTACAGGGGGGAATAACATTACTCCTTATCAACCTAAGCAATCAGACTGATTATATAATCAGTGTTCAAAATAAGAAAACAGTAGCTTGGGTAGGGGGTAAAGCATCCGATGGGCATTTAACCAGAGAGGAATACCATTTAACTCCGAAAGATGGGTATCTGCAAAGCCAGACAATGGTTCTAAACGGGATTCCAGTAGAGCTGACAGAAGATAAAAGCATCCCAAGACTGGATCCCGTCCATGTAAATGTGAATTCTCCTATACGTATCGCTCCTTTATCAATTGCCTTCCTAGTATTCCCCAACTTCGATGCTCCAGCTTGTGCATGACATTTTTCTGCAGTGCAGTACTCCTAGAAAGAATAAAGAATGAAGGGTTGTACTGTTGTGTGTTAATCAAATAGTGAGGTAGCCAAGGTTCATAGATGCAGCATCGTTTTTAAATTGTATTTTTAGTGTACGGTCACTATAATCCTAAGCACTACAAGCATAGTGTTTTTTGGAGGGCTGATAATAACTAGTATATTTATATATTGTATCTCATTGTTTATAACAAATTTGATATAAATCTACCTCACTTTCTCATTGGAAATAATCAAAGTTCTCATGTATATCATTTTACTTCTCTCTCTCTCTCTCTCTCTCTCTCTCTCTCTCTCTCTCTCTCTCTCTCTCTTTTTTTTTTGGCTTTCAATGGAAAATTTGGTGAACCAATTCTAATTTTATTTATATATATATATATATGTATGTATGTATGTAGGGGATGATTAGGTTGGATGAGTACAATTATATTTTTAAAAGAGAAGAACTTTTAATTATTCATTTATTTTATTGTAGGTAAAAAAAATATATATAAGAACCAATTGAGGGATTTAAGTGAAATTAAATTTTGTTGTTCTATGGTTTTAAGCCTGTAAGTTAAATGTTATGCAATCTTATGCGTTGGCTGGGAAGGAAGAGACAGAATTAAAAAAAAAAAAAAGAAGGCGAAAGAAAAATCCATCTTAATCTATACAAATATTTTCATGATTGGATGTTTTAACTGATATGAGATAACTTTAAAGCTTTTGCTTCAGCTCAGTTAGGTAATGCTAACCACAATATATCGTGTTTATTTATTTTTTAAAATGTAGTTATAGATTGTTTTAATTGTTTTCATGAAACGAATATGATTGTTATGATTATAAATCTATTTGTTTTAAAGATCTATCTAAGAAATTTTTTTACACAAAAAAAACTTAACTTTGTTTTTTGAAAATCTATTTGTAGATCTGACGAGAATGATATTATTTTATGATAAATTACTTTTAATATTGGAAACAAAGTTAGCTCAAACTAGTTTGTATTAAATGATATTTATAAAGATATATGAACGAAAATGTTTTGGCTCATCTATCTATAATATTTTGATTACAATTCTATTCAATTGTGATCAATATTTTTGTCTGGATCAAGTGAGATTCTATTCTGATTGTGCACTTTATATAATTCTATGAGTTAATGTGAAAGGTATTTTATGAATAAAAGTTTTGGTATTTGGAGACATGACTATATTTAAATATATTTACTAAATATGAGTCTTGACAATTTGATCTGAGAAAATTTAGAAATATTTTCTTAATAATGACTTTCGCGAATCACATATCAATTACTCCAATTTGTATTAAGATATGCTTCGCAAATGATCTTATTATATTAACTTTGTTTATTATTTAAATAAATGTTGTACGTCATATCTTTAGAAAAGAAAAAAGAGGCTTGCAAATATTTTATTTATTATTTTTAAATAAAAAAAAGAAACTGACACATATATATATTAAGAATGATATTACTTGCCGAGTTAGGCGGCTTACTGTTCGTTAGTTGATATTTTATAAATTAAGCTTGTATTTAAGGGGGTGAGTTGGAATATTCACTTTGAAAGATAGCTTTAGGATTTTTTTTTATTGCTTTACTGGTTGAACAAATACTGTATGTGCTATATTTATGTTTACTAAGAATTGTAAGTTGAAGAAGAATTTGTTATTGACTTATTGGTTATATTATGGTTTTGTTGGTCAACCATTTTGAGAAATGTTAGAGATATAGGAAATTGGGTAAGTTCTGAGGTACTTTCATATAAGAATTATGTATATTCTTGGAGATAAAGCTTTATTTTGGATTTTTGTAACACCCTAGTTCGATGTTGCTTTTGCGAATGCCAGATTTTGGGTGTTCCAATTTGATTTGGGTTTTAAACAAAATATATTGCTTTGGTTTTATTTTAAACTAAAATATCGAATAAAAATTAATTATAAATAAATACTTTTGACATAAAAATTTTCAATATAATGTGTGAATAAATTTTTATTTATACAAATTAACTTTTTAAATAAAAAAATAAAAATAATTGAACAAAGTGCAACCTGAAACAAATTGAAATTAAACTGAAACTAAAATAAAACATAATCAAGTATAATTTGGTTCGGTTCTATAAGAGTTTGATTTTAATCGAAATCAAACTCAACCAAGTTGCTCACCTCTAATTATTCATGTCCCTTATCAAGGAAGTATAACTACTGTGGACTCATTCAATTTTTCTAGTAATTACGTGTATATACGATTACGAGTTAAGATTCTCTTCTCATATAAAACTTACTTCACTTAATTTATGGGTTCATTTTCTTATTAACAATTACAACTATATACATGTACAGAAGTCTTATGGAACAATCTAAACCTTCTAAATAGTTATCCATACCAACAAGCTTACATGTATCACCCCAAATTTTGCCTTAAAGATAATAAGATTTGGAATGCAACTCACATTCTCAAAATTCAATCAATCTCCATATTACAAATTATAAATTCTTCAAAATATAATGTCAAACTTCAAAATGTATACCATCATCGTATTATTAAAATCTCAATCTCAAATGTCACCTTAAAGAAGGTAATCTCTATAAACTTAGCTACGAACAGCTAACAAAATTTAAACCTTTCACGTACAATTCTAAATAAATATAGAGTAGTAAGGACAATACTTATTTATCTATAAAGGTCACATAAAATCCAACTCCAACTCTATAAGCGTATCCAACAGCTCACCATTTTAAGCACAAATTTAATTTATAAAATATCAACTCACGAAAGGTGTGCCGCTTACTTAGTAAGTAAATTTATACACAAATTATTAATGGTTAAAAATCATTTAATCAACAAAACAATACTTTTTAAGAATAACAATAAACTTGTATACATGAAATCATTTCTCCAAGAAAACATTTTACAATATGGAAGCATCATCACAACATTTAATAAAATCGTACAATATCTTAAAAAAGCATTTAATCAAATACTTAACACAATTATTTAGCTCATGTGTCATAATATCACTAGTACCTCAGTGTCTCATTTATCACAATATACTACAATAATATCCCAGAAATTCAATCATTAATAGTTAATAAATGCATAAATAGTAATTCAGCTAGCTAGTCAGTAACAGTAACAAAAATAATTACTGCAGACAATGAGCCAAAACATAATTTACGAAATATGATGAGATATCCAAGGTTCATAGATGCAGCATTGTTTTTTAATAGTATTTTTAGTGCACGATCATTGTAATCCTAAGCAATACAAGCATAGTGCTTTTTGGAGGGGTGATAATAACTAGTATATTTATATATTGTATCTCATTGTTTATAACAAATTTGATATAAATCTACTTCACCTTCTCATTGTAAATAATCAAAGTTCTCTTGTATAGCATTTCACTTTCTCTCTCTCCTTTTTTTTTTTAATAGTTTTCAATGGAAAATTTGGTGACCCAATTCCAATTTTTTATATATATATATAACCTATGATAATTATTAATAACATATGTATATATATATGTGTGTGTGTGTATAAGGGATTATTAGGTTTGGATAAATATGATTATATTTTTAAAAGATAAGAACTTTTGATTATTCATTTATTTTATTTAGGATTGAGCAAAAACGTCTAACCGAATTGAACCGAACTAACATAATCAGTTCGGATCGGTTCAATTCTAATGTGAATTTGGTTATATTTGGTTCTAATGTAATTAGTTCGGTTTTCAACCGAAACCGAACCAAAATCAATAGTAAAATTTCATTGAAACTCTTAATTTTTTAAAAATTACAAATAAATCAAAAATTTTACTTTTATTTACATAAATTTACATAAAAGTAGGAAAATTTATTATATATTTTAAGAATATATTTTTTTTTATTATTACATAGATTAAGGGCTTGTATGAAAATATTTAAAAAAAATTTTGAAACCGATGCACAGAACCAAAGTAGTACTAAAGTGCAGTCAAATAACAGAATTTAGAATCAAACCAAACCAAACCGATTTATTTCTATTTGGTTCAATTCAATTTCATATCTCTTATATTTCGGATTCGATTTAGTTTTTACAAAAACAAACTGAACCCGATTTTCTCCATCTCTAATTTTATTGTAGGTAAAAAAATATAAAAGAACCATTTGAGGGATTTAAGCAAAATTATACGTTACCATCCTACGGTTTCACGCCTGTAAGTTAAATGTTATGCAATCTTATGCCATGGCTAGAACAAGAAAGAGAAGGGGAAAGAAAAGTCCATCTTAATTTATATAAATATTTTGATGATTGGATGCTTCAAATGATTTGAGATAGCTTTAAAGTTTTTGCTTCAGATCAAGTAGGTAATGCCAATCATAATATATATCATGTTTATTTTTTTTTAAAATGTAGTTATAGATTGTTTTAATTGTTTTCGTGAAATGAATATGATTGTTATGATTACAAATCTATTTGTTTTCATCTATCTAAGAATTTTTTTTACACAAAAAACTATGCTTTTTGAAAATCTATTTGTATATCTGTTTGTTAATTGTTTTATGAGAACGATATTATTTTTTGATAAATTACTTTTAATATTGGGAATGAAGTTAGCTCAAATTAGTTTGTATTAAATGATATTTATAAAGATATATGAACAAGATGTTTTGGCTCATCTATCTATAAGATTTTGATTACGATTTTTTTCAATTGTGGTCGATAATTTTGTCGGATTAGCTGGGATTTTGTTCTAATTGTGCACATTATTTGATTCCGTTATTAGCTAGGTTACCAAGATACAATTGACAATAAGTGATATGAGTTAATCTAAAAAATATTTTATGAATAAAAGTTTTGGTATTTGGAGACATGATTATATTTAAATATATTTATTCATTATGAGTTTTGATACTTTGAAATGAGAAAATTTGGAAATGTTTTCTAAATAATGACTTTTGTGAATCATGTATCAATTACTCCTATTTATATTAAGATATGCTTTGCAAATGGTCTTATTTTATTAATTTTGTTTATTATTTAAATAAATGTTGTACATCATATCTTTAGAAAAAAAAAAAGGTGGTTTGCGAATATTTTATGTCTTATTGTTAAATAAAAAAAGAAACCGACACATATGTCTATTATGAATGATATTGCTTACGGAGTTGGTGGCTCACTATTTATTATTTGATATTTTATAAATTAAGCTTGTAGTTAAGATGGTGAGTTGAAAGATTCACTTTGGAAGATAGCATTAGGATTTTTTTTTTTTTTTGTTGCTTTACTAGTTGAACAAATATTGTCTGTACTATATTTATATTTAGTAAGAATTGTAAGTCGATGAAGAATTTTTTATTGACTTATTGGTCATATTATAGTTTTGTTGGTCAACCATTTTGAGAAATGTTGGAGTTATATGGAAATTGGGTAAGTTCTGAGGTACTTTCATATAAGAGTTACAAACATTCTTGGAGATAAAGCTTTAATTTGTTTTGGATTTCCGTAGTACCTTAGTTCGATGTTGCTTTTGTGAATGCCAGATTTGGGATTTTGCAATTTGATTTGAGTTTTAAATGGAATATATCACTTTGGTTTTATTTTTATTATACTAATTAAACTTTTAAATAAAAAATAAAATAATTGAACAAAGTGGAACTTGAAACAAATTGAAATTAAACTGAAACTGAAATAAACATAATCAAGTATAATTTGGTTCAATTCTATGAGAGTTTGATTTTAATAGAAATTAAACCCAACCAAGTTGCCCCCTCCTAATTATCCATGTCCCTTATCAAGGAAGTATAACTGATGTGGACCCCTTCAATTTTTCTAGTAACTAAATATATATACGAGTACGAATTAAGATTCTCTTCTCATATAAAACTTACTTCACTTAATTTATGGGTTAATTTTCTTAAAAAATAATTAGTTCCTTCGTGATCTAGCAATCCCACCAACACGAACAACTGCTTGCCACGCCGTGAACGTTGCTGGTTACCGATGATTTTGGAGTGACAAAGAAGATTTGGTTAAAAGAGTAAAAGGAGTAAAGTTACTTGGCAGTAAGTTCAGCAGTGATTTCAAAGGGAGTTTGAGGAGTTAAATGGTGGATAATATGGAGTCCATGGGAAAGAAAAGAAGAGAGAGGAAGAAAGTGCATTTTGAAAAAGGGTGAAGTAGAAAAAAATTGGGCTTTCCTTCTGTATACATAGAGAAAGGAAAATAGATGTGGGTATTTCTCAACTAAGATAGTGGATAGATTTCGAGATAGAGTCAACTTTAGGTTAAACGATAATAACATTTGCATACCTAAATTTTAATTTGCATCTTTAAACTTTTTGAAAAAAATGAAAAAAAAAAATTTTTCTTTTAGGTTTTATTGAAAAGACAATTTTACCTTTTTATCATTAAATTTTTTTGAATAGATGTCATGAATTTGTAATTCATTGAGATATCTATCATTTTTATAGATTGCAATGTAACGTGTCGATACTTTTTGTATCACAATGAGATATCGCTTAAAAATTAAGTAGTCAGATGAAATTATTCTTCTTTTGTTTTATTAAAAAGACAATTGTTCCCCTCATCGTTAAATTGTTTTGACAAATGTTGAGAATTTGTAGATCATTGATATATTTTGCATCTTTTTGTACTATGGTATAATATTAGAGTATTTCTTATATCACAACGAAATATAAGTTAATTCAAAGTAGCCAATTGAAGATAACTTTTAAAAGTATAAACATATTCATCCATAATTAAATAGTTTCTTCCAAAAATAAATATAATAATTTATAAATTTCAATCTTTTGTATTCTCACATAATATAATGTAAATATATTCATATATATGTTTCCAATGAATAATGAAATGCGAATATTACATTATAGGTCTACTCTTAGTCTATTAGCAATAGTGCGATATATGTAACCTAATTTTAATGAAGTTAAAGCTAGCTATATGTCACGGCCTCACTCTTTTCACTTGTTTTGACCGTACTTCACTTAGCAACTTCGCTCGTTAAGTAAGCTTTCGACACTCACAATACGCTAAATCAGAAACTTTAAACAAAGAAATAAGAGAAAGCACAAAAAGTTTGAGTGAAGAAAACTTAAACAACTTAAGAAGGCAATTATGGAGGAAACGGTTCTTATGCTGTCCGACCACACGAAGCCTTTTGAGGTACATACCGATGACTCGAATTTTGCCACTGGGGGTATACTTGTGCAAGAAGGACATCCTATTACTTTCAAAAGTTGTAAACTTAATGAGGCAGAAAGACGCTACACCGTGCAAGAAAAGAAGATGAGAACAATCATTCATTGCCTTAGGGGGTGGCGACAATACTTGCTTATGAGTCACTTTACAATCATGATAGATAATGTAGCCACAAGCTATTTCTAAATACAAAAAAAGTTAAGCCCAAAGCAACCACGTTGGTAAGATTTTTTGGAATGTATAGATCCTTAGACCAAATACTTTAGTGCCCACTCAATCTGATCTGCCAATGAATCATCTGGCCAAAACTCACATGCCTACTTGTCTCAGATTTTCCCTCACACAAGTCCCAGCGACGCAAAGTCTTGACGATGGGTCATTGTTCACTCGTACTGTTCAAGCAGGGTGTGACATATAGCTAGCTAGCTTGCTTACAGCTGTATCATTAATGTTATATATGATAAATAAAATCAAGACTTTTTTTTAGGTTAATTAGTGTTTTGAAGATGTTAGATATGTAATATTAACAAGTGGATTAATTCCTTTCCTCAATGATTAATCATGTTCTTGTGACAGAAACTAATTAAAGTGTCACTAAATTATCAGTGTTATATCTATAAGAAAAATATCTTTTTCTAACTAATTATTTTTTAGTATATTAAATTACTAATAATTATAATATCATTTTTTACCAACAAAAATGCAGTCATCGAAAAAAGAAACAAAGAAAAAAGAAAAAAACATTATATATTTTTTACAATTAAATTGCTGTCAAAAATAGTAAAAAATATAGTCAATAATAAAAATATTTTTGTAGGAAATGTAGTATCAATAACTTTTATAATAGTTATAACTTACTATTCCAAATGGAAAACTATTTTTTATTGTTTTATAAATGTCGTCAAAAAAAAATTTCTAACTACTTTACTTTTATCGAAAATATAATTGAATTTTCAACAAGATAATAGATATAATTGAACTTGAAATTGAAATGATATAAAAAAATCAATTTTGGCGCCAATATTACTTTAGACTATGATAATTGCTATTAAGTAATATAAATAATTTAAATAGGATTAATTTATTTTGTTAATCATAAGTTAGTCTAGTATTATATATAAATAGCATATTGGTAAATTAATCATCTCAAACCACCAAAGTCTAAAGAAATATAAAAATATCTTTTTTCTTGTATTTCCTGGTAATTTTCACATGCACAATAATAATTATTAAGACTCATTGTTGAGATAATAATAATTTCTATCCCATCTCACATCACTCAAGAGAATAAGGTTAGACTAGTTTATAAGTCTTGGGTTCTTTTAACTGAATAAATGTGTTTTATATTACAAATCTCATAAATAAACCCATGATAGACTATGTGTCCAAAATGAACAATATCTACTTAGTTTTAGGTCTGAGCTACTACATTTGGTAACATAGCAGGCTTACGACCCGATATATGAATGTTCCATTTTGTAATTATTCTGTGATAAGTAATTCTATTTGGCCCCTTCACGAGAATATGGATCCAAAATGGGGGGAGTTTGTTACATCCTACATTGCTCATGCACGAGAATGAGATTAGATTAGGTTATAAGCATTGATTTCCTTTAATGAAAGAAATGCATTTTGGGTTGCAAAGTCTGAAAACAAATTCATGATCTAAAGCGAATAATATCTACTCAATTTTGTACTTGATTTATTACATTTGGTATCAGATTAGGCTTGCAACTTGATGGGTGGATGTTTTGTTTTGTGAGTGTTCTGTGATAAGTGATTTTATTTGACCACTTCACAAGGACACAAAGTCTAAAATAGGGGAAGATTGTGACATTCCACATTGTTCCCAAGAATAAGACTGGATTGAGTTGTAAGTCTTGGTTCTCTTTAATTGAGCAGACTCATTTTTTGTTGTAAAACCTGAAAATAAACTAACGATGAGTTGTGTGTCTTAAGTGAACGATATCTACTCAATTTTGGATCTGAGCTATTACAATTTTGACTATAAATAACTTGTTATGATAGTTAAGTAAAATATAATTATTACTTACAATAAAAATTTATTAAAAATATAATTATGTTATTTGGATATTTTTAGTGGATAGTTAAAAAGAATGATGGAAATAATATGAAATAACTCTTTTTTAAAAAATCAATATTGTTATTTATTATAATTAGATAAAAACAATATATTATCACCATATTTTACTATTTTTTAAATAAACTTAATTTTTGAAAAAAATGAATAAAAATTTAATATACTTTTTTTATGTATTTATTTTTCATGATATGTACCAATTTATTATTTTGAAGATAAATAACTTCCATATGATATATAGAAGATAATTATTATGTAATGTTAAAATTGGTTTAAACTGTAAATAGTCAATATTATTTATGTATGTTGTACTATAACAAACATGATATAACGTGCATTATCTATAAATCATGTTATATCTTGCACTATAGTATAATTAATTATTACTATTAAATTTTATTACTTATATGATTAAAAATATTAATATCAATTTTATAAAAATATCTAATATTTAATTAATTAAAGTATATGTAAATACAAATACAAGTAAACTAAAATATTTTTTCTTACACATAAATAAATTTTAATCATTAGACATAATGAATGCAAACATTATGAAAAATTCATATAAATAGTTATAACTTCCTGTCAAGATTAATACTCTCGTAATAATAGTATGACGACTAAACAATTTAACAATTAATTCAAATATAAAATACCAAAACAGGTTTTGGGCCTAACCAGTAAACCCGTCCTTAGGAGTCCATCCCTCTTTTAAAAATGGGTCCAGACAGGCTTACAAGATGAGACTCAATCCGACCCGACGCGACCCGACCCAACCCAATTTCCTTGTTTGGCCCAAAATGCAATTTATACTATTTTCCTTTTGATTCGTCCAATTGCATTGGCAAAATTTCAACTATATGGCTTCTTAAATTAGCCATTACAATAATGCAATACGTCGTCGTGTTATCCGATTTTATTGATCTACCAACCATCTCTTAAAATGTGCACATTTAGTTTGAAGTCATTCCCATCTTACATCGATAACTCAATTTTAATAATTAACAAAATTAAAAAAAAGAAAAAAACCTTTGCAAAGTACTCCTGCTAAACCGATCAAAGTAACAGCTTATGTAATGGAGGAGTTATGTTCTATGGGTCAAAATATAATAATTTAAAATTTGTGGGGGTTAAAGTAATAAAAATATAATTTAAAAGACTAAATTGATAATTTATACTAAAAAATTTCAAAACTTTTGTTGGCAGCTGCTACGTGGCTTTGCCCGTGAGCTTACTCCATGCTCTAATGAATGTATACCATCAGTTTTGATCCAAGACTCTGTTTGGGTAGGGAAATAGAGAGAAAGAGATAAGAATTTTCGTTCATTTATTTGGTTGGACGAAAAATGTTGGAACAAACGAATCCTCAATTTTCAAATTAATCCTTATTCATTTCCACTCCTTGTCACTCCTCCAAATATAAAAAATTTCACTTTATCCCTTCGCAAGCGTGATAAATGATTATCATATTATTTTAATTATTTATAAAATTAACTTATATAATATTATTTAAAAATTAAAATTTTACAAAATTATTAATTAATTCTACATGATAATTATTATTGTAATATTTATTTTAATTTATAGATTCCACATCATTTATTATAAATTAATTTAAAAAATTTTTATAATTATTAGTATATATTGATTATACTTTATATATATATATATTTAACCTCTTTATTAATTTATAATTTATTTTATGTTTCATTGTTTATATAATTAGTTATATTTATTTGATAATTTAACTTTTATTGTACAAAAATCCATTGTTAATGTATCAATTGGATTACCTCTTATATGATTAATCATTTTTACGGAAATTATTTTATTTTATTTTATTTTTTTAAAAGAAATAGCTAATTTAATAAAATTAGTCCAACAGTTGGTAACAAATCAAAGTTAATTCTCACTTTATCATGCAATCAAATAAGTTTGGTTTGGATAATTTATATATTCGACAAAAGTCTCTTCAAGTTTGTTTTAGCTTGAAACTGAACACTGGAAGTGAAACTGGGGTTGCTTTTAATAGAGAAACATTGGATCAATTTTCCTTCTTCAGACATGGGTTAGATTTGAGAACTTCTTCATAAGCTGGCTGCTACTTATCCTGTTTCTGTTGTGTTATAATTTTGACATTACAGCCTTTTTTCTTTCTGTCAGTTTAGTGTGCTTGTATGCTTTTGGGATTATAGTTCCTTGAATTTTGCACTTTACTGACTTATTATGGAAAGGCTTTAGAAAATTTAGTCAGTTGTCTCTTTATCTCTCAGTTTCTTAATGCTATATATATATTTCAATCTTGAGATCCAGTTTGATATGTTCAATTTTTTCCTTTCCCTTCGAAATTCAAACATTTTCACCATCTTTCTTGGTCACCTTGCTTTTTGATTCTGCTAACTTTCGAACATATCATCTTTTCTTATGCTAAATTGTTTTACAAAAAAAATTCTTCTTGTATTTTCTTCGAGTTTGTTTTACTCTTCAACTCTTAAATCAGTGAATGTGGGATATCCTTCAATAAAAATCTGACCTTTAGCAATTTTTCAGGGGAGTTCTTATCCTTTTCAACAAGCACTTACTGTCATAAATATGTCATTCTTTTTTATTTGAGGAATATGGAATAGTTGCAGAAGAGCATCTGCATTTCGGGAACTGCTGCTAATTTAGTATTCTCATTTGGTTGCAGTTCATTACACCTTAAGTTGGTGGTAAGGTTGTTCTGGTAAACTCACCAATGGGAACCTTCCTCTCTTTGTTTCTCTTTCTGGTTTCTCTCCCTGCAATTTTGGCTCAACAAGTTATACGTACTAGCATTTTGGTGGATGGGACTAAAACAGTAGCCACCAATGATGAAAAATTTATCTGTGCTACTGTGGATTGGTGGCCTCGTGATAAGTGTGACTACAATCAATGTCCATGGGGGAATTCTTCTGTTATAAATTTGGTGAGGTTTTGGAAAATCATACATTTTTATGACGTAATTGGCACTCTTTCTTAATATTTGGGGATAATAGCTAAACCCAGTTTATTTTTTCAGGACTTGTCTCATCCCTTACTCGTAAAAGCTATCCAAGGTATATTTCTTTCATTTCGAAAAATTGTTGCTGTCATGGTTTGATGACAATATTTGTTATATGTGATTAGCATTTTAGTGGAATACTTAGATGACATAATTTTATATTCTTTCAATATCGGTGGAATAATAGCTTTTAAGCACTTGAGGATAAGAGTTGGAGGTTCATTGCAAGATCAAGTGTTGTATGATGTTGGAAATCTGAAAGCTCCTTGCCATCCATTCAGAAAGATGAAAGATGGGCTGTTTGGATTTTCAAAGGGATGTTTGAATATGGAGAGGTGGGATAAGCTTAACCAATTGTTTAACAGAACAGGGTAAGTTGATCAAAATTTTTTATCTTTTTTATGTGCTCAGATGGTTACATAGTCCACTCACCTGGGTGTGGTTACATAGTCTACTCAACTGGGTAGAGGCCAAGAATTAAATTTATCTTGTTTATTCTCGCATAAGATGCAAAAGAGAAGTGTAAAAGCTTTCTGCCACAAGTTTTTCAACTTCATTCAAATATCCATTGCCAAATTTGCCTCCATTTTGTCATTATATTTTCTCTTTTTCTTTTTTTTTTCCCTATAATATCGCAATGTTTTTGTTGTGATTGTTGCTTTAATCTTACATTTTCAGAGCCATAATAACATTTGGCTTAAATGCACTCCATGGGAGGCACCACATCAAGGATGGAGCTTGGGGAGGAGCTTGGGATTCTGGCAATGCTTATGATCTAATAAAGTATACTATTTCAAAGGGACACCAAATAGATTCATGGGAATTTGGTACATAACATGGGAATTTACAAAAAACACTGGATATTTCATTTTGCCTCTTTTCTCCCTTGCCTCATTTCTACTCTTGCTTTGTAATTATAGGTAATGAATTGAGTGGAAAGGGCATTGGTGCAAGTGTCAATGCTGACCTTTACGGGAAAGATGTGATAAACCTTAAAAATATCATCAAAAACTTATACAAAGACTCAACTTCAAAACCAACAATTATTGCACCTAGTGGATTCTTTGAGCAAGAGTGGTATGCCAAGTTTCTTCAGGTCTCAGGTTCAAATGTAGTCAATGTTGTGACTCATCATATGTACAATTTGGGTGCAGGTCAGTCAGTGTGTTAGTGAATTCTTATAACAATCTTTCATGTTGCAATTGTGCTCAAACGCTTGCTGCTACTTATTTTTCTTATGTCCCTTGTGATTTAAATCCTCTCTCCGTGTTCCAGGCGTTGATCCCAATCTAGTGAGCAAGATTCTGGACCCCCATCACTTGAACAATGTATCAGAAACATTTAACAATGTTAAACAAACTATTGAAAGGAATGGTCCTTGGTCTTCTGCATGGGTTGGAGAAGCCGGTGGTGCCTACAACAGCGGCGGTCGTCATGTTTCTAACACATTTGTGAACACTTTTTGGTAATACTTTTGCCCAATAGCTTTGTTCGCTAATATTCAATCCAGTTTTTCCTTTTTTATCATAAGAAAAGAAACATTTACTTTTTGAGTTAATCATTTAAGCTTTCGTTTATGTATTATCTTAGGTACTTAGATCAACTTGGAATGGCATCCAAGTACAATACTAAAGTATATTGCAGGCAGACCTTAATTGGTGGGAACTATGCTCTCCTCAACACAACAACATTTGTCCCCAACCCTGATTATTACAGGTAAGTTAAGAGCATTAAATTAAGCTCTCTAGAGCTTTTAAACCTCCCCTGTCCCCAAATTTTTTGAACTTCATTACTAAACTATTTTATTTCTTTCTTGAAGATTTTTCTAATTCAGAGTTTTTCTTTTGTTAAATATATGGCTACCGAATAGTGCACTCTTGTGGCATCGACTAATGGGCAAGGGTGTTCTATCCGTTGCTACCGATGCATCTCCATTTCTACGCTCCTATGCCCATTGTTCAAAAGGCAGAGTAGGTGTCTTCTCTCTTTTTTTCTTTAATCTTTTTGTTTTCTTCAACACAATATCTCTTAATACGTTGGTCATATGGGGCAAGTTCTTGACTACTGTAATCTTGTTGCAGGGGGGAATAACATTACTCCTTATCAACTTAAGCAATCAGACTGATTATATAATCAGTGTTCAAAATAAGAAAACAGTAGGTTGGGTAGGGGGTAAAGCATCCGATGGGCATTTAACCAGAGAGGAATACCATTTAACTCCGAAAGATGGGTATCTGCAAAGCCAGACAATGGTTCTAAACGGGATTCCAGTAGAGCTGACAGAAGATAAAAGCATCCCAAGACTGGATCCCGTCCATGCAAATGTGAATTCTGCTATACGCATCGCTCCTTTATCAATCGCCTTCGTAGTATTCCCCAACTTCAATGCTCCAGCCTGTGCGTGACGTTTCTCTGCAGTGCAGTACTGGTAGATAGAAATAAATATTGAATGGTTGTGTTGTTGTGTGTTAGTGTAACTGTAATCAATAGTGGGGGAGTCAGTGTTCATAATTGCAGCACTGTTTCGAGTTGTATTTTCAGCTTATGGTCACAATAATGCGGAGCAATTGTATGTATAACTACAAGCATAGTATTTTTTGAAGGGGGATAACGTCATTATTTGTATATTTATATTGTATCTCATTGTTTATAATAAAGTAGACGTAAATCTGCTTCACTTTCCCATTCTAAATGGATCGTATCTTTTAATGATTTATGTCTGCAACTGCAACTTCAACATTGAAGTAATCAAAGTTCTATTGCATAGCATTTCACTCACTTTTTTAATGGTTTTCGATGGACAATTTGGTAACTAAATTCCAAGTAGCATCATCCCATATAGTTATTGTTTTTTTTCCTTATTTTTTATTTCTAAGAAAATCATAAATGTATCCTTATAGGGATAAATATAACATGTAATATTTCCAAGGCTTTTCCGCGAATTTTCTCCAATGCAAAGTTAAATAATTTTCTCTAATTAGGATCATCCACTCTTTAAACATGCACTTGAAATACAAAGCACAAGTATGTTTGATGTTGATAACTTCCACTTAACTTTAAAAGTAAAATTGAAAAATATATTTAATAACACTAATTCTTAGTAAAACAAATATTACTTTCCTTATTAATATTTAACATCTAACACTTTTATTTCACAAAGTTATAATATAAGAAGTCACAGTATCTCAACCCTAAACATACACTAACAATGTTCATTGTCAAAAACATTTTTGTCTTCTTTCATTCAAATAATGCTCCACATACATCATCAAAATCACACAAAAGCAGCAGCAACAACAGATAATCTTGTCCAATGCAGCAAGTAATTTAAGTGGTTAACAGGTTTATTATCCATCATCTAATACCAACAGAGAGAGAAGAGAGAGAGAGAGAGAGAGAGAGAGAGACCATTTATAATTGAAGGTAAACTGAGGCAACGCTTGCTTGCTACCTCTTTCCAACACTTACATTCACTGTAATCTTCAATCAATGTGAAGTTTAAAACACTTCAGTTATTGATGACTTACAACACAAGGACTCATCATCTCTTCTTTTGGTACAAAACAAATCGTTAAAAGCAAATGATGTATATGATAATAGCAAAATCTTTGCAAAATACAAACACCTACTTGCCTAGAAAATTAAATTATACATATAATCTAGCTCTAAACTTCCTTTGAAGATGCAAGGTTATCAAAACAAGATTTTGGCATGTAACTGTGAAAGAGAGAGGTGGTGTCATTTTGGACTAAACAAGAAAATCCGTGTCAGTAAGTTCAAGAACCTTGTGGACACCTATGGGATTTACACCTGGCCGGAAAGCATTCCCTTCAATATACCTGCAACGTGCCATCAAAGGTTAAGAGGATATTCAGATTTATCCACATAACCAGTATTTATAGATGTTATTTTCCCTGTATGTTAAATAGAATAAAAGTTAACTCACATTTCTTTCAAGAAAGGATGTTTATAGAATGCATCAGGGATCCTCCCAGAAAATTGGTTATGATCCAAGTACCTGAAATCATTATATGATTCAATAAAATTATTTAAAATGTATACACAGATATTTTATCAACCTAAAATTAAGCGAATAAATTTCCTAAAGAAGATAAAATAAATTGCTCAATCCAAAAAATGCTACGTATCATATATAGACACCTCAAGAGGAGTTTCGTTAAGGTAAGACTAAGATGAATGACATCTAGTCTCCAAAGAAATTGTACATAATTGCTGACCCAAGAAAATAAAGATTAAGAGAAAACAGCAAGTTAAGAAATCCAAATTTGCAACTAAACCCCAATCTAATAGCCAAATAAGGGAACTCACAGTATGTCAATTTGGGAATATGGGCAAGTGCTAATGGTATCACTCCAGACATTTTGTTGTACGATAAATACCTATAACAAAAGCATTGATAACGTTAACAAATTCCATGGTACTGAAATTGATAAATCGAAGCAGAAAAAAGGATATCATAAAGCTTACAGAGAATAGTAAAACTTACAGAATTTCCAAATTAGTCAAGTTTGCTAACTGTGCAGGAACTCCTCCAGTCAAATAGTTGTTATTCAAGTACCTACATATCAAAAACAAATAGCAGTCAGAAACTTGTAAACGGATGTGCAGATAACTGCACCATAATCATGAATCTTACAGGTTCCGCAATACAGGAAAGCTTCCTTCAAATCTGATGAGTTCCCTAATGGTACCCACCAAATGGTTGTTACCAACATCCCTGACAAAATACAGTAGGTACAATTACTCAATAAGCAAAATAAATGGAATCAGCAGAAACATGTATATACTAATAGATGTATTGAAGGAGAAAGGAGACACAGGAAAAATATTCTGGGAGATAACTAAAGAAAAACAAAGATGGAATATTACAAATGCCGAAGGTTTGGTAAGGTCCCTAATTCTGGTGGAATACGCCCGGATAAACGGTTTTCTTGAAGGTAGAGGTAGCGAAGCTCTGGTAGGTTAGCAATCTCCTTAGGAATTTCACCTTTAAAATTATTGAAGCTCAGAGACCTAAAGACATTTTCAAAAAAAAAAATTACTCACATATAATATAAAAATGCTGATAGAAAGATATACAGAGAGACAGAGAGAGAGGAGAGGAGAATGTATTCTTTAAACCCCAGGAAAATACAAATTACTCACAGATGTGTCAATCTTTTTAGTTCACCAATCTCTGGAGGAATGACGTCTTGTAGTTTATTCCACCTCAAATTTCTGTAAGGGACAGAACAAAGTTAGTGATCAAGAAAAATATTGTAACCACAGTAACAAACATTAGATAATAAAGAACATTGCTTTGAGGTTCTCAAAAGCAAAAAATGGACATCAATCAGGAAATACTGAAAACATACAACTGTACATATAATGTTAATGGACCTGCAATTTAATATATCTGGAGACCGTCATCATCCTTCAATCTTTTTTATTTTTAGCCGGTTTATTCTCTTTTTCTTTCCTCAGTTAATTCACTTTTATAAGAACCAAATCATTTCCAAGCTTATAAATACGTATAACATCAAGTTAGCAATTTAACACTTGAAAGAAAGTGTGCAAATTAGAAATACCAGGTGATGAATGTTTCTACCTTCTACAATTAATCCAAAATCCGGGTCCACATATTAAATCAAGTTCATGCAACACCAAGGAATTATGCGATTCAATATGGAAAAAGATAAAGCATTAGGAATATCCCAATTAAAAGGCTGACAAAGAAAAGAAAAGGTAAGGTTGAAAAAGCTCAGTAGCACATTAGGAATGAGTTAAACAGAAATATTGAATAAAAAAAAAGAATTAAATTAGTATGAATACTTTTGCTGTACATAAAAATTTAGAAGAGAATATAGAAACGTACAATATTCTCAGCCGTTTTAGCCTCCCAATTTGAGGAGGAATTGGTCCAGTCAGCTTGTTGTTATGGAGATCCCTGTAACATTAACCCATTTGAAGTATTATAACAAATTTTAAAAAAAAATATGCAATTTCTCTAGACTTGATAAACAGGTAAACATATTTCCATAAGAGATTGCCACAGAGCTTCATTTTTTGCAATATCAGGACAAGGTGTCCAAATAATACAAAAGTCTCAACTCTGCCTCATGTGGGAATTGCTTTTAGACTGAAGAAAACCAATAAACACATCTTTCCCTACTAATAACATAATATATGTATGCAATTAACAGCAGGGAACACCTTGCAATAACACATCAATGCATGTATATGAACAATAAATACACCAATTGATTTTTTCCCCTTTTTTTGGGTCAATTCAGGCACTAAATTGTCCCAGTAATCCATCTACTTAAAGACATGACCTAACTTACACAATCTTAAAGACGTGATCCAACTTATGCATAGATCAAGACATAGCATATCAAACAATGATTTTAATTGCGCTCTCGTCTTTATGTAAAGAGAATTATCATCTTAAAAATAGCTGGGCTCATCTAGAGACGAACAGATGGGGAGTGATTGCCAATAACCATGGGGATCAGATTACATGTGCATGCAATATTTTCCATGCTTACAGGGGTGAATATGTTCCTCTAAACCTCTCAGAAAGCAACAAAATGTATATGACGGCCAAATTAACAAATCAATGCAATATATATGTGTGTGGGTGTAAAATTCTTACAGTCTTGTTAAATCCAACAAATTGGTTACAGCAATTGGAAAAGGCCCAACAATTGATACTGCATAAACTTCCCTGCAAAGATCACGGCCATAGAGGTCAAGGTCAATTTCCAGACTATCTCCAAATTTTATACTATAAATTGAATAACTAAAACACTTCAAAACAGTCATAGCAAGTTATCTTTTCATGTTTCAGTACCCCAAAATTAGATGATGATTATAGGTATTTTAGCATATTAAATACAACAGCATTTTTATTGAAATACGTGATCTTTCTCCGATCATACTTAGCAGATATATTTCCAAACAGTTATAGAAAATCTTATATACCTAAACTAACACGTGAAAAGAATTACCAGATGCCTCTGAACACCCTTTCTACCTTAAATAATATATAAATTGTTCACTAGACTAATTCCCGTTAAATTAGAAACTTTTAATATTGTACTTACAGTTCAGTGACAACCCTGTAATCACCCTGAGTGGAGCAAGTAACACCGGACCACGGGGGTAAGTCGCCATCTCCACATGGATCATCTCCGACCCATGCATAGACCACCCTCCATCCAAGGGAAGCTTTAATCTCATTTAAAGCTTTAACTGCATCCAAAAATCCAATCACAAAAAACTTAATTTCAGTGAAACACAAGTACTTTTCTATTATATTTCCCTTGAAAAACCTGATACATTCAACAATTCCACCTCCTAGATCTCGGCTAATTAAAGATTTAACATGAAATTAAACACTAAGATCTTCATTATCAGCTCAATTTTAGTACTTTCTGTGAGTGCCCAAAACTTTTCTGATGCTAAAGTAGAAAGATCAAATTGCTACTTATCAGTTAACTGCAGCGGAAACGAACCCATGATTGGAATATAGACTTGCTCATGATTTCATCGTTTACTTCAAAATTCAAGTTACAAATTCAGAACCTGAAGAAAGCAAACTAACATCTACTTTCTCAGAGAAAGAGATCTACAGGGGAAAGGTAAGTTACCGTCTCTCTTGAGGGTTTTGGATTGAGCAGCGGCGAGTAGAAGAGAGAAAATGCAGATCATTAAGAGTGTCCATTTACACGACATTTTCAGAGCTTAGATTAACGAAGCGAAGAGACGACTCCTGTTTGCTTTTATTAAGCTCGAGTACCAATGGATCATTTACTGATTTCATGCTCCGAGTTAGTACGCACGTCTCGGGTCATTTTCTCAGAATAATTGATTCAACTGTAATTATGTAAATATCTAGGGAGATAGATGTAATTTAGTAAAACGAAAAACATCGATTTTTATGGACGTAGAATAATATTTTAGTCCCTACTATTTGTAAATTAACATTATGAATAACAGTTTCACATTTTAACAATTAAATCCCACCGTCAGAGATAAAATTGTTAAAATGAGAAAACTATATCCTATTTGTTGTTTAGAAAACGTTTACGTGCTAGAATGTTATTGTCCTTTAAAAAAATATTTATATATATTATATAAAACAGGCACAGGCCGCACAGCTGTACAATAGAGCCGACGCGTTTGCTATACAACCAAAACGGCGCGTTTTCACCAATGAGAAAACGATCAAACCGCGTGCAAGCGCCGCTTAAGCACAAAAACGGTGCGTTTCGTAAAGTAAAACAGATACCATAAAGAAAAATTAACATTTTTGACCGACAATTAGGTGAAAAACGCTTTCTTTAGCAGAGAAAAATCCAGAAGCGAAAACACCGGCGAGTCGTCTCTCTCCGTGAAGATAAAAATAAAAATGGCGTCTCCGGGCTTAGTGGCGCCGACGAGGGTGGAGATTTTAGGATTATACCGGTCTTTGATACGCGTGGCGCGCGAATTTCGAGACTACAACATAAGAGAGTACACGAAGCGGCGGACCGTCGACGGCTTCCGGCAGAACCAGAAGCTCACGGACCCGAAATCGATCGCCGATGCTTATATGGAAGGGAAGAATCAGTTAGCTGTGGTGAAACGACAAGCCGTCGTCTATTCTCTCTACGCGCCGAGAGTCAAGAGCGTGATGGAGCTCGAGAACGGTACTGTTCTGAAAGATAATAATTCAACATAATTAGGGTTTTGAAATTGAATTGATGATAACATTGGTTCTGTGGATGTATCATTTACTCGTGGTTTTGTATTGAATTGATGATGATGATGATGATACTGATTCTGTGGATGTAGCATCTATTTGGAACGGTCATTTTAACTGATTGTTGAGATAGTTGATGAACAAATAGATAGCGGCAATAAGAGAATGAATCATTTATTCAATTATCCATGCTTCACAATTTTCAGACTAGCTGAATGAATTCATTTCATGAATATTACTGTACAAAATTTTCAAGATTTCTTTTTGGTGATCAGCTGAATGGAACATGATTTAGGCTTCATAGGTTTCATATGGTCTGGTATTGAGCTGCGGTGGCTGTTAAATATTAATACAAAATGAAGTGGGTCTAGTTAAAAGTAGATGTTATCAAATACTTTTGTACTTTAATTTTAAAACGTAGCAAAATCACCAACCACACCTAGGATTAAGTTTGTTGATTAGAATTTTTTGTGTGTAAGAGAATGAATGATATTAACATAAATCAGACTTGTTATTTATTAGTTAGATAATTCATTAATAATAGTGCTTCCCTTAGAATATTGATTATTGAATAATGTCAAGGATAAAAATTTTCTATATAAACTATTATATACAAACTGATGTGATAAGATTATCACATGTTCTATTTAACTGATTATATAGTTTGTACAAAGGGTTTGTACTTGTATAACTATTTTAGAAGTTTTTCTGGGATCTATCTTGTCATGGATTCAACGCTACTTTCTTGGCGAGAATCGTCTTTTTCTTATGAATTTGAGATGTGGAGAAGAAAGGCTATCTGGTATTGCTTCTGCAACCATAGTTGCGATGGTGACAAAGGAATGTGACTGTGGGTGCGTGGGGTGTACTCCACGGTAGAAAGAAGTATGAATGGATGAAAAGTTCCATTGAAAAGTTCCATATCTTTCATTGGCTGGATTAAGAATAGTAAGTGATAGAACAGTGCTATATTCCTTTCTCTATTGTTAAACAGAGAGATGAAGTTGATTGCGATGCCATTGACATGAGCATTTGCCGCGGTCTGATGCTAAATGGGAAAAAAAAAATCAAGGGGCACGTGTTTTACAAAGACAACACAAAGATCATCATCAACAAGAACCAACAATTCAACTGCTTTAAAAAACGGAAGAAGACATTCAACAAGGATGAATATTTTCATACATACTATGAGTTAGACTTTATTTATCAAAAATCAAAATCTCTGAAAGAAATTCTGTATACCATTGGGTTACAAATCTGAAGAGGAAAAAAGTAAAAAAGAAAAAGCTCTATTTTCCAAGTAGACGTCGACCTCGTTGATTAGCCTGGTTCACACGGATATTAAGCACATCCACATCATCTTGAAGGTGATCCACACTTTTGCTCTGACTGCAAATTAAAATTTTGATGAGAAGTGTTCACAATTAGATACAACATTCGTTAATATGCCCTGAAAACACAAATGATTTGAACTGGCTATAATTTGTGCAGGTTAGTCTTAAATAAGGCAACAAACCTGTCAAGTTCGGACCCCATATCAATGGCCATATTCTTGAGTTCTCCCAAAATATCACTCAAGTCAGAAAGTGCATCGTCCTGCTTGGCCTTCTCTACCTGTAACCCCACATTAGATTACATCCTGAACAAACATTTTTACAAAATTGTATGTACATTCTTCTTCCATTCCATCACCAAAAATACAAAGGAATGACTTCAGTTTGGTGCTGATATATAACTGCTAAAATGATAGAAAAGCAATACAAACCTCAACTTTCTGATAAGCGTTTGTGGGTTCTGGTAAGGGTGCTCTTCTTGTGTTTGACTGTCCCTTGGATGTATGATTTAATCCCAACTTTTCTCTCTGCTCCAAATGATTATCCTTTCTTTGCACTGTATCATCTGCAGAGCAGAATCACAAAAGTTAAAAATTTGCATATACACAATTACACTTGCACTCATGATAGGCAATAATAACAATGTTAAATAGGAGCCAATCTTCTTTTTTCCTTATTCTAGTATTATTCTTAAAATTGGAAATAAAAGATGTGATCATGTCGTGTCAAGGGTTGAATAGGAAAAAAATAACCTCTAGTTATAACAGGGCCCATGATTGGACGGGTCTTCTTTGGCTTCCAAGTCTTAGAGAACATACCACCTAGGCTTCCCAGAAGCTTCTCACCCTGTAATCAGCATTTAACAATTATGTAAGTGTTCCATATAATCTATAAAATCAAATCCAAATTGTTCAGAAAGCAGCAATTGCAGTAGTGTCCGAGGATTGCAAAGCCAAAATATTAAGCAAAATTTTCTAGGCCAAGGAAGGATGCACAACAAGGAAATAATTTTTTTTGGTTACATGTCTACACATTTGCAATCAGCAGCACAATTTTCAGTAATTCAACTCTAGGCTTCCCCATCTGAGTCATGCAAATTGTATAATTAGAGCAACATAGGACATGTAACTGGAGCTGCAGACACATGCATAAGATCATACAAAAGGTGTTCAGGTCATGAATTTAGATAAGCACCAACTCCATATTCTATTTAAATAATGGCTTTATTGAAATGCAAATTATTTATTTCTCGTTAAAATATTGATCTTGAAAGCTAGTGTAGACTATTATATGTGCTATTTTGATAAAGAATGTTCCTCCATACATCATTTGATGGAACATGAACCATGGGCCAAGTAACTGGCAGGCGGTAGTACTATAGATAGATGTTTCGGTTGTATATCATTGGTGACAGTATTCATCATTGTGTCAACTCCGAAACATCCAGACAAGCATTCTTAAGTAGTACCAAAAGATAAGGCTGTACAAGCAAGAAACTTAACAAGTGCAGTGGTGTTAGAAACGTGAGAGGGTGTCTGCATGCAGTCAAACTGGTATTTAGACAATAAATATTATACCCCAATACATTAATCAAACCCTGTAATTAATTGTCTAACTTGATAAAAGCAAAGGCCATCATACCCGACTGAGATCATGATCAATGCTGGCAGCAGAGTAGTGGGTCCTGGTAATTTGCTCACCCTGGTGATGCAAGGTTACCAAAGTCTTGGTAGCATCCTCTCTAATCTCTTCGGCAATCTTCAGGCAGCCATGCACAGCCTTTGTAGTTTCCTCTGCCTTGTAAGCAGCATAATCCTCCAATTCTTGCACAGACTGGTTCTCTAATCCACCCGAGTCCCGGAAATCATTCTTATACCTGTTTCTTGCTGATGAAGTAAGGGAATATCCCGAAGTATTCTTTTTCATCTCATCATGATGATCATCATCAAAAGGATTAGTGCCAACTTGTGGTGTAGATAGGTTAGGTTCAGAGGAAGTCCTTCTCGAGGGTTTGAGAGTCTGCTTATTATCCAACTCATCATCAGAATCGAAAGGGTTGGTGCGAGGGTCAACTGAGTTATGCTTAGCAGTCCTTAAAGGGGATTTCTTTAAGCCAAACATTCTTAAACCCGGATTCTAATTCAATCTATGGAGAAATCAATCAAATCAATCAATGTTCCTAGATTAAACAAGCAAAGAATTTATGTGAGATTGCAATAGGGGTAAGCTAGCAATCAATCCAAGCAACTAAAAATTAAAATAAGAAGAATAAAATCAATCAGCAATTAACGTAGAAGAATAAATTAAATCCAAAGCAAAAGAATTGAAAAGAGAAGGGTCAAAATGATAAACTGGGAACAAGAAAGGAAGAATAAAAGGTTAAAGTTGAAAAGAGATTAACAAATTTTGGAATACAACAAGCAAATTGAAAAGTCAATTACAGCCCTAATTATTTTTCCAAAAAATAAAATAAAAATGAGATCAAAACAATAATAATTCAACGAAATTGGAAACCGAGGATCCAAAGGGAGAACAGAGCATAAGCACAAATGAAGTAACAGCTAAAGTTTATTTAACAACAAGAAGATCAAATAAACCAGATATTAACAAAAATTCAACATAAATTAGGGTTTTAATTGAACAACCACAAAGTGACATTACCGAGAAACCAAGTTGATTCGTCCGTACGATGATAACGAAGCAAGAAAGAAGAACCGAGACGAGACGAAACCAAACGAGACGAAAATTTTAAACAGCGTACAAGAAAGGGCGTAATCTGAATGAAAGATTAAGCGAAGAAGCTTGAAGAGAAGGAGAATGAAAGCCCACGCCAAGCAATCAGCGAAGGTGGAAGTGAAAGATGAAAAAGAGTAAGTTGTGATTGTGATTTATATAATTTACCTGCGAAAATGAGGGAGAAAATCTTGCAAGAATCCAAACCAAAGGAAAGAAACTCTGCAGAGATAAGAGAGCCTGCGCCACGTGTAAATCGCGTGAACTCAGTCTTCCTCTTTCTCTTTCAAACTGCAAGAATAGAAGGACGGAAGGAAAGAAACTGGTAAGAAAGTTTCTTAAGAGGGAAAATGGACTTTTTTTAATTTTTTTAATTTTTAATTTTCTGCGTGTTGTTGATTTAAAAAAATTTTTTTTTTTTATTTAATTTGATTTGAACGATTCAAAAATAGACAGAGGGAGAGAGGAGAGAGAGAGAGAGAGATAGAGGAGTTGATTGGATCAAAGGCGGCCCACTCTGAGAAGAAGAAGAATACGAAGACTAGACCTGGCTCCGGTTTTTTTCGGTGGGACCACGCGCCAGTTTAATTTCACATTCAATAATCACAATTCAAAAAATGGTTTACCTACATTTTATTGAGATTTTTATATTATGATAAATAATATATTTAATCTTGTCGATTTTAAAAATATATTTATAGATTTTTTTTAATTTTATAATTATAATCTCCATCAAAAAAATTTGAGAGTCAAAATATATATTAATTTATTTAATTTATCACTTTAAGTGAAAGTTTACGCACAAATAAGACAACCAAATAAAATTTATACATATAAATTCTTCTTTTTAATATTATAATTCTTTTTTTGTTTTATAGTAAAATTGTAAATAAGTGATATTATATTAGAAGTCTATCAATAGTTCTTTTTCGAAATATGATAACTTTTAAATATGATAATTACAATATGCATATATTATATTACAAACAATCCCCTTTAAAAGTGATATAAACACTTATTGCTAAATTATCAGTGAGTGTATATAACTTTATAATCTCTTATTTATTGAAATAATTTATTAATTTCGATGACTTATTCATTTTTAATTATAATTAATATAATATCCTTTTAAAATCATAATTATTTTAAAAGTTGTGCACTATATTACTCACATTTTTTTCAAAATTCACAAATTAAATTAATGCACAAACACTTACGAGTATTTTAAAACTAATAGAATTATGTCTTTTTTATAATTTTATATGCATATTTTTTTTTAAATTTTCATATAAGTACTGAATTATAAAATTAATAAGATTTTTTCATACCGAAGACATAAAATAATTAGAAATTATTAAAATAGATAAAGTCTATATTTTTAAATGTAATAAAATATTATTGCAAAAAATAATAGACAATTTAATTTTGACTGTTCAATGGGATGATAACAGGGCAAATATTAGCCAATCACCCAATGTTTAACTTAATATTAGGGTTTAGAAATTTTCTAATCATATTATTTGCTTCAAAAATTTTTGAAATATAATCACATAATTATTAATAGACTATTTTTTTAAAATATCCATTATACCCACAAACAAGAAAGGGGACCATAAAGGATGCTTTTTGCCCTTTAACAAACTTCCAAGAGAAACAAAGATGTCACTTTTACAAATATACCCTTGCTATTGTTTGTAATTTACATAAAAGTTAAAAAAACTAGTCGTTAGAGTATTATCAATACATAACCGACTATTTAAGGGCAATAGTTAATAATTCATCTCAATTTTTGTTTGTTACTGAAGTGTTTTATATTTATATTAAATGTCAAAATATTAGTTGAGTACAAATTTAATGGACTGATAAATTTTGTTGAACTGAGAGTTCATTTGTAATTATTGTAGATTGTAAATATCTAATTCTACTATACTATAAAAATAATTAGTTTAATATTTAATAAATTTTATTTTTGAAAGTATTAGTAAATTTCAAAATAGTTTTATAATTTTTTTCAATTTTATTATTAAAATGTTATACTAATCGTAATTATTAAATATATACAGTAAATAGTGATAAATGAAACTTAATTTTAGATATTTATTTGTTATATATATATATATATATAAAATAATGACCTTATAATAATTTATAACAAAAAATATAAAAAATTTTAATTATATTAAAAAAGATAAAAAAAAATAAGTAATAAGAAGAAAAAATATTTTGATTTTAATAATTTTATTTTTAATTAAAGTTGAAATTTAATAATTATTTTAGAGTTAATTTTGGCTTTTTGTAATTGAAATGAGTATATTTGATATTATATTTATATATCAAACTGTTTTTTAAAATCATATTTTGAAAAACAACTCTCTTTCTACTTTTTAAAAATTTGCTGTAAAATAAAGTGATTTACTCATAAATAATTATGAAAAAATTTTATCAAACATTAAAATAATTTTTGACTATTTAAAACTAATTTTGCCTCTTCCAACAATAATCCCAAATGAGTTTTAACTATTTAAAAATTTGGGATAGCACCAATTCCACATCAAGCACGAATGGTTCAAATTTAATAAGTAGAAAAATAATTAAGTTCAAATTAATTTTAAGGATCGAAGCTGTAAATAAATTTTGGTCAAAATTAATAAAAATCATAGTAAAATCGAGAAAATTTGATAATTTTAATCTCCTTGTCAAAAGATTCCAAACAATGCATTACATGCCCAATTTTGACATCATTAACTTCAATTATACTTGGATAAAAATAATTTAGGTTGTAAATTAATAAAAATTAGCATTCATATTAATAAAATTTATGGCTGACTATGATATCCACAAAGACCTAGTTGACAATTTGGAATTATAATTCATTCATCTAAGAGAAATGTTGTTGAATAAACAATTAATAATTAAAATTAAAAGATCATATGAAGCAATATTTGCTACTACTGAAAAATGACAAAAAGAGAAATTCTACTAATAGATGAAGCATAAAAAATGACAAAAAGAGAGATTCTATATTTGATTCTATTCAATTCAATGGACAAAAATAGAAAATTAGATGCTTCTTTTCTTTGAATAATAGTAAAAGAAATTTGACAAAAATAAATAATAAAATGAAATTTAATGTAAGCTTTTGCTCTTATTATGATTAGGTAAGTTGGGGAGGGTACAAAACATGCTTTAATATTAAATGTTGATTTGATTTTCTAATGTGGGCAAAGACTTTGAATTGGCCAAAATTTTAAAATTTTTAATGTCAATTGGGTTTGTTTGTTTAGTTTCAGCAAACCCACCACATTCTCAATGGACAAAAGCTTTATTACAAATTGTAAAAAGCTTACGTATTGTACAAAACAATACTGGTACAAGTATTCTTACCAAATTTATTTATGAAAATTTCTATATTCACCTGTTTGATTTGATACGATTTTCAGTACTTTTTTTGTCCATTTTATTTGACTTTTTCGTTAGTTACAATAATTTTTTTAATAATAAAATCTTTTTAAAATTTTTTGATGTTGTTTAATTGATATTAGAGAAAAATTTTTGAAAATTAAAAAAAATCATATTTTTCTGTTAAAAAAAAACTCAAAATTTGAGCTTTTAACATTAAAGGCTTTCCAACCTTTTTAAAAAGTGAAATTATTTAAAATACCCTTATTTTATTTTAAAAATCTTACATTATTTCTTTAAAATAAAATAAAATATTAAAATTTTATTATTAAAATAATTATTCAAATTTTTTAAAATTTTATTTATAATAACTAAACGATTAACAAATTTTTTTTAAAAAATCTACTTATAAAAATTTTACAGATAAAATGTCAACTTCAAACAGTTTTACTTGAAAATATACATCAAATGGACTCTTAGTACTCGATTGGTTGAGCTTTTTTATTAGTCAAATTGATTTTTTTAATGCTAAAATTTTTTTTCAAATTTTTAGATATAGGTTGCTTATATTAGAGAATAGTTTTTAAGAACTAAAAAAGTTGTTTTTCTCTATTGACGAGAAGTATAATTATTAGTGTAATGTTTATTTTTATTTAAAAATTTAAAATAGTCTTATTATAACTATACTTAATATATAATTATTTTTGTCGTCATTTTTATTTATACAACTATACTTATAACGCTAACCATAAAAGAACGGATTGTATCAAATAGTAAAATGATAAGTATGAAAATTATCCCATAAGAATTAAAATTCAAAAGTACTACTAAATATTATAATCTTGTAAATCCAATTTGATCTAAGCAATTCAATTTGACTAATTGTAAAAATAAATAAAACTTAACTAATGACTAACCAAAAGAGAAATGAAAATCAAATTAATGAATGTCAAAGATTAAATTGATTAATTTGAGAATAAGAGATCTAAAACCTTGATTTCATTTTTTTTCATCTATGTTTTTCCTAATTGGCTAATAATGATGTGTCATGATTTTATTTACTAATCATAAGATTTAAAGTGAATTCGTTACCTCTCTTGAAGGTAGAACGAATTACTTACGCAAAATTCCCAAGTTGATATTCTTATCAAACTTAGTTGATTAAGCATTCATTAAGTATATTCTACTTAATTACTTAAAATAATTCAATTGCCTTCCGGTTCTTATCTTTAATCTAAGTAATTTTTTGATTCTTTGGGTACTAAATTCCTTCCGAAACCTTATTACACTAATTGTATTTACCTAATCCGATAAACAAATTATACTTTCCCAAGTGTTAATTCATCCATCTTAGTTATTATTTAATTTGGCAAATAACAAATTAGAATCAATTAATACAAGTCAACACAAGTAAATAGAATCATTCCACATTAAAAATATGTCAATTAGTTAAACATAATTAAGGTAAGTTACATCAAGATTCTTTATTAAGAAATATAACCAACTATCTCAAATATCAACATCAATATCATCATGTATTCTACAATCTTTAAATCCAACAAATTAAACCCAAACGAAATACAAAATGCCAAAAAACAAGGTTTAAGATACTAGACTTAAATGAAAGCTTTAATGATTCTCTTCAAGGTCTTCTTTCAAAGTTTTCACTTAAATAAATCCACTTCTTTCTAGAATCCTTCCTTATTCTTCCTTTTCTCTTACCCCAAAACTTAATTTCTACTCCCTTGCCTAACTGTTCCGGTGGCTCTTTATTCCAAAAACATGTAAATCTAAAAGATACCCAAATCAAACTATTGGTTGATGATCTCACGGGCAAAAATCATTCAAGGCTGTCTAGGAGGCACGGCGGCGCTCAAAATCTTACGGTGGCGTAGTGGAAGCTTGATGGGTGATGCGGTTGTGCGCCACTCTCTCGGCCAATTTGACTTTTTTACGCATGGACATGTTGTGGCTGCACCATGCAAGCAGCCCATAATTATCAGCTTTGATTTTCTTGCACTTTAACCCTAAAACTTTTACATTTTTGTTTCCATTTCCTTTTTTACTTTTTTGACATTTTTTTTTGAAGACAAGTTTATCTTGAATGACCTTTTGCTATTTTTTCTGTATGAGGTATTAAAATTCATCAAATATTAACAAAATTTGAGGGTTTACAAAATAATTTAAATCCCAAATTGGCCAATAAGTGCATATTCTACACACTTATCATTTGTCATGCATAACATATATTTTTTTATGTATTTAATCTCTATGTTAATTTATTAATTTCTAATTTATTTTATATTTTATACTTATTGGTTATACATTTACTAATATTTATTCGATAATTTTAATTTTTATTATATGGAAAATTATCACTGATGTAATTATATTTTCATTTTTTTTAGATTTTTAATAAAAAAAGACCACCAAATAAAAATAAGAAAAGAAAATAGTCACGATAATAGGTTTAAGTGGTTGAGTTCTTCATTCATTTATTTTAGGATGAATTTAGTTTGTAATGTGTAAATTAATCATCTATTAGACAGTAAATTAATAAGTATATTGATACTTTAATATAAAACTTATAAAAATAAATTAGATTATTTTATATTCAATTTTTTATTAAAAATATAACTAATTTTTAAATAAAAAATATTTTTGGCCAAAAGATACATATAATAAATTCCTTTCCCTCCATACTTTTTTGTTTCAATCAGGCGAAGGAATACTACTATTTTCTCCAATCGTTTCCTTTCCCCATTCTTTTTATTTCCATTTTCCTTTTCTTTTTCCTTTCTATTTCTTCCACCAAACAAAACAATCCTAAAAATATTTTAGATTTTCTGTTTATAATATGTAAAGGGCAAATTTAATTAGGAAGAGAAACTTCAAGGAAGAAAGAAAGAAGTAGATAATAACAAATTAACTTAACTAACAAGAAACCAATTAGTCAATTCTTTTCCATGTTTAATCACATTAATTATATTAAGATAAGGAAAGGACCTTCTAGAGAATTAGTCTTAATATTCAAGTTACAATGTTCAGAGCAAATTTAAAAAAAAAAAAATTAAAAAATATTATGACAATGTTGTAGAAACAATTAATTTTTATTGTATAAGTTGAGTGGAAGTTTATACACAGACGACCAAAATAGAAGAAAAATGTGGATAGTGCAGCTGCACTATTTGACCAAACCTAAAACAAATGCTGCATGTTTACATTACCTTTCCTATCAGTCTTAATAAAATAAATAATAAAAAATAGTTAACATATGAGAGTTAGTAAAATCTAATTAATGTATTTGGTGACTTGACGTAAATTAAGAGGTTAATTAAATTTCAGTACTCATAATTATGTTCGTCAACGAAATTAATACAATATCAAAATATATTAAAATTACGAGTGATAATTCAGATTATCGCCTCATATTTATATTGTGTAAAAAAAAAAAATATTTTTTAAGTTAAAGTAAACTTAAATTATTTAATAATTATATCAAGAATTAAACTCGACCTATTTATTGAAAGAATTACCTATTTAATAATTGGGTAACCCGTTTAACATAATTTTTTTTATATATATTTCAATATATATTCTACAATATTTATAATATTACTTAAGTAAATATTAATAAATTTTATTTTAAATAGTATTATATACTTTTTAAAATATCAAAAATATAATTAACACTTTTTAAATATGAAAAATATAAAATAAATATATTAGATTACAAACAAGTTAGTATAAAATTATTATTTAAATAGTTAATCGTATTATAAACAAATTTACATATCAAAAAAATCTCTAAACACGAATCTAATCTAATTATTAATCATATCATATCATTATAATTTATTTATTAATCGCGTAATTTTAAATTAATTTAAACCCGCTAATTTCATATCGTGTTCCCGGTAGGTTGAAAAATTGTGCCAAAAATTATCATCTCTAATTGAAATATCTCAATTTATCTCCCGAGCATAGTTTAAGTTGTTTAGAATTCGTTTAATGCTATGAAGATAGGAAATTTATTTTTATAGGTGAGATTTCTTACTCCCGTATAAAACTTTTATTAAAAATAAAAATTTGAAAATTCTCCGTGCGCAAACAGAATTGAAAGTGTCCATACGACTACCATCAAAGCCCACAATCCCACCAAGCCAATAAGCATACCACCACCATAAAAGTCCATATTTTACCAACAAACAGACACATAATAAGCTTGATTTTTGGCGTTGCTGTAATAAAAAAAAACCGATAGAATAAATTCATTAGAGCATATGTAATCTTTTACTTTGATCAGTTTATTATCGGCACTTAGCAAAATTTTCATTTTGTTAATTATTACAACTTGAGTATCAATGTAATACGGGCGTAACTTCAAACCAAAATCTAAGAGGCCGCGCAGCTGAAATTTTGGCCAATGCGAAGCGGGTCGGGTCGGGTCGGGTCTGAGCCCGCAATCCTGTCCTTAACCCATTATTTTAAATGGATATTGGCTCTTAGGGACGGGTTTGGCCCGTTTACCTCTTTCGCCCAAAATCTATTTTCATATTTTATATTTTAATTATTTAATTGTCAAATTGTTTAATTGTCGTACTTTTGTTGGGAGAATATTAATGTTCATAAGAAATTATAAATGAAAGAAAAGTTATTTTAGTTTTAATCTTAATTTTAATTATATGTACTTTAATTAATTATGTATAAAGTATTTTTTATAAAATTAATGTTAGTATTTTTAACATTATATAATAATATAATTTAATATAAACAATTATACTATATTAAAAGATATAACATAATTAGAGATAATACACGTTATATCATATTTGTTATAGTTTGTGTTCCGTAAATTATCCTAAAAATCAATGTGGAAATAGATAATAATAAAATTAGTTATTTTAATTTTTAAAGAGATGACTTATCAAATAAATGTCTCAATACAAAATAAGCAATTAATCATTGCCAACAATTTAAATCAATTTATAGGATAAATAATAATTTTAATTCTTATTCATCATTTGGAATTTGTTGTCTTTCAAAATAATAAATGTATACATATTCTAAGATATAAATACTTAAAAGTACACTAAATTCTTATTTATCTTTTGTAGAAATTGGGTTTATTTAAAAATTAACGAAATAAGTAGGAGCATGTTGATAATTATCAATTATAATTGGGGTAAACTAAAAATTGCCTTTTTCTTAATTCAACATTGGATAATTTAAAAATAAGTATTTTCTTACAATTTTAATTTCACTTTGATCCCATAAATTTAGATTATATACAGTTTGATATCAATTCTTTCATGCCTTATCAGAAGCCTCAACAAATTAAGTTGAAGTGCAAAGCAACTTATTGAAAAAGAACATTAGTAATTTTATTTACCATAATAAATTCTACATATATTATGAAATGAATAAATTTTATATTTTAATTCATTTAAGTTCGATTGAGAATTGATACTTCACTGTTAAGTTAAATCTTGATTTATTTTATTGAGATATACTTATCAAGATTTAAGAAAAAATTAAACTCCTTTAAAAACATCTAAACTAAATGATATTCGAAAAAAAAAAAGGATAATTACAAATAATAATCAATCTTGAATATATATGAATTTAAATTATGTTTTTTTATTTATAATTATGACAACAACAACAACAACAACACACATGAATCAAAGCGTGGGTAGGGTGTGTATCTTCAATGGTGATACCACTGCCACCATTCTATTACCTTCCGGCCAGAACGTGGAGCTGCTACAAGTGGCGATGCTGGCGGCAGCCGAGGTGTTGAAGAAGTTATTTTATTAGGACATGTTTGACAGATGGTTTTGGATTGCATTATTTCTCTATTTCGCACAAATTTTTTTTTTTTTTTTACAGTGTTTGATGTAGAGATTGGATTATATAAAAAACAAAAATAATATAATTTAAACCTCTTGTATTTGACCTGTCCTTCTCCTAACTCAAGTATATATTCTACTATTTTTGTTTATTTCTTTGAAAAATAATTTTTTAAAAATAAAATTTTTCAAATAATAATTTTTTAAATTATTTAATTATTAATTAAAAATAATAATTTATAATTAAATAATAAAAATAAATTTTGTATAATTAATATATTATAGTACAATCATGCACTAAATATAATACTGTATTAAATTTTATTCGATACAATCTATTATAATTCAATTCAAGTCACTCTATTTAATTTAATATAGTTTAATGCGTTCTTCTAAACGACTCTTTAGAGTTTGTTTATTATTAGAATATGTGTATAATGTTAGTTGGCAAACACTTCAAACTATTAGATATGCGTGCACCCATGTGCGTGTGTGTATTAATCTAAAATTTAATTTTAATACTAGTTAAATTTAATAAACATTTAAACTACATAATCAAACATATGACTTCAATGTCTTTCTTACTTTAATATTTATATAGTGATAATTAACATACTAAATGAGCCCTTAGCATCAAATTGAAATTATGTAATGCACAGGACTATATACATATATATGTAATATTATGTTATTAAATTATATATATGATGTTATTATAAAAAAAGAAGTATTATTTGAAATTTTAATATTTTTAAAATGTGGATCACTATGCCTAATAATTTTTAAATAAATGAATCAATGATACGGTATTTCCCTGCAATAAAATCCCTCCCTCAAGCATTTAATATTGGAAGTTGCTTGGTTTTTAATAGTTGTCACACGTTGGTGAGGACCATAAAGGTGCTGTTTGGATTGGGTGGTGCTACTCAATTTAATTCAATTAAATGCTATAATATATATATATATAATATAAGGACAGGATTAGTAATCCTTTTTTACATAAATTTTTTTATATAAATTTTTTTATATAAAAATTATTTTTTTTTTATATAAAATTTTTTTATATAAATTTTTATATAAATTTTTATATAAATTATTTTTTTTAGATTAAAAGTATGTGAAAAGTTAAGATTATATCTAATAAATATAAAAAAATTTTAACAAACTTATTTAATAGTCTTTTTTATCTTTTTTCTTTCCCTTTTTATCTTTAATTTATTAATTTCTCTTCCACTTTAATTTTTTTTATTACATTTTCTCTCTCCTCAAACATATTTTAATTTTAATTATTATTTATAAGATAAAGAATTTATTAATTAAATATCTTTTTTTGAATATTTATATATTATAATAATTTTTCAAAAGATTCATGAGTGTTTTAGATAAATTAATGAATTAAATTAATTTTTTGTTTAGTTTTTAAGTTTTTAATTTGTAAGTGATAATTAAAATGAAAATTAAAATAGTTTTTATTTAAATTTTTGAAATTTTCAATTATAAATGATAATTAAAATGAAAAGAAATAATGAAGAGAAAGAAGATGTAATAAAAATGAGAGAAGTAAGGAGACATTTTACAATTAGTAGATAAGAAAGAGAAAAAAAAGATAGTTAAAAGACATAAAAATCTTAATAAATAATATAAAATATTTATTATATTTTTATTTCATTCAATCTAAACCATCTACATATCCTTAATCTAAGCGATAATAATTAATATAAAAATTTATGTTAAAAAAAAAAAACTGTTGATCTTACTTATATATATATATATATATGATCAAAAATTTTTTTTTTCACATAATTTTTTATATCAAATGTAGGTCATTAGATTTAAATATGTTCAACTATTGAGATTATATTTAGATTTTTTTAACAAATATTTAAATATAAGTTAAAAAATAAATGATTTTTAAACATCGGAATAAATATATTCAGGCTTTAGCCAAAAAAACGAACAACCCCTTAATACCTCCGACAATTGAGATTAAATTTAATATATATATTTAATACATAATTAATGTATCATCATTAATACACATGCTAGAAAAATGTTAACAAATAATTAATCCCCTTATTTCAATGAAATCTTTCTGATAATTTCAACAATGATGGTTTATGCACTTATAATGGTTGAAATTAAATTTCACACTTATAATTAATATATATTTAATACACATATTAAATTTAAAATTAATCTCAATAATTAATAAGAGGGATTGATTAATTATTCTTTAACTTTACATAATTAATATATATGTCAGATATAATATTAATCGTTAGATATGTTTAAATTTAATAATTTATAATTGATATAAAAAATTGTGTAAAAAAAGAGACCATTTATTTTGCTCTCTCTCTCTCTCTATATATATATATATATAGTATTTAACTGAATTAAATTGAGTAGAGTGCACCAACCTTGGCGGTAAGCAATTATATTGATATGGTTCAATGTCCTGCGCTGCTACTTAGGAGTGGCCTGTGCTGTCGCCAATAGCCCATTCTGTATAAATAAAGGTCTATTTCCAAAATTCTTTAACTACTGTACTAATTTGTAATGCTTTCGCTTGTTTTCATACTTGTAGAAGCTCGAGTACTCCTCCAAATCTTACATGTTTTTTCCTTAAATTGTGTGTGATTATGCTATAACATAACTTTATACAATTTTTAAAAAAATTTTATTGTAAAGTTCAAGATTTTTTCTTGCATTTTTTTAAATCTTTAATTATAATAAAAGAATTTAGAGATTACGGCAAAAAATTTGAAAAGTTCTACGAGTAGGTACAAAAAGTTTGTCTATATATATATATATGGGCTTATTCTATATAATTGAGAGTATAGCATATATAAGTAATATTTAAAACACTTGTCTATTGTATTTATTTTTGTTTCTTTCTTTTTTACTTGAAGTCTGAGAGAGTTTGATCGTAATTTTATGTTATAAAATTACACATAATATGTATCTAAATATGAATTAAGGGTATGTTTTAGACTAAAGTGTTAATGTAATTTTTAATTCACACTTATTTAATGATAAATCATACATTATATAATGTAATAAAAGAAAAGTAATACAAAACAATTTCAAACATAAATTTAAATAATGCAAGCTTTTACCGGTCTTTTTAAGATTTTGTGACGTTGTTTATTATACATTCAATGATCAAGACTTTATTTTATTTTTTTAGGGCTAAAAAGCATAAAACAAAATTTGTCCATTCTTTAATTAATGAGCACCTGATCTAATTTCTCCAAACATAAATATCTAGGGCTCACAACATTTTCCACGATCCTATTATACATTTTTATACGAATAATATGGTCCAACAAAAATGTCACATAAATTTATTACTAACTTGTGCTTTAATTAGCACTTTTGTGAAAAATTGTATTTTAGGATACAAAAATTATATTATTAAACTAACATATTGTCTAAAACTCTTAAATATTACTTTCATTCTCAAAAGTGGTAATTTCGACTGTAATGATTTTAAATTTATGCATATTTTCTCAAATTTGTATTTTGAAAGACACTGATGTTTATATTAGGGATGGAATAAAAAATAGATACGTAAGAAAGTAAAATATTTAAAAGATAAAATTAGTCTACCGACATTTTAAGATAATTAATAAATTAAGAAATAAATGGATAATTTTACAAAATTGTAAGGACTAATTAAACTATATGTAAATTTAAAAATTAATTTATAATATAAATATTATAATAAAAAATTTTTAAAAAATTGTGGAACCTGAAACTCTAGTGCCCCGCAAGCTCTTCTAGCGCTCCGCCCTAGTTTACATGTATGAAATAAATATACCTAATTATCATTAACACAGCATACAATTTAAAGGAAATTGCATTGCTTATATAATGGAAATAATAACATTACACCAAGCTAGGACCTATACATAAGGTCCAAATTACACAGAGAGCATGTATATATATCCCCACATTATCTATTCTATTTATATATGAAGAGCAGCACACCAAACCCAGTTGACCTGCAACTTTATTTCCCTACATGCATCAGAGTTATATTATTATATATTACATATGCAATATTATTCATATTCTGATATTCTGATATTCAAGTTTCAAGGGCCAGTAGGAGCTGCAGATGGACCGAAGAATGGGACAGTGGGAAAGTCTGTTGGTGTGTTTGGGACCAAGGGGATTGTTAGAAAAGGAGGCAATCTGTATTCTGGGTACTCAGTGATGGGCGGCAAGATTGGAGTAGTCAGCAATGGAGGCAGTTCCACGCCTGGAATTCTGGGCAAATTGGAAGGCGTCTGCAGAAGACGGCGAGCGGCTCCTAAGGTTACATCCACGCTTGAGAATGATAGGGTGATGAAGAGAGCTAGAGTTATGAATTTTGAAGCAGCCATTGGTGCGTTGGAGAATGATAAAGTCAATTTCAGAATTGGGGAAAAAGGGGAAAAAGGAGAAATGAATTGTTGCCTTCGGTTCTGTTATAGTATGTTTTTGTTAACTTGGATTTAATTTGGAGTAGGATTTTTCTAGTGTGCTTGGTGAGTTTGTCTCTCTACATGTAGAAATAGTATCGCACAATCATCCACACCTACAATATATATATATATATATTCAAAATTTCTTTTTTATTATAATATATATATTTTGTATATGATCAGATTAATTTGATCAAATAACTGAGTGATAATATATTCGTCTCATTAAAATTATTTCATTGTATTACATTCCACTTAAGTGAATTGTATGTACACCTTTTTTATATAAATGTGAATCTTTTTCTCATGCTAATTAAATAAAAAATGTATCAAAATTTTATTGAATTGTTGTATGCACTAATGTGAGCTGTATATACACTTCTCTATGTTCATATATGATCGATGGCTTTAAATATGAATTTATACGTGTCACAATTTTATCGGCGAATGGAGAAATGATGTAATGTATTAACCTAAAAGGGAGGCTACATAAAGGTTGTGCAACTTCCTCATTTAATTTGGGTTATAAATAGCTTCCAATACTGTCGTGGTTAACCATGAAGAGCTTATTAGTGCAGAGAAAGCAGCCATTAGTCACACTTGGATTGGTGACACCACAAAGTACTTTTGTCTCCATATTTATGTATTTTAATCAAGGTAGTTGGCTTTCATTTTCTGTTTCCCGCAGAAGGAATGATAATATAAGAAATATTGGCTCGATAATTAATTTAAAAATATGTTTCTAATTGATGTACTTATTTAATTTAAAAAATATCATTGTAAAAATTATTTCGCTAAAGATTAACATTTAGTTGACAATTAAATACATATTACTAATTATTTTTTATTTATATTTAACAGCTAATTATCTTATAATAAAGTTGTTGAAACTTGTAGTCGAATAATTAATGTTGATATTAACAGGATAACCATGTCACATGTCAGAAGAAAAATGTGCCAAACGAGGTTGGTAGGTACAAATAATAGTGTAAATATATACATTTTATTTATATTTAATTTCTTAGGCTATTATCCCATGATATATGTTTGTCTTAAGAATAATACCCTTACCTTTTTTATTTGTTTTATTTATTTAGTCCCAAACTTAATATTTTCAAATTATTCCAAAATCTCTTGTAATATATGTTCTAACTATCAATTTTTTTCCTCTTTCGGTTAACATATTTATCTACGACTTTGTGGGTGTTAATTGCTTTTACTGGTAAAATTTTTTGAGTGGCATAGGAAATTTGAAGTGCAAATTTCGCACTGAAATTAAGAAGAGTTTTGAGTTATTTTTTTGTAATATTTATAAAAAATAAAAAATATATTTATCTATGTTATTAAAAAATTATATGAATGTTTAAATCTGTTAGATAGAAGGTGCTAGCTACTCAAAAATTGTAAACAATATTGAGCATGGAGTTTCCTAATTAATACTAGAGTTATTTTATGTAAAGGTCATTATGGACATAACCTTTTTTTGAAAAATTTCTAAATTATTTTAGACAATCATAAAAATGATTGCAATTATATATATATATATATTCATAATTAAAAATATTTTGTGTCAACGGTCAGAAAATTGTAAAACAAAAATATATTTCTAATGGAGAATATTTCTTAATTGTATATTAGAAATCTATTGCTTTATTATTGCAAAACTAACAATAAAAATTATGGAAGATATTTTTCATTGTTTTCATAATGAAAACAATTGGTTAATGATGATGGAAACTTTTTTTTTTCATGATTAGTAATATTAACAAGAGTTATACAACTATTAATAATATATAACACCTATTAATTTAGAACATTTAAATTTTAGAATTAAGTACTAGTCAAATAATTTGTGTGCAATTAAGGAAGAAAATTATTTATTAAACACAAAAATTCTTCCCATATTTTGTTACAAGCGCAAGCATCATGTAATTCTTCTTCTCTATTTTCTTTACTGTTAGAACTGTGTACATATTGTACTAACAAATTTTAAAAGTATTTAAGGTTATATTATTGACTTCGGAGAGAATATAAGGCCATACATCCCTATTCTAAGAGTATATTTGGTATTATAGATTTTTACTTATCTTCAAAAACAAAGTTAAAAAAAGTATTTAATAATACTAATTTTTTTTTATGAGACCTATTCATTATTTTTTATCCGTATTTAGCATTTAGAGTTTTAATCTCAGAATAATTGTGATTTTGAAACAAGTAAAATATTTGAAAGAATATATATAAAGCAATATATCCTTATTTTAAAAGTATATTTGATATTACACATTTTCACGTATCTTCAAGATAAGATAAAGTTAAAAAAATATTTGGGAATACTCATTTTTTATGAAATCTATTCATTATTTCTTATTTGTATTTAATATTTAGAGTTTTTATATCATAACAAATGTGATTTTGAAATCAGGTACAACACCTCAACTCAAAACGTATCTTAAGCATTTTATATGAGAAACCAAGTACAAAAAATTAATCGATAAATATCACAAAAACTTATCATACAAAAAAAAAAATTATTACATGAAAGTATTTTATATTTTATATAGGGTTATAAATGGGTCGTAAAAGGATTCACAGATTAATATAATAAAAATATTTGAATAACTAATTGTGTTATAATAACACAAACAAGTTGACAAATTTAAAATGTCAAATCTAAATAAGACTTAACTAATAAATGAGTGACACAAATTTGATATAATTATTAATCGTATCAAGTCAAACTAACTCGAACTTCTAAATTTTGAGTTCGACTTGTGTCAAGTTAACGATCCTATCTACATTTGTCATTCCTAGTTGCAATTAAAGTGTACACTAAATTTCAGTATGAAAGATAATGTTGGTTTATCTAACTTGAACGTAAATTAAAATTTTCTTATTATTGTATTTTATTTTTGAAGAAGAAAGTGTACATTGCTACATTTCCTAGCTTTTTTGGTTAATTGTTTTTTCTTTACATTCAGCTGGAAAATGCAAAGCAATTAATTTTTTATTTTGTGAATGCATAAGTTTTAAGATTACTTAGCACTTTATTTTTTTGCTTTTTCTTAGCCAAAATTTCACAAACCATAATTTTGTTATTCAACATTTTCTATTTTTTCGGTCTTATCAATAAGCAGATTTAAAGAAAAAAGACAAAGAAAAAAAATTCTAATTTTTAATATAGAAGTCATTATTTTATTTTTCAGCGAGGGCATTCGTGTAATTTCACACGACTTTGGATCCCAAAACTGCATGGACTAATAGTTGCAAGCTGTTTATGCAAACTTCTAACACATATGAAACTTATTACCTCGTACATATAGAATTAGAACTAACGTGGAAACGAACTGAATATTCTTCATTTATTAGAGTATCATAAGTGATTTGTAATTAGTAGAAATTTTAATTAGCCATTTATATATCTATCCAATCAATCGTACACAGTGAGAGATTGTACGTAATATAATGCCATTCGATTCCACACACTGATCATATATCAATAGATATATAACATTTATCGAGGAGCTGAGAAATCTCATATATATTATATATATATATATATATATATAATAAAACTCAAACCAAACAACATTTTATTCAGATCCTGAATCATATCCAAGCACGTATAAATACGTGCTGATAATTAATTAATAGAGTACTAGCGATGATTGTGTAGAAGCTTTAGTGAGCTTCTTCAGCTTCGAGCTTGATCATCAAGGGCTACCTGCTGCAGGCGTCGGCGGTGGAGTAAAGAAGGGGAAGTAGGGAACAACGGGGTTACGAGGACGTCTTGGAAGAGGAGGCAGGTTGAGTTTTGGGATTGCAGGAAGTGGAGGAAGTGCTGTTGGTTTGGGCAGATTCGGCATGGACGGTAATGGAGGCAGAGTGAGTGTTGGCATTGGCATTGGCATTGGAGGCAACAGCGGCATCCGAGGCAACGTCGGCAGTTGCATAAGCCGGCGCCGAGCTGCTACGGCCACATCGACGCTGGAGAAACAGACAGCGGTGAGGAAGAGGGCTAGGATGAAGAGCCTGGAAGATGCCATTGCTAGCTGATGCTGCTGGTATTGATACTTTGCATGGAAGAAAATAGGACTAGGGTTGAGTATATGTAAAGGAATTTCTCCAATATACGTGTATGCTTGGTGAATAATAAATGTACATGTGGCTTCGAAAGAAGACCTTTCATCAATTACTACTCAGTGCCTTTTGCTTCTTCTGAGCATTGACAAATTAGGAGGCTTTAAAGATATTTTTAATATGTTGTATACATGAAATTCGACATTGATAAAACAGTTTTGGAACTAATTGTTCGGTGAGACAGCCTGAGCTCTTGATGGTCATTAAGCCACGGCATCGAAGAATAGTTATCGATTAATTGCAGGAAAATACTAGCTAAAACATTTCAAATAGTTGGTTGGGCAATTTACTGAAGAGAAATTATACATATGCATGCGCAATTATATAAACGTATGAACATTATCTCTGCAAATTTTAGATTAAAATATAATTTATTTAACATATATTTTTGTTAAGAAAATGAAAAAAAAAAGAAAAAAGATGAAAAGGCAAAAATTCAAAAGTATAGTTAAGAAGGGCAGCTAATGCAAATACTCAAGAGGACGGTGGTAGCTGTTGACTGTGGGAAGTGACATTGATGGTACCGGCAGTGATTAATTTATGGTATATATATATATAATAACTCCTTATTTTACACAAAATTTTACATCAATTGTACGTCATTATTTATAAACACATTTAACGATTTAGATTGTATCTGACTATATAATTAATATGTAATTAATACATTCATAATTAATACATATATCAGATGCAATCTCAATTGTTAAATGTGTCGATATCTAACGGTATACAATTAATATAAGATTTTATGTAAAATAAAGGAATTGCTGATCTTATTATATATATATATATATATATATAAAAAGACCATCACGTGGGTGGGAAATGGCGGCAAAATTTTTCCTTTTCCGTTTCTTTTTTATATTTCATTTTTAATTTTTTTCTCTTTATTATTTTATAATAATATTTCAAGTATTGTTTTTAGTATTATTAACTGCTACTTAACTTTTTAAAAAAATGAAATTTTGTTTAATGAACTTGATATAAGTGAAGAAAACAAACATGTTGCTCAAATTTATATATTTAAAACCATTCAAATTTCTTGGAAAAAATACTCGTACATAGTTCATTAATATGTTCATTAATATGTTAAGTTTAAAGAATTTTATAGAGATAATTTTATTTTGGTTCTCAATGTTTCAAGAAATATTACTTTTAGTTAATATATTTTATATGTTAGATAAAAATGTTCCTACTATTATTGAAAATCATCATTTCCATTTAAATTATTTAGGGCAATATTATTAAGGTCCTTGGCCAACTTTGAGCTATATATTAGTGAGGTAGGATAATTTCAGTTTACCCTAACTAATATTAATAGTCCTTAATCCAAATCTTAAATTTATGAAAGTTATCATTCTTCCCCATATGTTAACTTTCATCTTTGACAACTAAAAAGATGAAATTGTAATTTATAAATTTAAATTTAAAAAATTAGGTTTTTAATTTTTTCGTCTTCCTTATTTTCATCCTCTATTTCTTTTTCTTTTTCTTCTTCTTCTTCTTCTTTTTCCCTCGTCTCTTTCTCTTCTCATTTTTTTTTCTGATCTACAAGAGATTGAAATTGCCACGGCCATGAAATGTTGCTTGGGGCTAGTTTTAGTTTTGAAGCTTTTTTAGAGAAGATTTTTTTATTTTGGAGTTTTTTCCTTTTTTTTTTCTTGTAAGTTTTAATCAATTTATTCCATTGCTAAGATTATGAAATTCATTTTGTTTTATAAGATTATGAAATTGGTTTGATTTGAATAAGTTGGTTTCACTATTTATCACATTCTTTTATATTTAAATTAGAAAAGTCAAATAACTAATTTCATTTTTTTTTAATCTCATTGCAATCTTTTCTTGATCAAAAAAATGAGGAGAGAAGAAGAAGAAGAAGAAGAAGAAGTAGAGAAAGATGAGGAAGAAGAAAAAATAAAGAATTATTTTTTGTTAATTAAGTTTATAAAAATTATAATTTTGCCTTTTCAATTATTAAAAATAAGGATGAAAGTTAACATGTGGGTGATGTGATAATTTTATAAATTTTAGGATTAAAATAAAATTTATTAATATTATGTGGGATAAATTAAAAATTATCTCATGTCATTGATGACTGAAATTGACAAAAGTTTCTTCAAGGGACCTAAATAATATTGATTAATTGAAACAATTTGAAACTAAGCGATAATTTTTAATAATGTCAGGGACAATTTTATGTAATATATGAAATATACTAACCAAAAAAAAAATTTTAAAACATTAAAGACAAAATGAAATTATTTTGAATTTTATCCAATGAAGAGAAACTATATTTCATTGAATAATTGCATAAAGCATATTATAAATCTCATTTTATGAAAAATAATCGAGGATTAAAAAGAAATATTTGACTGTATATGATAAAATATAATTTTTTATTTATATTAAATTCTTGCCATATGATTGGCCAATATATTCTGGGACGATTGTTTTCAATATATCTTAGCTTTGATTATTATGTTTGTAACTTAATTCTTAATGGATTTTATGTGCCAAAAACTTGAATATATAAAATAAAAAAAATATAAACATGCTAGGCATCTAGTCTTAATGGATAACTGTTAGAGCCTCAAATCTTGTGATGCGCAACATACTTGATGATGGTCTTGCATCAAGTTGACAAGTTGTGGGATTTACATAAGATTGTGTGACAGGTTTCAGCAAATTGAAATAAGGGTATAAGGTTACGTTGCAGAGAGTGACACTGAACACTCTGAGAAAGATTAGTGCTCTAGGAATGCTATAAGGATAGCTAAAATCATTGATACGCACCCATCTGACCAGGAACATGGCTGTGAGCAGGAATAGTACAAGTAATAACAAGGCAGTAGTTGGGTTGTACAATAGGTGTCAATAATAAACTATGCGAGTGAATACGGATGGGGGCTATAAGCTACAAGACTCAAGGCAGTAACGGGGGTATTTGGTAAGGCCTTAAATAGGGTACACTCGTTGGGATTGAGGCAAGGAAGACTTAAACTTGATGAAGTGTTAGGTAAGAACCAAGTTAAGATGACTTGGTTGGGCAGTTCCTTAGCTTAAGGAAAGTGGCACGCAAAGTGGCCTTAAGACTAATTCATTTGACTAGGGAAAATGTATGATGACAGCATGTATGTGAGACATGTGGCCTTAGCAATTGGGGGTGTTGGTTGCCTTTACATGTATATATATAGGGTAGTGAGAGTGTTAAAGATCATCAAGTTAAGTTGAGTGAATCTTTAGCACAGTAAATTGGGTGTTGGTTGCCTTTACATGTACATTTGTAGTCTTTTCTTAAGAAAAATAGAAAAATTAAACAAAGTTTTTTCTTCGTAAATTTGTGGAAGCGAATTGTGTTTTCTTTTAAAGTGTAGAAAGTTTCGAGAGTTAAATCTTTATTGTTGAAGTGTGAAATTGTTGGCCGAAGTCATTTGGCACAAGTGCAATGTTACTGCATTAATAAAAAGTTTTTTGTGACAATTGTTATCAAAGCCCGGTTAGGCTCATTCATTCTATTTTTTACATTTCTTATTTTCTGCGCAAATATGTCGAGAGAGACATTGAAGGAAAGAGTGGGGCAGATGGAAAAAATTGTCGATTCCTTAGCACCTCGTATGAGTCTATTGACAATACAATCAGAGCTCAACACTTCCAAAATTGCTAGCCTTCAGCAGGAGTTGAACGATTTTACCAATTTATTCGCGGAGAAGCTAAATGCATCCATATAGAATGTGGGATCTTTGGCATGAGCGTTAAAAGCATGTATCAATGATCTCGAAAGAGAGGTCAAGTTATTAAAGCGAGCATTAAGTAACACTCCGACATAGATAGAGTTGGGTTCTTTGAAGATCAAAGTGTTAGAACTTAAAGGTTTCAGCAGCTTACGCAAGGCAAAAGAATTAAAGAACTTTATTTGGGACATGGAATAGTACTTTAAAGCGACTCAGATACTTGAAACGGAGCAAGTTACCATCACAAGCATGTATTTAGAAGGAGATGCGAAGTTGTGGTGGTGCACTCAACTCTAAGAGGATGCAAAAGTGCAGTGCGCTATTGTTCATACATGGGATTCACTGAAACGAGAGCTAAAGGCTCAGTTCTTACCTTGCCATACAGGGTAGCTTGCAAGGGCAAGTTTAAAGAGATTCAAGCACACGGGTTCTGTGTGTGAGTATGTGAAGGCGTTTAATTCGTTAATGCTTAACATCAAAAAGATGTCAGATGAAGACAAGCTCTTCAATTTCATTTTTGAATTACAGCTGTGGGCACAAATAAAGCTACAAAGGTAAGTGGTGAGAGACTTGCTTACTATAATAACAATGGCAGATAGCTTGGTGGACTATAAGTTTGGAATCACAATTGAACAAAAGATAAATGAGGGCAAAAAGAAGAAAGCTGGTTCTTTGAAGAATGATGGCTGAAAGAAATAAAGAGAATCTAGTCGATCAAAGCCACCAAACCAAGAAAAGAAGGGCTTGGCATGCTTCATTTGTGATGGTCCACATAAGGCAAAAAAATGCCCAAAGTGCAGCAAGCTACATGCAATGGTTGTTGAAGAAGAAAATCCAAAAGCTGAAGAAAATCCAAAAATGCCCAAAGTGCATTCTGAATAAGCTTTTACAGCAAGAGTGTTGTAATGTGTTGTAAATTAACGAAAGTTATCATCTTATGTACATAAAAGTGCATGTAAATGGCATCGACATTCGGGTAATAATAGACACTGGCACGACAAACAACTTCTTGGCAACGCAGGAGGTGCACGCTTGGGATTGAATGTTAAGGGAGTGTCATGCACTGTGCGGGCTATAAATTCATTGGATATTGTTGTCTGAGGAGTAGCTATAAGCTCTTTGAGAGTTGGGAATTTAAAAGACAAGGTACATTTCTCAGTTTTACCTTTCAAAAATTTTGATTTAATTTTGAGGATCAAATTTTTTGTAGGCGTTATGGCATATGTGATGCCACAAATGCGGAGTTTGTTAATTACGAGAAAAAACTCTATAGCTCGTATCTTGTGAGTTTTTAGAGAATGACAAATCAGAGCCATAATTGTAATTTGCCATTCAGTTTAACAAGGGGCTTAAGAAGCAGGATGTCATACATTGCAATGCTTGCAAAGATCAAGCCAGACCAGATCGTAGAGGTACTTGATGAGTATGCTGAAATGTTATATAAGTTTGTAGATATCATGCCACTCAAACTCCTTAAAGAGTTGCCCCCTAGGCGTGTTATTGATCACTACATTTAGTTAGAACTTGTCGAGAGACTACATGTACAGGCTCTTTATTGAATATTGCGATCCAAGTTCGGAATTGCGAAGACAACTTAACGAGTTACTGGATGTGGGATACATTTAACCCTTAAAGGCTCTTTATTGTGCTCTGGTTTTATTTCAGAAGAAGAAAGATGGGTCACTGCAAATGTGCGTAGATTGCCGTGCACTTAACAAGGTTAAGGTAAAGAACCAATGGCCCATCCTTATTGTTCGTGATTTGTTCGATCGGTTGCACAGCGCTTGCTATTTTACGAAAATTGATTTGAGGGCGGGCTATTGGCAAGTGAGGATCATTGAAAGCGACGAAGTGAAGACAACATGTATGATAAGGTACGGTTTGTATGAATTTTTTATAATACCATTTGGATATACCAATGCACTTGCTACTTTCTGCAATCTCATAAATAACGTTTTCTACGAGTTTTTGAACAAGTTTGTAGTTGTCTATTTAGATAGCATTGTGGTGTATAGTAAGAGTTTCAGAGATCATCTCGAACACTTAAGGCATGCGGTCACGAAGCTGTAAGAACATAAGCTATATATCAAGAAAGAAAAATGTGAATTTTGTAGGTGAGAAATGCTATTTCTCAGCCATTGGTTGAGCTACGGCAGTATTTGCATGGATAGAAGGAAAGTCAAGGCCATTTTTGACTGGACGAACCCAAAAAGGTACCCGAACTTTGATCTTTTCTTGCTTTAGCTAACTATTATAGAAAATTCATTAAGGACTACTCCAAAAGAGTTAGCGCACTCACTGATTTGTTGTGAAAAGATCGAAAGTGGGAATTGCTACAACTTCAAGGTTGTAACTCTCACGTATAGGTTGTTTCAAATAATAAAGTTCGAAAGTTTGAGTGTCTGTCCACAGGGAATACGTTATATTAAGTCCACAAGTCCAAAGGTTTAAATATTAAAAGTCCAAATATTCAAATATTATAAGAAATGGAATGAATTTGCTTATTGTCAAATTTAAATTCAATATTATTGTATATTAGGGCATTAGGGATCCATTTTAATGATTTGTATAGAATTTATTCTTGATCTTTTTTTTTTAAAGAAAAAAACATAATTAAGAATCAAAAGAAGTGATCTTAATTGGATGATGAAAAAAAATACATTTAAGCACAAATAAATCAAAAGACTTACCTTTTAGTTGATGGTGAAAAACTATAAGTTGCCTTACTCTTAATATGTAGAAAACATCCAAGCATTCAATGTATCTTTTGTTAACAATGAATCAAGGTTTCTAACAATTCAAAATCACTTGCAAAATATAGTACTCAATCAATAAAAAGATTGACAATAAAGAAGAAAACAAAGGATCAAAGAACAAAACTATAAAATCATTAAAAGTTTACCCTTAGCTCTAATTACGAAATTAGAAATACATTATTTAATTGAAGTTCAAATTACAAAAAGAAAACAGAAATGGTAAAAATTCTCTCTCTCCTTACTTCCACATCTTCTTTTATATAGATAAAATAAAAGATATTTTACATGTGTAAATATAATTTTGTTAATTTGTAATTAATCATGCTCTACCAACTTCCAATATATTTTTTACTATGAAAACCACCATAGTTCATAAAATAATTTTCTTCAAAGTTGTAGGTGGACGACTCATCTTTCTAATGGTCCATATCTCACCTTTATTGCTATTTTAGACCATGAGTTGTGTTGAAAATAGGCAGAGATATTCAAGTCGTATTTCTCCACCACCCTTCTAGAATGATAGCTCTTTTTCGTAACTGACCAGTTGAAATTTGAGAAAGTGCAAAACATAAAAGATTTAGATTCCTTTCTTAGATTTCTAGATCACCCAATCATATAATTTTTTGTTACGTATTTAGGGGGATATGGCCCAAATACAAAAGCATGTTGGATTAGTTCAAAGATGCGCTTGAGTTCTGTTGAAGCCCAATTTCGTCCCATTAATTACTCGAAAGTGGTCCAACCTTTGTCTTACAAAGTTGTGAAATGATGAGTTTATATTTGTCCAGCCCAAGAATCGTATCAATTGATGATTTAGATTGAAAGATATGCTCATTATACAAAACCTGCGCAAAACTAACTATTTAGTCCAATTCATGTTTTACAATTCAATATAAAGGAATATGCTTCATTATTGGGGAATAGAAGGACATTATTAAGTGTAAATTATAATATTTCTCTTGATAAATCTACACTTTTAAACATTCATCAAGAATGGACCGTGGCATGCTAATGGGCATTTGATGACATCAAAAGTGCAGTAGCTTTTGAGCTCGTGCTCAAGTTACCATATTTCAGTAAACCTTTTGAGGTCTATACGGATGCATTGGACAAGGCAATTAGTGGAGTGCTAGTGTAAGGAGGGCACCTGATTGCTTTCAAAAGTTGAAAGTTGAAGGATGTTGAGTAGCTGTATTCGACCTACGAAAAAGAGATGACAGCAGTAATGTATTGCTAAGCAACATGGCGGCATTACCTCTTTGGGACGCTCTTTACGGTAGTAATAGATAATGTGGCGAATATATACTTTTGGTTACAGAAGAAATTGTCCCTGAAACAAGCAAGATGATAGGAATTTCTTGTTGCATTTGACTTCAAATAGGTATATAAGCCAAGGAGACAAAATATAGTGCGTATGCTCTTAGTTAAAAAGAGTTAAAGGCTATGTTGCGGCCCTAACTTTTTTGGTTTCAAACTTCATTGACAAGGTGCGGTAGCATGTCGATGGTGACGCTACATACTGTCGACTTTACAACGAGATTATGGAAGGGCTCGTGTAGAGATATTGGCTAAAGATGGATTGATCTACGCCCACAGAAAAGGCTTTATATTCTGAGTGGTAGGGAACTTAGACGCACATTATTACAAGAGACATACACACATTATTACGTAGAAGAAGGCTTTATATTCTGACCCTTAGTGGGTCAAGCATCCAAGGTTGAGTGGATGATAGCACTCTTGGAGCATTCTTATTGTTAGCCAAAAATGGAAGAAGACATACGCTTATATGTCAAAACTCGTCTCATGTGCCAACAAAACAAATTGGAGAAGTAAAGACTAGCAGGCTTATTGCAACCATTACTGAATTCGGAAAGACCGTGGCAATCAATCTCGATGGATTTCATCTCAGGCATGGCAAATACAAATTGGTAGAAATCATTGTTGGTGATAATGGACCACTTCACTAAATATGCGATATTCATACTCGTACCTCACTCATGCTTAATGGATATGGCAACATAATTATTCTAAAGCATGTGGTAAAATATTTTGGGATTCTAGTAGACATTGTAAACATAAATATGCTTGCTTCATGGGTCGATTTTGGATGGCACTCTTCAAATTGATAGGGACTGAGTTAAAGTTTTTGACGGTTAATCATTCTCAAACCCATGGGCAGACAAAGAGGGTGAATACACTATTTGAGGAGTACTTGTAATATTACGTAACAGCCAACTAGAAAAATTGGGTGGATTTACTCAATGTAACCCAATTTTGCTACAATATGCATCGTTCCTTAGCAACGAGAATAAGTCTAGTAGAGTTAGTCTTAGGGCAGTAGCCACTTACTCCATACGAGGTGGCAAAACAAGCTACTAGAGTGAAGTGCCCAGCAGCGCATAGGTTTATACAAGACAAGTAAGAGTTGTTGGCGCAAGCATCAGATAGCTTGGACAAAGCATCTCGATGAATGAAGAAGTATATGGATTTTGGAAGAAGACCGTTAGAGTTTGACATGGGTGACAAGATGTTACTCAAGCTTACACCCCAAATTTGGAAGAAAATTAGTAGTAAAAGCTGTATATCGATGACTACTGCCAAAATATGATTGATCTTTTGAGGTTACGAAAAGAGTTGGGAGAGTAGTATACCAATTGAAGTTATCCGAACGGTTGAAGGTTCATCCCACATTTCATATAAGCTTTCTCAAGCCTTTCTATTAAAACTTGATTAATGGTGGGTGCCATTAAGCCAAAAGAGCTCTTCCTATAATTTGGAAGCAATTTGGTTCAATGGAAGAACAACAGCGAAGCAGATACTAGTTGGGAACGAGATGTCACTTTGTGACAATTCGAGAAAGAGGTTAAGGCGTACTTAGACACCCTTTCGAGTCGGGCTCTTCTAGTAAAGGTGGTTTGTTAGAGCTTTAAATTTTGTGGCGTGAACATACTCGATGATGGCCTTACATCAAGTTGATAGGTTGTGGGATTTACACAAGGCTGCGTGACAGGTCTCGGTAAATTGAGATAAGAGAATGAGGCTATGTTGTGGAGAGTGACGTTAAATACTTCGAGAAAGATTAGTGTTTTGGGAATGCTATGAAGATAGCCAGAATTATTAATACACACCTATCTGACCGAGAACATGGCTGTGAGCGGGAATGGTATAGGCAACAATAAGGAAGTAATTGGGCTTTGCAATAAGTGTCAATAATGAACTATACGGGTAAATACGGATACAAGTCGTGAGCTAGAAGACTCAAAGCAGTAGCGAAGGTATTCGATAGCCCTAAATAGAGTACACTTGTTGGGATTAAGGCAAGAAAGACTTGGTTTAAATGAGGTGTTAGGCAAGGATCAAATCAAGATGACTTGGCTGGGCAGTTCCTTGGCATAAGGGAAGTGGCACACAAAGTGGCCTTAAGACTATTTCATTTTTTCATTAATAGGGAAATTGCATGATGGCAACATGTGTGTGAGACATGTAGTCCTAGTAACTAGGGGTGTTGGTTACTTTTATATGTATGTATATATATATATAAGGTAGTGAGAGTGCTAGAGATCATCAAGTGAGTTGAGTGAATCTTTAGCAATGCAAGCCTTGTGCATTTGGAGCCTTTTCTTAAAAGAAATATAAAAGTTGAAGAGAGTTTTCCCTTTGTAAATTTGTGCAAGCTAATTGTATTTTTTTTAAGAGTGCAGAAAGTTTCAAGAGTTAAACCTTTATTATGGAAGTGTGAAATTGCTAACTGAAGTAATTTGGCACAAGCGTAAGGTTGTCGTATTAAGAAAAAGTCTTCTGTGATAATAATCATATCAATGCTTAAAAATGATAACATCTGGCATAAATTCATTATATTCTTTATTCCATAATATGTCCGATCAATATTTGTTTGGTATAATAATTAATCAAACTTTAATTGATATATTATATGCTTTTTTGAGAACCTAATCGTGATAGATTATTGATCAAGTCTATGGTAAATTTGTAACCACTATACAAAAACCCAACTTTATTCCTATGTTTCACAATTCTAAATCTCAATAAACTTAATTATAAAATCATCTCTACTGTTAAGTTGTTGCTGTTTGTTGTCTGCAGCAAATAAAATAGTAGCCTAGTTTTTTTTGTTTTGCAGCAAAGAGAACTACAGTTTACTACTACTTTTTGCTTGCTGTTTTATGCTGTGTTCTTTGCTATTTCTAGATCTCAATTGTTGTTTATACTCTAAACTTTTGGTTTCTCTCGTATTCCTTTTTCTTCTATTTCAATAATATATTATTTTAATAAGAAAATTAAAAAAATCATCTCGATCCTCTTTTAATTGTTACCACTAGTGGTGGTCACTATCAAATAAATGTAAATACTAAAATTTTACTTACATTTTTGGAATTTGCTGTCACAGTTTATTATTTGTTGTGTGATTAGTACAGTATGTGTGCAATACTCGTAAGTGCACGGGATCATAATAAGTAGTATATGATAAGTAAAGTATCATTCTTACGAGGAGTGTTAATCTAATAAGTATCGAAGGTGATTAATTTATAAATTTATTTGAAAAAATCGAGATAATTTGAGTAAGAAAGTAAACTCAACAAAAATTAACAAATTAACAAATTAATTAAAAAATTTCTTTAATGAAAAAATCTAGGGCGAATGATTTCATCTTAATTAGTTGCATTCAATTTTTCAATTGACGTTATTCTGATTTAATATTCGTATTGGTGGTTAATTATCCTAATTTATTCGACAATCTCGTAAGATCAATCAAAACTAGTTTGCAACTAATAATTTACTATATTTTTATGTGAATTAAATTAAACGAAAGTATAATACAATTAATGATAATTTTCAATTAAACTACGTAAATCATATTAATACATTTTTATCTAATATGTAATTTACAGTATTTATTACACGGTCTAAATATGATATTCACTTCTTAATTCATATCAATCCACATTTTATTCAAATACTGACCAAATATTTAAAGGTATTAATCATCATGATAAATATTCAATACAAGATATCAAATAAAAAATAACACAATATTAGAAAATAAATACTTTTAATAAATTAAATCATTATTTTAGAAAATATGTAGAGTCACACATGAATTAGAGTTGAAACTAATCATAAAAATTTGATAAGCAAATACATAATTTTAATCAATACAAAAATTATTTAATTCAAAATGAAATTAAAAAAAGAGAAAAAATTAGATGGGGAGAATTTGAATCCACATCATTTAATAAGAATCTTCCAATCTCTTGATGAAATTCTCTTTTTCTTATTAATTTTTTTCTCTTCCTATAACAAAATTCTTTTTTTTCTCTCTCTAGAAATCCCCTAAATTTTTTAAAAGTGGTTTAAAAAAAACATAAAAACCTAGTGTATATTAAATCTGCCCATCAAAATAAGATCCTAGTGGCGAGGCCACACTATGATTGGTGCCAAGAGGCAGAATGGATGGCGCCAATTCTGCCTCCAAAGGCAAATTATGTGATAAATTTTAATTAAACCCCTTATTTTGATGTTTTTGTATTTTACTCTTCATTTACTTACATTTTGATCCCTAAAAACAAAACTTTATAGTTTTCACGGATGGTTAGCAAACTTGCTTTTATACTTCCTTTTCATATCTTTCATATTAAAATACGTCAACACTTATAAAATAAAAACTAAATTATTTAAAAAAAAAACTACGTAAAATAGATTAAATAACGCTAAATATGTTACTAAATAATAAATAATTTAATTATAATCATATAATAAAAATTAAAATATCATTATTCTTAATTTATCACACTTTATTCCAATCAATAAAGTTGGTATATAATCATGTAATATAATTGATTTCTATCAAAGTCAAATAAACATGATGACTATCTGTTATATTAGCATGACGTTGTATGCATGCATATTATATTGCTTTCGATTATATCTACGACTAAAACAATACATTTCTTGTTTTGCTTTTCATAAGTACGTTCACTAATATATGTAATCTTTTGACCCCTCTAGTTATCATGTTACACACGAAAATCTAGCAATCGTACAAAAACAATTAGATAATAATTAATTAATGATAACGGTCAATCTGTCAATTGTTCAAATTTATATATACATGCAGATTAGAGGTTGAACTAACAAGAAAAATCAATATATTTTATTGTATTTGTTCCCTTTGGTCTTACCAACCCAAGCTGTTCTCCTCTTCACGCATCTCTATAAAAGGTGGAAACTATGCACAACCACGACATTCCTTTTCAACATAATGAGTTATTGGTAATCCAGATCGAGCATCAATAGTTCCAACAATGGCGTATCTCCGCATCCCGTCCTTTATCTTACCAATTCTTCTAATCACTTTGTCGTCAATGATTTACAATATTAATTTGGTTGGTGCTCGCCATCTGCTGGAGGCAACAGTGCTAGGAGTACCTAAGCCTGAATTTCCAACTTTGCCTAAGGTTGAATTGCCTCCGTTGCCAAAGCCTGAATTGCCTGAGATTCCTAAGGCTGAGGTGCCAAAAGTGCCAGAGATTCCGAAACCTGAGCTTCCAAAAGTACCCGAGATTCCAAAACTGGAGTTCCCAAAGGTGGGCTAGGTTCCAAAACCTGAGCTGCCAAAAAAGCCTGAATTACCTCAGATTCCTAAACCTGAGCTGCCAAAAGTGCCGGAGATTCCGAAACCTGAGTTGCCAAAAGAACCCGAGATTCCAAAACCAGAACTCCCAAAAGTACCAGAGGTTCCAAAACCTGAGCTGCCAAAAAAGCCTGAACTGCCAGAGATTCCTAAGGTGCCCGAGGTGCCAAAAGTGCCTGAGATTCCTAGGCCTGAGCTGCCAAAAGAACCCGAACTGTCGAAGATTCCTAAGCCAGAGATTCCAAAGCCGGAGGTGCCAAAGGTGCCGGAAATACCGAAACCTGAGGTGCCCAAAGTGCCAGGGATTCCAAAACCTGAGCTGCCAAAAGTACCTGAATTGCCAGAACTTCCGAAACCCACATTGCTTGCCGTTCCAAAGCCGGCTCAAACAACCACAAATCCCTAAATAAATAAATTACCGTACTGCATGTTCTTTCATGGGTGTATTTCATTTCATGAATCCATGCCCACCGAAATTTCATACCGTGATTGGATATTTAGATTTATATATACTATACACATGTTTTGTTTTTTTCTTTTTCTAAATTTTCCATAGGCTGATTCATGTATTTTACATTGTTTAAAATAATAATGTTCCGTCTGATATTGGTTTCGTTGTGGTCTGTTACTTGGGATTGTAATATTTTATAGTGAGGTGTGATGTACTTCAGTTAGGTTTATTCTATCTATAAAGGTTGCTTTTATTTTTACCTTTTACAGCTTCTCAAGCCAAGGTGTTCATGTTATGATGCAATTCCGTATGCCTTGACAAATTGAAATTGTTTGATGTAAAGTTCATACTATAAATATGGAAAAGAAATTGAGGCAAATAAACTAATATCATCATATATCAATAATATTATGGATATATAAAAATTTGTTTACAAGCTCTCCCAATCGATCCGATAAAAATTCCTTACTTTTGTAAATAATCTGACGTAGCAGTTGGTCAGTGGTAAAGTTACATCATCACCTATATCCGGTATAATATACTATTAAATTATATTTTATTATTAATAAAATAATATATTTATTATTTATAAATTTAATAAAGGAACATAATATTAACACAAAATTATAATTTATTTAATTTTTTTGTTAATACAGTTTTTTTTATACTATTAAAAGGTAAATTCTCTTTGAAAAGACGCTCTAAAAGTTAGTCAAAGTAACCGTGCAATATAATGGAATATTTTTAAAACAGTAAGAAGATGTTGGATAATTAGAACAAACCGGGGGGATATCAGCCATTATTTGGACCATAATATATGTTAAGAAATTAAGTTAAGACAAAACAGTGTCTATTTGCTAGAGGCCATCGTCGACGAAGTCGCGTTAGAGGGAAAGTTCTTTGTTTAATTGAGATTTTGTGAAACAAATCAAGGAATAGTGTTGGGTTTCTAAATATATATATATATATATATAGCTAGAAATTAATTTAGGATGGCAGGTTGTTGATCTGGTCGATCGTCAGGTACATATGTTCGAGGTTTTTAGGAGCATTCTTGCTCTCACGTTCGTCCACAGAGACTCAGTGAGATTACGATAACACGAGGAAGAATAAAGGAATTCAATTTTTTTTAATATTTAGAGTACATACATTTATAATAGATTAGAAGTCTACCAAAGTAAGAGTCCATGCAATTTGCTGAAGTTTGTGCCTACGAAATTAGGTCCCAAACGTAGAGAATTAAATTCTCTTTTCTACTTAAAAATGGAGGTAAACACCTACTATTAAATTTAGGGGTGGGTACGGTTCGATGCAGTCAGGATTTTTAAAAAAATTAAACTATATATTTAAAATTTTGGATCTCAAATTTTTGAGACTGGACTAGATCGAACAGAAAGAAAAATTCAGATTGAATTGAACTGATTACATATTAGAATCAGATTAAAATTGGATCAATCGGTTTGGTTTTTGGATCGATTCGATTTTTGAATAAATTTATTATTTTTAAAAATTTTTCAGTGTATTAAACGATGTCGTTTTATGAAATATAATAAAATGACGTCGTTTAAATAAAAAAAAATTAAAAAAATAATATTTTCGGTTTAGTTCAGGTTTTTTGAATCAAAACTGAAGCCGAACAAAAAATTCCAAATTTTTTATTTTAAAAATCAAAATCAGATCAAATTGCATAAAATATTATACCAAACCCATAAATTTCGGTCTAATTTCTATCGAGTCCAATTCAGTTCGATTTTCTGCCCACCCTAATTAAATTATCAGTGAAAAGATTAAATATAAAACATTTCAGATCATTAGTTTATACATACAAGCATTTGTGTGTATATACAGGAGGACAGTCCGTAAGGCCTCCGCAGGGCTTAAGAAAAATTTAAAATTTATGTGTAAATTATTAATCTGGCCCATAAATTATATTTTTATTACTTCAACTCCTATAAACGTTAAATTATTGTGTTTTGACCCCCTACACCGGTAATCTTAACTCTGCCATATACACATATGTTATGATTAAAGAAAACAAACATGTTACTCATATTTACATATTGAAAACTATGCAAATTTCTCATAAAAAAAAAAAAAAACTAGATTAGTACGTTGATTAGTTTAAAGAATTTTATAGAATGAAAAGAAATTATATTTCATTAATTGCGTAAAGCATACTATAAAATCTCTATTTATAGAGAATAATCAAGGACTAGAAAGAAATTATTTGACTGTATAAAATAGAATATAATTGTGATTTATATTAAATTCTTGCCATATAATTCCGCCAATAAATTATGGGAAGATTGTTTTTAATATTGATTCTTTGATTCTTAATAGAGATGGTATATATGAGCTGGCTATTAATTGGTATGTTTGTAGATTCAGCCTGCAAATCATCTCCTCTTCTAATTGTTACCAGAAGTACTGGTTGGTCTCTGTCTGTCAAGTAAATGTAAATACCAAAATTTTACACGCGTCTTTAGAATTCATTGTTACAATTTATTATTCTTAGTTAATCATATATATTTTATTCCAATATAATATAATTTCTGTCAAAGACAAATAAACATGATGAACTATCTGTTATTAGCATGACGTGATATATATATGAAAAAAACAATGAATTTCCTGTTTTGCTTTTCATAAGTACGTCCACCAACTATGCAATCTTTTTGACGCCCCATAGTTATCATGTTACACACGTAAATCTAGCAATCATAGAAAAACAATTAAATAATAATAATGGCAACTGTCAATCTATCAATATTCAAATATGCATGCAGATAAGAGGTTGAACTAACAAGATAAAGCAATATATTTTATTGTATTTATTGCTTTTTGGTCTTACCAACCCAAGCTGTTCTCCTCTTCACACATCTATAAAAGGCCATAAGAGCTAGAAACTATGCACAACCACAACTTTCCTTTCCAACTTAATTAGTTATTGGTATCCCAGATCGATCATCAATACTTCCAAGTTCCAACAATGGCGTATCTCCGCATCCCATCCTTTATCTTACCGATTCTGCTGATCACTTTGTCGTCAATGATCTACAACATTAATTTGGTTGGTGCTCGACATCTTCTAGAGGCGACAGTGCCGGAAATACCTAAGCCTGAAGTTCCACCTTTGCCTAAGGTTGAATTGCCTCCGTTGCCAAAGCCTGAATTGCCTGAGATTCCTAAGCCTGAGGTGCCGAAAGTGCCAGAGATTCCAAAACCTGAGTTGCCAAAAATAACTGAGGTTCCAAAATCGGAACTCCCAAAAGTGCCGGAGGTTCCTAAACCCGAGCTGCCAAAAAAACCTGAATTGCCTGAGATTCCTAAACCCGAGGTACCAAAAGTGCCAGAGATTCCAAAACCTGAGCTGCCAAAAGTGCCCGAGATTCCAAAACCAGAGCTCCCAAAAGTTCCAGAGGTTCCAAAGCCTGAGCTACCAAAAAAGCCTGAACTGCCTGAGATTCCTAAGCCCGAGATGCCAAAGCCAGAGCTTCCTAAAGTGCCTGAGATTCCTAAGCCCGAGATGCCAAAAGTGCCCGAGATTCCTAAGCCCAAGATGCCAAAAGTGCCCGAGATTCCAAAACCCGAGCAGCCAAAAGTACCTGAATTGCCAGAACTTCCGAAGCCCACATTGCCTGCCATTCCAGGCTTTCCAAAGCCAACTCAAACAACCGCAAACCCTTAAATAAATTACCATACTGCATATTCTTTCATCGTTGGATTTCATTCCATACATGATGAACTTTCATACAATGATTGGATATTTGGATTTATATATATGCTATACACATGTTTTTCTTTATTTTCTGAACTTTTCATAGGATTATTCATGTATTTTATATTTTTTAAAATAATAATGTCATGTTTTTATTTTATTTGCAGTCTGTTGGGATTTTTTTCTGTAATATTTTATAGTGATGTGTGATATATATATATATATGTACTTCAGTTAGGTTTATTCTATTTATAAAGGTTGCTTTTATTTTTACTTTTTACAGCTTCTGAAGCCGAGCTATTCATGCCTTGACAAATTGAAATTATTTGATTTAACGTTCATAATATAAATATGGAAAAAAAATTGAGAGGAAGAAACTAAGGATAACATCATCAAGAATATTATGGATAAGTACAGGCAAATCTATGTAACCTTTTGACATTCTTAAGTTACTTCTTTCACATAAAAATTATCTACCAACCACATAAAAAAATTAATTAAATGTTGTTAACTGTACTCAATCTGTCATGTTGCAGATCATATTAAACGAGAGGTTGAACTAACAATACAAATTAATAATGCAAGTTCAACTCTTAATAACCTGATCTGTCATATTCCATTTATTGTATTTTTTAATTCCCTTTTGATCTTATCAACCCAAGCTGTTCTCCTCTGCCCTTCTCACATCTACATATAAAAGGCCATAAGACACAAGTATTAGAAACTATATATGTACAAGCACGTACAAGCTTCTTTTTCATCAATTAATTGGTATATTTGTCTTTAGATAAAAATATAATTTAATATATATTTTAAGAAAATGAAAAAAAAATTGAATAAGCAAAATGACCCACAAACGGGCAGCGTACGTAGTATAAAAATTCAAAGGTATAGTTGATACAAATATTCAAAAGGACGGTTGTAGCTGTTGACGGCGGGAAGTGGGCATTAATGGTGCCGGCAGTCATTGGCCGTCCTGTGGCTGGCAGAGATGGCGCCAAATTTTTCTTCTCCGTTTCATTTATTTCTCTTTATCTTATGTTAACATTTTAGGGTATTGTTTAGTATTATATTATTAATTTCTACTTAATTTTGAAAGCAATAAAATTTTATTTAATGAACTTGATTTTTAGTTGTAGAATTTATGGCTTATATTTAATAATTAGTATAGTATATTAGGGTACACTGAAGCAATTGAGGTGCAAGGGAATGAAACTCCCCTTGTTGACGGTTAGGGGCAATACCGTTGCTTGTTTTCAATATCGTATATGTGTATGTATATATATTGTATAAGTTTATTTTTCACCGTATGGGCCTGATCTGGCCTGAGTTTAACTCGAATCTGACTAAAACTCATAATATATATTTAGGCATGTAAAACAAAGTTTGTATTGTTTTTCTTCTTTGTCTTGGTGAAAATTCACCGCTCTGTCTTGGGTGATTTTTTCTCTAAAATTTTCAGAGATTTTCTACCTAAATGCGGTAATGATTGTGATTGTTTGTGTTTTCTATTTGTTTGGATACTTGATTTCCTTAACATTAGTATTTTCAATGACTACCTAACTTTAAAATCACTTTAATTTCAAATATACAATGAATGAAGCAGATGATAATAATTGCTAGGTCAATTCAAAGAAAGACCAAGACTTCTTAAAGAAAGAAAGAACTAAAAAATAAAGTACAAAGTACATATAGGAAGATAATTTTTTGCTTGGAAGAAAATAAGACATTTCCACTCGAAATAATTATAGGTAGTTAAAATGAATATTAGAGTAACGTATGAAAAGCCTCAAATAATTACGAGAACAAACAATGAATAAAGAGCCTCAAATAATTCTGAATGACGCATGGAAAGCCTTATTATATAGCATGCTCCCTTCGACACACCAATCACGGAAAGTCACACACGAAGATCACCATTTATATAAATGTAAATTACTTGATTCATTCAAGGGAAATATTTTTGGGATATTGGCTTGCTATTACTGGTAATGTTTGTAGATTCATTAAGTTAATTCTAAACGGGTGTCATGCAATAAAAACATGAATTGGATAAAAAAACACAGACACCTGTGGATCTATTTCAGGAGAATGCTAGCTAGTTAGCTAGCATCCTGCTCTTATATTTTAAATTATTCCTTCTGATCTCCTGGATAACCATATCTAAACAAGATCCCAAACAATCAGAAATTTCATTACATTCTTTATGTTACAAAAATAATCAGGCCGAATATTTGTTTGGTAGCATTAACTAGTGGAACCATAATCGATAATTTGATATGATTACCAGCAAATTACATGATCTGCTGGACCAACGTGAAAGCAATATTGCTTTTAGAAACCCAATCCTGAACTCGACTCAGTCTCTCATAAATTTGTAGCTATGAAAAACACAACTTTATTCCTTTGCTCCACAACTCAAGATCTCAATAAATTTACAGCAACTTATTCCCCTCTAACACGACCTCATCGAGAATAAGGCCTCTAACATTGTCTTACCTTTCTTTGTTTCTTTGCTTTTCGACTATTTTTTCTTTTTAAGATTTTAAAATTTTTATGTTTTACGGGTTACGTCAATATGTCAATGGGGCCAAATAAGTAAAACGAAAAAAAAATAAAATAAAATAGGGTGTTAGGAAAAAATTAGGAAAGATATATTGTGGCTAATTCAGGGGGAAAAGAGATCAATGAGGCAATTAAACTGGATATTAATTGTTCCCCATATGAATTTTAAAATCTTCATGATTGATCAAAACTATACTTAAACCTGTATTAGAGTCTGTTTTGAATTAGGATATTGTCCTAAAAAGGCAAAATCTTTCTTGAAGGACAGTGTTATTATGAATGCTCCGAATTTTATATTGTTAATACATTGTTAATATCTGTCACTGCATCCATCACTTAGTGACAGTTTTATGAGAGTTCAAGAATTTATAGCTTCTAATGTTGGAACTGTACACATAAACTTAACAAATTTAATCCAAACTACAGAGTTACATGTTATGCAGCTGCAAAAGATATATGTTTCAGAATAATATAAAAGAAACTGCAACACTTGCATGGTGCCAAGCTAAGGCAGCAACTTTTTAAAGACAATCAAACACATGAATTATGTATATCAATTTTCAAAGAAACACTGAAAACACAAAGCACACTAGTTTTGAAAGCCTCCAGATAAAAACCCCACAAATTTAATTAGCATACTTTTATTCTTCTAAGCATCATATGACCAAGTTAATTCACCAAGCATTTGAAATCCAATGATGAAACAAGAACGAGGTGGTATGCATTGTAGTAATTCAAGGATTGGCGGTCGGGTGTGTCGGAGTAGTCTCCTTTGGAAGACTTGGGATGGCGGGCAATGTGGGCTTAGGAATCTCAGGAAGATGAGGAAAAGTTGGCAATTCCGGCACTTTGGGCAGCTCAGGTTTTGGAAACTCGGGCAATTCAGGTTTTGGGAGGTGGGGTAATGGTGGCAATTCGAACTTCGGCAATTCAGGCTTGGGTATTTGTGGCAATGTTGTCTCCAGAAGATGACGAGCGCCGACCAAATGAATATCATAGATCATTGATGACGAAATGATCAGCAGAATTGGTAAGATAAAGGATGGGATTTGGAGGTAGGCCATTATTCGAACTATTTATTATCAGGGTCACCAAGTCGAAAAGGGAAGCTTGTGATTTTAGATATATGGTTTCTATCTCTTATGGCCTTTTATAGATGTGGGAAGAGAAGAACAGCTTGGGTTGGTAAGACCAGAAGGAACAAATACAATAAAATATTTGCTTGGTCTTGTTAGTTCAACCTCTTATCTATCTGCATGTATATTTGAACAATTGACAGATTGACAGTTACGATTATTCGTATTAAATGGTTTTTGTATGATTGCTAGATTTTCGTGTGGAACATGATAACTAAGAGGCGTTAGAAGGTTGCACATATTGATGGACGTACTTATGAAAAGCAAAATGAGAAATTTCTTGCATTATTCATCTAAGAAAGCAATATAAACAACGTACGTCATGCTAATACATATAGTTTATCAAGTTTATCCTTGTCTTTGACTGAAATTTGTTATATTTATCCCAATTTTATTGAAGTGTCACATTTGCTATCCATATACATATATATATATATATATGTGTGTGTGTGTGTGTGTGTGTGTGTCTTGATTAAGATAATAAACTGTGACCATAAATTTCAAAAATGCTTGTAAAACTTATGGTTAAGATATTACTTGAGAACTGTTGGACTATTAATGCAATTCGCTATCTACATCTAGTTTAACGAAGAGCACCATTAATGCTAACAATTAGAAGTAAGGGTGGTAAAACAGAGTTTAGTACGATTTTTATAAAAATAAAATTGAAGTCAAAATATATTAATATAAATCTAACTAAATTGAATCGAACAAGTTTGTTCCAAGTTCGCTTTATTGGTTACACTTTTGTTATACTTCGGTTTCAAGTTTTGGTTTTCAAAAATTTTTTTAAATATTATTTATGAATCCTTAAACTATATAATAATTAGAAAAAAGAAATAATTTTAAAATTTATAATATTTTTTTTTTAATTTTTATGTAAATTTATATAAATAAATATAAAATTTATTATTTATTTGTAACTTTTAAAAATTAAGGATTCAGATAAAGTTTTATAGTTAGTTTCGATTCGCATTTGGTTAAAAATTGAATTCAAACCAAAACAGTTTGATTTAATTTGAGTAGACATTTTTACTTGGCTCTAATTAGAAGGTGATGGTTTTCAAAATTTTGAAAATTGTAAATTAACATCAATGAAGTAAAATAATAAAATTATCCAAGAGTTTATCAAGGTAAGTTATTGAAAATAGGAATTAGTGAAAACAATCCCTACTTAAGTACTGACTTGCAGCAAAGAAAATGATAATGAAGAAGTTAATTTCCTCCATATATTACAAACGAATATGCCAAATGAATGCAACTAATAACTGCTGACAAACTTAACCATAAAAAGAGAATAGAATTACTTAATAAATAAACAAAACTGCTCAAATTTCTAAATATAATTTCAAGAACAAACAATTAAAAGCGTTATTGTACAGCATGCTGCCTGCCATACTCAGAATCACAATCATATATACTTTTTTTTTAAATTCTCCAAGCAAAAGCTTAGAGAAAATTTATTAAAATAAAAAACAAAGCAAAACAAAGATTAGCATTGGCACAAAGGCCTACAAGCAAACTGCTAAGCCAACGGAGCAAGATAGCAAAAGTAAAACGGCAGTAGGAAAACTGCCAGCAAGCATTTGCTAAAAGCAGCAAATAGAAACAAGGACCAACCCCCATCAATAGAAACAGCAGAAGAAAACCAGCAGCAAGCTCCAGAAATAAACAGAAAACTTCAGCTAGATACATCCACGACAACAGGAAACTGCAGAGAATGCAACAAGAGACAAATATAAAGCAGGGTAGCAATAAAGTAGATTCGAGGCAGAGGAGCAGCATCATCAGCATAATAACCACTATTCGTCAGCATACACCAGCAACAGACTAGGATGTTAACTGAAGCGAAAATTTGGAAAACCCCGTCAGTTTTTGAAGAGAGTCTCTTGGATTTGAGCAGGAGGGTGAGAAAACAAAGTGAAGGAGGGACATGATAATCCTATATTAGCCATGGAGTCAGCTACGATGAAGATCCAAATTGAAGCAAGTCTTGAAATAAATACTCCAATCTGAAGTCTTAGTATAAATATCCCGAGTAGTCTTTAAAAGAGCGGCCGAGTTCAAGCTGAAAAGATCACGAAGACCCAAACCACATAAGAGAGAGAGAGAGAAATGCTATACAAGAGAAGTTTGATTATTTCCGATGAGAAGGTGAAGCAGATTTACATCTACTTTGTTCTAAATTATGAGATATAATATATAAACATACAACATATTATTCCCCCTCCGAAAAATATTATGCTTGTAGTTATACATACAATTGCTCAGCATTATTATAACCATCATTCAGTAAAAATACCTCTCAAAACAATGCCACAACTATGAACATTGAATCCCTCACTATTGATTTTACACCAACACAAAACAACACAACCCTTCAATGTTTATTTCTTTCTAGCAATACTGTACTGCAAAGAAATGCCATGCACAAGGTGGAGCATCGAACTTCAATTGTATTTGTGGCTTTAATTTCGTCTATATCGCAATGCTACTCTCTATATGTATTGCATTTTATAGGTTCATTACTAATTTGATTATTATAGTCAACATGACTAACTATTTGATATAACATTTTTACCTGAAGTTGATTTGACAAGCGAGGTAAAGTTGGATTGTAGTGGCAATAGGGATTGTGCAAGATGAAGTAGAACTAGCTAGAAAAGAAAAAAAAAACCAAAAAGCCGAACTAGATCAGTCCAATTTCACATGTGATTCAATTTGATTTCGAGTTTAGTATGGTCCAATTTTGATATTGGCCCAAAAAACTTAGATCGAACCAAATTTTCAGCGCTAATTTTTATTTTTTTGATAAGAAATGACATCATTTCTTTTGTGAACTAAAGTTAAACAACATCATTTTGTTTGTGGATTAAAGTTAAACGATGTCAATTTTGTCAAACAAAATTAAAAAAGGGAAAACTATTCTCATTCATAGTGATAATACAAGATTATCATAAAATTAGTATATAATCTTTAGATTAACTTAGAGAATTGGTGATTAACATTTTAAATTTGTTTAATTTTTAAATATGTGATCAATAATTGGTGATAATTGTAGTGTTATCATTAATACAACTTCTCAATGTTTCACTAGGTTTTGGATGTCATGGAGCGAATAATCAGTATTCTTGTTTTTCCATCCACAATGATAGTTGTTTTAATCCATTTTCTAGATGACACTAAGAAATGAGGATGAGTTATAGTATCATTTGAAATATCAGTGCTCAACTTTTTTATATTTGTTGCTATAATGAGTGCAAAACTTATGAACGAGGTCTTAGGGTTAAGGCAAGAGGCTTAATATGGATTTATCAATGGGAAAAAGTTTGTAGTGCTTTGATCGATTATGCTTAAGTATGGGTGGAGATCATTCATATTCTTTATGTTTTACCTCCAGCAATGTTGAAATGTCAGTGCTCAACTTTTTTATATTTGTTTTTGTAATAAGTGGAAAAATTTATGAAAGTGGTCTTAGGGTGAAGACTAAAGGCTTAATATGGATTGATCAGTGGGGGAAAGTTTGTGGTGCTTTGATCGATTTTGTGAAAGAATGGGTGGGAGTTATTCATATTCTCTGTGTTTCAACTCAAGCAACGGATAAAGAGTTTACTTATGTTTGTGGCTTCAATTTCACTTATATCCCAATGCTACCCTAATATCAATATGATAGACATAGTAAAGGTAGACGGTAGTGGCAATAGTATGGTGTAGGTTTAATTAGGACATGGCAAAATAAATAAATACCGATCTGACTTCACATGTGATTAGGTTCGATTTTGGTTCTAACATTTAAAACCCCAAAATTTAGTCTAGTTTCAATATTGACCCAAAAAACTCAGATCGGACTAAATTTTTTATTTTTTATTTTTATTTTTGTTGCAAAAAACTATGTCGTTTTGTTTGTGGACTAAAGTTAAATGACGTCATTTTGTTTATGGATTAAAGTTAAACGACGTCATTTTTGTCAAACGAAATAAAAGAAGGGTAACTTGTCCTCGTTTATAATGATAATACAAGATTAACTTGGAGTTAATACATTATCCTTAAATTAGCTTAGAGAATTGATGATTAACATTTTAAATTTGTTTAACTTTTTAATATTTGATTAGTAATTGGCGATAATTATAGTGTTATCATTAATGTAACCATTTATTGTTTTACTAGGTTTTGAAGTCATGGGGTAGATAATCAGTTTTCTCATTTTTCCATCCAAAATTGACAGCTGTTTTAATCCACTTTCTAGATGAGACTAATGAATGGAATGAGTTATAGTGTCAATTAAAAAAAGCAATGCTCAACTTTGTTATATTTATTGTTGTAATGAGCAGAAAAACTTATGAAAAAGGTCTGAGGGTCAGAGGTAGAGGCTTCATATGGATCGATCAGTGGGGAAAGATTTGTGACGCTTTAATCAATTATGTGGAAGAATGGGTGGGGATCATTAACATTCTTTGTGTTTCAGCTCCAACAATGTTGAAATATTAGTGCTCAACTTTTTTATATTTGTTGCTGTAATGAGTGGAAAATTTTATGAAAGTGGTCTTATGGTCAAGACTAGAGGCTAAATATGGATTGATCAATAGGCGAAAGTTTTTAGTGCTTTAATTGATTTTGTGGAAGAATGGGTAGGGATCATTCGTATTCTCTGTGTTTCAACTCAAGCAACGGACAAAGAGTTTACTTGCATTTGTGGCTTCAATTTCACTTATATCCCAATGATGCTTTCTATTTGTATTACATTTTACAAGTTCATTACTAACTTGAGTATTGTAGTCAGCATGACTAACTATTTGATACAATATTTTTACCTAATACTAATGTCCCAAACATGGTGGAGGTCAATGGTGGTGGCAACAGCTGACTAACTATTTGATACAATATTTTTACCTAATACTACTATGACAGACATGATGGAGGTCAATGGTAGTGACAACAAGCATGATGCAAGTTAAATTAGGACTAGGCAAAGAAAAGAAAAGAAAACCCAGAAAACTTTATTAGATCGGTCCGGTTTCACATGTGATTGGGTTTAGTTTTGGTTCTAATATTTAAAAACCTAGAATTTAGTCCAGTTTTGATATTGGCCCAAAAATCTAGCACCAAACTAAATTTTTGGTTTTTAAATTTTTTTTTGTAGCGAAAAACTATATCATTTTGTTTGTGGACTAAAGTTATACGACATTATTTTGTTTATGGATCAAAGTTAAACGACGTCTTTTTTGTTAAACAAAATAAAAAAAAGGGACAACTTCTTCTCGTTTAAAGTGATAGTACAAGATTAACTTAGAGTTAATATCTTATCCTTAGATTAAATTAAAGAATTGATGATTATCATTTTAAATTTTTTTAACTTTTAAATATTTGATCAGTAGTTGGCAATAATTTTAGTGTTATCAATAGTTGGCAACTTTTTATTGTTTTACTAGTTTTGGACGTCATGGAATAGATAATGAGTTATCTAGTTGTTTCCATGCATAATGACAACTGTTTTAATCCACTTTCTGGATGACAATAGTGTCATTTGAAATATCAGTGCTTAACGTTATTATATCTGTTGCTATAATGAGTGGGAAAACTTATGAAAGAGATCTTTGGGTTAGGACTAAAGGTTTAATATAGATTTATCAGTGCGTGAAATTTTGTGGTGCTTTGATCGATTATGCAGAAGTATGGGTGGAGATTGTTCATATTCTTTGTGTTTTATCTCCAGCAATGTTGAAATATCAGTGCTCAACTTTGTTATATTTTCTACTGTAATGAGCGGAAAAACTTGTGAAAAAGGTCTTAAGGTCAAGGCTAAAGGTTTAATATGGATTGATCAGTGGGGGAAAGTTTGTAGTGCTTTGATCGATTATATGGAAGGATGGGCGAAGATTGTTCATATTCTTTAATTTTATCTCTAGCAATGTTGAAATATCAGTGCTCAACTTTGTTATATTTTCTGTTGTAATGAGGGGAAAATTTTATGAAAGAAGTCTTAGGGTCAAGGCTAGAGGCTTAATATGGATTGATCAGTAGAGGAAAGTTTGTGGTGCTTTGACCAATTTTGTGGAAGAATAGGTGGGGATCATTCATATTCTCTGTGTTTTAGCTCAAGCAATAAACAAAGAGTTTACTTGCATTTGTGGCTTCAATGTCACTTATATCCCATTGTTGTTTTCTATTTGTATTATGTTTTATAGGTTCATTACTAACGTGAGTATTAAAGTTGACATGACTAACTATTTGATACAATATTTTTATCTAATGCCAATATGACAGACATGGTTGAGGTCGATGCTAGTGGCAACAGACATGATGCAAGTTCAATTAGGAGTAGGCAAAAAAAGAAATGAAAACCCAAAAAACCTTACTGGATCGGTCCAGTTTCATATGTGATTAGGTTCGGTTTTAGTTTTAATATTTAAAAACTCAGAATTTAGTCTAATTTCGATATTGGCCCAAACAACTCGAACCGAACTAAATTTTTGGTTTTTAATTTTTATTTTTGTAGCAAGAAATTATATTGTTTTGTTTGTGGACTAAAGTTAAACGGCAATATTTTGTTTATAAATTAAAGTTAAATGACGTCGTTTTTGCCAAACAAAATAAGAAAAGGGCAACTTTTTCTCGTTTATAATGATAATACAATATTAACATAGGGTTAATATATTATCCTTAGATTAACTAAGGGAATTGATGATTAACATTTTAAATTTGTTTAACTTTTAAATATTTGATCAATAATTGGCAATAATTGTAGTGTTATCATTAATACAACTTTTGAATGTTTTATTAGGTTTTGGACGTCATGGAATGGATAATGAGTTATCTCATTTTTCCATCCAAAATGATAGTTGTTTTAATCCACCTTCTGAATGACACTATTGAATTGGGATTAGTTACAGTGTCATCTGAAATATCAGTACTTAACTTTATTATATTTGTTTCTATAATGAGTGGAAAAACTTATGACAGAGGTCTTAGAGTCAAGGCTAAAGGTTAATATGGATGGATCAATAGAGGAAAGTTTGCGATACTTTGATCGATTATGTAGAAATATGGGTAGGGGTCATTCATATTCTTTGTATTTTAGCTTAAGCAATAACAAAGAGTTTACTTATCTCGGGGACTTCAATCTCACCTATATCTCGATGCTACTCTCTATGTGTATTGTGTTTTATAGCTTCATTACTAAAATTGAGTATTATAGTCCATGTGATTCACTATCTAATACAACATTTTTACCTAATATTGATACAACAGGCATAGTAGAGGTGGATGTGGTGGCAATAGGCATGGTACAATTGAATTAGGACTACGCCAAAAAAAAAAAACCTAAAAAACCAAACTAGATTGGTCCAGTTTCATATGTGATTCGATTCAATTTTGATTCTAATATTTAAAAACCCATAATTTGGTCTAGTTTCAATATTGGCTCAAAAAACTCAGGCCGAACAAAGTTTTGGCCTTTTATTTTATTTTTCTAGCAAGAAAAAATATCGTTTTGTTTACAGATTAAAGTTAAACGATGTTGTTTTTGTTGAACAAAATAAAAAAAAGGGCAACCTATTCTCATTGATATTAAAACTCCTCTCCTTTCTAGTCGTTGATTGGGACTCTCCTAATATTGTTGACCGCCTCTAATTGCACTTGTGATTAATTGCACACCAAGCTTCCATAGTCGTCGCCAAAATATTGGAAGGTTCGTTAAATTATTATTGTTTATCATTTTTATACTAAATCATTTTTATTCTTTGCACTCTTACTAAAATCATTTTATACTAAACCATTTCGTTAAATTACTAAATCATGTTAATGGAAATGAGAGGTTTTGATGAATGTCAATGGAAACGAGAAATTTTGATGGATGTTGGAAATGGATGATTTTTTATGGATGTTGTTATAACTTGGGAGCTATTCTAGGCAAAAAAAATGCTCCAGAGCAGCTGTTGTTTCTTATTATTTTGTTGCTTATTAGTTTGTTGTTGACTTGCTATTGCTTGTTTTAGGAATGCTTAGTCAGTTGCTATTGCTATTTTTGCTTTTGCAATTCTAAAAAGGCAAGAAATTAAGCTTACTTAATTTCCTTAATCAATTGTTGTTGTTTCTATTTTACTATAAACTGGCTCATTAATTTAATTAATTGACCTTGCTAATTAATTTATTATATGTCAAAAGTATTTTCTTTGCAAGTAATGGATTTGAGTTATTGACCAATTAATTTAAAATTAAATTTTTGATATGATAACATATACTAAATACTTTTAAGTATTTCATTGAAATTATTAACTCATACTTAGATTATATTCATCAAGTTAAAAGAATTAACATTTATATATTAATAAATATTCTCAAATATGAATAAACAAATATATCAAAACCTACAAATGGACCAACTGAATCTGAACAAGTCGGTCCGATTCCCTTCTTAAAATCGGTCCAATTCGATTTTGAAATAAAAAATTCAAAAGTTTCGAATTCAATTCGGTTATAAAGAAAGTCATAATAAACTGGACTGTGTAAGGTTGACTAGAAAGGGGTGAGAGGCGGACAAGAGAAATAAAAGGACAAAGAGAACAAAGGGGTGAGATATTGACAAGAAAAGAGAAAGAGTAGGAGAAGGCAAGTTTTAGATCTATAGTTTCTTTTGATTTTAGTTTATTTAATTTTAAATTATTTAATTCAAAGATAAAAATTAATTCACCTATTTCGTCTTCTTCATTTTGACACTACAAAATAAAATAAAATAATTATTTTTTTTTTTTATTTTAAATTATTTAATAAAGTTGTGAATGAGACGTTTGATCTTTGACTCATTACACGTCAATATCATTTATAATATTCTTGTAAAAAAATAAATTATATTTTCTATTATGATAACTGAAGATTCCTAACGACAAGGGTTTTTCGACATTTTTTTAATAAAGGAAAAATTAAGTAGGTTGGGTTTTATTAGGAGAGAAAATGTAATTTTTCCACAAATTATTTATACAATCAATATTATTATATAATAATTATTATTGTGTGAAAATTATTAGGAAGTCCAAGAAAAAAGATATTTTTTTATTTTTTTTAAAATTTTGACTATTTACGATGCTTAGGGTCTGTTTGTTCTTAAATTAAAGTTTAAATAAAATCATTTAGTCGTTTAAAATGAATTTGATTTTTAACTTATATCTAAAGATTTTATTAAAAATTTTTAAATATAATTAAGTTAAAATTTTTTACTTAAATCTGAATAACCAAATTGAATGAATTATATATTTTATTTGTCAATAATACTCTTAATTTATTCCTTAACATTTATACACATCAACAATTTAATATCTCAATTTCAGATTTCTTATAACATATATGTCAATATATTAGTTTCAGAATTTTTATTTTTATAAAAACAAATAACCTAATATTTTTATTCAAATGTTTAAGATAAAAAAAAAAACATATTAATTAAATTTAGATTTCAATCAAATTCACATTCAACTATGTTCAGACTTTAAATATAAAAAATAAACATTAATTATAAATAAATTAATATTATTTAAAAGGGAAGGATCAATGGTTCTCTTTTTTTATATAATTTTTTACATTAATTATAAATTATTGGATTTATGCACATCCAACAATTGATATTATATTTGATATATATATTAATATGGATACATTAATTATATATTAATTATATATTCATAAGTAATTTTAACCATTAGATGTGCTTAGTTCTTATAACTTATAATTGATAAAAAAAATTAAGTGAAAGAAGGCACCATTAATTCTACCCTTTGCTTAAATTATTTTTTAAACTTTAATGATATGTTAACATAGTAGAAAATAACATTGAGACTAATATTTTCTGTGAATATACATATATCTTTTACACTTCAATTTCAATCATGTTTGGGAAAGTGACCTCAGATCAATTAAAGTCAAGGTCAATTATGGTCAAACCTAGTTCATATGAGGGAGGAGAGTGTAAAAAGCTAAGGTGAAATCATTTAAGCAAAACTAGAGGACAAGGTCAGGTCAGATCAAGTGCAATCCTGGTCAAGTCGTAATAAATGTTATAGATCAAGGAATCAATGCATAAGGGATAGAATCATAACTAGTTAAATACCATGGGAATTATGCTAACAAGTGTCCATAAATGCATGATTATAAAGTTCAAATTAAGGATTTCAATTGCAAATCAAAATATGACGGTTGTTCATGAAAAATCAATATAAAACCAAGGTAAGAGATGGAGAAAGGTGTGTGATTTCTAAGAACTTAATAAAACTCTACCAAACTTTGGCCTTAAATTAACTTAAAAATAAAAACCTTCGATGATTTAAGTATTAGAAGGTTTTTGCTGATAAAATTAACTTTTCTCTAACTGTTATTTATCTTGCAGGCTATTAACAGTGAAGAGAAGGATTCTTTATTGGATATCATTACAAAAATCAATATCAACACATTATATTTGATATCCTATAGAAAATAAAATTTTACTTTCAACAGCAGTATTAAAGTAAAAAATTACATTGGCACCAATGTTTCTTATCTTTTCACATATGATTTGAACTTTAATTTTGATCACATATGATATCTCGTTGAAAATAATCATTATTTTCTTTGATAATGAAGTAAAATAGTGGGAAAAATTATGGTTTTTTTGACAATATTTATAAAACAATAAAAAGATAGTTTCCCGTATTTGATATTAAGTTATAATTATTACAAAAGTTATTGGTGATAATATTTCTCACAATAATAGTTTTATTATTGACTGTATTTTTACTACTTTTGACGGAAATTTAATCATAACAAATATTTAATAATTTTCTTTTCTTTCTATTTCTTTTTCAATGACTTCATTTTTGTTGATAAAAAATGGTATTATAATTGATGGTAATTTAATATACTGAAAATAATTAGTTGAACAAAGATATTTTTCTTGTAGATATAACAATGATCATTTAGTGACATTTTAATTAATTTCTTCCACAAGAACATAATTAATCATCAAGGAAAAAAAATTAATCCACTTGTTAATATTACACATATTTAACATCTTCACAACAATAATTAACCCAAAAAAGTCTTCATTTTATTCATCATGTATAGCATCTGTGATACAGCAGCAACCAAGCTAGGTAGCTATAGCTAGCATCAATTTTTAATTACATAGATTACACCATTGCTGATAGACTAAGATGAGACCCATAAGCTTGGTGGATCAGTAATTCGAAAGTTTGAATTGTTCTATATAAGACTTTTGTACACTGTATATAGTTGTAATTTCCAATAAACAAATTAACCCATAAATTAATAAATTTATATAAGATGAGAATCTTAGTTTGTAATCATAGATATACTTAATTAATAGGAAAGTTAAATAGGTCTTCGTCGATTACACTTTCTTGACAAGGGGCATAGATAATTAAGGGTGGGCAACATTTAGGTTCGGTTTGGTTTTCTGTAAATTGAGCCGAACAAAATTAAGTTCGATTAAAATCAAGCTCTCATAGAATTAAACCAAATTATACTTATTCTATTCTACATCAATTTTAGTTTAACTTAATTCATCCCCAATTTGACTTTATTCAATTATTTTATTTTTTATTTAAAATTTTAATTTGTGCAAATAAAAATTTATTAATGTACTATATTAAAAATTTTTATTTTGAATTTGCTTATTTCTAATTCATTTTTAAATTTTGATCCGGTTCAATTTGGGTTTTTGGTTTATAATAAAACCAAATCTATATTTTTTGTTTAAGAGTCCAACCAAACTTTATTGATAAGTATATAAAATTAAATTTTAAGAAATTAAATATTATAAAAGAAATTTGCATGTCTGTTTATGATATATATATATATATATGTATAAATATGTAAAACTATATGGGGTGATGCCAATTGGAATTGGGTCACCAAATTCTCCATTGAAAACCATAACAAAAAGAGAGAGAGAGAGAGAGAGAGAGAGAGAGAGAGAGAGAGAGAGAGAGAAATGCTTTATAAGAGAACTTTGATTATTTCCTGAAGCATATTTGCATCTAATTTGTTATAAATTAAAAGATACAATATATAAACATACAACTTATTATCCCCCTCCAAAAAATACTATGCTTGTAGTTATACATACAATTGCTCAGCATTATTATAACCATCATTCAGCAAAAATACCGCACAAAACAGTGCTCCAACTATGAACATTGACTCCCTCACTATTGATTACAGTTACACTAACACACAGCAACACAACCCTTCAATGTTTATTTCTTTCTAGTAGTATTGCACTGCAGAGAAATGTCATGCACAAGCTGGAGCATCGAAGTTGGGGAATACTACGAAGGCGATTGATAAAGGAGCGATACGTATAGGAGAATTCACATTTACATGGACAGGATCCAGTCTTGGGATGCTTTCATCTTCTGTCAGCTCTACAGGACTCCCATTTAGAACCATCGTCTGGCTTTGCAGATACCCATCTTTCGGAGTTAAATGGTATTCCTCTCTGGTTAAATGCTCATCGGATGCTTTACCCCCTACCCAAGATACCGTTTTCTTATTTCTAACGCTGATTATATAGTCAGTCTGATTGCTTAAGTTGATAAGGAGTAATGTTATTCCCCACTGTAACAAGATTACAACATTCAAGAAGTTGCCGGATATGACCAATGTATGAAGAGGTAGTGTTGAAGAAAAGTAAAAGAGTAAAGAAACAAAGAAAGAAGACACCTACTCTGCCTTTTGAGCAATGGGCATAGGAGCGTAGAAATGGAGATGCATCGGTAGCAACGGATAGAACACCTTTGCCCATTAGTCGATGCCACAGAAGTGCACTATTTGGTAGCCATATATGCAACAGAAGAAAAACTTAATTAGAAAAGTCTTGAACAAAAGAATAAGATAGTTCAGTAATAAAGCATAAAAAATTTGGGGACGGAAGGTTTAAAAGCTCTCAAGATCTTAATTTAATGCTCTTAACTTGCCTGTAATAATCAGGGTTGGGGACAAATGTTGTTGTGTTGAGGAGAGCATAGTTCCCGCCAATTAAGGTTTGCCTGCAATATACTTTAGTATTGTACTTGGATGCCATTCCAAGTTGATCTAAGTACCTAAGATAATACATAAACGAAAAATAAATCAGATGTTATGCACAATACTCAAATATTAATAAACAAAGCTATTGGCCAAAAAGTACTACCAAAAGCTGTTCACAAATGTGTTTGAAACATGACGACCACCGCTGTTATAGGCACCACCGGATTCTCCAACCCAGGCAGAAGACCAAGGACCATTCCTTTCAATAGTTAGTTTAAGATTGCTAAAGGTTTCTGATACATTGTTCAAGTGATGGGGGTCTAGAATCTTGCTCATGAGATTGGGATCAACACCTGAAACAGGAGAGAGGCTTTAAATCATGAGGGACAGAAGAGCAATAAGTAGCAGCAAGTGCGCAAGAACACATACGACATGAAAAATTGTAATAACAATTCACTGCCAAAATCACTGACCTGCACCCAAATTGTATATATGATGAGTCACGACATTGATTACATTTGAACCTGAGATCTGAAGAAACCTAGCATACCACTCTTGCTCAAAGAATCCACCGGGTGCAATGACAGCTGGTTTTGAAGGTGAGTCTTTGTATAAATTGTTGATGATACTTTTAAGGGTGATCACATCTTTCCCATAAAGGTCAGCATTGACACTTGCACCAATGCCCTTTCCACTCAACTCATTACCTAGAATGACAAAGCAAGAATAGAAATGAGGCAAGGGAGAAACGAGGCAAAAGGAAAAATCCAGTGCTTTGTCTAAACTCCGATCTTATGTACCAAATTCCCATGAATCTATTTGGTGTCCCTTTGAAATAGTATACTTTATTAGATCATAAGCATTGCCAGAATCCCAATCTCCTCCCCAAGCTTTATCCTTGATGTGATGCCTCCCATGGAGTGCATTCAAGCCAAATGTTACTATGGCCCTGAAAATGTAAGGTTATTAAAGTGACATTGATCGCAACAAAGGCACTGCAATATTATAGGGGAAAAAAAAGTAAAGGACGAAATATAATGCAAATGATAAAAGCTGCTGTGAAAAAACTTTGAAAAGGAATCAAATGGTTGGTACAAAGAAATCTTGACAATTGAGGGCATTCACCATCCAACCCAGCACCGCTACATTGCTTTAAAGAAGGCTCAAACAAGAAGAGATCATACAGTAGGTTTTATAGGGGTTACATTTAATCCTTAGGCTCTATCCAGTTGAGTAGACTATGTAAACGACTTCAGCACAAAAACAAGATTAAAATTTTTGATCAACTTACCCTGTTCTGTTAAACAATTCGTTAAGCTCATCCCACCTCCCCATATGCAAACATCCCTTTGAAAATCCAAATAACCCATCTTTCATCTTTCTGAATTGATGGCAGGGAGCTTTTAGATTTCCAACATTATACAACACTTGATCTTGCAATGAACCTCCAACTCTTATCCTCAAGCGCTTAAAAGCTATTATTCCACCAATATTTTGAAAAAACATAAAATTCAGTCATCTAAGTCTTCCACTAAAATGCGAACCACATATAACAAAGATTGTGAACAAACCATGAGAGCAACAATTTTTCCAAATGAAAGAAATATACCTTGGATAGCCTTGGCGAGTAAGGGATGAGACAAGTCCTGAAAAATAAACTTGGTTCAGCTATTATCCCCAAATAATAAGAAAAGAGTGCCAATTAAATCCGAAGACAGCTACATTCAATCTCATAAAAATGTTCGATTTTCCGAAACCTCACCAAATTTATAACAGAAGAATTCCCCCATGGACATTGATTGTAGTCACACTTATCATGAGGCCACCAATCCACAGTAGCACAAATAAAATTTTCATCATTTGTAGCAACTGTTTTAGTCCCATCCACTAAAATGCTAGTGCGTGTAACTTGTTGAGCCAAAATTGCAGGGAGAGAAACCAGAAAGAGAAACAAGGAGAGGAAGGTTCCCATTGGTAAGTTTATCACAATAAACTTACCACCAACTTAAGGTGTAATGAACTGCAACCAAATGAGAATATTAAATTAGCAGCAGTTCTTGAAATGCAAATGCACTTCTGCAATTATTCCATATTCCTCAAATGAAAAGGAATGACATATTTGCGACAGTAAGTGCTTGTTGAAAAGGATAAGAACTCTCATGAAAATTGCTAAAGTTCAGATTTTGATTGAAGGATGTCCCATATTCATTGATTTAAGAATTAAAGCCTAAAACAAACTTCAAGAAAATAAGAAGCAGAATTTTTTTCGTAAAAATTTTAATGAAAAAAGATGATTTTTGAAAGTTACCAGAATAAAAAGTAAGGTGACCAAGAAAGATGGTGAAAATGTTCGAACTTCAAAGGGAAAGGGAAAAATTGAACATATCAAACTGGATCTCAAGATTGAAATATATATAGCATTAAGAAGCCGACACAAAACTGAGAGATAAAGAGACAGCTGACTAAATTTTCTAAAGCCTTTCCATAATAAGTCAGGAAAGTGCAAAAATCAAGGAACTGCAATCCCAAAATATACAAGCACACTAAACTGACCGAAGGCAAAGGCTGTAATGTGAAAATTATAACACAATAGAAACAGGATTAGTAATGAATATTTGTATACAATCAGCTAAAGACGGAAAGTAGCAGCCAGCTCATGAAAAAGTTCTCAAATCTAAGCCATCTCTGGGAAAGGAAAATGGATCCAATGCTTCTCTTCTATTAAAAGCAATCCAGTTTAACTTCCAGTGTTCAATATTAAGTTAAAAACCACACAAACTCAATAGCAAAACCCAAAAAGAAGAGAAGCTAACTAACTATAAACAAATCTCAAAATGCAAAAATAATAATAATAATAATAATAATAATTTAAAAAAAACCAAACAAACAACTTCTTACTAAAACTATAAAAGCTCAAAGCTAAACAAACTTTCCTCTAAAAAGAAAAACACATCAGCAATCCAATCCATAGCCAAGACTGAGAAAGAGTATAATTTGCTAAAGATAAATCCAACCCCAGTGCAGAAGAGATAAAAGCAAACCTCCAATACCAACCAAGAGTATTCAGCATTACCTACAGTGAAGCTCATCAGCTTTGAAGGAAGCTTTCTCGTGCTGCAGAACCTGTAAGATTCATGAGTGTGGCACAATTATATGCACTATTTGGCTGGAGGAATTCCTGCACAGCTAGCAAACTTTGACTAACTTGGAAATTGTGTATGTTTTACTCTTCTCTGTAAGCTTTATATTTGATTTATCGGTTCAATATCATGGAATTTGTTAACCTTATAGTTGCTTTAATTTGTTATAGGTATTTATCGTACACAAAAAAATGTGTGGAGTGATACCATCGGCAGCTGTCCATATTCCCAGATTGACATACCTTTGAGTTTCCTTGTTTTGGTATTTGATTGTGGTTTAATTAGTCGCTCATTTGGATTTCTTAACTTGCTGTTTTCTCTTCATCTTTGTTTTTTTGGGTCAATTTTTTATAATGATTAAGGCATTTTATTGACGCAATCATCAATTATGTACAATTTCTTAGAAGAGTAGATGTCATTCATCTTAGTTTCACCTTAAAACAAAAAAGAAAAAAAAACTCCTCTTGATGTGTCTGTATGTGATATCTGGCAAACAATATTATAGCTGTAAGTTTCTCCCTCTACCACATGGGGGACACGTAAGATAAACTCCAGTTAACAAATAAGATTTGTTAATTTTGTCGGCAGTATGCTTTAGTTTAATGAATGCTTCCGCCTCGACAACTATCGTGGATCTGAAAAAACGGTTGATGTACAACCCTTTAATATTAGGGTGACAACTTTTAATACTATGATAATATATATAAACAACCTAAGATTCACATCAATAAAACACGAAAGAGATACGGGATATATAAATCAACATACTCCAATCCTCAATATACATGTTTTGGATTAAAAAGTTTGAAAATAAAATCGTAATGCGTTGTGTATTTAAGTGGACAATATCTCTAAATTCTCCAATATTTTATATGATTTACATTTATTTGATTTTATTTTTGTAAAATATATAATTTTTAGTAATGAAATTTTTAGGTGGATAAAGGTTTTGTTTGATATTAATTAATTCTCTACAGACATTAATTAATATTTTTCTTTAAATTTAACTGCAAAATGAATTAAATTAAATTAACTTTAATTATTTCTCTTTACCATTTCTTTCAACTGTAATAAACTTTAGATATAAATGAACTTAAATTGATCCTCGGCAAATGAAACCGCCATGCAACAATCAATTTTCAGAATATGCTGTTCACAACCACAAGTACGAAAAGATATATACATATTGTAAAAATTATATATATATATATATATATTTTTTATAACTTTTCTTCCTATTTACTGCAAACTTATAATATTCTTTTAAGAAATTTCTTACATAAATAAACTTATGTACATATGAATTAATATTCTTGAAAAATGTTATATTGTTATTGGCTATACATGCTTGAAGATGTGAGTATCAAAATTTTATCAAATTAAATTGCCGTTAAAATTTTTAATGCAATAGATATGTGTTTGTAAATATTGGTATAATTTGGTATAGAATAAGGATTTTATTTGTTATAGTCTTAAAAAATTATATGTTTCAATATGCACTTGATATAGTAAGTCTACGAGAGGTCCAAAAGATTATAAATTTAATGGTGTTTCTTGTGACAACCATGAGCCTGTGTATAATTATAATATCATGTATTTGAATGATGTTTTCTATTAGTTAACATCTAACATTAATTATTATAATAACAACTGTTGCAGAGTAATCCTTTCATTTAATATTTGTGATGATGGGATTCAGATCCTTTTCGGATATATAATGAGGACTCTCCCAATTTGTTTCATATAAATTTAATCAGTGATAATATTGAAATGTTGGTAATTAATAGTACCAAAGAAACAAATTGGATCAAACAATTTACTCTCCATTTTAATGTGGCTTGTATTATTAATTAGTTAATTAATTAAATATATAAATATACTTTGGCTCAAAATTAATCTTCATTTGACTTTAATTTGATCAATTGAACATGAATATTGATACTATTTCTCTCATGAGACATTCATATATACACACAGTGTGCGTATTAAAAATTGTTCATATTTTAGAGAATTCGAGACTAAAATATATAGCAAATTATTTGGCAAATTGAAGCACTCCCATTTTTTCTTCCCTCTCTTTCTGTCTCTCATTTTCTTTGGGTTAATAATATATGTATTAGTAGAAATTAGAGATTGCTTACCAAAAATAAAAGAAAAGTCATTCAACACATTTAAGAGGTAATAAGTAATGCTCTTTGAGGAAAAAGTTAGTTTAATCTGTATGTAATTGGAATTAAAAAGGTAGTGCTTAATTTACTAGAAACTATATTATATAATCTCAATGTAGTTGGTTAGGAAAACTTAATTTTTTTAAGTCTGCCGTTAATAAGAGGGTGGTTTACTCAAAATTTTTTAAGAGACAAATTCACATATAGTGGGATCCCACTCTGCAGCCGGTGGAATTCGACCTCAACCCAACATTAGGGATGAGTTTAGTTGATCATCAGGCCAAAGCCTGATGCTTAGGAAAACTTAACTTTTTGACGTATCACAGTTGTGATCCTCGTCTTTTTTAGTGGCATTGCATGGAATGTGGTGTTCAGCTTCTCTATCAACACATGTAACCATTTGATGTAATAATGGAATTCTAGCTTTATCAATTTTTTAACATACGCACCTAAGTTTTGGTGTATTCCCAGTTATTGCCTCTATTGCACTCTTGATATATATATATATATATATATATATATTGGATATTTTGCCCCATTGGCTATTATACCCTCAGCTTCTAGCGTCCCTAATAGGTCCTTTTTCTTCATCAAATCGATGACCTTTTGAAAATAACTCACTTCGTTGTGTAGATTTTGAGCCTTTCCATGTTTACGCCACTCATATGACCAAAATGATTCTTCATCATAATTAGTATCAAGACTCTTCCAATATATGTTCAAATTGTTAGTAAGATTGTGATTCTTCAGTTTCTTTACAAGAATTTTATCAACTCGCGGTTGCCATAGAAGTAATATATACAAAGAGGTGGTTAGAATATTATGAGAAAAAAAGGGTAAATTCAATAATATTAATTGACCAAAGAAAAACCAAGTAATAATAAAGTAATAACTTTATTATCTTATCAACTTCTAGAGTTTGTTCGATAGAATTCACCGGCCATAGTCCGTGTAGAACAAAGGTCGATGGTAAGTTATTGGAGCTGCAATTTATTATTAAGCAAAAACTATTTGACCACATTTGTACTAACCAAAAGCGGTCAAATTTTTTATCACCTTGAGTTGCACCAAGAATCAAACAAAAAATAAGAACAAAGAATAGCCTAACAACCTTCATCTTTTTTCTTGAATATAACGTTGATCATAACATTGATCAAATCTATCATCTATTTATAAGTGGAGTAGAGGTTGTGGTAATTAATTAAAGACAAGTTAGAATGGTAGATTAAGAATGGTAGTCATGTACTCTTTTTTATGCCACATGTTGTATCAATTTTACATACCCTTTTAATTACTTCAAAGCTAATTAAACAAATTAAAATTAATTTATATATATATATATTTATCCAAAATAACACAACAAATTAAACACTAGAGCATGCATAATTAATTAATGTAACTAATTAAAACTGCTGCCTTGTTATATGATTTTCTTGGAACAGATGAGGGGGAGCAAATAAAACAGAGAATAGATTATTAAATTAAAAAAATCCTATGGAAATTAATTTTCTACAACCCTTGGAAATAATAATTAACGCAAACACAATCTTTTTGAATAATTGCTAATAAAGCATTTTACTCAAAACACAATCTTAATTTCTAACTGCTGTTGAATTTGTTGAGTTTGTGTAAATATAATATATAAGGATATTTTCAACTTATTACTATATATTTGACTACATGACTATATCTCATTGTAATATAGTATCTATTAAAATGTAACATTACAGTAAAGAAGTAATTTATCTCCGCCAACTATTTTTAATTAGAAACATGAACAAAAGAGTTTTTGATAATTCAAACCTTGAATTATAAGTAGTAAATATAACTTTTATTAATACTATAAAAAAATTGTCTATTGTGATTGTCCTTATTTTACGTATATATTACCATATTTATGAAATATAATTAAATGTTTTAGTGATTTAGTGGTAATTAATGTGTTATTTTATACCTAAGTCTAAGGTTTGAATCATCATAAACTCTTTTTTTCATATTTTTATTACAATTTAAATGAAAAAACGTTTTTGCCTCTCTAATAATTCAATGGACGAAAGTAATCAAAAAGTAGTTTAAAATAAATCATATTTTTAAGTACTAAAGTATAACATTTCAATAGATTTTATATCATAATGGGATACAACCGAAGATATAATAGTTAACTAAAAATATCTCTAATATATGTAAAAACTAAATTATCTTTTTAAAAGAAAATAAAAGGGACAATGCTTGATAATTCTTTGTTGTTTGGCCTAATGCTCCATTAACCACCTTGTTTGTCAAATACTCCAATACTCCCTTGACATGACTTTTGTTAACAAAATTTGTTATTTTTTAGAAAAATTACACATTTATCATCTCACTTATGTCAAAAATATGTACAAGTGCCATCTTTCTATTAGACAATTTAAAGTTGGATTGATCATTACCAATGACCACCGTCAACCACCATTAACTGGCCGTCGTCAAATGTCTTTTGTTTAAATCACCATGAATATTATTAACATTCTTATTGAATACTTTATCACAATGGTTCCATCATCATCGACATTTAAACAGCCGTTTGCAGTAGATTTGAAGTTGAACTTTTGAGTATCAAAATTTCAATTTTAAATCTATGATGAATGGTTGCTCAAATGTCGATAATAATAGTACTATTGCGTAGAGCATTCAATAAGAATTTTAATGATATCTATAGTAACATAAATGGAGGATGTTTAATGGTGGTTAACGACAGTCGGTGGTGATCATTAGTGGCAATCAACCCAACTTTAAGTTATCCAATAGAAAGATAACATGTGTACAGACTTTTGACATATGTAAGAGTACAAATTAATAATTATTCTAAAAAGGTAACAATTTTTATTTACAGAGGTAATGTGAGGAGGATATTGGAGTATTTGACAAATAACAAAGGATAATGGGATATTAGGCCAAACAACAATTTTTCCTAAAATAAATTGTATTTTCTTTTAAACAAATGTACAAAAAATTATTTCTATATTCAAAGCATTTTCTAAACATTTGACAAATATATTTTCAAATAACATTCAAATGACATATGCTGAAAATAAATATGAGTACTGCCTAAGAAAAAGATTCAGGAAGAAAAATTCATAACGAGCAATGACATTTGACTGCACGAAAATAGGTCAATTTGTGGTAAGATTTTTCTTTAAATTTAATCAGTTACAAAATTAAATTATATAAATGAATTAGAATTTCTGTTTAATTATTTTCCAAAACAATTTCTTTCAACTTAAATATTAATTCAATCCTCTGCAATACAGCAAACATATGGTAATTAAAAATTATATATGTTTTAATTCTTCTTTCTATGCATTGCAAATTTAATTATACCATAATTTTTTTTCAAGAAATTTAACATATATATTTATATATATTCAATTCTTATAGATATTATTATTTTATTTGTAGGAAGATATTGCTGGTTGTTTCTCAAACTTGCCTAAAGATGTAAGTATAGAAATTCTATCAAGACTACCGGTAAAATCATTGATGCGATTGACATGTGTTTGTAAATATTGGTATGCTTTGGTAAAGAATAAAGATTTCATTTGCAAACACATTAAAAACTATAGTGACGACAATACCCATCTCGTTATTGAGTATATGGTTTCAGGGCATGGAATCAATTTTATTGATGGTAAAACATTAGCAAATCTAACAAATCAATTTTTTCTTCTACCGAAATGTGAAGTAATCATTGATCCTTACGTTGGTATATTTTGTATATTCCATGCAAAAAATCTAAGATTAATAAAATTCTTCCAGAAGAAACAAATTTTAATATTTGAGTAGGTGATAGATCAGTAGCAGGTTCAATTTATGAAATTGGATTTGGAATGGATCCTGCAAATAGAGATCATTACAAGGTATTTTTCATATACTATACTTTTAGGGATGAAAATGGTCGATATTCAAAGAATTTACACGTTTCAATATACACTTCAAGTAGTAATACTTGGAGAGGTCGAAAAGATAATAAATTTAATGATATATTCCTTATAATTTTCATGATTATGAGCCAAATTATGATGCCATTTATTTGAATGAAGTTTTTTTATTGGCTGGCATCTAAACGTCATTCTGATGGCTCTAAAATAATCCTTTTGTTTTATGTGGATGATGAAAAGTTTCAAGAGTTAGAAGCACCATTGTTTGTTTGTGAATATGAAACTCAAACCCTTTGCATAAATAACGAGGAGTCTCTTTGTTTGTTAACTATAGATATAAGTGATGATCATATTTTCATGTGGGTATTCACTACTATCAAGGTTAATTGGATCAAACATTTTACTATTAGACCTATTCTTGGAATCTTTATGCCTCGTAGATTATGGAAGAATAGTGAACTTATTTTACAAACGGAAAATGGAAGAATAGTCTTATATGATCGTATTCTCCTAGAATTGATAAGGGATCTTGGATGTTTTACAATAGACGATCAAGTTTGGACGATTTTTGTTTATTGCTATAAGGAAAGCATAGTTAGATTATTAGTCAAGGATGATGAACACAACCACAATTCTTTCTACCATCCATAATTTTTAAGGTTCCATTAATAAAACAATGAATTTTTCTGTGTTTTTATTATTCTTTTTACTATTATAAACAATAAATCATGTATAAATTAATGGACATTTAATTTTTATTAAGTTTACTGAATCTTTAAATTTATTATATCATTTTTACATTGTGTCTAAAATTCAATCTCACTTGCAAATCTCAACAGGTTTTTATTACATTACCATGTGAATAGCATTAGTTGATAATAGTATGTACACAATCATCTACAAATTGAAGAAAACAAAGAATACAATATTGGTTAGTATAGACTAATGATCTTTTTGTCTCTGTCTTTGGTATCATTATATTCGAACCATGATAATTATTAGAGTGTTTATGAAATATAAAGAAAATGTTATTTTCAATTATTGGATAATCAGAGTTTACAACATCTTTATTTATAAAGGAAAATCAAGAAATAAAATAAAAGTAATTCGAACTCACAAATTGTTGGATTTACTCTCCATGAGTCATTTGGTTGATTATGATAAATTATCATTTCAATTAATATCTTGATTCTTATAAAATCAACCAATAAAGCTTGAGAAATTATTATGCTATAGAGTTAGCATCTTAATTTCATTCTTATAAACTTTTACCTTTGTTTTTCATAGGTAAAGTTAACTCAAAATAGGAAATGAAATTTTCAATTTCTTATTTCTGTAAAAAGATGTCACTTGTTTTTATGGCAATTAGAACTAGATATTTTTTAACCTTTAGGTTGACATATGTTGTTGATACCAAAATTTTAGTTTGAACTAACACTCAAGAATTTATGTTAATGGACTAATTTTCAAGCTCACTCAGCAAGTATGACGAACTTCTACTTAGATATCTAGAAGGATGTTGCAAGAAACCCTAGTGCATTCTCGTTGATCTTCTTCTACCTGAATCCCAATAAAATAATAGGTGAATGTCGACGTGATGGTTGAAGGTAACTCTCTAACACTCAAATTAGCAAAGTTATCCCAAGACAACTATAAAATTTTGTAGAAAAGTATGAAGAGTATTTATTTTATGTTAGGGAAAAGGAAACTTAAAGATAGATAGCATTATAGATTGAAAGAGAGCTTATTTGTGTGTCGCTGTCGTATGATTTTGCTTTTCCACTTATTGTTTTACCTATTTACATCAAATGAGAATCTATTTTACTTGTATTCTAATTCAATAGGAATTAGGGATCTCTTTACCACCATCACAATTCCATTACCATTATTTTGTAAAGACGACTACAGTGATGTAACTATGAAGGCCGTTATTTCAAGTTAAAATGCGGTATGTCAACTTCCTTAATATATAAGACTGTTTTAACATGAACATGGTAAAATGAATAAGTACTAAGGTTACTTCCTCGAGTCAAAGACTTATTGATAGTCACTTTTTTGCATGAAATTTTCTTGTTAAGAAGATGACAATGGCCATTTATATTGTTAAATTCTTGAAAACTTGACACTTTTTATTTATCAAACATTTATAGTCACTCATATAGGGAAAAATTTATATACTTTATCTAACAATAATTATTTATTGTCATTCTTCATTAGCATAGATAAAGATAATCCTTTAGGTAACTCGTTGCAAGTTGATGAGAGTGATACGAGTAATGTTGAGGAAATGGTAGACAAGGTTAGCAAACCTTTATCATATTCAACCTATAGAAAGACAAGAGAGATCTATATTAGTACATATATCTTTTAGAGGATCAAATTTAGAGGGACATGAGCTACCTTATTCTTATTAACAGCCTAAAGATCTCTATTGCTTTTGTGAGAGTTTGAATCTATACCAATGGACAATCTATACTTAATGAATCAAAGATTTTACCCAGAACAATAATGAAACAACAAATCAACAAAGAAGAATGAAATCAAAACCATAAACAGATAAGAAACACGCAGTATAAGTGGTTCAACCGAGATGGCTTACATCTACTATCCAGACAGCTCAAAAGGATTTTCATTATAAACCAAGATTACAAGTTTACAAGATTTCTTTGATACAATATTGACCATACTTATTACTTTCTCATAACTCTCTCTCTCTTTCCAATTCTTTTTAACCTTAGATAATGATAAAGAAGAAGATGAAGATGAAACTGTTCATGTGTGTATATATATACTCCCATAACAAAATAATTAATTCTATTATCCTTGTAACTATCCTATTTAACACAAATCAGTAGTACCCCTTACCTACTAGCTTTAAGATTCAACCTGATATCAAATTCTGTTTTAGCATCTAACTTAACTTAAGCATCTGTGACCTTAGCATAGCCTTCAAAATTCCTATGCTTAGTTTTGACTAATAGTTTATATGTTCACCAATGGCCATAACTTAGTACTACTAACTGAGCATAGTACTCCTAAACTAAGCTTAGAGTTAACTACTTAGGTCTTTTATAACACAAACTTATTATAAGCTCAAACTAGTTGTCTCAAGTGTTCAGCTTATCAACTTGAACTTCAACATGCCTAACCTGACCTCAGATTTTCTTCATCTTTGTTGATTTGTGAATCATTAGACATCAGTTAAGAACAAAATTTACTTCCCTCAAAATAGTCTTTAAACACTTTTATAAATAGGAGCTTTCTTATTCCCCATTTGATAGTATTGTGGCTATACTTAAAAATGCTTTAAAACATTTTTCGCCTTATATTTCAATGTATAATGCAAAATTCTTATAGTGTTGGAACCTTGCCTTGTGTTAGTTAAACCATATTGCATGCATATAGTTTTTGGTATTTGGCATTGTATCAACAACATTTTGGCATAGACCCTAACATTGTTGTCTTTAAAGCCATATATAGTGTCAAGAAGAATGTCAATGAAACTAACCAAGGCTACTATCACTTGAACAAGTTGGGTTATTCTAAAGAGATTCTTCACACCTAGTACTTTATTGCTTTGTTCCCCTAAATCTTTAAAAAGAAGGTTTGTTGTTGTAGAGGGACTATAGGGGGTCTATTATGCCAAGTGAAAGCCTTTATAGAATACTAAGATCTTCCGGTATTGCAGGTGATTTCTTGTTTCATCCATATACATAAATAAATATATATATATATTCATACCCGTGTTTCTTTTTTTCCTTTAGCATACTTTTATCCTCAATAACTCCATAGAAACAAAAAAAATTTTTTTTTTTAAGGAAGATAAATATTGATTATTAAATAGCCTTCCCCTAGTGGCCATATGCATTCTTTCTTGGTACACCTTAAGAACCTAGCTAACTTAGGATTATTAATGGATATACTTAGACCAAAGTTATAACAACAATTTTTACTTTTATTTTTGGTACTTGTACGTTTTGGCGACTAACATTATAAACTTATTTCTTTATCTTTGAAGTTAAGTTATTTGAGAATTTGAACATTATGGGCGATTAAGAAGACACTTTCACAGATACATTTTATCTTAAAAAGAAAAAGATGGCTTTAACAATATTATGCCTTATGAGAATTTGGATTCCATTTATAACCGGTATACCTTTGTAGATATTCTCTGTCATTATGAGAAATCAATCACTAAGGTAGGATAGTTGGATATGGTTGCACCATATAAGCTAGGCGCTTTGTCAACTTCGTCATTTCTCGAGGCTTTTCCATCCTTCGTTGTGTTTATAAAAAAAAAAAAAAAAAGCCTAACAAAATTAAAGAAGATAAAAGGTTGCTAGGTGACCACCTGCCGATAAAGGACAACATGTTAAGTTCAAAGAGCTTTCTAAGGATAAAGGACTGGATTTTGAATTATTGGATGCTGCTGGTCATATAAGGGAGGTGTTTGCTTTCATTACGGAGATCACCCCAGCTGATTTGAGTAAGGAATTTAAAAATTTTACTCCAAAAGAAGCTTTATGAATAGGATTGGCAAATTACCAAGTTCAACCCAGCTTTTTAAAAGCTCAACCCGGACTCAATTTAAGTCATTAAAACCGAAGCCTAAGCCCGAGCCCAAAATTTATATAGCCTATCCCGGTCCGGGCCTAGGTTAAAAATCTGAGCTTTTAAAGTTCGATTGATATTAGTCAAAAATTTAAGGGAATTTGCAATTGGTCCTCCATTCTTGTACAAATTTTTATATAAATCATCATGTCCATTAATTGATTCCTACATTAAATTAATTTATTGTAATCTCTTGCACATAGACAATAAATTAGTAGTATCACTATTATATCACAATCATGTTATTCTAAATGAAAATTAGTGGAATCAATATCTAATTTTTTTTATTTTATTGGATTACAATTTCTAAATTATTAAATGACACACTATTTTATACATTTGTTACTATTAGCTTGCAAATATTTTTAACAAATTAGTATTTTTGTGAACAACACATTTGAAGGATAGCATTTATTAATTAATTATAAAAATCCATTAAATAAATCTATTAACCAAAAATAAAATAACAACCCAAAAATGAAAACAAAATTTGCAATAATTTTAAACTTGTCGACCATCACAAATTGTTAAGCTTAAAATGTGATCACAATAAAAAAAAAACAAGACATTAACTATCACAATAAAAAAAATAACAGTAACTGAACAACAGCCACAATACTTAAACATCACATTTTCCAAAAATTGTTTCTTTGTTACCTGTTACTAAATCCAAAAGCTTAGTGATGGCAAGTTCCTTCATCATCATCCATTAATTTCGCTCCAGTAAAAATTTTATTTTTTGGAACTCCACCTAAAAAAACCAATACAAGCTTAAATACAAGTTTTAATAAAAATATTCCAATACAATTTTAAATAAATTATTGAAATAATTTCATACCTCAAATAGGAGCCCATATCTAATTTTGAGTATACATTAAGGCTTCCAACATGTTTGGATGAAACTTGCTAATATGTGAACTCAAACATCTACCTCCGCTATTAAAAGCAGACTTTGAGACAACAATAGATATCAGAATAGATAAAATATCCTTAACTATCTTAGCTAAAATAGTATACTAACCTTGTGGACCTAAGAAATTTAAACATATTAATATTGAAACCATAAATAAAATAATAATATCAATCTATTAAAATCATGATATATAACTAAAATAAAATAATATTACCAAGTAGTAGTAAATACCTTTCACCAAGTCAAAATATCAAAATCCGAAGTCTTTTTAACAAGCGCTTCCTCCAAATAACTATCTAACTCAAACTTAGATTTTGTAGGATAACTATATTGGGTTATATACACATTAAATTCATCCAAATCCCAATAGTTTTCCAAAGATTGTCAAGTTGTAACCCCAACTGTTGAATCAAACACTCTTTGTTTTGTTGCAGTGTTTGACTCATAATGCTTGACTAAGAAATTACAAAGACTAGCACCCTTTGTAAATGCTCCAAAGCATTATTTTCATAAATTTTCGGGAAATAAAAATCAACTAATATAATCCATGAATAACCCATGAATATCACTCCAATACTTTCAAACTTGGCAATCATTTTACTGGCCACGCTTCGTATTGTAAGGTACTTCATTAATTGACAACCTCATTTTACAAATCAATGGAAAAAAAAAAGATTAACTATTGGGTATTTTGTACCTGAAAACATTTTCGGTAATTTATAAAATGACTTCAAATACAATACCATTATTGATACCAATTTCCATTCGACCTCATCAGGTAAACATTTATATTGTGACTCCTTTTGCTTCAAATAATGAAAAGATTTTTATATATTACTGCTACTTCAAGCATGGAATATGTTGAATTCCATCTAGTTGGACAATCAAGTGCAACGCTTTATCTACCTTTACATGTATTTAATGTGCAGCATTAGCTAAAGTGTCTATCCTCATTGGTGTGGCAGTCCAATAACTCACACTATCCCTAATTATTTTAATTCCTCCTTTAATTACTTGTATTTAATCTTTTACAATCAAGTTAATATATGCGCAATACACCTTATATGAAACAATTTCTCATCTAAATCAAACTATTAGCTGAAAACTTCAATAACAACTTCTCAACCATAACATCATTGGAGAACAATTGTCCAAATTAATTAAGGACAACTTTCTATCCACATTCCAATCTAATAAATATCTCACTAAATGTAAACAACTTTCTATCCACATTCCAATCACATAAACATCTCACTAACTCATTGTAAAAATGATTTAGCATTATGTGGGCGCGACAAGTAAATGAAGTTGAAAAATATAACATAAACAAAATTAGCTTTTTATTAAAGAAATTAAGTTATAAATAATATAATATAAAGAAATTAAGTTATAAGAACATTACCTCAAAATCTGACTATGTAATTTCTATGAGTTGTCAATAAAGTACGCTTAACAACTATATATCCCTTTTTCTGATTGCTCGAAATTCATATATCAGTGGTAATCGCTATTATACTCTCAACATTCTCCAACAATCTCATTGTCTTAGTTTTCTCAACTTCAAACAACTTAAAAATCTCACTTTCAAAGTATTTCTATTCATGGGATCAACGAAGAGGCTAACATACGTCATCATTTCTCAAAAGCCCACATATGCTACAAAGCAAAAAGATAACTCATGCATTATAATTATTTTGACAATTTTTTTCCAAGCAACACTTACATTAAACATTTCATGTTTATCAACACCATATTCTATTTCTTTCTTTTGATGCTTTCGAGCACATGATTTCCATATGTCTTTTCAAATAAGTAGTCCCAAATTTATATGGTGCTTTCAACTCACTACCACAATAATTGCATCTTGCCACTTGCTTCCCATCAACAATTATCTTTATAAAGTGCTAACTTTTGACCTTATATTTTTTTTCCTTGTGCATCATCTTCTTGTTTTCTTTTTGAACCACGTGTAACATCCACATACTGAAGTTCACCTTCTCGAATATGATTATTAGTCGTACTTGTAACATCATCACCATCACCATCATGAATAAGTTTGGTAAAATGTCTTGATAGTTTTATTGAGTACTTGACATTGTTTACCTGCATTAAATGATCAAATGATTAGTATTTATTCAATAGGCAAAAAAGAATAATACATAATATAATTATTCTAACCATTAAAACTGCAACTAATATATTTGCTCATTAAAGTTAAAGCTTAAAGCTTAAAGCTAAGATCAACCTTGACAAAAGTTAGAACTTTATTAAAACAGTATGGAGTTTACAAGATATGAACAAGTTTTTCTGACAAATAATGACACTATCTAAAAGAAATCCAATTGAAAATTATCAATCAATTTTGTTGCAAAATTTGTATGAAGAAATTCGACATACTTCTAGTCTGAACTTAATACTACTTTAAAACAAAACAATTATTCACACCATAGCCAAAATAAATGCATAACTTATACAATATAACACAAGCATTAGCAATAGATGATTGTTGGGGAGGATTAATGTGAGGAAATATATATATATATATATTTTTAAAATAATCTCGACAAAATCAAAAAAATTATTAATAAAACAAAATCTCACAACTAATCAACAAAGCTAACATACAAATATTCAAAAGAGAAGAAACCCTTTTTATTTCTATCACTAAGGAACGTAATTATGGTTTTACTTTCAATCTTGTTTATATCACTTAAAAGAAATCAAATGCCTAATATTATGTCCCTTACAAAAGACAACTTTTTCTTTCACCAATCATTACCATTTTGATAATAATAATGCATATGAACTAGAAAGCCTGACAACCTTCGGAATCGTTTCTAGGAAAGCAAAATGTAAGCTTAATTGGCAAATACTTTTGAGTTTCAAGTCTTTACGAAATTTCCCAAGAAAAAAATTACTAGGTACCTTTATCAGTCATCATTATTTATTTATTCATTTTGCACAAAAAATCAATCTAATTTGATGTTGAGTGCATATTTTAGTAGCAATAAAGAAAGAAAATGGGCTACATTATCACTGAATAAAATAACAAGAATCTGATAGACAATAGCACTTATGAGGTGCTTACTACGATTGTATATAAGGAAAACAGTCATTAAAATAAATAATATCAGTTACATACAATTATTTATATACAATTATATAATAACACATATATTGATATTGTATCTCATAATTTGTACAAAAACTTATACATCTTATAAAAACCACTCAAAGACAATACTAAATTTGTAGGAGCAAGAAAGCTAGTAGATGATAGTGCATGCAATTTAATAACTTATAAATTAAAAGCATTAACCTTTAGATACAACACAAGAATATATAAAGCATGCTTAAACTCCTCTTAGGTTATGGGATTTGCAAGATTATAATAAAGTGGCAAGTACTACAAATCATCTTTTGCAATTACAAGGAGTGATTTAGGAGTACTTACACACACACACACACACACACACACATATATATATATACACATAAATCGAGTATTCTTATAAGTGAACAACACACATATACAAAAGAGAACAAAGGGTTCTTTCTAAGTTCCAATAAAAATTTAATTTAATAATCTATTATTCTGTCTTTAATTCTTCAAGTAAGTTTCAAAAGCCATAAATTAAGTTCCAGCAATTCTTCAATTTACCTATACGTACATGTTTATATAATTATTATTTCTTTGGGAAGTACTATTAGGCAGTCTAATTCACTTTGCTTTTTCAATATATGTTGAATGGAAATCATTTGGAGCTTAATAATTAACTATTAGCCTACCAACCACCATTAACTTTAAATTAATTTTCTCAATCACGAATTAAGGATTTGGCACTTCTCTAGCAAGCACTTCTATTAAGTGGTTTAATTATTTACTGTATCTCTTCTGTGGTCAGTCTTTAATCATTTACAAAGCTTTTACGAAAAATCAGAAACTAATTCATTCAATAAGTTATAGCTAAATCTCATCTATTTTCTCTTTTGTGGTCAAACTTTAGAAAGCACTAAGAAAGAACCCACTTACCAGAAGAAGAAAAAATCAAATAATTAAAGTAAATGATAAATATGAAGTGTGTTTACTTGAAAAGCACTTGACCTATTTAACACTTATTATCTGTAGCTAGCTCTGTAGCAATTAAAGCATATATAGAAAAATAATTATCATCATCTTTAGTTGCATCATGTGGAGCCTGTGTGTTTCAATTTTAAACTAGATCTAAATATAGTTTGAATTGTCATTTCAAAGAAAAAACAAAGAAGAATCATGCAGTATAGTCTATGATAGAAAAACTGTATATATTCAACATAACCAAGAAGGAATAATGAATACGATCAATAAATAATTAAAGGCCAATCATCAATAAACTAATAACATCTCAAGCAAATCAAACTTTAAAATTGAAACTTGAAACAAAGGCGAATCTAGCATCAATTACCGATAAATAAGGCTGACTTACGCAAGGTGGTGGCTAAAAGTGATCGGCAGCAGTTATAGGTGGTTTTGATTATGATTGGTGACAACCACAGGCGGTGACTACGGTGATTACGTGACAATGATGGGTCTTGTTGATGAAAATTTTGAAGAAATTAGGTTTCAGTGTAATAAATTTTGAGATTATGTTTAGTATTTAGGTTGACTAGGAATATAAGTAAAAGCCTGGACTTGGACCTAAACCTAGCCTGGACTAGACTAAAAATAAAAGCCTAAATCGGGCCCGAAATGTATTTAGGTTTTGGTTTAACCCGACCCTAAATACTGGGCTTTTTCTGGGCCAGGCTGGGCCCTAGCTTTTTTATCAACTCTGTTTATGGAAGATATTCAGTTGATTATTATAAAGTAATGATTAAAATTTTTAGTTTTATTATGTTTTATATAGTGCATCTTGCTCGCACTTCTTGACAAAATGCTCAATTATGCTTTATTCATTCTATAAAGATAACTACTTTGAAAAAGTACTTGAAGCGGTGTGAAATAAGTTGGAGAGATTTAAGAAGATTGCAGAAGTTCGTGACTCTAATTTGAGGCGAGAAATTACTATCACAAGTGAGGATTTTAAGTAGTTAAAGCTACATTAAGTTGTGATGAGCCTTATTGAGGAGAAAGTGTTGACCCGTAACAAGTAATATAATAATAAGTTAAGATTGTTCTCACAAAGATTTGTCATTAATTGTTTTGCTAATTATTAAAATTGTCTCGACTTAATCGCATTTAAATAAATAAATAAGTAGTACTAGATTAATATTAAATTAAATTAAATTAAAGAAGAAAATAACAAAACAAGGTGATGGATTAAACAACAATATAATAAAACCTAGGATTACAATTTTCCCTCAACACTTCACTTGAATTTCTCAATTTTCTTACTTGATTAATTAATTAATTTGAATTGTTAACCAAGAATCCTAATTTATCTATAAGCCTCTCTTGATGGTCAAGTAGATATATCTTCCTTAGTTAACTCACTATATTCTAATGAAAATGAAATTAAGATAAGATTCATTAAGTTTCGATGCTTATCTCAACCAAGACCCCTTTCCAACATTGCTACTTTTGGATCTCCATACAACGATGTTCATTCTGCAATGCTTATCTTTAAAGGTCCAACTTCTCCAAATTTTAATCAAGAGGCAAATGGTATTAAAAATGACTCAAATACAAATATTCATAATAAAGACTTGCAATTTATTAACTTTAAACTAACTCATTAAAAAGAAAGTCTCAAGATTCAGCTAGTTATGACTTAAAAGTCTTGCCTTGGACAAGTGAAAATTGAAAGCTGTAGAACTGACCATTAAGAAGAAAGAGAAGGAAGTGTACCTTCTTAAAGTGTTCCAACTTGCACGAGTAGTCAAGATTTGGACATAAATATGACTATCAAGTTTAATTAGTTGTCTTTCAAAAGGTATTTAAAGTGAAAGGGCAAGCAAATGGAGATTGATAGAGGCTGATGGCAATAATAGACAAAGAGATGTACCACACACTAGTTTTAGCATATAATTTGTTCTTGATAACCATTGTACTTTTCTTAATTGTGAGACTTGATTTTCTTTCATTTTATTGTGCTTTCCATCTTATATATGTTTTAAGGATACATTAAGATGACCTATTCAATATTCGCTCTTTTTTCCCATTTTACAAAGTTTTGTAACATTCTTTTATTTTCATAACTACAAAATTGAAAAGTATAATGCTTGGTAAGTTTACAAAAACGGGTTATGATAATTGAACTACCATCACCAATCTTTATAAAACTTTTATAAGTATAAGATGATTTGGGATATTTTAAGATATTTAATATGTATAGGATTTCAAAAATGGGCCTTGATGGTTGCACCTAGTCAACCACCATTATGAATCCTCTAGGCTTTTGAGAAAGATTTTCTTAATGCATGATATTTAAGAAGAGTACAATGCCTCAAGACTAGTTTTTTATGATCACACTTAGCTAACCACAATTATAACCCTTTCTAAGACCTTTGTGAAGACTTTTTAAGTGCAAGATATTTAAAACATGTAATTTCTCAAAAATGGATCATAATAGTTGCACTTAGAGCCACTCACTGTCTCAAGGCCTATAGGCCCTCTATGAGATTTCTTAAATATAAGACACCTAGAAGGCGTAATGCTTAGAAATGGATCATGAAGGTTACGCTTAGCCAACCACGGTCAAGAGCCTCTCAGAACCTTTATGAAGGTTCTTGAATATAAGACATTTAACAAGTATGATTCGTCCAAAATAGGTCACGATGGTTGCATCTAGTCAACCACTGTCATGATCCTTAGATCTTTAAAGGTGTTAATTTTAAGGAATTTTGATCATTTGAACTGCGACTATCTTTCATTTAAACAAAAGAAGGCATATAAAAAAAAAACTTAGTAAAATTATAAAAATAGATAATTTTAAAAATAATTAATTAATAAATAAATAAACTAAATGATAAAGATAAAACTGCTTGAGCTTCTTTGCATTCCAAGGATGCTTAAATGACTTCCTATTGCGAGTTTATATGTTAAAAGAAGGACTATGGCTACCACACAATATGAATTTTCCATGTTGATCCTAGTGACCTTTCATTAAGATGTTGGGTGTTTAGTGTTACTAATCTCAACACATAATCAACTATTTGGAAGATTCAATAGTCCAAATTCTTATAAAATAGTCAATGACCCTTTGTTGATAGACTAAGAGCCTTTTTTCCCTGAAGTAAGTCAACAAAGTTATTCGTAATTCTTAACTTCTTTGAACTTTAGAGTTGGCATACCTGAAAAATTCTTTATTAGGGTAATTTTTAATTTTAATTAATTGACCACTATTAAATTTCACAATTAATTATATCAACACACCACAAATAAAAATTATAAAGATATGCAATTTTAATGTAGTTCAAATTTTCCAATCCTACATCTACGAGGTCATATTTAGAGGAAACAATCCAGACAACTAATACGATATAAACACCAATGGACTTATATAAACTAAAGACTCCTACTTTATTGTCACCGCTGTGTTGAATCTTCTTAGACGGCTTTGTTTTGCAAGATCCCTTCACTTTTGATGTAATTGAACTCCCTTCAACGGAATACAACTTCTCTCCCAAAGTAAATCAATTTCCACTCTTAAATAACATAATCACAAAGGTCTTCATAATACTAAAGAATTTAAATCTTTAAGTTTGTCATAATAGAAAATACAAACAACTAATCTCAACTAAGTTATTCTCAATTAAAGTATTAAAACAATAATTGAATAACTTAGAAAAATAAGAAACAAGCGTTACACTTTTAAGAAGCTCTCTTTTGACGAATTTTTCACATATGAAAGTTCAACTAATTCTAAAAATATTGCTTATTTATAATGAAAACATAAACCCTAGTCTAAAAAAGATTTTTATTTCCTTATTTCTTAAGAAAATAAGGGCTCGTTTGATTTACCTTTTGCATAAGATTTTTTATTTTTAAAACAAAAAAATAAAGAATCATTAACATACATGTTTGTCTGAAAAATATTTAAAAACTATTTTTTAATCAAATTCTATCGTTTTGTTGAAAAGTAGAAAACAAAAAAAAAAAGTTGTTTTCTTAGTTTTCATCTTAGTCGTATTCTAACACAAGTCAAAAATTATTTTTTATTATCTTAAACTTATTTTTAAAATTTATGAATTTTGAATTTATTTTATGTTAGCCTTAAGGCTCATAACTTATTATTTTTATGATAACAAATATTGATATCTTTCACTAACTAAAATTTTTTTGTAGCATTTATTTTGTTATTTTTAACAAAAAGAATTATAACATAATTTGTGAATATTTAAAGAACATCCAAAATTAAGGCATTCAAAAAAAGTATAATGAAACTTTTTAAGCAAATTGAAGAATGAAGTTACAAGATTGATATTTTATTTTGCATTACTTTTGTATGCTTGTGGTTGTAACTGTGTATGATTTCTATGTCAAGCACAAGAAATTTTTAAAAAAAAAATTTTTAATTTTGAAAATTGGACCAAAAATGTAAGTTTTTAAAACCTGAAAACTGAATTAAATTGCAAGGTTTTGAAACCTTGAAAATGGATTGGAATACAAATATTGATATCTTTCACTAACCAAACTCTTCTTGTAGCATTTATTGATGATAACAAATATTAATATCCTTCGTTAACTAAATTCTTCTTGCAACATTTATTGTGATATTTGAACCATGAATAATTGAAATACAATTATGAAGATTTAAAGAACATCTAAAATTAAGGCATTCAAGAATAGCATAATAAAACTCCTTAAGAAAATTGAAGAATAAATCACAATCTTGGTTTTTTAGTTTGTATTACTTTTGTATGCTTGTGTTTATATGTGTATAATTTTTATGTTACGTTCAAAGATTTTTCAAAAACAAATATTTTGACATTTGAAGATCGGATCAAAATACAAGTTTTTAAAACTTGAAAACTAGACCAAATTACAAGGTTTTAAGACCTTGAAAATGGATTAAAATGTAAATTTTCAAATTTATGAATAGTTCCCACGATCAACTAACCTTACCAACTTATTCAACCGAACTAAAGGCAGAATGACTCCCAAAGTTGCTTGCACCATCAATTGATCAACTTTAGAAACATATAAGTATCTTCTTAATTTAGTTTCTTCTAAGTAAGTTTATAATACGCCTCCAAAAACATGGATAGGATGTAAACCTAATTTACGTCAAATTCATATTTAGTGCTGCCCAACACACGTGCTAAAAAGAAAGACAAATAAATTGGAATCTAAATTAGAAATTTGTCTGCTTATAGGTTATCCAAAAGGAATAAGAAGAAGTTTATTCTATAGCACTCAAGATAAGAAAGTATTTGTTAGCACAAATATTGTTTTTCTTGAAGATGATTATATGAAACATTTTAAGCCTAGGAGTAAGATAATTCTTGTGAAAGTACAACTAGGCAACCCAAAAGGGTGGTGGATTGGGTTTCGATAAAAATTAAAACAAACTAATATGCGACCCAACATAACTACCTCCGTTCTAATATTGTTATATGATGTTCCAAAGTGCAAGCCAATAACACCCATTATCGAGAAAGATGGACATCGACAATGATGTGCCACCATCAATTTCAAATATACCCCCTAACTAGGGATGGGTAGAAAATTGGATCAAATCGAATCGAAATTTACGAGTTCGGTCCAATATTTTATAAAATTCAATCCAGTTTCGGTTTTACTTCAAAAAACCCAAATCAGATCAAAAATATTATTTTTTAATATTTTTTATCTAAATGATGTCGTTTTATTGTGTTTTCATAAAATAATATACTGAAAAAATTTTAAAAAATAAGAAATGTATCCAAAAATCGAACCGACTCGAAAATCAAATCAATCAATCTGATTTTAATCCAATTCTAACACATAATTGATCTGGTCCTATCCAAATTTTTTTTCTATTCGGTCCGGTCTATTCTCAAAAATTTGAAACTAAAATTTTCTAGTTCAGTCCAATTTTTCAAAAACTCGAATTGTGCCCATCCCTATCCCTAACAATAATGATACAAAGGAAACTGTTGACCCAATCAATCTATGACAATGACACATATATAGTAATAAGGCATTATGAGGATTATGTGTATGTGTAGATGTTGGAGAACTCTAATAACATGAGGACGGAGATCCAGCCCCTCATATTGAAGTTCGATACCTTCGCATCAAGACAAGATTCTTGCCTTTATACATAAAGTTTCAGTGCGGATTCAATCATTGGTAAAATCCTCCACTCTCATATTTTTTTTAACATTAAGAGTGTATGAATGTTGTAAGGGTGCCTAAGGTCCTGCTGTTGTGTTAGGATGTTCTTCATTTGAATGTTACAAGTTGGATTGAATGTTATTGGAAGTATTTAATTTCTTTATGTTTAATTGAATTAATTGTTTAAAATTTAACATGGTTTATGGTGTTATTGAAGGTGCCAAGGGCCCTTATGTTGTGTTGGGAGTTAGATTTGGTGATATTGGAAGTCTTGTTAAGTTCCTCACTTTACAGGGAAAACTTTTCCTTTTTTTAAAAATATTGAGTTTCTTGGGTGATATGTTCATATTTGAGGAATCGTTTGAAGTTTAACATGCTTTGTGCCTATATCTTACTTGTTTTATTTATTTCATTTAGCAGGTCAGTCACATTTATCCAAAGTTGAGTCTAGTGGATGACAATCATGACAAAAGCATCATATTTTATCCAAGCCTCTACTGAACTATAAGAGTAGGTTTGGCCAAAAGTACAAGAGAAGGCATCTACTAAGCACTTGATTGTCAAACTTAGGCTAGAGTGCAATCCTGCTCTAGACCTAAATCTAAGGTGAGCTACTCCAAACAGATTGGTCAAGGAGCTCTTACAGTGGTTAGAGACTCTAGGCACTTATATTGAGACGAAGTCAATACGGTTGACATAGAAGTGTACGGCATCTCTGCACTAAGTTCATAGTTTGAGGACAACCTAAGTAACATCAATTATGTTTTTCTAGCAAGACTTATTACACTATAACAAATATACTGACGTAATTTTTTCCCATATTTTGTTTTACAACATGTTGACGGGTACATGGATATGCTTACTCTTCGACAAACAGTGTGTCTGAGGATGTGTAATGCCTGCTTGCTTATCTGCTCTATGTATGTGTATGTGTATGTGTATGTGTGCATGCATGTGTATGTGTGTAGATATGTATGTGTGCATGCATGTGTGTTTTGATTTGTTTTTAGTATCATTTGTGAAAATACTATCACCAAATTAAGCCAATTCAAATGAGGTTAAATTTAGTAATTGAATTAAATTAACTAATCAAATTGAAAATTGAATTCAGTTAAGTGAAAATCACTTTGATGGATAAGTGAATCCATTGAAATCGAATGTGATTGAAATTAACTGCAAAATTAGACAATTGAAATGATTGAAAGGAAAGTGAATAATTATAATTGAGATGAAATTGAATTAAGTTACTTGAAATCAAATTGCAATTACTTGAATTGAATGCAAAATTACACAGCTGAAATTAAATAATTGTCAACTGAACAAATTGGAATCACAATTGAAATAATTGAAAGAGTATGTGGTAATTGGTTTAATCTAAAGTGCAATTTAAATCATTATAATTGCATAATTGAATGTTTGAAATGAAATATTGTAAGTCATTTGATTAGTCTAATGATTAAGTTATCATTTGATTCAAATAAGGTCAAATTTAAATATTCGATGAAGTCACTAATTGGATCAATTGGAATCAAAATCAATTATTTGAAAATAATAATTAATTATATCCTATCGAAATAAGTTAATTAGTTGAAATTCCAATTGAACTAGACTATTAGGTTAATTGAAGAACCAAACTAAAATAAAATGGAATTAATTGAATAAGTGAATTAGTCAATTGAAAACCAAGCAATTAATTAATTAATTAACTGATCGTAAAATTGCAGCAATGAAAATAATATTTGTATTTTCTATTTATGCATTTTCGAGCACATTGTCATTTTATACTTTTGCATTTCAACTCGAAACCACGCTCTTGAGTTTTCCAAAATCCATAATAAAATGAGTCATATTTACCAATTTTTACATCAAATATACATCCTAAACCTATACCTAGTGCAAACATTCAATATATACTATAATCATGAAAAAGCATAAACAAAGTGCAACACATACTTTAAAATATAACAAACTAAAATCAAATTGCACTATCAAACGTTGAACAACACGTAGTTCAACGATACACATTAACTATGCTACACTAATGTCAAAGGCATACAAAGATAATGACACATATCACTAGCTCGGGTGGAAGGGAATTGGATTTCAACATGTAGCACAACTGTGCCCCACTTGTTGACATCAAGAATATGTCCTCTAAATTATATCCTCTCCCATGGATGGAATCTATTATTTGCTCGGTAGATTGAAAGTAGTGTGCTATCTAGGCAGCTTAACCTTCATGTCTAGTAGCTCATTTGGAACCACCTAGTCCACTTTATTACCAACTACATGAATAGGCTCATCATATATAGCCATAAGTGCATCATTGGTGTAGTAGTGTGAGCACAACAAATTGTACAAGAATCGAACATGCCTATATGCGACAATAGTATAAGCGCACGGTAACTATTATTGGTCAAATAGTTTACAACTGCATGTGTTCTCTGGTATATGAACATTCTCAGCCTTACCCTACTCTTTTACTTCAAGCTTAAAATGTGACACAAGATCCACGATCATGATGTATGACAACTCCAATTGTTTATCAACTTTCACTTGTGTCACCTCAATTAAGAATAGATCTCTTATAACAGCCAATTCTCTATGTTCATAAACTCATTTTTATAGCACGAATCTTATATAGTCATCCTCTAGGAATATTGTATTGATTTCTTTGTCTATGCTATTATATCGATTTAAGATAAATACTAAATCCTCCATCAATCCAATAGCCTCCCGAAACTTTAATAAAAACCACTCCTATGAGGCATCAATTTTTGAATCAACAACACCAAATGCCATTGGATATATCTAGTCATTTCCATCCACTGAGATAGCCACAGACAATGTCAACCTATAAATTCCCTTCAAAAAAGCACTAGTAATAGCAATAAAAGATCGAATCATGTTACAAAATCCTCGAATACATAGGCCAAGTGCCATAAAAAGTACAAGAAGTGGTCCTCGTTGTCCCTTTCAATTGCTATCACCGTCATTGGATTTTTTCCTCCAACACATACCAGTACAATGGGTGTGCCTTGAACGACTCAATCAGATCCTTAGGCATAAGCCTAGATGCTTCTTTCTTGTTATGCTAGGACTATGTAGAATAAGCAAACCCCGCATACCTTGTATTAACTTTGTATATCATCCCAGATATTTCTAAGGATGTAAATCCAGTTGGCATCTTTGAACTTGTCATTGATAAGTTAGCTAATTAAGTAAGTGTTTACTTGGTGATGTTCATCCTATAACTGCTCGTTCTGGCAAGTATGAACGAGCTTATATGGGTAACTCAAAAACACACATTGTCATTGGACATAGTTGCCCGAATTCACCATTTAAACCCATCAACAACACATTTTGCCTCAAATTAGTCCGTAGTCGACTTGGAAACTTTGATCTAGAAGTGATTTTTTTCCTGCAATTAGGCCTAAATTGTTGGAATTCTTGCTTGTTATTGAAACCTACCCAACACACACATCACTCAATTCGATACTTGAGGATGCATCAATTAGTATGATTATGACAGTGGAATGTCAGGCAAACATTGGATAAATTGATTTGATGATGATGGAGTTGCCATTAAGCTACTTCTGTGAGATAGAACTGCATAAGCATCTTTCTTTGCCTCTGTTTCTTTGTCCAGAAAATTTTTTCTACCTTCACATTAGAAGGAATGTCAATGCCGCCAATGTCTAGGTATTAGCATAATAATGGTTTGGATGATCTTAATTGTAGCAAGAAGGAGAATAACCTCTATCAACGATGGCTGCATCATTTTCTTGGCGAGTAGAATAATGCTTAGTAATCAGTGGATCTTTATTGGACCGAGGAGGAGAGTAATGTTCTAGAACCCTTTGACTGGTGTATTGCAATTGAATGGTGTACTCGAATTGTGCTGGCATTGTAGAAAGCATATCATTCAATTAATTGCTTCTATTAGAAGACATGAACAAGTGTACAAGAACTCCAACCGTAAGAAAATGCTAAAAAACATTTGGCCTTGTATGTTCTACAACACCTACGCAATTAGTGCTAATGAATAGCACACAATAACCCCTCATGCTCTTCATATAATGACTATTGGCATTGATGAAAGCTAAAAAATCAGATTTGGTAGTAATGTTCACCGGCATCAAAGAGACCACCAACTATATACACTCCACAAAAATCCTTCTCATCCTAATAGTAAATTCTACTAGATTAATATAAAACGACTCGTATAACGCCTCTAGAAATTGTTCATATGTGATGTTTTGCTCCACCCAAAATGCCTTGATCCTTCCACCAAGATATGACTCGCCATCTTTCGATGCCCAATCCTATGAACCTCCGTACTGAGTAACTATCGTAGGCAATTGAGCTGTACATACACTAAAATATAATAATGCATGTTAGTCAACTACAGGAAAAATGATCCAACTATTTTTATGCAACATGTTTTTCTTATTCAAAAGTAAATTTCAAGTTAAAGGAAATTTTCTTTTAACTCTAAAGTTAGATGAAATTTTTTTTGTACTCGAAAGTGACACACAGAATGTCTTCAGCCTCTACCAATTTTCATTTTTTCACACAAACATTTACCGAATATATGCAAATTTCAAAAAAAACACACCTCATTTAAACTTCTACTATTACATTATCTAATCATGCACAAAATAAATCAATTTACAATTTTTTCAATCATTTTTCTTTTTTAGAATAAGGAAAACTCAACTTGGAACACTCACCTTATTGTAATTAAAACTTGATATTTCAATAAATAACTATAAGGTTGAAAGATTGTATAAGAATTAGTTATTGTAGGGAGATTTTGGATTGAGGTGTTTGAGTTTTTGGGAGAGCTGAAGAAAAAGTGAAGAAAATGTCTGTAAAAGTCGTTTTCTTAATTTTGATTATGTGGATATTCTTGTCCAAAATTTATAAAGTGATTATTTTTTAATAAACTTTTGAATATGATCAAAACTACATTTTAGGTACAAATAGTGATAATTTTGAGAAAACTCTTCAATTTTTATTCAAATTGGTGAGTATATGACATTTCTGTGCGGTTTAAATTTTGTTCATTTATGTTCATGGAATATTAGTTAATATTAGCAAATTAACCACATTTTTTAAAATGCATTATATGCTTAATTTTGATGTAATTAACTCGAATTATATTGTACAAGGGTGTCTTATAACATAAATTAATGAAAAATAATATCAATATTAGTATTAGTAATATTTATGCCAGATTATGAACTCATGGAATGTTATTTGTCAAATTTCGAATTATACTATTAGTGACGCGATAAATTTTAATGCATTAATTTTATAAAGAGATGTTTTGGAATAAATAATTAAAAATAAAACTTCATATAAGGTAATATTTTCTTGCATATATTTTGATGTTATTCAATTCAATAGACAAAAATGGATAATTGGATGCTTTATTTGTTTAACAAAACAAACACAAATAAATTAAAAAATTACATCCTATTATGTTTTGGATTGAGGTGTTACAACTAAATAGCACTGAACACACTTAAAATTTAAAAAATATAAAATAAATCTATTAAATCATAAATAAATTAGCCTAACATTATTACTCAACTAATTAACTGCACCATAACTAAATTTACGTATCAAAACCTTTAAACCTAAATTTAATTCAATTATTAACCATGTCATATCATTATCACTTATTTTATTAATTGGCATTTTAAGTCAACTTAGACCCATTCGGCTGACTACTAGTCTTAAAAATTGCTATTCCTACCTTCAAAGTGAGAGTTGTAAAATGAAAGTTCTAAATACCAAATATTAGGAAAAAAAATTTGATGAATCACTAAAAACTTAAGTGTTACTAATCACTTTTCAACTTTACTTTCAAAATTAATTAGGCTCTATTGAACATACCCTAAAACTATTTTAGATTTTCTATCTGTAATATGTAAGGGGGCAAACTTAATTAATCAAAACATGTCATTCGCAGTTAATGAAGAGAAACTTCAAGGACGATAGAAGTAGACAACAAACTAACTTCATTGGCCAGAAACCAATCAGTCAAATTCCTTTCCATGTTTAATTTACATTATGAAGATAAGAAAATGACCTTCAAGACATTCAGATTTAACATCCAATGGTTCAAATGAAATGGACAAAAAAGAAAGAGAAAGAGAAAGAAAAAGAAAGAGAAGAAGAAACAATATGACAACATTGTAGAAACAATTTTTCCTGCATAACTTGAGTGGAGGTTTACACACAGATGACCAAACAAATAGGGAGAAAAATGTGGATACCTGCACTATTTGACCGACCTAAAAGAAATAGGAAGTTGGTGAAATAATACATAGAACCCATTCCAGTATGTTCTGTTACCTTTCCTTGCAGCTCTCTGCAGCTCAAACATCTCGGAAACCAATGTCTATAAGAACTACGCATCAACCCAGCAACAAATATTGCTAAACTATGTATTCCGTGTTAAGCTCCTAGTAACCAAATGAACATATGGAAATCCAAGTAAGAAAACGAAAAACAAGAACTGAAATAATAAATATATAAAAATAAATAATGAGTGCTGAAACATGTGTAACGAGATCTTGTACCTAGGAATATATGTGGAGGTAGGACGAGAGGGGATGGGAGAGAGCTAACCTACACCACAATTTCCAATCAACGAAAATCCATAGTTCCTGATGCAGCCACTTCCTACACTTCATGGAGATGTCTGCCAAGGGCAACACACTTGTTGTTCCATCCTTTTTCAATCTAATCATGTAAACAAGACTGAACTTCTTCAGAATTTAAATTAATACTCCTTGGGTAATTTACAAACTGCATATCATAACATCATTACCTGTGCCTCTAACTCGGCTATTCTCTGTAAAGATGCTTGCTCAACGCAAGCACGGCGTTTGCACTCTTCTTCAAGCAAACCAGTCATTTGGTACCTCAGCTCAGCCATTTCTTGTGCTAGGTCCTCTGCTTCTTCCTTTGCCTTAAATTTCTCCATTCTCAGTTCTTCCTAGTAATCATATAAATGTTATCCTCAAGCCAATTAGAACAAGCACAATCTCATATACAAGGATATTTGGTTTTTTTTTTCCCCCTTTCCAGTTTGCAGATTATTTTTCAAGTTAGTTATAGTTCCTCAAATAGCCAGAACTCGTACCTTAAGGTGCTTCACAAGGAGTTCATATTCACATATTTGAAGTGACATGCTCTCTATCTTCTTGTTCAAATCTGCATCTGGTGCCAGTACTAATGCCAGTTTTGGAAGGAGTGCGGCCAAGACTTTTCCACAGGAGCTTCAGACACAAAGGAGCAAAATTTGCAACTATATAATAAGTTATTGCTCTTCAATGATGAGGAAGAAAAAATTACTACAGTCGTAAGCCCTAAGCTAACCTAGTGCCATTACCATGCAATTAAGGAATTCAAATTATCAGACTTGACAACCAGGCGACTTTATTGAAAAATAATAGCTGTAGCTTACCTCTTTTCTTTTGATAAACAAAGATTTCTCTCTAATTCACTCACAAAAGACTGAACATCAAGCTGTTTTCCATTCTCCTTTACCATCCATTCTTCAATCTTTTGACAAAATACGCAAGCATTTATTTCAGATGTATCCAGCTTCTGTTTTAACTCGTTATTTTCTTTATCTAAAGATTCAATTATTTCCTGGGCATCTTTAATCTGAACCTCAAGCTCTCTAATTAATGAACTCATCTTTGCTTTTTCTTGAAAATTTTCTTTCTGAAGTTTCTTAGCTTCAACACAGGTCTGCTCCAGGGTCATAATATCAAGCTTCAAGCTCTCTATTTCACACTGCGACTCTAGTGCCGAGGATGAAATTGACTCCTCCAGTTTCTCTATGCACAAAGCTGAGTTTTGCAACTCTTCTTCTTTGCTCTGTAGTTCCTCAATCAATAATAAGCGTTCAGAATGAGATCTCTTCAACTCCTCCTCCAACTGCTCCACCTTATCCTGTACATTTTCCATGTCCAATAACTTCAACTCAAGGCTGTGGACATGCTCCCTTAAACAATACACTTCTTCATTCCTGGAATTCAGTTGATCCTGAAGGTAATCTGTCAAGAAAATCATAAATCTCAACAAAGAAATGAAGGAAAGATGCTGCCAATTCTGGGTAAAATAAAAGAGAAACTTTCAGTCCACTAAAATATATACCCCCTAGCCAATAGTTAGATGTCAAAAGGAAACTAAAAAATAATGTTATACAAACATCTTTAACATCACATAAATGGAGTCTCATAAAACCAATGCTTTGCACCATAAGTGAGGGATAAAGAATGAAAAACACATGCAATTTCTCTTCAATGTTTGACATTTTCCAAAATAGCTACGATAATCTAGTACATTGAACAAATTTCAATGGAAAAGACCTACAAACTCGCTCTCGGAAGCTGGATAGCATCAATTTATCAAGGTGTACTTAAGATATTAACACGACCCACTCTTATGGCATTCTAGTAACTATCATTATAGGTAGCATAAAGGACTTTGATTAAGATTATGGCTATTGAGCAATAGACAGTTGACAAGTTTCAATGAAAGCAATACATAATAAGAGCAGAGAATAATCAAATGAATTAAGACTGATAAGTTGCACCCACATAAAAGGAATCCCCTTTCAAAGGAGTATATTTAAGCCAAACATCTATTAACAACCTAAGTACATAGAGAATGTAGACACAAAAATAAGAATCAGCACCTATTTCTTGAGAGCAGTTCATCAACTCTCTTTCCAACTTCTGAATATGTTTCTTGTCTTCATTACGAGCTTCTGATAACGACTTCACGTGGAGCTCAAGTCTCTGAGACAACACATGTATGAAAACAGATAAATTTGTTGAAGAGAAGAAACTTTAAGGCCTCATTTATGTTACACATTGTCTCCCTATTTATTTATTCTTTGAAAAGACCAGAAAATTCTTTATAGATGCGTGTGTGTGTGGACAAGTGTTGGGGTCAGAAGGAGAAAATAGACATACGAAATACATAAAAGAGTGAAAGGTCACAAGAAAAGAGATTTTGTATCATTAAGCCATTAACTAGTTAAACTAGCTCAAAAACAAAATTGCCAAATTAAATAAAAATCTTAAAGCATACCAGAAAATCACTCTGTCGGGCAAAAATTACCTTGATTAGCTCAAAATTTTGAGATTGTGATTCTCTCAACATGTTCTTCTCTTTCCGTAGCTGCATTGAAAAGTAAGGTAAATAAACTTCATTTAATTGATACAACTACTTAGAAAACAACCAGAAAAATTCTTTGATTACAAGAAAACAATTGCACAGCCAGCAATCAAAAAGAAATACAACACAAAAATATTAAACTATGCTTTAATAGAAAAACAAACCTAGGGTTTCATTCACCATGGAATAAGATATACATAAAATTCAACTTTGACAAAGAAAATGAAACATTCAAATAACATAACAAAAGCATCATACAATGCTGAAGCCAATAAGCAAGAGAGAACACAAAACAATGAAATCCAAAACCCATATATGCAGAGATTGAATACAAGAACTCTCAACTCCACTCGAGAAAAATCATCAATCATCATTGCAAGCAGGTATTCCAAAAGCAAAACTCAAGTGATTGCCGAAAACTCGAACTAAATTAAAGTTCCAATTCAAACCCATTACCTCTCTACATCTCGTTTCAATCTGTAGAAGTTCTTCAACATCAAAAACGCTTTCACTATCACTCCTGGAACTATTTGACATTTTCCCTTCTGCAGGTAGGGTTAGAATCCATGAGAAAAGGAAAGAAATAAATGAAAATCCACTCAAATTGAAAATTGAAATTCAAATTGGAATCAAAACTAAAAATTAATAACAAGGTTTCGCTTTCCACTTCAAAGTTAAATGAAAGCTCGTACCTCCTTCAAAAACTTTGATCAAAAAGTTTTAATTTTAAATTTGAATAACGCCTGTATGAATTTTGATTATTAACAACGTAATAACATTTCGAGACTAAAATTTTTACAAATAACATGTACAAATATAATTTTCTCAATTTTAACAATTTAATCCTACACTTTTCTAATGATAATGCTTAAAAGGGTTTAGTACTTGTTTGACGTAGTTTTTTAAATTTTTTATTGTCAAAACTAGCTGTTAAATTTTGTGTATTGTTTAGTTGTTATTGTCATAGAATTTTTAAAATTAAAAAGTCTTTTTGTTTTTATTAATAGAAACCTAAATTTCTAATTTTTAAAAGTAAAAATTCTTTATTTTTTTAAAAGGCCAAATATTTAAAATATTGTTATTCATTTTAAATATTTTACACTGTAATATTATAATGTATCCTTAAAAGATTTATTTATTAAAAAAATTATATAAATTTTTATTAAAAATTATTTGTGATAACAAATAATGAAAAAATTTTTGTTAAAAAATTTTATTCATAATTTAAATAAATTTTACTTTGAAAATTATATTGAAAGAATTTTAAGTTTAGGGACTAATTTATAAACAATTGAGAAATTATATCTACTCTATTGTTTTAATGAAATTTAGAGATGAAAATGTAATTTACCCTATTAATCATATAAACATGATCCACAAATGGACAGCTGGCGATGGATTTGGGCTGGGTGCAGCCTAATCTAGCCCATAATGAACTTTAAAATTTGGTCATATCAGTACCCATTTGATTTTATTAGTTGAAAGAACGGTTTTAATAATAATTTTTTTTTTTTTTTTTATATGTCATTCGGTTGACATTGAATAAAAAATTTTTGAAAATTAAAAATTATTTTCCTTCAACTAAAAAAAATAAAATTTAAACTTTTGATAATTCTCTACTTTTTTAAAATAACACTCTTATTTTACTTTTAAACATTTTATGTTATTTTTTAAAAATAAAATATTTAAAAGTTATCTATTAAAATAATTATTCAAATTTTCTCAAAAATTATTTGTGACAATCAAACAATCAATAAATTTTTATTAAAAATTCTATTTATAAAAACTCTACGAATAAAATATTTACTCTAAAAAACTCTATTTAAAAAGGTATTAAATCTAAATTTATTAAAAATAATATTATTATTTATTTTATTAATATGTTTTAAATAAACATATTGTATTGATCACATTTTAAAAGTTTAACAGTTAGTTTCGCTCAATAACTACTATTAGAGGTATAATTTTTTAATAAATTAAAATTTTAATTAATATTTTTAAAATATTGAGACTAATCAATTCAATTGGCTAAATCTTAAGAGCATAAATGTTCTTTTTTTTTAATTATTTTATGACCACAACGAATTTTTTTTATCAAATATAGAGAAATAAAAATATATACAATCCTAAAATTTGGTCAAAAGATAATTTAATTTCATTTGTCTAAATAATACTCGTCCAAAATAATTAAATAAAAGTTTTATTATTATAGATAGTTAATTCATTTTATTGGTACAATTACTGTAACATTTTTTTAATTATAATTATTTTAAATCCTTTTTATCTAAATTCACGGGCTAAACTAATAAACTTAAGTATGCATATGTATTTTTCATATTAAAAGAACTAGAATGTACATTTAACTAAATCTTACAGTATATATGTCATTTTTTTCTTAAATATATTAAAAAATATTATAACAACTGACCTTAAACAATCTTCAATGACAATAGAAAGAGAGATCCTTTTTTTTTTATTGTCAATTTTATATAAAGTAATATTAACAACTCTTACTATTCAAAATGTTATTTATTTAAGGACTTACTTATAATACATTGAATATATTGTTAAATTTATCATTTTTTTTAACACAAATTTTAAAATATGCTATCTAAAAGTTGCAAAGTAACGGAAAATCTTAAAATTTAAGTAAGATTTGAAATTTCAAAAATTAAAACATATAACACAAAATTAAAAATATGTAATACAAGAGTTAATATATATATATATATATATATATATATATATATATATATATATATATATATATATATACTAGTATGAAAAACTCTAACTAAGCAATTGAAGAGGGAGGGTGAATTGGATATTTAAAATTTTAACAGGTATACATATATGTATGCTATTCAAATTTAACATTGACAAACTTAATAAACAATTTCAATCTTTAATACATAGAAAATATTCAATTAAGCTACAAGTATACGAGAGCAAATATATGTATAAATTATAAACATAATAGAAAGTAAAGAGATAAGGAGAGAGAAATTAAATTAGATAACTTTTCCCGTGGTTTAGTAAACTTTGACCTACATTCACCAACTTTTTCCGTGGTTTAGCCTCCAAATTAATTGTACTTTAAGATTTCACTAACTTTTGTCTTCTAAGACTAACTCTTATCTTCTATCTTTGAAGACCTCTGATTAAATTTCGAGTGCCAATCAAACCTTTATAACATAAGTAGAATTTTACGTATCACTCAAAACTTACGTCAAGAGAATTTATCAAGTATTCTTTTAACCTTATAATCAAAAGACTTATGGGTATTACTCAAATCTCACAACACAAGTATATTTTTTTTTTATACTCATATAAAAAAAATAATTCTATAGAAGAGGAAATCTTAACCAAAGAATTTGATCGAGAATACACAAACATTCTTTTTTTTTTTTTTTGATAATGCAAATGAAAATTAGAGTGTATTAAGAATTTGGTGTTTGATTTGTAAATGTAACTTCAAAATCTTTATAATGTGTTTCTAAGATGTGTAAATTATTTTCCAATATCAAAAACCTTTTTAGAAAGAAATTTTAGTCAGTATTTATAAAAAAAAATTGAAAAATAGTCACTATAGACTTTGAAATTCAAAATTCAAACAAAAACAAAATTTTGGATTATATTTTGAAGTCTCTGGCCTAATGCGGAACGTAATCCAGAAATTATTCAAAAGTTTGGATTTCACTGTTCACTTAGATTTTTCAACATTCACAAGCTTGAAATGTTGCACTTTGGTCCTTTATTAGTTGTTAGAATTCAAGTTTTCAAACTCTAAAAATCTTGCATTTTGGTCCTAAAAAAAATCTGTCTTGGAAAAAGGTTGCATGTCGTTTCTCAAAAAATTCATGGATATTTTTCATACTTCCAAATGTTTGTTTTCAGAAGATAATGCATGATCAGTTCGTAAAAAAATAATTTCCTGTAAATAAGATTAACGGCAAGATCAAACCTATAAGTTTGGATAAAAATGATTTTGACTAATTAGTGCAAATTACCAACTCAAAAAGACAATTACAAATACAATTAATCACCTAAATGTGTCTTGACTTCTTCAATTGTTCTCATCCATTTGCTCTAAAAGGTTCTAATATATTTTGTATTGACCTTGATTTTAGATATTCTTTTCATATTCAAGTTGCATTATAAATCTTAATGCTAAAACGATCGAAAAAAAATATTATAAGAAGAGTTTGGTTAATTAAGGTTATCAATATTCACTATCATTAGAAGAAAAGTTTATAACTCATAAAGCTAATGTAGTTAATTCAAAGATGTCTTGACCAATTATCACTTTCTTGTTTTCTAAAAAACTTTTGAAAAAAAAGTATTACGTGTATTTAGTTGGAAGAAATGGAAAGAGGAATGCACACGAATCCCCATTCATTTGAGAATTTCTTTGTTTGATTGAGCAAAATATAAGAAAATTAAGATTCATAAGGAATGTTTCTTGGGAAATCATGATTCCATACTTTCAAATGTTTAAATTTCCAACTTTACTTCCTCTATATATATATTTCATAATAATTTTTTTTTAAACAATTTAACATAATTAATTTTAATTTTTAATAATTTATCTCACTGTTTCAGCTATTTATAAAAATAATCTATCTAATATTATCTAAAAATGAAAATTAAAAAATCATTATAATAGGTTCAAGTGATCAATTAAGTTCTTCATTCACTTATTGTGTGAAAAATTTATATGGTAACATATAAGTCAATCATCTGGTGTACTAAAACTAATTTATAAGAAGATTATAGTTTATTTGTATTATAATGTCTGTAAGTATTTTTACTATTTTTTTACTTTCCTTACATATAAAAGATGAAATATTTTTCTTTAAGTTTTAATTTATGATACTTTAAATATCAAAATTTTAAGAATAAATTAAACTATATTTAAAAATAAAATTAGTAGTAATCAAAATTTTTATTAAGAAACATAATTAAATTCCTTTAAACAGAAAAGGAATACAACAAAATTATTGTTAAGAGCTACTGTAGTCTATTGGCTTTACAGGTCCAATTATTGAGCCTTTGTTTAATACAGTTGAAATGTCTAGTCAACTGCAGAAGTCCAAATGCTAACACTTTTTTCACGGTTTAAATAATAACATTTAATCACAGATAATATGAAGACGATAAAATCATAGATCAATGGATATTAAAATTATAACAATTTTAGGAAGTTGTAATTTTCATAAAGTTTAGGGATTTCAATGTTATTATTCACGTAATTACAAAATCGAAAACATAGACTACCAAACGTATTGGCAACTGGGTTTCTGCTAATAGTGATAGATGATGAAGCCTAAATTTGCTGCAGTTGGTTTGGCAATTGAGGCAGGGCTCTAATGCTCTTCTCCATTTGCCTTGCAAGACTTCAATGCTATTATTGACAGTTTGTAAATAATAATGTGTAACCTCAGTCTTTTTACAAATTTCTACTCCAAAAGTTATTGTTACGAGCTTTACAGTCCATTTGAGATTATTATTGAAAAAAGATAAAAATGATTTTGAATAATTAAAATTTACTATAAGATTCTAGTAAAATTTTTTCATAATCGCTTAAAACAAAATTGTCTCATTTTACAGTAAATTTTAGAGTTATTTTTTAAAATCTAATTTTAAAAATAATTTTATCTCTAAATATGATATTAAATATACTGTTTTAAAATTATAAAAAGCAAAAATAAACTATAAAATAAATTATTAAATTTCAATTTTAATTAGAAAATAAAATTACTAAGATTAAAATATGTTTTTTTACTAATTACTTTTTTTATTTTTTTGAAAACATAATTAAAAATTTTATATTATTCATATAAATTATTTTAAGGTAACATATATTAAAATTAAATTTCATTCATTACTATTTATTATTTACATTTTGGTAATTAAAATTACTACAACATTTTAACTATAAATTTACTAAACAAATAAAATTATTTTTAAAATTTATAACACTTTTAAAACTAAAATTTATCAAACATGAAGTGCTTGTTTAGTATGCAATTTTAATTGGTTAAAAAGAATTTTTAATATTAAGAGTCATTTTTATTTTTTTATGTTATTTAGTTATCCATAGTGGAGAGTTAGTTTTTTACATTAAAAAAATTTTATTTATATAAATTTTTATTAAAAACTTTATTTATAAAAATTTTATTTATAAAATGTACATTTAAAAAGAAATTAACTTGAAAACTAAACTTGAACTAATCTATATGGTAACCAAGAAAGGCTTCACAACTCACTAGTAGATTCCCCTCAGTAGTAGATTCCTCTTACATTGTTGCATTATAGTTCTAGCAATCAACTTTTCTTTTCCGTCTATATATGTCACCTAAAAAGATTACAAGAATTGATTTGCTTGAATAGGCTATTAAAGATGGGTTTTGAAAATGCCAAAAGGAGAATAAATAAAAAGTAACAATTAATGTTCATCTTTTAAAATAAATGAGAAAACCGAATCTTCAATAATTGAAATAATCGGTATCTTTTTCTAATTTTTTGTATCGTTGAATTTTAAGGATTTAACGACACGTGACAAATGAAAAAATAAAGGGATGAGATTCAATCTTAATAAATTTTACCCAATTAATTATAGGTAAAATTTATTAACAAATTCAAACCTACGTTTGACCGCCATTGCTACCTTTATCTCTTCTTCTGTGATTGCTTGCAAACCAATGGGCATGATGTGAATTCTTTAGAGTCATTGACAATTTGACGACTTCATCCTTTTGAATCCTCATTGTCTTATGTATGTACCCAAATATTACACCAAATTCCTCTTCTAATCTTAATCCAGAAAAGAAACACAACCCACCAAAAGATTTTGCTCAACTACGTTCATGTGATTTTGAGGATACTTTAATGAGATTTTCAAGATTTACAGGGAATGTGTCCTCATATTCGATTTAAAGAACCCTACATCATTTTTCTTTGTTGTCTTCAAGAACATGGTCATCCTCAACTTCTTCTTCTTTATCCAAAAACTAATCAAGATTTGATGCAAAGTTATGTAGTGGACGATTCATCACAAGGCTCATCGTAATAGATGTCTATTCGTCGTATTACCTTGGTGGTAAATTTTACCCTTGACTCTTAATTCTTATAAAACTCAATTCGTCAAAAAAAGACGGAGGGCAACAGCAGTCACCGGTGAATTTGGATGGGTTAATAAACTTCACCTATAATTATAGTAAATTATAATAACTAATGGATAAAATTTATTAAAACTGAATCTCAACCCTTTATTTTTGCCTGTGCCACATGTTGGCAGATCTTTAAAACCCAAGGATACATAGACTAAGAGGGGATCATAATCCTAATTGAAAAAGAAAATTTTCTAAGGGATATTAAGAAATACCTGAAGTTTCAAAACAGACATGTACCCTAAACATATGTAATAAATAAATACTTTTTAATATTTAAATAAAAGACAAATATTTTTACGAGTTATTAATTTTTGTAAAATGACTATTATACCCTTAAATATTTAAAAGACATATAAGTAGACCATTTTATCCTTCCTACTAACACATAATGACCAATAAAACCTTCTAATTTTAAAACATAATGAATTATATCCTTAATTAACAATTATAATTTAATTTTTTTTACAATTTTATCCTAAAATATCATTATTTTAGATAATATAATTTGTATTATATTAATTTATTATAAATAAATCATTAAAATATACTATAAATAATGTTAAATTTTTATGTGAACGCAATTTTTCTTAAATTAATATTATTTGAAATCCATTTCAATATTTTATGTACAATCAATAATTGAATAAGAATAAAATTGTCTTAATTTATTTAAGTTTATAATATTACATTTTCATGTTCATGTGAATAAAACATAATTTTTTTTTAAATTAATATTATTTAAATTTTATTTTAATGAATTATATACAATAAATTAATATAATAAGAATAAAATTATCTAAAATAATAATAACTGAGGAAAATTATAAAAAAAATTAAGTGTATAATTGTTAATAGAAATAAATTAAAGATATATTGATCATTATGTATTAGTAACATGGATAAAAGAATCCATTTATATAGTTTTTAAATATTTAAGGGCACAATAAGTATTTTGTATAGAAGTTAGTAACTTTAGAGAGATATTTGTCTTTTGTGTAAGCATTAAAGAGGTATTTGGTTGAAACTTCTGGGTAACTCTTAATATCCCATTTTTTAAAATAATCCTAATTTAAATCTGTTTAAGAAATGATTATGTTTTAAAATTTTTTATCAAACTAACTTAAAAAGATAATTTTTGAACAAAAATATCCCTCAATATCTATTAACTAAAAATTTTAAATTTTTAAATTTTTTTAGTTTGCCAGGTTTGATTGAAAAACATACTCTCTTACCATGTGACAACAACCCCATTCATTATAAATAAAGACGGTTATTAATATTTGTTATACTGAAAAAATTTAAAATTTTTAGTTAATGTTTGTTGAGGGGTATTCTTATCAAAAAATCATTTTTTTGAATTAATTTGATAAAAGACTGTAAAATATTACTATTTATGTAAACTGAATTTAAATTAGAATTATTTATAAAAAAAATTCAATTAAAATTTCCAGTAATTTTTATAAGAGAGGAGCCACAGCCTTGAAAGCTAAAGCAAAACACAAGCATCATATGTAAATCCTTGCAGTTGTTTTATAAGCACAAGAGTTTAATAATTTTTTTTTAAAGCATTTATATAAAGATATATAATAAAATTATTTAGAATTTTCAGATTCATCTAAAAATTAAAAAAATTGACTTTTTAACTAATAAAAAAATGTTTGCATATTATGATAAGTTAAAAAACAAAGGCTTTGATATTAGTACGGTTCTATATATTTTGATGTGCTTTAAAAAAAAAAAAATTAATGCACTCTATGCATACTTGAACTGAGTAGGGGGTAATTAGGATTATGTATTGAAGTTGTTAATGTTAATGAATAAATAGTATGGACCAAAAAAGAAATAATAAATAAAAACAAATAAAAGAAAAAGCTTAGCATAATTTCAGCTAGCACCCATAGAAACACGGATAATGAGCAGGCACATGGTCCTGAGCCCAGAAAGTTGCCTGTCAAAAATAAATAAATTAATGGATAGTAACATTTTCATCCCTAATCATTGTCAAATCAACAATATAGAACATAGTTTTATAATTTTAACAAATTAGTCCCTTGTTAAATTTCAATTATTTTTTCATAGAAGTACTAAACATGCCATGACGTATCATCCTATTACTTAAAATTTAAGTTTCTTCGTACTTAATGTTATACTTAATTTTAAAAAAGAAATTGACTTAGTCTAGTCCATAAACCAATTAAATTTGTGTCAATCGTGCTATGTTTTGGGTTTCTTCTATTCTAAATTTTTAAAATCTTTGAATTGACTAGAATTATAGAAAAAATACTAAATTTAATTTTTATACAATTGTTATTATGTATACAATTATCATATATAATAATTTTAATTAGTTATTCGTGCTTTAGGCTGACCCCATGTACTATTATATTATGAGCCTAAATTGCGAACTTCATTTGAGTTTATTTGAGCTCGAACGTCATATCGACCTATTAATTTTTATATCAGATTTGTACCTTGCCATGCTAGTAAATACTGGAGGCAATTTCACTATCTGTCAAAGATTGAATTGTTATAATTGAACAAATGATTCTATAATTTATTATTTCAATAAACTTTAGGGATGAAAATATTATTATCCCAAATAAAAAACAAAAAGACAAAAGTAGTGACCTTATTTATAGTTTCACAGTGATGAGTTGACCTACTTGTGGTACGCGTTTTGACACTTTATAATTTGTTCAATGAGATCCATCATATTATATTATATTATATTAGCAAACAACAACACAATTAAGAATTAAACAAGAAGTACAGCTAAACATTGTTGTATTAGTATAGAGTGCCGGCAATTAGGGGGCATCAACGAAGGGATTTTTCACTATCACTTATATAATAATAATAATAATAATAATAATAATAATAATAATAATAATAATAATGAATGTATGTATGTGATTAAATTGTAATGCTACGATGTTAACATAACGATTAGATTCAGGGCAGTGCAAGCCGATGGAGGCCGGTTATTCTTCCTCTTTTTTTGTCCAATACTTAGATTAGATGAGCTAATATCCAAATTCTTTGTTTAATTAATTACCTATGACCTATAAAAATAATGGTACCTAGCAACTTGTTTTTGGTAACTGTATGATATATTTATATATTATTTTTTTCAAAATTTTGAGTATAGCTCGATCGAGTAGTTTGAGATACACTTGAATCTTTTCAAATATTCAAATTTAAGTAACAATAAGAGATAAAGATTTGATATTTCGTGAGTAAAATTTCTCACTCTCGTCCAAAATATTCAACATATATATATATATATATATTTAGTAGGGTTATCATGTAATGATTATATGATACTGTCATTATTTGAACCATTTTACATTGTTTACAATATAATTTAACGGCTAATTTAAAATAAGGATGACTTATAAATTAATTCTGTTAAGAACCTCCCACTTTTCGTAAATGTACTGTGTAACAGTTATATGATAGAATAACTGTACTTTTTGTCACTTCTTTTTTAATTAACGCTAACATTATTTGTAAATTAGGGGTTTAGTGAAAGTTTATTTAGGTAGTATGATAGCATTATTTTGGATCTAATATTATTTAGAAGTTACAAGTTTTTATAAATATTATGAAAACATTGTTTGAATGTCCATACCTAAAAATGATTTCTAGTAACTATTATAGCACTGCCCAAATTTAGCATTACTTAAAAGGGTAAGGAGTTTATATGGGTATTATAATATCAATAATAAAATTAGGAGATTTCTACTACTACAAATAATTAGACAACTCAAATCATAATGAGAAAGCTCCAACAAAAAATTACTTTATCTGATTCTTTTATTGTAATTTTTAATTGATTCAGTATTTTTTTTTTTAACTCATAAAACTATAATAAAAAAGTAAATATGAATATAAAAATTATAAAATATATATTAAAAAAACAGTTTAATAAAGTGAGGAGATGTATTGTATATACATGTACTGTATATCTATATCTAGCATGCACCCACCCACTTGTTTTACATTAAGTTAGTTCAATGCATTGTCCTTTTTCACTCTTATAATAATTAATAATAACATTAATATATATGTATTCAATAAGCATAGAAAGATGTGTGTATAGAGAGAGGAAAGCTATGATATCTACCTTGCAATTAACAACCTAGGTACATGTGAACTATATACACATTGCAGGTACAAGATTGGTTGCTCTTTCTCTGCTCATTTTGGAAATTTCCTAACCCTAATCCTCCCCCATTTTTCTTTTTTTTTTTTTTCAAAAATAATTCTTATAAAACACATTGTATATTTTGTAGATAGACATCCTACTAATACGTACGTTGATAGATATCTTTTAAATATAAGCGCAGATATGACACATATTATAAAAATATATTTATATTATCTAACAAGTATCTTTATATTCACACATATTATATCTTTTTTTAATATTACAATTTATATGTATAATATATGAATATTGTATTATAAATTTATCGATAATCAATAATTTTGATTTAATTTGATTGGGCACCAGCAGAAAATCTGCACTCAATTTGAGTGAAATCAGCTTGCACTATCTTTTTAGGAGAAAATTGGCCTCCACTTAATTCTTGGAAGGAGTTGAACTCTCAGGAGATATTTAATATGAATATCAGTATATTGTAATGTTGTAATACTAAAAAAAAAAAAATACTTACAAAATGCAATGCAAACTGCAGGAAGTATAGAGTAGAAATATGATAGCATATATAAAGAAATGAATAAATAAATGTAAATGTAAGTTCTTTCTTTTCATAAACAGAGCAGAACAGAGAGGCCAATTAAAAGAATAAGAGGCAGAGGATGGAAGCCTTTTGAGTTGGAGTGTGTGTGAGCAGCAAGACAAAGGAAGGAATAGTTGGAGATGGAAGAGTCAGTTTAGGGATATTGCTTAAGTGGAAAAATGTGAGCCGTTCGATTTGTAGTGGCGTATGATTCTCACTTCAATACACGTGCTCTTCCTTTTTCCTTTTTCTGTGTTTTTTTTTTAATTTTTATCCTTGCTTCCATGCATGGATTTCTCCTCCTAAAAATAGAGAGCAAGCAAGAGAAGAGAAAGAAAATGCACACTTTCCTCTCTTTGTTTTACTTAAATTACTTTCAGTAAACATACAGATCCTTCTCAATTACCATGATCTGCTTCTGCTTCTGCTTCTGATCTGCTTTTGCTTCCTTCTGTGATCCCTGATTTTCTTTTCTTTCCAACTCTGATATTTTCATTCTCATCAATGGAAGAAGGTCGAGAATTCAAGCATGTATGCAGATTCTGCAGCAAGAGCTTCCCTTGTGGGAGATCCTTAGGTGGTCATATGAGGTCTCATATGATCAACAATTCAGCAGATTATGGTAAGTTTGCAAAGAAGAAGCTCTCTTCTGTTAAGAATTTTATCACCAAAACCAATACTGAAATCAATGGTTATGGTCTCAGAGAGAACCCAAAGAAGTCTAAAAAGATTGCAGATTCAGTTGCAGATACTTCACTAGTCTATGAAAAGTTCTGCAAAGAGGGTGTCAAAGGTTGGAAAACATTGTGTGGTAGCATGAAGAGTAATTCAGAGAAAGAAAGAGTATCTAACAATAATAGCTTGGAGGATCAAGATTCTTGGACAAGTGCTAAGCTGGTTACAGAGAGCCAATCTGATAATGAAACTGCTACTCCGAATCGAAGAAGGAGATCCAAAAGAAGAACAAGGTACTTGGCTACCGCAAATTCTTCTTCTTTTTCAGTTGCTAATGATAAAATTGGGTCCTCTTCTGTTTCTGAGATTGAGATTGAGCAAGAACAAGAAGAGGTTGCTATGTGTCTGATGATGCTTTCAAGGGATTTGGGTCCTATTCCTTCAGGTGTTGCGGAATCTTCTGGTAATAATTCTCTGTTCTTGGAATCTCAGATTGAGGTTGAGAATTTTGATGGTAAGAAGAAGCTCAGGGAGAAAAAATTGGAGTCTGGTTTTGTTGATTCTGAAAATTGTCAGTTTGAAAAGAGAAAGTTTGAGTTTTCTGCTTCTGGGATCTCAGGAAAGGGATCTAAGACTGAAGTTTCTGTTGATTTGTTTGACAAGATTGATAAAGTAAAGAATTCTGAAGTTGAATTGGGGAAGAATTTAATGAAGATAACTGAACTAAATCAAGCTCAATTGGGTTCTAATAAGAACACTTCAAGCAAGAAAACAACTCGCGATTCATTCAATCCTGAATTCTACAAGGATTCTCAAAAGAGAAGCAAATTCGAGTGTGCTTCTTGCAACAAGATCTTCCAGTCTTACCAAGCTCTTGGTGGTCACAGAGCAAGCCATAAAAAGATCAAAGGCTGTTCTGCTGCAAAAATTGATAGCAGTGAGAACAGCATTGAAACTGAACTCTCCCCTGACCCAACAGCAGACAGTAAGCTAATCAAATCCATTAACACTGCGATCAATTCTGTCAATCACTTTGCTCTTGATCGCGATGATAGAGCTGAGACAAGCTATGGAGCGTTAAAGAAAAGGCATGAATGTCCAATTTGCCTTAAAGTCTTCCCAACAGGACAAGCATTAGGTGGTCATAAGAGATCTCATTTAGTTGTTGGCACCGAAGCTAGGAACCCCACTATTGTAATACCAGAGATTCACAACTTTTTTGATCTTAATTTGCCTGCACCTGCTGAAGAAGAAAGCAATGCTCATCTGGGGTTGAAGCCATGGTGGATAAGTAGCAGCAGCCACAAGCACAAATCAATTGTCAGCTTAATCTCCAATTGACTTTCTTGCTCCATCAAAAGTACTTCTAAGAGTGTACAGACAAATTTCTGCTTATTATTTCTTTCATTCTTTTACACACAAGTTTCTGTCAACTTTTTTATGTGTTCCCTTAATTTTCCTTCTGTTTTGTCATAGAATAATCCTGTTTTGTCATAGAATAATCCTCCATTGCTGCAAAAGGGCAAGCTTGTTAACCTGTAATACCTTCTACCGTATCCATTGAATACAGTGATTGAATGAATTTCATTGTACTTTTCTTTTTCTTTTTCCACAGAAAGTATGCTGTTTTGGGGTAATAATGTTATCTTGGGACCAAAGAGAAATGAGTGAGATGTTGAAAGTTGAATTGGTGTATGAAGTCACGAAGAGATCAAGTATACAATTTTATAATGTAAACAAGGATGGCATGTGAATTCAAGGTGGTTGTTTAGTCACCTACCATATAACATGACTACCCATCTTCCTTTCATAAACTAATTAACAACCATATTTATTTAAGTGATAGTAATATATCTTTAACTCAAATATTAAGCTCATTATTAATTGAGTAGGGTTACCATGCAGTAGCCGCTGTATGCATTTATATTGTTAGATTGTTTAAAATATAATATAACAGTCAACTTAAAGTAAAGATGGCCTATAAATTGGGTTGGAGAGTCTCATTTTCTCTAAATTTATTAGACGGTGATTATGTGATATCATGACTGTTATTAATTAAACCATTATTCAGAATTTTAAAGAAAAAACATTAAAACATTTGAGTGCTTATGTGTTTAAGTATCTTTTCTTTAACAAAGTTTAGACAAATTCATTAAACAATATAGTGTTACTTATAAAGTATTCAAGTGTTATTTAATTATGATGTAATTGTGTATTTTTAAGTAATAATAAACTTTGATATCCCTTTTAAACAATAACCAATTATATGCATAAGTAAGTTGTCTAACCCTTAATTAGGTGGTAAAAATCCACTTTCATGGGTACGGGCAGGTGTTTGAGCCCTGCCAAAAAATATGATTCTTTTTACTAAACATATGATTTTCTATCTCACAAATAAGCATATCTTTTTCTAATTTGAGGGTAAAACTCACACTATTTATACATAAATATTTAAGGTAAGTTATACAAGTGTTAGTGTCCAGACTCCCAATAAATTGTAAATGTATATATAATTGAAAAAAAAAAAAAAGGCATATATCTTTTAATTTAGCGTATATATAATGATAAATAGTAACACTAGCAATCGAAACCCTTAATATCATATAATTATATCTTAGATAAGAAGATGTACTAACATTACATATATATAGTATATGTTGATTATTTGAGTTTGAGTTGGTTTACCAGGTTAAAATTATTATAAGAAGCTGGCATTCATTAAAGTTAACATACCAAATAGTGAAGATCGTAATCCAATCCTAATAATAGATAATGTGACAAAACTCCCACCCACACACTTCCTAGAGAATATGATTAGGTTAGATTTAATTAGATGATGGGTTATTTTTAAATTTAACAATATCATAATTAAGCAATACTTGTACATCAATCTAAATATAAAAAAGTATATATTTTTTAAATCTAAATTTTTTAATAGTACAAATTATATATGTAATAACATTGATAATACGTTAAAAATTTATTAGAAATCAAAAATTCTGATCCTATCTAATTCAATGTCCCTTGCAAAAATTTACACTTAAGAGTGAATTTAACTCCACCTTTTTAGAAAAATGTCTCGTACCCTTTTAAATCTAAATATAAGTTTTGATAATGTGTCATTTTTTTGACATTTACTTGCTTTAATAAAGTAGCTGGCCTGGCCTGGTAGTTAGGTGTTGTTTTGTCTACTAGCCAGTACTAAAATAAAACAAACCAATAACTACTTTTTAACTACCAAGGGAGCTTACTACCTTGCCGTATGCTTTTGTCTTGCTCAAGGGTATTTTCGTCCTACCATTTACTATCAAGATCATGCCACGTGTAATTTACTTTCAACATAAATTACTTGCGAATTGTGAGCTTTTTTTTAAACATAAACGACGTTTGGTTCCAAATAAAATATTACAATTCTTACCTTTTACTCCCCCCACTTGAGTTGATCCTCCTTGTTGATATTGTAATAAATCTTCTGTAATAAACTGTTTATAATATAAAATCTTTTAGATATGCAACATAACATCTTTAAATCTTTCTAAATGAGTGATCAAATATTTAGACATGAAAGAAAATAATACTATAACATTAGAAATAAACAATAACCAATAAAATCGCTATATATTTAAATAGGTATAAATCAGCATATGAAGATAAATCACCATAAATTTTAATTTAAGTGAAAATATTTTAAAACTTTGGACAAATGTGCAAAGGGTTTTGGAGAGACGAATAGATGCAATGATATTAAGGATGACAAAAATTCTCGCAGAGCCGAAAGCTCGTAAGGGCCCGACTCGTTTGGTCAGAGATCGAGGAAGGTTAATGTCCAAAAAACAAGAGGCGGGTCAGATTCAGGGATGAATTTTCATCCCCATTTCAAAATTGGGTCGGGGATGAAGATGGGTCTCCATCCCCCGGCCCAACCCGTTTCCTTGCTGCAAAGTTCCACTACAAACAATAAATCAATTTGGTTAATTATATAAATGTCTATTTTATTTGATAAATAATTATAAAAGATTTACAATTCTCATTTTATTCAAACAAGTTCTTTAAAAAAGTTTATAATTCTTTTAATATAATCAATTAGCTCCATCATATAATCATATTATTTACAAATTTTTAATTTAATTGATTTTAGCATTTTTAATTCATTTTTTAATGAAAAAATTTGCTAAAATAATCGAAAACTTAAATAATTTTTATTAATTAAACTTAGAACAATAAATTTTGATAAAATAAAAATAATTAATTGATGTCAAACAAAATAATCAATTTAATAATGAATTAATTTGTTTTAATATAATATAATAAATTTAACAAAACAAATAAATTTTAAAAGATTTTTTCTCTTCAATTTTTATTTTTATTTACCAAACAAATCTTTTTATATAAAATTATCAAAAAATTAAAAAATTCTAAGATTGATTTAATACATTTCTCTAACTTTATCAATTCAATTATATAATTTACTATTACAGTTTTTTTTTTGTTTATACAGGTTAATGAAAATATTATATTAAATGTATCAATCATATTTTGATATTTTATTCTAACTAAATTTTTATTAGTTAAAATATTTTATATAAATTGTTTAAATCAAATTGATGATAGTTATCATTTATCTTATATTTAATTAACAATTAATTTATTAAAAATCAAATATTTATTTTTATTATATTATTTTGATGATATGTAAAATGGTGATTTCACAAATAAATAATTAATTTAATTATTATTAACAAGATATAAAATATGATTTGTGTTATGATATTTTTATAGTTATTTGTAGTTCTGTTGTATGCATATATATTACCTTTTGACAAGCTAATATCTCTTACTTTTATACTCTAATGTTCTTCCTATTTATAATTAATTTCAATGGTTTATATTTATTAGTTTATCAGAAATTTCATTTCATAATTAACCCATGTATATAAGGCTATGTGTCAAATTCAAGCTTATTATGTTATGTCTATTGCATGCAATATTTGGTTTCGTGGTGATGATAATTAGCAATTAATATATTAATATTATTACCCTTTTTTCTTAGATGCTCAGTGGTTCTTGATGATGCCATGCTTGCTGTCTATGGATGCAATTTTTGTATGAGTATGCATTGAATGTAATTTTTACACGATTTTGGTATTGGCTTATGGCATATTTCACTATAATCTCTAATAATTACATGTCAAATTACAGTCATTGGAAAGAAAATATTCATGGTTTTTGCACTTAGGGATGGCAAATGGACCAACCGGTTTGGCATGGGTTTGGACCATAAACAGTGTAGGCACGGCCTAGCAGAGCCCATGAATAGTGTTAGCCCGACTCAGCACGAAAATCGGGTCACGTGGGCCGGGGTGTTGAACCCATGGATCAGACTTGGCAGGAGCCCAAGATGAGCATTGTTGGCCCGCGAGCCCATACGGTGCCAGGATAACCTGCAAGCCCATGATAGGCCGCCCAATAGGTTTGATTGTCAATAAAAAAACTTTTTTTACATTTGTTGCAATTCACACTCATGACCAAGAAAATACAAAGAACCACCTTACCACTACCACTAGGCCAACTCCATTAACTTATTGTAATTTATAAATACAATATATTTAATCACAAATGAACATTTAGTAAATTTATTAAATATATTATTTTTGAATTGTTATTATTGATACCAAATAATTGTATAATCTAACGATAATTTTATTTTTAACAATTATTTAAATATAATTTTATTATAATTATTTGAAGGAAAAATTATTATATTTTAATATCATAATTTTTTAAATCTAATAAATATTTATTTTTTCATAAATTAATTGTTAAAAAAAGATAATTAACAATAATAATCAATTTTATTGAGACAATTAAATAATTTATATAAAATATTGTCATTAAAAAAAAAAAAATTTTAGAATAAAATATCAAATTTAATTGACACATTTACTATAATTTCTCTAGTAACCTATAAAAAAAATGTGTAATAATAAATTATGATCTAATTTTTAATAGAATTGATAAAGTTAGAGACAATATATTAAATAAATCTTAGAGTTTTTTATTTTTTGATAATTTTGCAGAAAAATATTTTATTTGGTAGATAAGAAAATGAAATTTGAAAAGAAAAAGATATTTTTTAAGAAATTCTTTATTTTGTTAATCTTATATTACTATATTATAACAAATTAATTCATTAATTACAAATTGGTTATTTTATTTGACATAAATTGATTACTTTTATTTAGTCAAAAATTATTGTTCTAATTATTAAAAATTATTTAATTTTGTTAGTTTTTATTATTTTATTAGGAAATTTCTTTATTACAAAATAAATTTAAAAACATTCGAAAATTAATTAAATTAAAAATTTATAAATAATTATGAAGGAATTGATTGATAAATTAAAAAATTATAATTTATATTGTGTTTGTGCTCTAGAAGGAAAAGAATCCAATCTAACGGTAAAAATACTCAAACAATTATGGGTTTTGATTTTGAAATTTGAAATTGAAATTTAAAATTTATTTTGGTTTAAAAATTTTACACTAAAAGATTTATGTATTTATATGATTATAATGATTCATTGATTATTATAATATTATATTATATATTTTAATTGGAATTATTAACAATTGATGATTGTTATCAATTATTTTGTGAAGAAATCAAATTTTTATTTTTATTATGTTATCTTAATTATGTTATTTTGATGAAATGTGAAATAGGAAAAGTTAATTTTTTTTAAATACTTTAAATATGTATTCCAATCAATAATTTAATATTTTTTTTAAAAATTTATTTAAGTTTAATATAAACCATTGTAAAATTAAATTATTATATAAATTTTTAAATTCTAATTTTATAAATTATACGAGTCGTCCCCACTATTTTATTTTTTCCCTTATAATCACTCATTTTTCCATTGTAAATGACAATATTTTTTATAAATGTAAATTATTTTGATGATTGTTAATGTTATGCATAAAATTTTTTTATGTTTGTGGTTTTATTAATGATAATAATAGTTATAATTATAAATTTTGAATCATCTTAAATTGTAAAATTATTTTTTTTCAATATAATAATTTTGATTTTAATAATATAAATTAAAGATGTACTATTTGTTAAATATTATTTATTTATATAAATTTTACAAATAAGTGTCATTGACCTAATGGCAATTTTTTTAATTATTGTTTGATGTCTTGCGTTCGATTTCTTTCATTATCAAATTTTTAAAATAATTTAGCAAAGTCAATCCAATGTCAAAACAATCCACAGGCCGAACCAAGCACGGGCTCGGCACGGCCCGCATAGGCGGGGTTTCATGGGTCATGCCGGGCTTAACGTTTGTGAAGCGGGCTCGGCCCAACCCTGCACGACTACTGTGCATACCTGGATGGGCCTAACATGCCCGCCCACTTGGGCTTCAATTTCGTGGGCCGGGCTGGCTCGGCTCAGCCCATTTATCACCTCTATCTGCACTTTCATATATGTATATATATATATATATATATATCCAATTAAATAATAATAATAATAATAAAAATGTTGAATTTACATACCAGTGAAATTGGCACATAATTTGTTTTATATTAAAAATATTAATTTAATTTAATAATATAAATTTAATATGTATTTTATTTATATATTCTTTATTTACATATTACTTTAACAAAATATAAAAGGTGTTGTGGTAAGTGTTATATTAACCTGTCATTAAATTTTGGGTTTAATTTCTAATATTTACAATAATTTTGCTTTATTTTCAATTTTACTTTTTTTTTTTTATGCTCAAATTTGGGGTCGGGGACTCACGAATATCCCCAACCCAAATCAAGGATATTCCTGACCCATCCTTGAATTGGGCCAAATTGGGAACAGGCAGGGATGAGGATGGCTGGGTCAGATCGGGGTTGGAGGCAGGAGCAGAGATGGGGATCCTCGACCCATTATCATCCCTAAATGGTATTGATTTATTTGCAAATTCTGAGTTTAGAAGTTAGACAACTAGATATTTAGATAATATTATCATAGTATTTATACAAATTATTGATAGTTGTTATCTATTAGTACTACCCATAAAATACTAATTATTAAAAAGATAGAATATTGTTAATATTGATTAATTGATTATTGTTAATTAAAATATTATAAACTGTGCAAAATTAATATATGATGTATTTAACATTGTTCGAAATTTATGATATTGTTAAGAGTGATATTGATAGTATTAAATTGATTGAGAATTTTTTTAATTTCATTTGTATTGGTACAAAAAGGTAAAATTATAAACAAACAATAATGAAAATATGAATTTCAAAGAGAAAATCATTGTGTAAATATTAACTCTTGAAAATGAATAATAAAATAATAGAAATATGTAATAATAATTAAATTTAAAAACAGTTTCGGTGTAATACAATATTAGAAGCGAGATGACATACATGAAATTTAGATGTTCAAGCTTGAAACAGAGAATATAAATACATAAAATTTAATTTTTCATTTAATTAGTACACATTATCAAATTTTTTTATAATATAGATTTTGTTTATTAGAGCTTAATAATAATTTAATTAAACAAAAATAAATATATAAATTACAAGTATGCAAAATATTTTAAAATTAACCGTAAAATATATAGCTTATTTTTGTATTAAAATATAGTTCCAATATATTAAATTAAATTATTTTTTCAAATTTAATGACAATTAATTTATGATTAATTGGCTATTATGATTGTTGATATCGAATTTGTCATCTGATATCAACTAATAAAATTTTTAGGTTGTCGAAAAAAGTATTTTTCAGTTTCTTTTTCCTTCTTTATATATTTACTCATTCTTCACGTTATTAGGTATATTACTCTTAGTAGAATTCTAATTAAATGTAATTTATGACTTAAATTTTAATAAACTTAAATAAAATAATTAGAAGAATTTTCTGTGAGTTAAATTGGGCTTGCATTTCCTACTGGGCTAGTTTTATGTTATATTTGGAAATCGCTATTTTAAGATTCTATTTAAATTGATCTAAATTAGATCTATCTATTTTATTCCCAAGAAATAGATACAATATGAGTTGGATGGAGCCCATTACACCAACTAATTTTCAAATCTGATATTTAAGCTCCAAGATGGATAGTAACGATGTCAGAAGCTCGGCCCCTCTTCAGAGAGATGCGTTATGTGGCTAATCGAAATGTTAGGTCCAATAATAATTAAGATAATGATTTTTTTTAATCTAAAATCTTAACATAACTAAAATTTAAATTTAATTTAAAAATATAAATTTGATTAATATATTTATTTTTTTATTTTAAATATTTTTAAATATAAATGTTAAGTTATTTTTTTAAATTAATATATTGATATATATTCTAAAAAATTTTAAATTAATATATTAAATTATTGATATATATATATCAAATAATAAATTAAGAATATTATTGATAAATAAAATATTTTAATTATTCAATATTTACTCGATTCAAATTTAAATTAGAAATTTTAATTTAATTATATTTAGATATTTTAAAAAAGTATCTAGACATAAATTAAAAAATAAATGATTTTTACATATCTGAAAAATTATATTCAAACTTAAGAAAAAAAAAGCCCTAAGTTTCATAATCTATGAACTCACGATTTTAAATTTATTTTAATATTTGAAATGAATGAGAAAGTCACACAAATAATTAAGTTAAACATTGATTTTATAATATAAAATTTAATTATTTTGTAGTTAATGTTATATAATAGTTAGCCAAAAAAAAAATCATTAAGCCCTCAAGCTTAATAATAATATTATATTATTATTTATTTTATAACATATTAATAATATAATTTATTATTATATTATAACTAAAATATAAATTTATTTATTTTGTAACATATTTATAATGTAATATTTATTATTTTATTGTAACTTAAATAAATTATATCTAAAACAAATATATCGTAAAACAAATAAATTTATATAACATATTAATGAATATTGGATTATTAATATTCTATAAAATAATAATACTTTTAATATATTTTAAATAAATGTATTATATTTTACCAAATTTGAGAGATGAAATAGTTACCCAGTTACCCTTTGTAGGTAAATACTCGTATAGAATCATCAAAATTATGATACTAAGCCTATTGACTAATTCATTTGGTATAATTTTTGAAATAAATCTTTTTAGAGTTGACCTTTTACTAATAGATAGTAGAATTTTTAAGAAAAATTTATTAATTATTTAGTTATCATAAATAATTATTAAAAAAATGGATAATTATTCTAATAAACAAGTTTTTAATATTCTATTTTAAGAAAATAACTTAAAATCTTTAAATAAAATAAGGTATTTTTAAACAATTTTGATTGTTTTAAAACATTAAAAAAAACTCTATTTTTGAAAAACTCAAATTAGTTTCTCGTAATATAAGAAATGGCTTTTTTAATTCCCAAAACTTATTATTAATAATAACTAAATAATATCCAAAAATTAAAAAAGATTTTTAATATTAAAAAAACCTCTTTTAGGTAACGAAAAAATTAAATCAAACTGACATTAAAACTTTAATAAATATATTTAAAATTATTAAGACTAATTTACATAATATTTTAATTTTTAGGGGCTTATTATTATATTGTTAGCGTGTTTTTTTGAACAGAGAAAGTAACATATAATTCTCTCAAATATTTAGGAAACTCACATATAAATGAAAGATTTGAGAAAATCTACACATACTTCTCCTATATTTTTAGTTGACCATATATTTTTATTAAAAAGATTAAAATGCCATAAAGATTTAACTCTTAGATGAAAAATTAAATAATTAAATAATTTTAAACGTTAAGTATTAAATTATTTATCCAAATATTTTATAAGATTTTGAATTATTTTGAGTTATATTTATATATATTAAAAACATAAATAGAATAATAAAAATAAAATTTCAATAAAATTAAAAATGAACATATTTATAATATATAAATAAACATTTATATTACTAATATATTATAAAAAAAATAATATTATTTATTTAACTAATGTAAATATATATTACGAATTTTAAAAATATTTTTAAAATTATTAGTATTAATAACGATATTAGACTAAATTTTTGAAATTAAAAAATATTTTATTAAAAAATAATTATTATATGTTTAAAAAAACTATTATCTTACAAAATTACTCATAAATTTAACGGTTAATTAACAATAAATGATAATTAATTATTGGTAGAGAAGAGGTACGTGATAATTTCCCTTTTACTGGCTCGGTTCGAATACCCATGGGTACAACCCGTACCCGTAAAATTGAACCGTACCAACGCTGTCCGTTGTCTGTCATATTCCTCCTGCTCCTCCCTCTGATGGTGACCAAAGCTGGGAAGAAAAATAATTGGTGCTCTAATCCAACACCAGCATGAACCAAACACAGCAGCTTCAACAGCAACAGCCTTCTTTCACCTACCTGTCTCATCATCACACAGATGAGCCTAACCCTAACCCTAGCTCCCTTTCGTATTTTTCTTATCCTTCTCAATCAACGCTTTTGGCAGACCCAGCCCTTCATTTTGCCAATTCAGGTACTTACCCACTAACCCAAGAGGGCCAAACCCCATATTACGCCGACCCTAATGCCGCCTATGCCACTGGCCTCACCACCCAAGTTGATCTCCTCACATTTGAACCTGTAAGTATTATGTTCCTTTATTAAGTTCAAGTTTTGTTTTTCTTTAAGCTGAAGATTATGTCAAATGAGGCTTATAGTGTTTCAACTTTTATATGAATTCAGGATGGTTTGACTGTACGATTGCTTTTTGCTTTTTGTTTTGTGGGTTTATGTTATGAGACTGAATTTTTATGTGTATTTGTGGACTGTTGAGTTCTTGAGAGTTTGAGATGAGTTTTTATGCTGGCAAATTGGAAATATAGTTTGAGGGTGTTCTGTTTGGTGGATTTTGTGGTTAATTTGTGAATATTGAGAAAGAGTATGCGAGTATTTATTAGTGGATGGTGATTTTTGAGCTCCATTTTCACTCGGATTTTGAGAGTTAGTTCCTGAAATCAAACTCTACATTTTTATCGACATTGATATTGTTTAACCTCTCTTTGTGTTCATTTGATAGACCCACGCAGTTAGACTCATTCAGTTGTTTTTGTTGCGGAGTTCTTGATGTATTAAACCTCTAATATGATCATAAAGAAGAGTTTTGGTTGTACTCCAATTGTTTGTCATAGTGGAAGTTGATGTTGGACTACAGTTTCATAGTTTTTCCCTTTTCGGGTTTCCATACGAAATTGATGTCTCTTTTGTGGTTGTTTGTGCTTGGCTTTGTGGTGTTTTTATGTCCCTTGCTTATTTTGGTACATAATCTCATCTTAATCACACAGAGAGAAGAAAGTGTTACCAGCTATGAGTTATTTGTGGTCTTTCTCAACATAAAGGAAGTTTACACCCTTTATGTATGATCATGATTGCCCAGATTCAAAATTTCAGCTTGTAACCAAGTTGAATTAGCATGGCTCCATAATAGCTTCAAGCATAATGATAATTTTCTGCTCAAATAGTTCCCACTGTGAACAAATTTTTTGTCAGGAATTAATAGTATTGAGGCCTAAAGAGATGCCATACATAAAAATTAATTCAGCATTTTCAGCATTGCTCTCTTATTGAAGAAAAGTAATGAAATTACATGCTGGGACAGGGGTATGAGAGTTGTGAGATCTTGGGTATATAGATGAGTAGTGTTCTATAACTTAAATATTTTACCACTTAGTTTCCTGGAAGAGTTAGAGAATCTCAACCAACATCATGGACTAATATCTCTGAACAATGCATGGTCTGTGGGGGTTTTTTTTCTCCTTGGATGTTTCTTGCTGGACTTGGAGAATACTATTTTTACCATTTATAACTACTAAGAGGACTTGATATTCCTTTATTCGTTGCTAACATTTTGATCAAGAGACCATTTTATTTTTATTAATATGACTAGGAGTCGCAAAGATTTTCCTAATAATGTTTGCCCCAGGAAGATTTTAATGTGTGATCATGAACTTGTTTGTATTTAAATATGTATGGCAAACTTGTTTATCTCACCATCAATTTGTCATTTAAGACATGATGGTGTATAGATTTTGAAGTTTTTGTATTTTGGCATAGTTTGTTATTTAGACCATGCATTGTGGTTTCAGGGCTCACTGGTGTCAACCAGTTTAAATTCCTCAGGCAACAGCAGTTGGACAAGCCAGCCTTTGGTGAATGATGCCACTAAGACCATTCCAACCCAGAGCAAGGTCATTCGACCGATACGGTGTGGGGTTTGCAATATTGATTGTAATAGCAAAGAAGTTTTTGAGAAGCATATATATGGAAAGAAACACCAGAGAAATATGCAAAATCAACTAAATCCTACTGCTGCGACATTACAAAATTCTTGTAGTACCATCAATAATACACTAATATCAAGCCAGGAGTTAGAGATAAAGAAGCAGAAGCTTCTCAATGGTGGGGCAGGAGTTGATTCTGTGATGATCTGTACAATATGCAATGTTGCTTGCAATGGCCAGGAAGTGTACAATAAACATCTTTATGGGAAAAAGCATGCTGCTCAGGTAGGTAATTAATTAGGTAACTAGTCCAGCCATCTGCAATATTGATTCAAATATGATAATTGTCTTTTGCTTTGGTTTTAAAGATTGTGTCACTCCTTTGAAAAATTGCTGTAATTTTGTATTCTTGAGGATCATTTAGTTTATTTATTTTTCTGAAGATGCACTGAATTGCTATTTTTCATTTACTTTCTTTTGGAGTCTTCAAAACCCCCATTTAAGAACCTAATCAAGCAATCAATTCTTGTAGTCTTTCTGTGTGACATACAAAAAAGAAAAGTTGATGTGTTCATTCTCTTCATTTTGATTGCCAGTACTATGGTGCTACAATGTACATGAAATCTACTAATGAGTTGTGAAAACTCTCTTGGTTTCTGTGTAGGCTAGCTTAATGTCTTTGAATGGGGTTGGGCAATACTTTGCTGCGATTAAAGCTCAGAACAATAGCTTTTGGAGTAAAGTCGCAAAAAAGACCAAGGTTGTACAATCTGCATGGTGTGAAGTTTGCAAAATCAACTGTAATAGCAATGAAGTCTATGTCAAGCACTTGCAAGGGAAAAAACACCAGAAAAATCTGGAGGATTTTGAGAAAGCTAAGAATAGCATTTGTGCTCCTGCCTCAGTTGCCACACCAACTGCAACAAATTCAATAATTGGACCTTTAGAAAAACCGGAGTCCAATAAGAACAATGGTGTAGATTTGCAGAAGAGGTTGGCACAGTCAGTGTCACATTCACAGTCAGCACTGGAGGATCTGGAGACAAAGAAACGGAAGGTTGTAGAAGGTGGAGCTGCAGCAAGTGCTGTCCGAGTGTGCACTATATGCAATGTGGTGTGCAATAGCCAAAAGGTCTTCACTTTTCATCTTACTGGCCAGAAGCACGCTGCCATGGTGAAGAAACAGGCAGAAGAGGCCTCAACAAAGACCACTGCTTCTCCAATCTTTTATGCAACCTAGTGTTAATAGTCATACACTAAGAAATTGTGGAGGTTAGCTCTCTCATTGTCTCTCTTACATAAATTGCCCTTGAACATGTTTTAATTTCCAACATAAATCTTGCTTGTCAAAGATATTCCAAGTTCTCACAGGCAGAAAGATGTAGTTACACATGTTTTGGCAATAAAAGCACTTTCCATTTATTCTTATTTATTTATTATTTCTTCTTTTTTCCTTTTTATTTACTTAGTTGTATTTCCTTACCTTCGTTTGGAAGGTAGATGTTTAATTTGGAATATTTATTTGAGCAATAGTTATGGCTGGGTTGCTTACAAGATTGCCTTTTTTTAGATGTTTCTGGTGCTAAGTACTAACAGGAGAGGTGACGAGACATGGTGGAATGCTCCTATGTATTATTTCACAATTCATATGTTTTTATTTTGGTGGGTCAAATTGTGCAATTATCCATCAACATTGTTCTCCCTATTTATTTGGTCATGCGTATAAACTTAACTCTTGTTGTACCAACATTGTTCTCCCTATTTATTTGGTCATGCGTATAAACTTAACTCTTGTTGTACGAGGAAAAATCGTTTATACAATTTTGGCCAATTGTTTTCTTTTTTCTAAATTTTAATTTGGCCTGATTGTTGGATGTTAAAATTAATTTTCTTGTAGTTTTATATCTTGAGATGTAATTAAACATGGAAAATATTGACTGATTGGTTTCTTGCATGTTATGTTTGTTTTGTGGCCTACACATTTATTGCAGAAAATCAAAAATATTTTTGGGCCATGTCAGTCTTGTTTTAAACCCAGAACACCTCAATACCAAATGACTCGATTCTGCTGTCAAAGCTCTCTCTCCACGTTCAAATGATTGGTCATAGCCAATCATTTCTCTGGTTTTCTAGAGAATTTTAGGCTTAAAATCACTTGAACAACTTCTTAGAACTCATACTTAATGTATGGAAATCAAACTTTTCTGTTAAGAGTTCCTTATTTGAATCAGAAAAATCAAATTCATCCGTTGAAAATAGGTGTTATTCAAATTCTGATCTAATAAAATTCGATCCCTTGTTATATATGTGCTTGAAACATATTCGTACCTAAGGGGCATTTTTTATACTTTCATTTTTATTCTTTTTCCATCAATTGAGATATTTAACTAGATGAACGGCTGCGGACGCCAATTTTATACAAGTGACAACTTATATAACCATAATGATATTTTAACAAACTACAGGGACTAATACTGTACAGAGAAGAGAAAAAGTGACTCTCCCTTGTAATATATATACTTGCTACTTTCAGCAAAGGGAAGGGTTAGGGCAAGAGTAACTCAGCTTTTACCATCTCCGAAAACTTCCTTGATCATACTACAAGTTGGTAATAAATCAACTTTATTTTGGTAACTTGTATAACCGCCACCAGCAGCAGCAGAATCCCAAACTTTAGAACCGGAAGGCTCCAAGGTGAATTCATGGACACCACCATAGCCATTCTTCATTTCGTTGTAGCTGCTGCTGCTGCTACTCTGAGACCAGTGAATGTGATCCTCATTGTTATCAGCCTTTGCCTGTGAATGTGATGCAACTCCTGTATCAGAAGTGGTGCATGAGTCATCCTGCACTTCTCGGTCTCCCTTCTCATCCTGGAGCTGGAGTTGAGAAGTGGGATTATTAGTATCTGCTTGTAAAGTATTATTGGCACCACAAACAAAATCCTTGATCTTACTATTACAAGTTCCATCCCCTTCATATATGCGCAAGTCATATTTTTTGCTCCTATTATGACCATAATCTTCAGGATAAGCAGGGGAATCAACAACAGAGTCCTCATCTTCATCAGACATCCCAGTCTCATTGTCATCAGAATCATCAATCCCTTGCCACTCATCATTATCACTGTCAATGTTCATTTCATGACATCTGTTCTGCACAGCCCGCTTTCGAAGCATAAAGACATTAAAATAATAACTGACAATGTCCTTTTTTGTCCTGGAAGGGAACGCTGAGTAAAGAACATTCCAGAAATTCCTGCCCAATGAAGGAGGATTAGTGTAGACAACCTTGTGAAACAATTGTTCCTCCTTATCACTCCATTTATCTGAAACAACCTCACCCATTTCAGGGAAGCCAAGCTGTACAAATCTTTCCTGCCCAAGGTACCTTCCAAGTTCCTCTCTCTCCTCTATGATGTGCTGCCTGACACATCTAACAGAACCCTTATCGTCACAAAGACAGTCCTTTCTACCATTTCCAACTTTGACATCATTATATATAGATGATTCCAAATCAGGCATCGGAATAATACAAGTTCCCATCAACATCTTCTCATATTCATTCCCAGCAACATGTTCCGAGCCCGACACTACGTATTTACTGCTATGATTTGAAGTTTCTTTGGCACACTGTGAACCCCATGCTGGAATTTCAGCTTGATGATTATGCCCGACAGAAACAGATTTCTGTGGAGGGTAAACCATAAGTAAAGCATAGAGCTGCCTGGTCGGATGTTCAGGAAACAGATACTCCGAGTATACTGGATCATGAACTGGCGTCCCAGGCTGGGAATCCTCTTCACTGGTGCTGCTGGTGGGCCAGGATGACATGGAAATGCAGCCTTGACCATGGCTTTGAACATCCTTGACACTCCCTTGACACTCAGTAAGGATGCCACTCACCAACTTTTGATCACCTCCAGTATTACTTTGAACAATTCCAGTTCCACCTTTTTCAATTGCACATTATAATTTGGTCAGTTTTAGGGTAAAATATTATACATAGATATCCACTGACCATGTGGTCTTTCACCATCATAAACAAAAGTTTGCAAGCTTTTAAATGGCAACTAACTAATTCTATTGAAATTCTACTACAAGTAAACAAATTAAGGTTTTCAGTTGTTCAAAATAGACATTGCATTTCCAGGCCAATTTGAATATAAAATGATTAAGAATATTATTATCTCCATAAGATAGAAAATAAGAAATGCATCAGTGGCTTCAACAGCCCTTTCAGTACCCTTATTGACAATTTATGGTTGAACAAGCTTAAAACCCCCCCTAATGTGTTAAAAATGTGTAAAGACAAATAGGGTCTCACCAGATATGTGGGGTGGCAGGCGTGCATCTTCAGATAAACCTGATGCCAAGGATGAAACTAGTTGGTTACCGTGTTCCATTTGTCTTGGGTATTTTGAAGAAACCTCAAATGCTTCCTCATCATCAAAAGGCCGTTTTTGCGCCATGTTTGACTTCAGTAAATTTGAAATCAATTGAAAGCTGTAAAGCACAAGAAATTTAATGGGTTTTAATTGACCAAACAAATGAACAATCAGCTGGTCACAGGTATAAAAAGACACATTACCCCATATTTGCAGAGCCATCAACGTCAGTGTTTTCCACCTTTTAAGAATTCATAGAAACAAAGAATCAAACTATTTCATAGATCGTACATCAGCTTACCAATAAATATCACTTCAAATACG